>JAEHOC010000037.1:505000-1082091 GCA_016834605.1 Chlamydomonas incerta
GGGGCTGGAGGAGTGGGTGCCCGGAGGGGAGGAGGAGGGGCCTTGGGGGGCGCCGCTGGGGGGCTGGAGAGGGCTGGGGCGGCAGGGAGGCGGGCGCGCAGGGGCAGGCGGTGGGGTCTGGGGGTCTGCTTGCGGAAGGACAGGGGGGGACCGGGCTCGGTGTGGTACAGCAGGAACGGTACAGCAGGAACTCGGGGGTGGGGGGCGGGGGGGGGGTTAAGGTTTGGCAGGGGGCGGGGAGCGGGGGAACAGCGCGGGAACAGGGACCTAGCGCGGACTTTCACGAGCGAACGTTACCTAAATGGACCTCCCCCTCCCCCTCCCCCCCAGGTACGCGGTGTTCTCCCCCCTGGACGCCCAGCCCTGTGCCGACCACGACCGCGCCTCGGGCGAGGGCGTGGGGCCGCAGGAGTACACGCTCATCAAGATGCAGGCGCTGGAGCTCAAGGGTGAGGAGCGCGGGGGTGGTGGTGGGGGGGGGGCAGGGGGGGGCGGGGGGTCCCTAGTAACGGTTGCGGGGGGAAGGGCACGGGGGAAGGGGTTGCGTGGAGAGCTGGAAACGTGACAAGCATGGGCAGACGGGAAGGGGAGGGGGCGGGAGGGGAACCGACGTCAAGGATAGGGGAAAGAGGGTAGCCACCCGTGCGAAAGGTTGGGGAGGGAAGGAAAGGCGGCACCCAGGCGGCACTCAGGCGGAACCTATCCCATCCGCTGCACTTCACTTCCCCTTCTCCCCTTCTACCCCATCACCTCAAGAAACCCCAAACAAGCCCTCCCTCATCCCGCCCACGCTTCTGCTCCCGCCACTGCTACTGCCCCCGCTACTGCCGCCGCCCAGGCAAGCTGGCTGAGCTGGCGGACAAGGGCCCGGTGTACCTGCTGGCCGCCACGCTGCGGCCCGAGACCATGTACGGCCAGACCAACTGCTGGGTGCTGCCGGAGGGGCAGTACGGCGCCTTCCGCGGCCTCAACGGCGAGGTGTGGGTGTGCACGCAGCGCGCCGCACTCAACCTGTCGTACCAGGTGGGCACGCGAGGGAGGAAACGTGGGGGGTGGCGGGGCGGGGCGGGGCGGGCGGGAGCTTGGCGGTGGGCAGGTGACGGGTCTCGGTTGTCGGGCGTTGGGAGTCGGGTTGCGGAACACATCGTTACCATCATGAATGGACCGGAACCCCCAAAAACAAACACGTCACCACCCCGCGCAGGAGCGCACGCCCACGCGCGGCTCGCCCGAGCTGCTGCTGGAGCTGAGCGGCCAGGACCTGATCGGCACGCCCGTGAAGAGCCCGCTGTGCCCGCACGAGCGCGTGTACGTGCTGCCGCTGCTGACCATCCTCACCAACAAGGGCACGGGCGTGGTCACCTCGGTGCCCTCCGACTCGCCCGATGACTACACGGCGCTGCAGGCGAGCCCGGCGGGAGGGGGTGGGGGATTGGGAGGGTGAGGGGAGGGAGGCTGGGAGGGGGGAGGGGTCCGGGGCTCTGGGGAATAGGAGCAGCGTGAACTCGGTGCAACGCGCCGACGAGGAGGAAGGGTGGCAGACGGAAAAAGGGGTTTCACGGGTGGCGTGGGAAGATGTCCGCGCGAGGAGCATGGCTCGCCCCCACGCTGATGTCCTGGCTACCCTCTCCACCCTGCTGCCGCACCCCGCTGCCCCACCCCACGGCGCCCGCCGCATGCCACCTGACCGCACCACGACGCCACGTGCCCACCCCTCCCCTCCCCTGCACACCCAATCCACCTCCACCCCCACAGGACCTGAAGAAGAAGCCCAAGCTGCGCGAGAAGTACGGCGTGGCGGACGAGTGGGTGCTGCCCTTCGAGGTCATCCCCATCATCGACATCCCCGGCTTCGGCAACCAGGCCGCCGTCAAGGTGCGGCCAGCGGTTGGGGTGGGGGTTAGGGGTGGGGAGGCGTGTGCGCACGGCAGCGGTGGGTGGGTGGGAGGGGAGCCTCCGTCCGAAATGAAGCTGTCAAGACCCGCTCAACTCCCATCCCTGACTGCGCCGTTTCTACGCCTGTCTTTGCCCCGACACATGCCCCATCACTCACATCCCCCCGCATCACCGAGCACTCCTCCCTCTCGCCCCCTTCCGCCCGCAGGTGTGCGAGGACCTGAAGATCGCCAGCCAGAACGACACCGTGAAGCTGGCGGAGGCCAAGAACATGGTGTACCTCAAGGTGGGGGGTGGGGGGTGGGGGGTGGGGATGGGGTAGTGGGCGGGTTTAGGCAGGGGCGCGCAAGGGAGAAGTTGGGATGAGAGGGGTTGCGTGAGGGGGATGATGGGATGACGGCGAGGGGGGCCGGGGACCAGCGATAGGGGGAAGGAGCGGGGGCCTTCTCGTCCGGGCTGTGTGAACCCAAGCGTGTCTCTAATGCCCTGCGCCTGCACCTGCGCCTGCCCCCCCTCCTCCGCCGCGCAGGGCTTCACGGACGGTGTGATGGCGGTGGGCCCCTACGCCGGCCGCAAGGTGGGTTTGATATGCGTGTGTGTGGGGAGGGGGGGGGGCGGGGTGGGGGCGTGCCTGGTGTTGGTGCGTGCATTTGTGCGGGGCTGTGGGGCAGGCGGGCCTAGGGCGCATGCTGTGGATGCAAGGCTGGACCCAATGGCCCCTGCGGTCAGATGAGCCGGATGGTACCTGCAAACACCATACCCTCGCCGTGATGGTTGATGAACGGAGCCCCACGGCCGGCTGTCCCGCTTTCCCAACAATCCTTGCAACCTCCACCAACCCCATTACGCCCCTACCCCCCGCCCAGGTGAGCGAGGTGAAGCCCATCATCCGCGAGGAGATGGTGGCGGCGGGCGGCGCGCTGATGTACAGCGAGCCCGAGCGCACCGTCATGAGCCGCAGCGGCGACGAGTGCGTGGTGGCGCTGACCGACCAGTGGTGGGTGCTTTGGGGGTGGGGTGTGTGTGTGGGGGGGGGGTCCGTGGGGCATGTGGGATTGGGGGTGTGGGATTGGGGGTTGTGGGTTGGGGTTGTGGGTTGCGGCGTGGGGTTGCGGGTTGGGGTTGGGGGAGCGGGTGGGAGCGGGTAGGGGCGGGAGGACAGGGGGAAAGGTGGAGGGCTGGAGATGGAAAGGTTGGCGGCGGAGGAGGGATAGCGTGCTGGTGCGGAAAGGGGGCGCTGGGTCAGTTCCGGCGCTGCACAGCCGGCGGGTGGCGGCGGCCGGGGCGTGCTAGCCGAGGCTGCGGGCGGGGGCTGACCCGCTGACGCCCGCCCGCCCTCACCGCCCTCACCGCCGCCTCCCCCACCGCGGCGCCTGCCCTCGCCGCTGCGCAGGTACATGACGTACGGCGAGGAGGAGTGGGCGGCCGCCACGCGCGAGGCGCTGAACCGCATCGAGACCTACAACGACGACTGCCGCAACCAGTTCACCGCCTGCCTGGGTGCGTGGCGTGGCGTGGCGTGTCAGGGCGCGGGCGGGCGGGCGGGCGGGGCGGGCGGGCCAGGAGGGCAGGGCAAATGGGGGTTAGCCGGCCATGCGAGACGGCTTCGTTGTGCCCCGGGGGTTTCGGGGGGGGGGGGGGGGTGTCTTACATGGATCCGGTGAGCGAACGTGCCCGCGTCTGAGGAGCGCTGCCTTGGCGCTGGGGTGGGTTGCTCCGTAGAGGCTCTCCGCAGGGGGTACTACGCACTCGCTGGACGGCTGCCCCCTGACGGCCAAACCGGACCCAGAAACCCCACTGCCCTCAAAACCTCCTCAATCCGCCACCCACCCAGCGTTGCAAACCCCCCATTCCCCGCTGCCCCCGCTCCCGGCCGCCGCAGGCTGGCTGCAGCAGTGGGCCTGCTCGCGCTCGTTCGGCCTGGGCACGCGGCTGCCCTGGGACCCGCAGTACCTCATCGAGTCGCTGTCCGACTCCACCATCTACATGGCCTACTACACCGTGGCGCACATCCTGCAGGTGGGCGTGTGTGTGTAGGGTGTGTGTGTGTGGGGGGGGTTCCATGCATGATTAATTAAGACGAGAAGATGATGGCAGGTTCTTGCAGCAGATCAGTCTTCAGTCTTGTCGTTACCGATGACCATCTTGCCGTCCAGCAGCGTCCCGCTCCAGCACGTAGGCCCTCCGATAGCTGCTGCTCTCCCATTGTCCTAACTATGGGGGGGAGTGGGGAGGTTTGAGGGGTCAGTGGGTTCAGTACGGTGGTCCCCCGAAGTGTGCGGCTGGAGCTGGCCCAGCTGGCGGCGGGAGGAGGCGGAAGGGCTGGGCAGTTTCAGCAACCGTTTGGCTCGTGTCCCATGACACGGACTCCTGCCGCTTCACTTGATCCACCTCGCCTTCCTCTCTCCCCTCTTTCGCCCCCCGCAGAAGGGTGACATGTACGGCAAGGACCACAGCGGCATCACGCCCGAGCAGCTCACGCCTGAGGTGGGCGCGGACAGCGTGGGCGAACAGGAGCTGGGGTGTGTGGGGCCCGGGCTGTGAGGCTTGAAGTCACACCTCGCATGCCGTGCCCTGCACCCGTGTGGCCGCCCCGTTTGCTGCTCTCCTTTCCATCATCCATCCACGCATACACGTTGCTGCCCGCGTCCACTCCCGCCTCCTCATGCCCGCAATCCCGCCTCCCTCCCTCCCCTCCCTCCCCTCCCTCCCCTCCCTCCCCTCCCTCCCCTCCCTCCCCTCCCTCCCTCCCTCCCCTCCCTCCCCTCCCTCCCCTCCCTCCCCTCCCTCCCCTCCCTCCCCTCCCTCCCCTCCCTCCCCCTCCCTCCCCTCCCTCCCCTCCCTCCCCTCCCTCCCCTCCCTCCCCTCCCTCCCCTCCCTCCCCTCCCTCCCCTCCCTCCCCTCCCTCCCCTCCCTCCCCTCCCTCCCCTCCCTCCCCTCCCTCCCCTCCCTCCCCTCCCTCCCCTCCCTCCCCTCCCTCCCCTCCCTCCCCTCCCTCCCCTCCCCTCCTCCCCTTCTCCTCACACGCCCACTGCTGCATTCCGTTCCCGCTTCCACGCCCACCTGCGCTCACCCGCAATCCGGCCTGATGAGAACCTGACAACCCGAATCCCTCCCCACCTCTCACCCACTCCCACCGATACCCCCGCAGGTGTGGGACTTCATCTTCCTGGGCAAGGACGCGCCCAAGGACTGCGCCATCAGCCCCGAGCAGCTGGCCACCATGAAGCGCGAGTTCGAGTACTGGTACCCCTTCGACCTGCGCGTGTCGGGCAAGGTGCGGGGGGGAGGGGGGTAGTTTATTCCAGAAACCGAAGCGAATCGACCAGGTGCGGGGGGGCGGGCGAGGGTGGCTGGGCAGTGTTCGTCCTTTCCCAGTGTTGCCTAGCACACAGCAAGCGCATTACGGACGGCATCACACGGCCATGGATGAACGGAGCTGGGCATGCCTCGCGTCTTTCCACCCCGCATGGCCCCCCATTCATTAGAATGGGCCCCGCACCCCGACCAAACCCCAACCCGCACCCACATCCGTGCCACACCACAGGACCTGATCCAGAACCACCTGACCTTCGCGCTGTACAACCACACCGCCGTGTGGGCCACCGACAAGGCCAAGTGGCCGCGCGCCCTCCGCTGCAACGGCCACCTGCTGCTGAACAGGTGCGTGTGGGTTGGGGGGCGGGGTGGAATGGGGGGCGGAACCGGCAGGGCAGGGCTGGAGAGGGCTGGAAAGCGTGTGGGGCAGGATCAGCAGGCCAAGGTGGACGGAGGGCAGGGCAGGGCACGGCCATGCAGGGCGGTGAGTGAGGTGGATCAACGATGGCGCAGGGCGGGATGCGCGGTGAGCGGGAATGCATCTCGGCGACCCGCCTTGACCCTGCCATGTACCCCTCCCCCTCCTGCCCGCAGCGAGAAGATGAGCAAGAGCACGGGCAACTTCAAGACCCTGAACGAGGTGCGGGCGCGCTGGGCCGCGAACGGGGCCAACTCTCCCCCACAGCCTTGCTTGCACCCCCTCAACCCCCGCTATCATCCGCCCTCTCCCCCCGTTTACCTCCTGACCCCACCCACCCACCCACCCGCCCTGCCCCGGCGCGCCACAGGCCATCGGCGAGTACTCCTCCGACGCCATGCGCTGGGCGCTGGCGGACGCGGGCGACGGCATGGATGACGCCAACTTCGAGACCACCACCGCCAACGCCGCCATCCTGCGCATCACCAAGGAGCTGGCCTGGATCGAGGAGTGCCTGGCGCCCGGTAGCGGTGGGTGGACGTGAGGGGCTGGGTTTTGGGGTGATGGTGGGGGTGGGGGTGGGTGGAGGGTGTGGCTGCGGGGGTTGATTGGCGGCAGGCGTGCCCGGGGGGGGGGCGGCATCGGGTGGAGGGTCTGGGGGTGGGAGGGGTAGCGGATACACATAGGGGAACGCGTCACACCATTGGCTCCTCACGACAGGGCGGCGCTGCTCCTTACTCCGGCCCACATGCCCGCCCGCCCTCCAGGCCTGCGCGAGGGCCCCGCCGACACCCTGGCTGACCGCGTGTTCGACAACGCCATCAACGTGGCCATCGCCGCCACGCGCGACGCCTACGAGCGCATGGCCTTCCGCGAGGCGCTCAAGGCCGCCGCCTACGACCTGGGCAACGCGCGCGACGTGTACCGGTGAGCGCCGCCGCCGCCGGGCAGGCCCCTGGGCCCCTCCATACACACCGCTGGCGCCGCGCCCTCCGTGCCTCCGTGTCAGCTTGCACCAACGCATGGGTTTTGAGCCACCGACCCGTCCCCTTGCCTCCCTTACGCTCGCGCGGGCGGCTCCCCTTCTGACCCTGCTCCGTACCCCTCCCACATCTCCGCACCCTCGCACCCTCCCGCCTCCGCACCCTCCCCGCAGCCTGGCGTGCGGCCCCGACGGCATGCACAAGGACGTGACGCAGCGCTACATCGAGGTGTCCACGCTGCTGCTGCTGCCCTTCACGCCGCACACCTCGGAGCACGTGTGGCGCAACATGCTGCGGAAGCAGGGCGCCGCCGTCACCGCCGGCTTCCCCACCGGCGCGGCGCCGGACACCATCCTGCAGCGCGCCGCCGCCTACATCGAGGACCTCATCCCCGCCATGCGCAAGGTGCGTGTCTGGGTTGGTTTGAGGGCAGGAGGCGTGTGAGGGCAGGAGGCAGTGGGTGGGAGCCGGAGCGTACATCACTCGTGCACCTGTGCTGATAACCCGCACCGTCAGCCCCGCCGGCACTCAAACCACTGCCCCCTCCTCACCCCCATCCCCACCCCACCACCACCACCACCACCACCCCGCCCAGGCCATCGCCAAGGCGGAGGCGCCGCCCAAGAAGAAGGGCCCCGGCCCCGCCGAGCCGCCGCCGCGGGTGGTGGGCGCGCACGTGTTCGTGTCGGAGCGCTTCGTGGGCTGGCAGGAGGCGGTGCTGCGCGCGCTGGCGCCGCGCTTCAACGCCAAGACCAAGACCTTCGCGGACGACACCGTGGCCGCCGTGCTGGAGGCCGCCAAGCAGGTGAGGGAGGGTGGGGAGGGAGGAGTGTGAGGGTGCGAGGCGGGGAGGGGCTGAGGAATAGGAGGCGGGGAGGGGTGAGGAGTATGGGTGAGGGCATGCGGCGGTGAGGGCAAGTGCATGGTGCTGGGGAGGAGCTGGGAGGGGAGGTTGGTGCGTGTGCAACCTTGCACGTGTGCCAGGGTGGCCAGGTCGCATGCCGCACCCGAGCCATGCATGCCCTGAAGTGACATTATTGACGGTGTCGTGCGCGCGCTCTTTATGCCAACTGCGCCCGTCCCGCCCACTCTCGCTGCCGCCAGGACCCCGCCATGGCGGCGCTGGCGGACAAGCAGCTGAAGCAGGCGGTCATGCCCTTCGCCAAGTTCAAGCAGGAGGAGGCGGTGGCCGCCGGGCCGCAGGTGCGTGCGGGCGGGCGGCGGGTGGGAGGGAGGTCGGGGGCTGTGGACCGTGGGGTTTCTGGCGGCGCAAGGGGTCGAAGCGCTGCATGCGGTTTGGTTGGGGCCAGCCACCGAGCTGCCAGACCGTACAGCCGCTGCAAGCTGTGTGTGTCATGTGACCTGGCCCGTCACTAACCTTGGTCCTGCCCTGCTACACCTCGCTTACCGTCCTTGCATTCCCCCTCCCCTGCCCCTCCCCTGCCCCTCCCCTGCCCCTCCCCTGCCCCTCCCCTGCCCCTCCCCACACTCGCCCGGTCACGTGTCCTGCCAGGTGCTGGACGTGAAGCTACCCTTCAGCGAGGTGGCCATCATCAACGAGTCAATGGCCTACCTGCTGCGCAGCCTCAAGCTGGACAAGGTGGAGGTGAGCAGCCTGGGCAGGCGGGGGGGAGGGGGAAGGGTGGCGGGCAGAGGGACGGGAGGCTCCAAGGAACGTGGGGGACGGGGTAAAGAGGCACATGGCTGCGTGGTACCCGGCCCCTGCAGCGTAAGGTTGTTGCGGCGCACACAGGCCAATACGGACGGGCGACCCGCCCAACACGCACCCCGCCTCTCTATCCCCCCTTCTCAACCCTGCAACCCACTGCCCGCCCCGTGCCTCCGCTCCCCCTCGCCTGCAGGTGCACCTGGCCACGGACGCGGGCGTGCCGGAGCTGGCCGCGGGCGTCAAGGCCGACCTCAACGGCGCCTACCCCGCCAGCCCCGTGTTCGGCTTCGTCACCGCCGCCGCCGCGCCCGCGCAGTAGTGCGTGCGGCAGGTGTGCGTGCGTGCGGCAGTGGCACGTGTGGCGTTGCAGTGTGGGGCGGCAGAGTACGGGAAACCGGGGAATCAGGGCTGAGCGGTTGAGTGTGGGTGCCGTTGCAGACGGCGAGGCTGGACGGACTATGCTGTAGGTAGGAGGAGGTTCAAGGTGTCTGGTTCAGCTTGCGAGGCAGCCGAATCCAGTAAAGCTTGCGGGTTCGAAGAGGAAGAAGTACGGTGACAGCGACGGATGGCGTGCGCGGACGTGGGCTTTTCCGTGTGCTCCTTGCCAGGGAGTAGTAGTGAGCGCGATCGGTATACAGAGTGTGGCCTTCGATGACGTGCGGCGGCCGGGCAGGTGCGCGCGGCGCAAGAGCGAGGTCGGATGTGGCCGTGTGGAGTGCGCAGCTCGTAAGGTACCGTACCTCCCCTAGTCCCCGGGTATCGATCGGGTTCTGTGCGTGTGTGGGTCGGGCTGCCTGCTGCGGAGGCGTCATCGCCTCGGCGAGCGCTGTGCCAGCAGGGGCCAGGTGGTTGGTGGAGACCGCGGGACAGCGAGCCGGCCGTGGACGTGCGCGCTGCAGGACACGTGCGTGTAGTGCGTGGTGGTGATGGCGGGCGTGTGTGTGTGGTGGTAGGACCAGGGCATGGGATGAGAGCGGCATGCCCCAGCGGTGACAGATGCATCCCTGAACCCAACGAGCCCTGGCGCGGTAGCAAGGCAGGAGTTGCGGCTGTGCGACGGTTACTGTACCGATGCGCGCTGGCTGGCTGTCGCAGTTTGCTGAAGCGCAGTCCTCACACCCCGGGCGCCCGGCCAGGCTAGAGCACCAGACAGACACATGCGACGCCACACCGTGGGAGACGCATCGTCGCAGCGCACCTGCGAGCAGGCGTGTGTGTGTGTGGAGGGGGCCAAGTGAGGGCAGTGGAGGCCTGCCCTGATGCGGGCTGCACTGGCATCGGTGGTGATAATTGTATAGGGTTCGTCTGTCGCACGCACGATGAGAGGAGCAGATGGCGGGCCGGCGGTCATCAGTCGGAAGAACACGGACTGGGCGGCGTATCGCCTCGCCAGGCCATTTAACTCTTTCAGCGATCTCCGTTGTCAGGTTCCGCGAGCGCTTGTTTGCAACGTTGTCTTGGGGGGCTTGGGGGCGTTTACCCTAGGGACAGGTTCCCGGGCGTAGATGCTCCTGTCAGTCTCTATACACCGTACTTGCCACCCGCTTACCCCCGAATAGACAATAGAGTCTTTAAGTAAGCGAACCGGGTTGACGCGGCGGTGGTGGCCATTTACTCTAGCTGACATGCTGCATCAGGGGCCGCACCTACCGTCGTACCACCGGGCGCATGCCTCGCACCCCCTGCCGTCCATCACCGTACGCAACCCTCTGGCACCTGCTAGGATGACATACAAATCGCATCTGGCGGTGTCTATCTGCGTGCGGCCCTTTTCCCCCGGCCCCCGCCGCGGCGCTTCCTCACAATCCGGTTGTGTTTGTCTCACACTCGCATTCGCCTCGCCCGCCACGTCGTACATTTCGGGCTCCCTCTTCTGCCTTGGCGCGCCCTGTTTTTGCCCCTGCTTGTCACACTGTCGCCCGGCCACTGCTCTGCTGCACGCTGTTCGCATTTTCTCTGTCGCCTTCGCCGCTCATCCGTGGACGCCGGTCGCCTGCCTGCAGGTGCGCTGCGACGCGTTCGCGAGTGTGGCGTTGCGGAGTGTGTGTCTGGTGCTATCGCCTGGCCGGGCGCCCGGAGCGTGAGGAATGCGCATCAGCAAACTACCAGTCTGGCAGCTAATCAGCACCGCATCGGTACAGTAACTCCGGCGTTAAAACCAGCCGTGCGCTCCTGTCTGCTGTCGCAATTTGCTTCTGGGCTGTTGGGTCTGGGAGGGTTCTGCACACTACGGGACTTCGCCATATGCCCCGCTTGCGCTGTTCCATCGGCCCCCGCCCGGCCCGTCATCTAGGAGATGAAGCGACCATTTGTGCGGCGGCCCAAGCCGTGCCATGCCCCCCTGCCTAGCCGGACTCGCAGTCCTGGAAGTAAGTCTGCGTGTCTTGCCTGCTGCCGACGTCCAATCGACCCAGGTGTGCGTGCGTTTACAAATACGTTTTGCGCCTTTTTGCCTCGTGCATGCCGGAGGACCAACACCCCAGCTAACATAGTGTTGCAACACAGTCGTACCCCACTTGGGGTAGTGGCACTCGTACGCCGTTCCGGCTCTCTAATGCGCTAGCCGTATCCTATTATCCGTGGACCCAACGTGGCAATTCCCGCAAAAATCAAAATAGCCTTTTCATCAGACCCAGCAACAGTTGTGCACGCTCTCATCCTCCACCCTCGCCCCCAATCTCACCCCCCTTTATTTGCCCAGGCGCCACGCCCCCGCACACATTATCTCATCCTGTGCTAAAACCCGCCAACACCGGTCATCGCCTCTCACAATCAATAGCGAACAAGGCTCGGAATCTCAAAAAGTTCGTGCCGCGCCAGGCCGCGTGCGCAATTAAAGAAGCGCTCTGCTGCTGGCCTGCATGGGTACCGGCATGCACGGTCAGCGGCTGGGCCGTAGGTGCACCCCTGGACTGGGCCCTTCCCTTCACTAAAAGAAATCTGCAACGCACTTCACTTGAATCTCTCATGCATGCGGCACCAGGGGAGGCACCTCCCATGTGCGGCACAGCAGCAGCGAATAACGTAAGGCACTGAAGGCACTTGCTACTGGCACAGCCGTCCTGTCACGTGTTTGCTGCATGCATGGCTCGTGCGTGCCTCCTCTTACACACATTACCTTCACAATCAACAGGCCTGAAGCAATGCAATAATATGCGTGTGTGGTTACAGAGCGGTGCGCACGTTCTTGCGTGCCTTCCTGCTGCGTGTAAACCGGAGGCCCGGGCCGGGGTGACCCTTATAACGCCAGTGCATGATTGTCCTATTTATTGTTCTCCCCTTGCAAGGGGGACTTCCCTACTTCTATGCTCCCAGATGGAGCTGAGTAATGCAGCTAACTTGACAGGCTCAGATTTCAGCATCACTTCGCGCATGTTTAGGCTAAAGTCTAGGCCACTGCACGCTCGTAACTCGGTGTAGGCAGCACATTGCATCAGGACGTGGTGCTCATCCTCCACCTCATTGGCCGTACACAGTGGGCACGTCCTCTCCTCCCTAGGCCTCTCCCAGGCACGGTTCGCGGTGATTGGCCAGCAACATAAACGGAATCTCATCAAAAGCTTATGCTGTGCAACCGGTATGAATGCTCTACTGTGTTCGTGCAGGGTCGGCGGCGCGGACCCTAGTGCGCTTAGCCCCATCCAATGCTTGTGTTTGCACATGTGTATGCCGGGTTGCTTGCCGTCTGAAGGGAATGCGTGCGGGTCCGCTACCAGCCTCTCGTGCTCCCACGCCCTCGTCAAATGGCCCCTGAAGGTAGATAAGATAGGTCCATCGGGTAGGACCGTGCTTGCCCTCCACTCCTCTCTGGACTCGTGTGTGCCTGGCCAATGCCACGCGTCGACACCCTGTGCCGCCACAAAACGGAACAGCCGCGCGCACCACCCGTCTCCCATTGGATTCGCCCATGCCTCCCGTGCCTCGTCGACTAGTGCATCAAAAGCCAGACTTCTGTTTTGCGCGGAAATCCTATTGTAAAAACCCAAACATTGTTTGGCTATGAAAAAGTGCAGCGGCAGTTGGGCCAGCTCCGCAAACAGGAGACGGTGTGACGGTTTGGCTGCTCCCACTGTCTGTCGCATGTATTGGACCTGCAGCTTTACGGCCTCGTCACGCAAACATGCCTCAAATGCGCCCTGTGCTAGGTTGTTCCTGTCATTCCTCCTGGGTGGCGGTCCTCCGTCTAGCATCTCTACTAGCACGTCGGGGCCCCATACCTCACATCCGTAGGTAAGGATGGATCGGATTTGCACGTCGAAACACCTCATGCGAATATCTGGTGCGAAAATGCGTAAACGGTTCAATCTAGTGTTAAGCCCGCACATGGCTCTCCTTGCTGACTCGCAGAGTGTCTCCCTGCAGCTGACGAAGGCCCTACCCGGACCGTACACTAGTCCAAGATAGCGCGCCTTGTCCACCGCAGGGATGGGCTGCCCTGCTAGCTTTAAACCCTGGCATCCGCTGTACACAGTGCTGGCCGTTACTTCGTTGGCTGCAAAAACCAGCCTCTCACACTTGGTAACGTTTGCCTTCATGCCAAAAGCTAGGCAGAACGTGTCTACTAATGATAGCAAGTGGCGCATCCGCTCAGGGGTGGTGGCCAGCAGGGAAACATCATCCGCGTACATCAGCAGTGACACCTTTTTGCCATTCATCTCAGGTGCACCTGTGGCTTCGTCCGTATCTTCCGAATCAATGTACTCTGCTAAGGTTTCTATAAAGAGGCCGAAAAGCTCTGTGCTAAGCGGGCAGCCCTGCTTGACCCCTTGCGTGGTTGCGAAGGGGGCACTGTGCTTACCCCCGGCCTTCACTACCATCATCACTCTCTCGTACGCTTTTTTCAAAGCCGCCAACATCTCACCCGTTACCCCGCGTTCCTCCAGTCTCATCCAAATTAATGGTCGTGGGACCTTGTCGAAAGCCTTTTCAAAATCAATTTGTACGACAATGAGGGGGGTGGTGGCGCCAGCACGCGTGTGCTTGTTGATGAGATGCCTTAGGACAAAAAGATGGTGCGTTGTGCCGTACTTCCTCCTGAATCCGGCCTGAGCCGTGTGCCTCCACTCAAACTCCTCCCCGGCATTCGCCAGCCTCTCTAGAAGGATCGATGCATAGCACTTTGCGAGGGCGCCCCCTACTGCAATGCCCCGGTAATTACCAGGCGCCTGCACGTCACCTTTCCGCTTGTAAATTGGTGTCAAAACAGTTGTAGTAAATTGCTCAGGATAAGCCCCTTCGCTCCAGATTTTATTAAACAACACGTGCACCAGCGGTGCAACTCTATTGAGTGCCGGTGTCGGCGGTTCAGTGGTGGGGTCGCCCGGTTTTACCGCGTACTTGTAGCACTCAGACGGTACCTTCTCTAAGCCAGCTGCCTTGCCGTTGGGCAGCCTTGCTAGTGCGCGTGTTACCTCATCAAGGGTAATCTCGCTATTCAACATCTCGTGCAGACACGTACGGTCAGCCGCAAAAAGATCTTCGGACATCCTCCCACCCGAACCCAAAATGCAGTGGGCGGCTGCTGGGCATCCCCCGCCTGCGCCGTCGTTTAGTAGGGTCGCAAAATGATCCCGAAACCCATCGGCCGTGACTGGGCACTGCTCCTTAGTCCGTCCCTCAATCATCCTCCACAGCAGTCGGGCGTCTGCGCGGCAGCGTGCCACCTTCTCCCTCATCTCCTGGGTGTCGTGCGCGGCCCTGGCCCTTCGCTTCGCCCGGTCATAGGATGCCCTGGCTGCGCGGAAGTTTTGCCACACCTCTCCTTCTCGTACCACTGGACAACCCAGCGCTAGCTTTGCTTGCACAAACACCGTACGCGCCGCAGCACACTCTTCGTTCCACCATGGAGTCTCCTGCTCCCGTAGGTTGGCCGGTCGTGTGGGACCGAAAGCCTTTTCTAATGCATCGTACAAACATGTGCCTAAGGCTTCGACCGCTTCGGTGGTGCTGATGCCACCCTCCTCCGCGCAAAGTGCCACCTTAATCTGTTCGATTTTCCCTACAACTGGCGAACCGTCCGCCTTGAACAAGCCACTGAACAAGTGCTTCTTCTGTACGTCAAACTCTGTGCGCTTCTTTGCGGGGCGTGTGCGGCTCGCTGTGGCTTCCTGCCCTTCGACCTCCAAGCCCAGTGTCAACGTGACCGGCCGATGATCACTCGCTTCCTTCAATTCGCCGTGCCTCCACTTTAGAATCTCGCCCACTTTCAAAGCCACCACCTTCGGGAATAGGGTCGGTGACGCCACACAGAGATCAATCATGCTGCCACCTGCGTCGCCCTTTGGGAAAGTAATGTGACCTGCTGCATCTCCCGGCGCCCTTCCGTTCAAAAGTACTAGTCCTTGCGAACGGCACATGCGCCCTAGGTACTCCCCGAAACAGTTTATTTGGGCATCCTCGGATGCTCTCACTGGGAGCCCCGCGTAGTCTGCAGTACAGGGCATATCTGACGTGGAACCACCCCCTAGTGCTACGTCCTCCAGCGCCTCGAGCTGTGCTAGATCCGGTACGTCAATGATGCTTGTTGAGATGCGTGCGTTCAGATCACCAATAATTAGCACTTCTTCTCCGCTTTGCCGTAGCTCGAGGATCGACTGTTGTAGTCTGCTGAATACAGACTCGGCCGTGGCTTCCCGTGCTGTCCGCGTCTTTCCGCCCTCCCTGTAAACCCGCGAGGTTTCTGGCGCTAGGTAACAACAAGCTAACAACACACTGCAACCTTCTAATAATAGCAAATAATATTAAGGCTGGTAACCGTGCCCTGGGTATCAGGCAATGAATCCATCCAACTCCCCAGGAGGTTCCAGCAGCCCGCCGCCGGTGGCCTGCACATATGATGCCACTCTTGCTAGATTATCCGCCCGGCCGGGTCGGGCATGCCTAGCCGCACCTGCTAACCCCCGGATAACAAAGGGAAAGAACACGCAACACAAGGAGAGCACCACACATCACAGCTTGCACGACCAAGCAAGCGCCCCTGCGCATGCATCATTGCTGGCAGCTGACTGGGTGCCCGCTGCTGCCGTCTCACTCAACCCTTTCCAAAATCACTGAAACTTGATGCCCTCTAGCGTGCGCAGCCGCACCTACCCCCGCCCCGGAAAAAAAGGGAAAAAACCACGCCACACAAAGCTAACGTACGTCACGTGGATGGTCACACCGTCCATACACTCATCAACCTCACTACCCTCACTCCATCTTGCGCACCCCCTGATCGCCTCCAGCGTCGCCGCCATCGTGCTCCCCCAGCCGTACGTCGTCCGCCACTGGGGACTCAGGTCGAATCATGTACACGGACGGCTGGGACGAGCGGCGTGCGATCAGGCCCGGCAGCAACGGCGGCCTCTGGGGCGGCGGCTGGTCATTATCGTCCTCCCTCATCAGCATGCCTGGCTGGATGCTCGCCGCCCGGCTGGTCCGGCTGCCGCCGCCGTCTGCTGAGGTGGACACGCTATCGACAATGACGCCGACGCTAGCTGTGTCAAGGGCGGCATCGTCAACCGGGTCCCACTGTCCGGGGTGGATGGTGGACTTGGAACGGCGCCGCGCTAGCTTGCCGGTTTGCGAGATGCGGAAGCGCAGCCGGCGCAGCGGTGCCACGGCCTGCGTCTTGATCTTCTTCCAGTGCTTGCGCACGATGAGGCCCAGGATTGCGGCCACCATGCCCACATTGATGGCGATGATGACGTAGCCCACCGCGTCCTGTGCATGCATGTCGCGCAAGGCGGCGGAAAGCAAGGAAGGCAATCAAGAGCGCGCATACATGCAGCCGCCCAAGCCCTAGCTAGCTAGCTAGCTAGCTAGCACACGTCGTTTGTCCAAGGCATGCATCCCGCACGGATCCCTTATTCCTTACCGCCGACACGACGTCCACGTAGGCAGCTGTGTCCGCCACGAAGTACAGGCTGCGGGTGTTGAGAGTGTGTGGATGGTGTTCCGTCATGGCGTGTTCGGTTCGGCCGGGATTAGCTAGTTAGATTAGTGCTTGACTGGTGTGCCCGCGCGCGCATGCAGCCTGCCGCCACCACATACAGGTAGGCTGGTGCGCCCGCTTACCTGAGCGTGAGCGTCATGGACAGCACGGCCAGGCTGGTGAACTCGAGCAGCGTGATCACCCGGCTCTTGACGGGGCGGCAGGCCATGTTGATGACGGTCAGCACGATGAACGCCGCCAGCATCACCATCAGCTGGTGGCTCACCTGCGTAGACATTGACATCGAGCCGCAAGCACAGCGTGTTTCCGCACGCGCCCAGTACATGGCTAGTGTGTAATGTGACGGGGTGGCCTTACTTCTATAGCTCCCCCCGACTTGCCTCACTCAACGCACGGCCGAACACCTCCACCGCCACCAGGCTCAGCGCCTGCAGCATCAGCACGCTCTCCCACCACCAGAAGCGCGGCCTGCGTACGTGGCACATGAGTAACCCAGGTCAAGGCAAGCTGACAGAAGGCACGCCAGGTGCGACCAGTAGCCAGCCAGCCAGCCTTCCTCACTTGTAGCGGCTGCACAAGAAGCTGAAGCGGCGCCGGACGTGCCATTCGTCCAGTGACTTCCGGCGAGGCCACAGCAGCCCAAACGACACCAGCGGCGGGGCCAGGCACAGCACCAGGAACGCCACAATGCCCACCGGCACATAGAGTGCCAGGTGTTGGCCGCTGTAGCACTGCTGGTTCATGTCTGCGGGTCGGGCGTGTACGTGCGTGTGGGCACGCTTATTACATTCACGAGTTAAAGGCCCGCATGCATAGTGTAGGGATATATATAATGGCAACGAGGTATGTAACAGGGGCCATGCGGTGGCTTGCAGCAGCGGGAGCGGGTACAGCGAGCCAGCTCACCCCGGATCCAGTAGCCGCGGCTCCAGGCGGCCAGCTGGTACTGCGGGTACGGCCCTGAGCCGTCGTCAATGGCGTAGCACGTGAAGATGCTGAGCACCGCGTTGGCCCAGCCCGGGTACCTGATGACGAGAGCCAAGCAAGGCACAGACACGCCGCATGCATGCACACACGTGCATGTGTTAAGCGTGCGTATGGCATAGGTGCGAGACACACAGAGCGCAGCCCGCAGCGCAGTCACGTCATGGGGGGGGGGGGCGCCCGCCATGTATGACCACTCACAGGATGAAGACTGCGATGATGACCACGATGCCGAGCTGCTCCCGCAGCTTGAGGGTCTCATCCATCCGGTTCAGGGCGCGCACCACCTCGCTGCCCCGCAGGCGGTGCACGGCGCCTGACACGCTGGACCTCGCACGCGTCATGGCCTGCCGCAGGCGGGACGCGGCAGAGTCGTGCACGCGCTGGCTCGGCTGCTCCGAGCTGCCGTACTCGGTAATAAGCGTGAGGCCCCTAGCAGCAGACTGCTGAGTTGCAAGGGCCTGCTGGCCTGCCGCCGGCGGCTTCAAGGCCTGCGACTCCTCTGACGCACCGCCGGCAGATCCAGTAGTGGTCCCGATTCGGGTGAGAGAGGACGCGGCGAGCGCGCCGCTGTCGCTTGCGGTGAGCAGCCGGTGCCCCGCTGGTGGCTGCGAGGGATGCAGGCGCAGACTGCTGGGCGTCACACGGCGCGACTCAGCCCTCATGCTGGAGCGCGCGGAGAAGCAACGCTCACTGTCGAGGGGAGCTGAAGCGGTGGGCGCGGTGGCTTCCATGCTGGCCAGCGGCAGGGTGGCCTGCTGCGACTGCTGCTGCTGCTCCGCAGCTGCTGTGGCGGCTGTCTCGTCCAGCGCTTCGCCCGCCGGTATCGCAACCACGACCTCCACCGACTCGCACACGGGCCCCGCGCTGCTGCTATGTGCAGAAGGTTGGATGTCTTGTGCTGCTGCAGCGTTTGTCAGCAGCGGCATGTTGGTATTTCCCGCCATCACTCCATCAGCAGTTGTGCCAGAAGCGCTCGGGCGCGGCGTGGGAGACTGGCACGTTTGTGGCGTGGCCGTGTCGATGTAGCCGCCGACGGTTGTATCGGCGCCTACAGGCGTGTCGAAGGGCTGTTGCTGGTCATCAGAGACTGATGACGGCGGCTCATCGACCACGATTGCACATTCACCAAGCGCGTCAACCGCCTGCTTCTGCTGCTGTTCCGGGGAAGCGGATTCGGCAGAGCTTGGAAACATTGAGCTCGGCAGCTGTCCTGGACTCGGACTGTCGGCATTATCAGGTGCTGGCGTGCTGGAGCGTGTAGACCGTGCAGATACCGGCCTGGAGTAGTCCTGCCCAACCAGCGCCGCGCGTGGCGGCGACACCTGCTGCTGGTGATCCGCCGACAGGTCACCTGGTGACGTGCGGTGCTTTACCAACGTCTGAGCCCTATCTCCGAATGATTCGATTCCAGGGCCTTCGCGTTGTTAAAAAGAAAAGAGAACTCTTCCCAGGGCCGATGCCGATGTCTCCGGGCTCGCTTGCGTTACCGCCAGCCGCCTTGTCCAAGTAAGGGAATCTTAACCCTTTTCCCTTTCGATGGGCAGCGCGAATCGCGCTCTTCACACAGGATTACCCCATCTCTTAGGATCGACTAACCCATGTCCAATTGCTGTTCACATGGAACCTTTCTCCACTTCAGTCTTCAAAGTTCTCATTTGAATATTTGCTACTACCACCAAGATCTGCACTAGATGCCGATTCACCCAGGCTCACGCCAGAGGCTTAGTCTCGACACCCACGCCCTCCTACTCATGGAAGCGTCGCACTTGCTTCCATGGCCGAGTATAGGTCACGCGCTTAAGCGC
Organism: Chlamydomonas incerta; assembly: GCA_016834605.1. Lineage (NCBI taxonomy): Eukaryota > Viridiplantae > Chlorophyta > Chlorophyceae > Chlamydomonadales > Chlamydomonadaceae > Chlamydomonas > Chlamydomonas incerta. Next base: position 524,010 of record JAEHOC010000037.1, read on the forward strand.
CATCCATTTTCGGGGCTAATTGATTCGGCAGGTGAGTTGTTACACACTCCTTAGCGGATTTCGACTTCCATGACCACCGTCCTGCTGTTTATATCAATCAACACCCTTTGTGGGATCTAGGTTAGCGCGTAGTTTGGCACCTTAACTCGACTATCGGTTCATCCCGCATCGCCAGTTCTGCTTACCAAAAATGGCCCACTTGGAGCTCACATTGAATGTGCCGGTTCAATTAAGCAACCGACACGTCTTACCTATTTAAAGTTTGAGAATAGGTGAAGGATGTTTCATCCCCCGAACCTCTAATCATTCGCTTTACCCGATAAAACTGATCAAGCTCCAGCTATCCTGGGGGAAACTTCGGAGGGAACCAGCTACTAGATGGTTCGATTAGTCTTTCGCCCCTATACCCAAGTCTGAAAAGCGATTTGCACGTCAGCACATCTACGAGCCTCCACCAGAGTTTCCTCTGGCTTCACCCTGCTCAGGCATAGTTCACCATCTTTCGGGTCCCAACAGGTATGCTCGCACTCAAACCTTTCGTAGAAACAACATGGTCGGTCGATGGTGCAGCGTGCTGTGTGCGTGTGCGCCAGTCGATTGCGCAGCAGATAGGTTCGACAGGCCTCGGTTGCGGAAGGAAGCATGACTGTGACGCGGCGTTACGTCAAGCTCCGCGGGGCTTGCTGGCGTGACTGTGCCGGATGGCAAGCGAGGGCTATCCGAGCCGACCGCGCTTCCTGTCGCCGTTTCCAGCGCGCCATCCGTCACATGACAGCCTTCCTCAGCGAAGGCCGGCAGCTGCTGCAGCCGCGTCATGTTGGCTCTCCGCAAAGCCAGTGCACGCCGGATGCGGGCGCAGTCCAGAACAATATACCTGGCCATCCGCGGCAAGACACGCAGGGGGGCGGGGGTGCAAGTACACAGTTCATGACAACCACGTTGCACTAGCAGGGTCACACCGTACCATCAGCATAAATCACGCGAAGTAGTGTATGTCTTACCGTAGCGCCCACAATGCTAGGCTGGTGATGACCACCACGCATGGCGTGAGCAGGCTGCCAAAGACCTGGGAAGCAGCCTGCCCGGCGCTGTTGTCATCAGCAAAAACGCAGGAGTTTCCAAACGCAATCACAGCCTCCGCGCCTGTCAGTGCTGTCATCACAGATGCCGTACGCGTGATGCTGTTTGGGTAGCTGATAGGCAGGCGGGTGATGATCACGTAAAACTGTATGGTGGGGGCAGGCATACATGAGGCAATTATTCGAGGGTATGATAAGGACCCCAGCCTACTCAGCCCCATCCATTAGCCGTATTTTAGCATGCGCAGAGAATGACACAAGCTTGTCAGAGCCAGCAGGGCGATGGAGCACCTGGATGTGGATGATCAGGACCTTGAGGACGTCTGCTGCCGTGTAGGCCAGGCTACTCTTGCCTTTACTGCTGCCGCCCTGTGGGTCAGGATCCACCGGCTCGTCGTCCTCGTCTTCATAGTTCTCACGCAAGTTGGTGTACACCGTGTACATCACCAGCGCCATGGATGCCATGAAGGCAAGGATAGCGAGGCCCACGGTCCTTCCAATCCCAGGGCAGACACTGCAGGTAAAATCAGCTTGTCAGAAACATGCATGACAAAGTCAATGCTTGACTGCTTACTTGCACTCCAGCTCTGAGTTGCTGTAGTAGCCAGGCTGGCACGTCCCGCACAAGTTTCCGGCGTAGCCCTCAGCGCACTGCAGCTGCATGTATGTGCTGAAATTTATGGCTGCTTCGGTTGCCCACATGCTGCAATTGGCAAGTGCTTTTGTGAGCTCATCATTGCTGCTGTTCCCGTTACCAAGTGCATGAGCTGGATAGTCGTACGCAACGGATTGGCAAGCTGACAACCGCAAGAAGCGGGAGCTGACCTCGTCACGATCTGCCTGACCGAGCGGAACACCACTGTAAGTTTTGGCACCAGTGCCAACACCGGCAGAGCTGCTATTCAGAATGCTGAGCCAGGCTGTTCCTTCCACTGTGCCTCCATAGCTGCATCCTGCTACCTGGGGGCATCTGTATGTGGGTAAAGCACACACACATGACACCGCACGCACAGTCTCTTGCTTGTCGTTTTCCCTTGTGCTCTCTATGGTGCTTAATTAGGAGCTATGCTTCATGTGCAATGCGTGCAGCATGTAGGAGCCACGGCCAACTAACGGTACGCACCTGTGGACGAGTGCCGAATGCGGGGATGAATGCCAATAGCCTGTGGGCACCACGAAGTGCTAAGAAGTTACCACAGGGTTGCAATCGACATTCGCTTTCAAACGCACCTGGCTCGGGAATGACCAGCGCGCCACCTGTGTAAGCAGTCACAAAACGCATCCTAGGATGTCAGGATCGCTTACATTCCCCCCCCCTTAGAAGGGTGCGTCCTCGAACCCATAATTGCTGTTGCGATCAGCGGGTTAAGCACTCAGCGCGTACAAGGGCTTGCCACTGTTTATAGCTCGGTGCATGACTGTATGAGATTCGCGCACTCGGTGCGGATTGACCTTGTGACCTCTCGGGTCTGCGCTTCTGTGACGGTTCGTGACCGATGCACAGGCCTATAGCACTATTCGGTCTCGATACCAATTGTAAGCAGTCACAAAACGCATCCTAGGATGTCAGGATCGCTTACACCCTGGGTGTTGCACTGGCCTTATAAGGGTCACCCCGGCCCGGGCCTCCGGTTTACACGCAGCCCCCTGCCTCCCACCCCTGGGCGCCAGCGCCTGGTCCAGTTCCGGCGACACATGGCCTCGGTGTGGCAAGTACGATGGGAACTGAAGCACAAGGAGGTGCTGTGGCGGTTGGCGGTTGACGGTGTGGGCATGCTGGGAAATACGCACATCCATGGCAGCTCGCCGGAGCCGTGCATATGTGGCGCATACGCCTCTCCCCCGTCACCGGCGGTGATGCTGCCCTCGCCTCGACTGCATCACTTTTGGGAGTGCCCCGTCGCGCAGAGTGTGGTGGAGCTGCTACAGGACACCATCAATGCTGGCCGCACCGACGCGGGCTGCCCTGTCCGGCGGCATCACGTCTGGCTGCTGGAGAGCCCGGACCCAACGCAGATACAGCAATGCGTATGGGAGGTGGTGGCCCTGGCCGCACTTAACGCGATGGAGAGTGCACGGCGGTACATGCGCGCACGGAAGCCGTTCACTGAGGGGGCTCTGGCCCGGGCCAAGGCGGTAGCACTAGCTAGCATCAGAGGCTTGCTAAGTGACTTCGCTTCGCTTGGATTGCCACGGCGCCGGCGGGATAAGGCCTGGCTGAAAGTGTCCGACACACACCCCTTCCTGCGTGTATGTGGTGACCGGATGGAAGTGGCCATTCCGGATGTGTGTGACCTTGACGACATGTGATTCCTGAACTGTCTGAGACCAAACACTACCAGTCTGTGATGCTGCGCTTACGACTATCTGACTTGATTGACCAAACACGAAAATGCGAGTAGTGTTATAGCCACGTTTGTGCGTTTGAGATGCGGTGGGGTTGCATGCGACCGTGGGCAGGATTGAGGGGCCGATCGCAATTCAGGCTAGGTGGGGCTCTGGTTTCAACGGGTTCCACTGTATGTGCCTACTTTTCTGCCTGTTGAACAGCATTGGGCGCCACCGCTCTAATTAGGTGATGCGCCTGCTAGTCCTACTACTGAATTGACATCGAACCTGCCTATGAAGGACATCTCTGCGCTCAGTGACATGCGTACGGCTAGCAAACTTTGCCAGGTGTGATGGTCAGGGGAGTGACCCGAGAACCCGAGAAGGGACCACCTGTAATACCACTCACTCACTCACGCAGCAGGAAGGCACGCAAGAACGTGCGCACCACTCTGTAACCACACACACACCTGGGCATGCCGCGTGCGCAGGGCAGGGCAGGCATCCAGACTCCTCTCGAGCCGCCACCGTGTCAGTCATGTTCTTCATTATCTCCATGTAGTTGTCGACAGCAAGCAGCTCAGCACTGAGGTGCGGGCGCTCATCGTTCCAAAAGCTAAAGCGCTTGCGCTCGCAGCGTGAGCATCCCAGCCAAGAGGGCTTGGCCCAGGACTGTGATACCCAGGACCGGTCCAGGACCTCGCCTGGCCGGCAGGGGATGATTTGCACTGGAATTATGAGGGGTTGCACCTGCAGGACAATGCTGTCAGAGTTGCGCAGCCTTTGTCCTGCGTGGCAAGCGGGGACTGTACCGTGTAAAGCCCATCATCTGCTGTGTTGGATGCCTCAAATACCAGCGTGTAGTTTCCAGGCCAGCCCCGAACCGTCAGAGTCGACCAGCTTGCACGTCCCTGCCGGACATCAACAGTTAGCGCTCCACCCGATGATGCCCCGGGATCCAGGCTTGCAATGCCTGGGTCAAGCCACGGACGCTTCGGAGAGCCATTGTCACCAGCTGAAGCGCGTGGGTTTGCTGGCAGCAGAGAAACTGTTACTCTCCAGGGAAGGGTGTCTGCATGCGGGAGGACAAGTACGTAAAAGCGAGCAGCAGGTAGGCCGAGGTGGCAGGCTTATGAGTTCGGTACTGCATCAGTGGCCTCACCTGAGTTGCTCGGCTGCCCAAGGCCGTTCATGAGGAGCACCGAGACAGTGAACTGGTTCCCAGGTGAAAGACCAAGCGTCGTTGGAGCCTGTGGGGCAGGTTGTGCAACCTGCACGGTGTTGCTGGACCCTAAATACCGCATACGTGTTGGCGGAACGTCCAGGATGGAGAGTGCCAGTCCGACTGCTGCGCTCTTGGTTTGCGCTGGGAGCGAGCATGTTGCCAGGACACGCTGGAGGATACAGGCATGCTGTGAAGCATCACCCTGGCTGCTGACATTAGCCGCCGTCCCATCACACTTCACCATGATGTCGCCCATCTTGGCTGCTGCTTCTGAGCACGGTATTGCCTGCACCGCCTTCGCGCCCACATCCTTCGCCCAGACTGGCAGGACCTGTCATAAGTGTGGATAAGTGGATGGAGTTTCAATCAGGTTGCATGCCTTGCATTTTCACCTCTGGAAGGAGTACGTTGCGCATGATGAGAGGCCAGCAGCTGCCGGACATGTTGTACGGCAGCCAGGCACGTGCCTGCAGGACAGACGTTACCTGGAAGTGCGAGGTTACATGAAATTCACACAAGGTCGGCTCCAAGTACGAACTCACGCCACTAGCAGCTTCGTCGATGTTGGGGGCCTCAATGCATGTCTGGGTTGTTGCCAAACCGTAACCTGTCGCAGCAGTATTACCACTCGACATGTCCACTCCATCCAACAGGACTGAGATTTTGCCGTGCACAAACATTGCACCGCCATGGCCGCTGAAGCGCGTGTATGTAGACAGACGGGAATCTGTGTTTGCCACGGCCAGCAAAGCACGGGCCCGTGGCCATGGTGGAAGACCAGCAACCGATCCAGCGGCACTGCTGGTGATTGACGTCTGACGCAGTGTAGCCTCATTACTGCTTGCAAACGAGGAATCGAACGGCAAGGCGCTGATAGTTGGAAGGCGCAGCACGGGCGTGTCTGCCCGCCCCGACACAAAGACAGAGCCACCACCAGCTGCGCTGTTGCCTTCCATAGAGCAGTTGAGCATGGAGACACTCCCACAAAGATGGGTGAAGACGGCCCCACCATAACGCGCGGCCTCATTGCTATTCAGCTGCGTCGAAGTTATGCTGAGCGTTGAGCAGCCCACCGCCGCAACGCCACCACCCGAGTCGCCTGCCCCGCCATCGGAGATGGTAGAGGCGGTGATCTGCAGTGATGCACCGGCAGTTGCCATGATGCTGCCCCCTGACCCAGATTGGGCATCGTTGCCACGCATAGAGAACGCAGAAATGCTCAAAATAGGCTGGGGCCCGCAACCTGCCGCTCCAGCCGCACACTCGACTAGCACAGCACCTCCGCTCTGTTGCGCGCTGTTCAGTGAGGCGGTTACATCTCGCAGCACAACCACCGAGCCATTGGCAGCGGTCATGGCCAGCGCTCCTCCACCTCCGGCTAGGTTCGACGTCAGGTTGGAGGACGCCACAGCAATGCGATGGCCCGGTCCACTGGCCAGGCTCACGTATAGCCCTCCGCCTGTAGCACCAGGTTCATATAGAGGAGGGTTAAGGGTGAAGGCCGTACATGCAACCCAAATGCTGCTGCCGTTCATGCACTGTGAATACATCCAGATTGAAGCATCAGCCTCACAAAACTTACCTAGGCGGCCTGCAGAATTGTTGGTCAGCACTAAGCCCTGCAGCAGTCCGGACGCCCAGCCACCACGTGCCATGATGCACACACCGCCGCCGTTTAAATTGGACGCCGTGTTTGACTGAATGGCTGTGTTGCTTATGAGGATACCCGCACCGGAAGTCACTTCCGCACGTACAGCTCCGCCGCACTCAAGCTTGGCTGAATTGGTTGTAAATGTGCTTCGTGTGATGGAGAACCAAGTACGCTGAGCAACGCCAGTACGGTTTCGACTGATGGACTGCTGTGATGTGGCGTCAACGGACGCCGATATAGCCCCACCACCTACAGCAAGGAACCAAGTCAGGTCACACGGCCTCCAACCATTAGTTCGGTGGCTTTTACAACCAACCTTGGGCAGCAGCGTTATTTGTGAACTGCGACCGAATGATGGTTGTTAGACAGGAGCTGGCGGCTACTGCGCCACCAGACCCTGTCAGAGCTGCGTTATCTGAAAGCACCGCCCCCAACATGCTGAGAGCGCAGGAGGAATCCAAGCCTAAAGAGCTGTACCCATTCATTGTTGTTACAGCTGAAAGAACGGCATCCGCTCGAAATTTGGGGGCACTGAAAAGGTATATGGCACCCCCAAAGCCACTCGCAAGCGAGCTGCCCAGATCGAGGGCATCGCTGCCAGCCTGGTTTCCTGATATTTCACAATATAAGATTTGTATGGTTGTGTTGATTGCCCCAGCAGATGCACTGGACACAAACAAGGCACCACCGGCACCACCTGCAGCCATGCAAGAGGTTATCGCAGCAGGCTGAGACATAACTCCTGCCCTACCAGCGTAATTTTGTAACAGCTTGGATTCCATAATGGTGATCTGTCATGGATGAGTTTTGTGTTGTATAGCAGGAAGGGGCCGGGGGGGTGCAGAACATGACTGACCATTACGTCAATCTGGAGTGTGTTGCCAGGCTGTGAAGTTGGGGCTGCAGCTGGTTGAGAGGAGAGGTAGATAGCTCCTACAGTGCCACAGAGGCTTGTAAAGATTTGATCCCTCCAAACAACCGGACCATTGACCCTTACCACCATCAGCATAAGCAGCATTGCGTTCAATGTGGCAATTTTTTACAGACAGCTGAGAAGTGCCCGTTGCTGCGGCTTGGGTGAATGCTGGGTCGCCAGGAGGTGGCACATCAAGTGCAAAAATCCCACCAGGCCCACCAAGTGCCATGTTGCCCAATAAGCTGCTGTTTGTCAGCAGCACTGAGTCAAATAGGGTAGCCATTGCAACCATTCCGCCCTGACGCCCAGCCCTGTTTGACTCAGCGACACTGTCGCTCATTTGGAAGGACGCGACTCGGTCTGCGTATAGAAGGCCTCCATCCCCCGTAGCTTCGTTTGAAGAGACGCTGCTACCAGCAGAAACGACCAGCAATGACAGCAGAGAACAAAATAAGCCACCACCTGTAGACACTACTGTTGAGGGCACTGATGGTATGGCAGGTGGTATGTGCATCCCTTACCATTCATTGTGGCCTTATTTCCAAGGATGCCCCCGCCTCTCAAGATCTGTGCCTTTGTAATTATGCCTTCTACCCAGAATCCGCCACCATTTTTTGATGCGATGTTATTTTCTAAGACACCACCATCTTGAACGAGCAGGGAACTCAAGGAGTAGCCAGCGGATATAGCTCCACCATTGCCCTGAATTTGCAAGCATGCACACTGTCAAGGTCATGGGCTCCCATGCAGCCTATAGAAGGGTAGCCTAAAGATGGGTAACAGTGCAGTATATTACTTGTATCATCCCCCGATTACCTGGGCTATGTTATTACATACTGTTGCTCCTGAAGACACAGTTATACTGCCACCAAATCCAATGTCAATGTAAATTGCTCCACCAGAGCCGCCTCCACTTGCATAATTTTCGCATACACGACTGCTGGTTTCAATAGTGATGTTCCCATACATGGAACCACCAATGCTGAGGAAACCGCCACTTCCTTCAGCATGATTACGTGTAATGTGTGCGCTGTCACTTATGTTGATCTCCCCAACATCAAGCCCGACATAGCATGCTCCTCCACCTTTAGACGCTGAATTGTTTCTCAAATGAGCTCTGGATTGAATCCAGAGCTTGCCCAAACTAGCTTCAATGAAAAAAGCTCCACCACGCCCATTCCTGGCTTCATTGGAGCCTACAATTGCATCATTTGATAATTCCAGGGAACCAGTGCTGCCAGTATTTGCACTAAGCGAATCCATTGCTTGTTTGGTCACTGCTAGTACGGCACCATCACCAATATAATTCACATTCTCATCTATCTGACTGCCATTTGTAATAAGGATAGCCTGGGCAGCAGAGGCTGTAAAGACTGGTCCACCAGCATTGCCATGGATAATCGCCTGTGATACCTCCAGAGTGCCTGCCAATAAAGTGCAGTCAGGAGGATAGTTGTGTGAGGCATTCACATGCATGGGTGTCAGGCATTGTGGACAGTTATTATCGCCGTGTGTGCTGGCTTACCAATTGCATCAAGTATTACAAACAGGCCTGGAGCCGATCTTGACGGCGACTTGTTTTTGGACACTGAGGTGTTGCCTGAAATAGACATCAATGCTACAGAATATACCTTCAGCAGGGTGTCTCCGATGTTGTTCTCTAAGCGACTGTTGTTGGACAGGTACACACGCCCAACCTGACTTCGGAAGACACCAAGCGCACCACCAGGCCCAACCTGCACATGAGTGGTGTGAGCATGCAACTGTAACTGAAAAATAGTTACATACTTGGTTGTTGCTGATGCTGCTGTAGTCTTCCACAATGATATATTCCGTTTCTACATTTGTTACACGCTTTGCAGGATATCTAAATGTAAAAAACAACCCAGCAGCCATTTCTCTGCCCTGACGGATGCCTGCTGCCACATTCCAGTCCACGCGCGACTGGTCAGATAAGTGCAGGCGCTGTACGACATCAACGGATACTATTGCACCCTCCGTAGCATAGTTGCCACTGGCTGAAGAGTTTTGGTGGATATGCAGGTGCACGGCACCAACAAACAAATACAATGGTGTTTGCGGTACAATCGCTAGCACGCCACCTACTCCATGCTCTGCACGGTTGTGGTCTACAGAGCTAGACTGTCGGATGCTGATTGATACAGCAGATGTACTCCACCCGATCAGTACTGCCCCGCCATCCCCATGAAGTGCGCTGTTTGATGATATGCTGCTATGATATGCCACGTCAAGGCTTCCCAGGGACTGTGCAAAGTAAAAGGCACCCCCCCCTGCATATAGGCACTCAAGTTAGTAGCCACTCAAGATTTCTGAAGGCTTACTCCTCACCTTCAAATGCAGTGTTGTTGATTATCTGGGATGCACCTGTGATGACGACTGAACCTACAGAGCTAAATGCAATAGCCCCGCCCCGCAACCCCATGTTGCTCCGCAGTGATGTGTTGTGTATTTCCACTCGGTCCTGCAAAACTGGAAACATCATGCAAGGTCTGCTTACATGTGTTCACTTCACGCACCATGGATGTGCGTATACTAATTGCTCCACCCGTATCAGGTGAGTTGCTGACAATCTCACTGTCTCGCAAATCAAGGCTCCCACCAAATCCAAGAGAAACTACCACTGCTGTTGCACCGTACACAAACGAAATGTGTATGTTTTGCAATGTTGCATGCTTGCCAGTTGCATACAGCGACAAAGGTGCCTGTGCACCTGCGCGTGTGAAAAGATTGTGAATACTGACATCGCTGATCTGCACATAGTCATTGTTCCTGTAGGGATGAAATTAGCATGAATTATCTTGGGAACCCGATAGAAATTTGTTACCTGATGTAAATAAGTGGGCCAAAGCGGCTCAGAGCCAGATCACGTAAATGGCTATTCGTCAACTGAAGCTCCAGGGTTGCACTGAAGTCAAGGCCCCAGTGCTATGGATGGTCTTGCAGTAGCTCGATTCCCGAATGGTTCAGGTATGGTACCAGCTGTCCACCTACTTTAACAGGAACAGGTACAGGAGGAGCTGTGACGCCATCACCAGCAAAGCAGTGCAATTCTGCAACCTCAAATACAGGGGGAGTGCCTACACTGCTTGCTCCAGCAAGCTGTACATGGCAAACACGTGCATTGGCGGAAGGTGGAGGTGATGGCATTGGCGGCAGAAGAGGAGGTGGGCTTGGTGGGTCAGGAAGTTTAGGGGGCTCAGGAGGTGGAAGCGGGGGTGGTGATGGTGGTGGCGGTGGTTGCATGGGTTGAATAGACTGAGCAGGTGGCATGAGTCGCCGACAGCCTATAAAAAACAGTATTGACAACTTCTCTATCAATTTTATTCTGCAAGGCTTACCCATACTGGCACGTGTAGTGTTGTCATTAAAGGTAAACGCAGTCTGATGTGAATCTGATAAAATTGAATCAACGTTCCAGTGATCATCACCCTCAACACGCTGCATATGAATAGCATACACATTAGCTGGCGTGGGAATATTGGAAACCAGTTGAACAAATACAATAAGAGGCGTTGCAGAAGTAGGGTGCACAACAGTGAAACGGGTGAGGCTTGGGTACGAGAATGAGCTTTGAGTGTCAGCTTCATTGCTTCGAAATTCATACACAAGCTGGTATGTCGTGTTGATACCTGCTCCAGACACTGCAGTCAACTCGCCATATGATGCTGGTGAGTATGCACTTGTCAGTCCTATACTTCCATGTTTCCACCTGTACCCAGCGACTGTGGGCCCTGACATCTGACCAAAGCTCCCAGTGACACTGTCATAGCCATCACTGCGAGATTTATGCTAGTTATGAAGATTGCACATACAGCAGTAGCATCACATATTCCACCTTCCATCCAGAACTTCATAAAACTCATCTGCAGGAGCTGCAGGTGGTGGTCTGATGGCCCACACATCCATCCACACTTGTGACATCCATGGTGGCTCTGCTTGCCCATCAATGCGCCGAATCCAACCTAGACGTTGCAGCATGGTGGCACGTGGCTTGCCACCTAGCATGGGATCCGGCACTCCTGCCTCCATGATTGACCACATGATGCGTAAGCCCACCTGTATTATTCATGCCTGCCAAGGTTGTTCAACATGGTCTGGGCCATTTGACATACCTTGATCATGGTTTGTTGACCAGTGTACACAACTGTAAGTGGGCTAGGGCAGCTGAATGCACCATCAGGGTACCAAAACACCACACGGTACTTGGTATCTGCAACTGTCTTGCTTGTTGCAGCAGCTATTGTGAGCGAGTATGAAGGAATATAAGAGCAGTTCCCTGCAACTTGTGTGGCTGTATATAAGCATTTAATTTCAGGCACAAACATAAGATCTCTTTTGGAAAGAACCAAGCCTGCACCGATTTTTGTTTTACAGGTTTCACATGTACAAGTCAAGTGATTATGACACATGACTCACCTGGCAGCTGTTCATCAACTACATCCGTGCATCGGATGCCAACCTCCTCATTGGGCTTGCAATTGTGCTGCCCCAAAGGGCTGTGTGCACATTCAAGGAGCCTCACTTCTGGCCCCTGGCACTTCACCTCATCCATAATCATAGGAGTTACGGTTTGATTGCCATTGTTGAATATACCACAGCACTCAGCCACATAGCCCCCAACATAACCAAGCTGACGGCATGCTACCAGTGCAGATGTATCAGTAAAACGATCATCACAAATTGACCAAAACATCCCAGAGTAGTATAGCTACCGTGATGTAAGGAAGTAAAGGAAGCACGTAAGAGCAAGAGAAACAAATGTCCTCAACTGTCCATACCTCAAGACGGCCCTCATATAAGGACCTGCCACCAACAAGCCTCAACATGCCATCATGTAGGGTTTGCAGTGACTGCTGGCTAGGCTGGATTGGCTGGCTAGGCGGGCTGGGTGGGCTGGGCAGGCTGGGCAGGCTAGGCATAGGCCGGCTAGGTGGCATTGAGGGGAGACCTGCATCAATCCATGGCTTACCAGTTGGTGCCATAGACAAAGCGTATGTTGGTGGCATTTGTAGTGCAAAAATTTATGGGGTTTGGACGCGTTCCGCGCGGGTGACGCGAGTGGGCTGCACACGACAACCTCGTCACCGCCTCGTCACCACGTTCACTCGTCAACTGCTCGCTCATCACTCGTCCACTGCCAACCGCTATCGTATACTAATAATCTAAAATACTTGCTAGCTCCTGCGTCTTACCTATTCGTGTTTACGAGCAGGCCCGCAGCGCTGCACCTTTGGGTGCCAGGCCGGGCCATTCTGTGCCCCAACCGTTCCCCTAAATTCCTTTCCTGCTTGCCGGCCTTCCTTGTCTTCCATAATATTTCTATTTAATGATATTCCTTATCATAGTGTTCGTGTGCTCATCGATTGGTTGGGGCCGGGCTCGCCTGGACGCTCTTCCACTTCCCCTTGATGCTTCGCATTGCTCACCCACAAATCCTGTTGCTCATATCGTTATGCAAAGGCATTGTTGGGGATGCTGGATGCTGGAATGAGAGGTGACCCGTTTTCTGGTGACGAGCCACGCGTGCTGCACCGCGTTGTACCCTTTGTGGCTTCACTTCCCCCTGATGTTCCCTCGTGCTCGCCCACACGTCCTGTTGCCCCCATCGTTGTGCGGAGGCATTGTAGGTGCCGGAGGACACGATCAGGTGGGGATGCCGGATTGAGTGGTGACCCGTTTCGGGTGACGAGCCACATGCGCAGCACACTCCGACCGCGGACCACAATTCGCGGGTAAATTCTGGCCCGAAGTGCACAAATTGTTGCGCACTAAGGTGAGGCTGAGCACAGCCTACCATCCACAAACGGATGGCCAGACGGAGCGCATGAACCGCTTACTTGAGGAGACGCTACGGCACTACGTGGGCCCCAGGCAAGACGACTGGGATGAATGCCTACCTATGATTGAATTCGCAATCAACAATGCACGCAGCAAATCCACTGGGGTTAGCCCCTTGGAGCTGTACACGCCGTACCAACCGCGCACTCCCGGCAACTTGGGTCTCCCGCCCAAACACGCCTTTTCCGTACCCATGGCTTCGTCCCTGGTTAAGCTCATGGGCGAGCGCTTGAAGAGAGCAATGGCCTGTCTTACCAGTGCCCAGGCACGGCAGAAACAAGCCGCTGACGCCCGGCGCCAGGACACCACCTTTGCTGTGGGAACATATGTTTTGCTGAGCACAAAGAATCTCGCCTTGAAGGCTCCGACCGGCGGTACCAAAAAGCTTATGCCCAAATACATTGGACCCTTTACCGTCCTTGAAAAGGTTGGCCCGGTAGCATGCAAGCTATCGCTGCCCGCAGGGTACCGCATTCATCCGGTCTTTCACGTGTCGCTGCTGAAACCGTACACCGGTGACGGCCGATATCAACCCCCGCAAGCCCCAAAGTTGTTTGACGACGACGGCAATGCGTATTGGGAGGTTGAAGATGTTGTTGGACATCGCGATCGTAAGCTGGGCGGTAGTCGCTCGAAAACGGTCCGCGAATACCTCGTGAAATGGCTTGGCTTCGGCGCTGAGCACAATTCTTGGGAACCCTCAAGCGTCCTTTGTGAAGATGCGCTCGTAGAGCAATGCATCCGGGACTACCTCGTTCGGGTGGACCTGCGCGCCACTAAGCGCCAACGTCGCGCTGCCGGCTCGTAACCCTGTGTGTTCGGTTACACACACCACGGCTCCCGAGGGCGGTTCGCTTCTGAGGGGGGGGAGTGTAAGCGTAGGGTGCGCTACACGCCTATTACACACGAGAGTATGCCAATACACACCCAGAGGGTGCCAGACATGCGTGTGGGTTTCACACGGCGGACTGTGCCCATGCACATGTCATGCAGCGTTCATCAACGCGACACCTTCAGAGCCTCACAAGGCTATTCTACACGGTGTATACTTACACCACCTATCCTTCGGTATTACCCATAGTTCCTATTCTAGTCTTTCCATAAGCATTCCAGTCTCCTGCTCACACTCTGTTTCCTGGTAAGCACCTTGTATGAATCCTGTTTAGCTAGTAACAGCTTACAGCGGGATTTCCCCCGCCATCCATGTGCGTGCCTTGGCACGTTACCAAACACCACAAGACTTTCTTAAGCCTCCTGCCATACTCAACACTTCCCCGGCGTCCCACGCTCAAAGGGCCAGGCGCGGGGCGGGGACGACCTAGGGGCTTCTCGGCATTCTGGCGCGTCGGCAGGCATGGCTCGGCAAGTCGCGCAAAACTTCCGATATACATCCCCGCTTTGCTTGCCGCCAACATTGTTTGCCTTATACCGCATATCAGCGGGCACCGGATGCTTTCCTCGCGACCTCGCGAAAGTCAATTGTCCATCCAGCGCGAAGGCACTTCTCGCTCCGCCCGAATTTTCCCTGCCACCTATTTACATGCAATAGGCATTAACAAATCCTAATACGTAGCAGTCGCGGTTTGCGCCAGTATGCTATGTTTTGCCGACGCAGCCACGAACGCACGCAGCCACGAACGCACGCAGCCACGAACGCACGGACAGGGGTGTTCCTGGGGGGCTTGCCCCCCCCCCCTGGAACGCTTCCCTGGGGGGGGCTCAGCCCAAAAAACCGCCTGAATGGCCCATGGATATATAAGATAACGAGGCCTTATGACGCATGTCACATCCGTGCAGCAACACGCGTGCCTGCAGCGTGCGTGCCCGAATAGGAATACAAATAGAAATAATGACACCCCGCCAAAAGACAAGTGGTGTAAGATTATGGCGTTTCTACTATCTTCAACCGTCTTACTCATATTCCTGTAATCACGTTCTTCATGCAGCATCCTGCAATCAGGCCACGCCCCCCTCGTATGCCACGTGCCCTCACCCTCAGCCCACACCGTGTCACTGCTCCCTCGCCGCCTGCGCTTTCTCCTGCTGCTACTCCGGCAGCAGCCGACGCCAGCTAGAGTCGCATAGTGCAGCAGCAGCCTAATGCCAACACTGCGTCTGTAGCTGCGTCCGTAGCTGCGTCTGTAGCTGCATCTGCTGCTGCAGCAGCAGCAGCTCCTTCACGGCCTCACTGGCTGCGGGACGGCGCTCGGGCACGCGGTCCCAGCACTGCCTGACCAGCTCAGCCAGTGCGGGCGGGCAGCGGCCGGGCACCAGCGCCTCAAGCGGCGGCCGCTGCCCCAGCTGAGCCACAGCCACCGCGACCTGAAGCCATTGGGCGCGAGCGGGGGAGATGGAACAACACGATTAAGGAAGCTTGCAATCTGCTGGCTGCAGGGCTGCCCTACGCCGCCGCATCAAGTTTCCCACGCCTTATTCACGCCACGGCACCTCAGCTGTACCCCTCCCATCGAGGTTTGAAGTGGGGCCGCCCTAAGCCGTAGTATCAAGAACACACCTGCACGCACGCGCGCACCTGCAGCATGTCCCGCCCCTCCCAGGGCGGCCGGCCCGCCAGCAGTTCGTACATCAGCATGCCGTAGCTGAACATGTCCTGCGGGGGTGCGGAGTGGCGGAGGGGGGTTGCAAAGATATGGCGGGGGGGGGGGTGCAGCTAGGGGGGCGGGAGTGGCGGGAGGGGGTGGCTGAGATGTGGACTGCTGGTCACACGGGTTGATGCCGAGGACATAGGGGCCAGCAAACAGGTGTGTGGGTGTGTGCACAGAGGGGGTGTTGTGAATTCCAACCCAAGCTGAACCAACCCAACTAGATAAGGGGGAGCATGAGAGGGGGGCAGACACCAGGCAGTTGAAGCGGCGGGTTAGCTGCTGCCGTAAGGAATGGGTTCAAAGCGCGCGTCCCAACGGTCCCAACACGGCGGGCCTCACTCCTGCCGTAGACGCATGCCGTACCGTGTGGTGTGTGACGCAGCAGTTGAAGGTGTTGAGCGTCTCTGGGCTCATGTACGCGGCCTGGGGGTTGGGGCAGTGGGCAAGGCGTGCGCGTGCTCAGGGCGGGCCAGTCCGGCGTCAGGCTGTCAGGCGCTGAGGTCCGGGTCGTCACATGCTGAGGCGTTGGCAGGTGCTCGCCAGCAGGCAACAGTGCTCTATTCAACTGGGAACAGCGAGCCGGGGCAACGGCGGGCAATCGCACATCGGAGGAGTGGGCGCTAGCAAATCCCCGCCGGAGGGGTGGGCGCGGGCACATCCCCGCCCCCATCTCTCAAACCAACCACGCAATGAAGACGCACCGTGCCCACGTTGACGTTCTCCGTGAACAGCACGGTGCTGTTGAGGCGGGCCAGACCAAAGTCCTGCAGGCCGGCCGCGGAGGAGGAGGGGGAGGAGGAGGAGGAAGGGGAGGAGGGGGAGGAGGAGGAAGGGGAAGACGAGCAGGATGACGCGGTGAAGGGCGCAGACGTGGAGGAGGGGACGAGGCGAGTGCGCGTTAGGTGCACGGCGGGCAGGCAGAGCGCCCAGTGCGACGGTGCCAGTGAGGCGCTGCCGGGGCCAGCTGTGCAACACCCCCCAACAGGCAGTCGTGGCCGCAGCCCACGTACCGCGAGCTTGACGGTGGGTCGGGGGCTGTCCAGGTGAGACACCAGCACGTTGGAGGGCTTCAGGTCTGCACACGGCGGGACGCGCGGCGGGCGGGCGCACAGGGCGGGGCGTTGCGTTGGTTGGCGGAGGTATAAATCAACCCCGTGCCACTACAAACCCAGGAACCTTGTGCTGACTCACTGTCCGTTCGACCGCACCTAGGCCCGCATCTCCGCACCCCGCACCCCGCGCCCTAACGCCCAAACACTGTCTGCGCGGGTGTTCTGTTTCTGTGCCCGCGCCCCGCGCCCCGCCGCGCCCCTCGCCCCTCGCCCCTCGCCCCTCGCCCCTCGCCCCTCGCCCCTCGCCCCTCGCCCCTCGCCCCTCGCCCCTCGCCCCTCGCCCCTCGCCCCTCGCCCCTCGCCCCTCGCCCCGCGCCCCGCGCCCCGCGCCCCGCGCCCCGCGCCCCGCGCCCCGCGCCCCGCGCCCCGCGCCCCGCGCCCACCTCGGTGTATGATGGTGGGGTGGATGTACGACAGCCCGCGCGCCACCTCCACGCCCACGTGCAGCACTAGCTCCAGCGGCAGCACCCGGCCGGCCGCCCGCTGCGCCGCCAGCCACCTGTCCAGCAGGCGGGCGGGCGAGCCCACGGTAAAGAAACACATGCAAGTTAAAGAACGGCACCCGACACGCCCGACACGCTCGCACACGCATGCCGGCCTCTACAAGCAGTCAGCCGGACCCGTGCCTGGACCCCCCTGGACCCCCCTACAATACGCGTGCCACGCCTGCCAGATAGTTGCCTTAGGTGAATAAGCCCGGCACTGCCCGCTGGAGCACCCCACCACCACCCCACTACCCACCTCGCCCAACCGTTGCCACCCCCACCCCCTCCGCCCCCACCTGTCCAGGCTGGTGTCCATGAGCTCGAACACCAGGCAGGGCGGCGCCGCGCAGGCCGCCAGCAGCGTCAGCACGTTGGGGTGCGCGCAGCGGCCCAGCACCTCCACCTCCTGCTTGAAGGTAGCCAGCGCCGCACCGTCCCCGCTGCCGGTCGCGGCCCCGCCGGCCGCGCTGGCGCCCGTCGCCGTGTCGCCCCACGCGCCGCCGCCGCCGCCGCCGCCGCCGCCCCGGCTCGCCCCGGCGGCGGTGTGCAGCAGCTTTACCGCCACGTCCCGGCCGCGGTAGCGCCCCAGCACCACGCGCCCGTAGGCGCCCCGGCCCAGCAGCCTGCCGCCCGGCACCAGCGTCACCAGCCCGTCATCGCCACCTTCACCCTCGTTGTCGGCGCTGTCGGCGCTCGCACCCCCAGCGGCTGCCGCTGCATTGGGTGGTGGCGCAGTGGTGACGGCGCCACGGCCCGCCGTGTCCGCATCGGAAGCTGCTGTTGCGCCAGGTATGTGGTGTTGGGGGTGCTGAGGGGCCCCTGGCCCCGGCCCAGACGCCGGGGGCGCACCCGAGGGACCGTCGCCTGGACTACTGGTCAACGCCGCCTCGTGCTGGTGTTGTTGCGGGTGCTCGTGGGGGTACAGCGCGGGCTCTGCTGCTGGCTCGTTGAGGCCCGAGGATTCGGCCGCCATCGTGCCTAGGGAGCAGCGGCCCTGCAGCGAGCGCGAGGTGGTGGAAGTGTTGGCGACCGCCGCGCGGCGCGCCGCACTGGAGAGCAGGTCAGGGGCGCTGGTTTCTGGCGCTCCCCGATCTGGCCGCTGATCAGCACGACCCTTTCCCTGCGGCCCTTCTCGCTGCGCTTGTTGTTGCTCCTGCTGCTGCGATTGCTGCTGCCCGCCACCCACCCGCAACCCATCGTGCACGCACTGCGCGAACAGCAGAGCGGACAGCGGCACGGCGCGTGCGCCTGGCGACACGGAGCTTGGCCCGCCCGCGCCCAAACACGCGCCCAAACCCCCGCCCGCAAGCGCTGGGCTGTCGACGTCAATGATCACGGTGCCCCCACCGCGCCCCCACTTCGCCTCGGGCGCAAGCGGCAGAAACAATCCGATGGAGTCCAGCCCGGTGCCGCCACTACCGCCACCGCCACCGCCGCCGCCGCCGCCGCCGCCGCCGCCAGCGTGCTGCACCAGCCCCGGGGCGCCTGCTGAGGTGCATGCCGCGGCGGCCGCTGCCGCCGCCACCGCCGCCGGGGCACCTCCCGACCGCGGCCGCGGCCGCGGGGCCAGCAGGTGCGCATTGAAATTGATGAAGGGCCGCAACGGCGTGTGCGGCGTGATCACCACCTCCTCGGCGGCGGCGGCGGCGGCGCACATGTCGCCCAGGGAGCCGCCGCCGCCGCCGCCGCCAACACCGCCCGCCGTGGATGCGGCAATAGAGCCGGTGCGGCTGAGCGCCCGCACCTGCTGCGGCGGGTGGTGCTTCTGCTGCTGTTGATGCTGGTCCGGCGGCGGCTCGTCGGCAGCGCTGCAGCACGTGGCGTAGGACGAGGCGGTTGTAAAGCCGGGGCCGGCGCCTGCAGTTGCGCCGAGTGTGCCGCCGCCACCGCAGCCATCGCTGCCACCGCCGACGCCGCCGCCGCCGCCGACGCCAGCTGCGCTGCTGCTGGTGGTGGTGGAGGTGGCTGGTGAGACGGGTGAGGCGGGCGCCACGCAGTCAGCCTGCAGCGCGCCGTCGCTGGCGCCGTCGGTCCCGGCCGCACCGCCGCTCCCGCGGCCGCCCGTGCCACCACTGGCTTTGCTGCCGCTGCTGTCCTTCTTTTCCGCCGCCTCCACGTCCCCAAGCTGCTCATGCTGCCCTGGCCCCTGCCCCCGCCACCGCCGCCGCCGCCGCGCCAGCACGAACGCGGCGGCCGCCAGAGCCCCCAGCAGCGCACCGCCTGTGGGGGTGGGACAGATCAAGCGTGTGGCGCATTGCGGGGGGTGAAACACGGGCCGCCCACGGGCGGAGCCACAACGGCACGCAGCCGGCGGCGGCGCCGCGCGGGGACGGGTCACGAGCGGTCCCGGCCGCTCCCTGCGGTCACAACCCAAGGCGACCCCTCAGCGCGACCCCCCAGGACGATTCGCCGGGGCCAATCCGCTAATCCACAGGGTGACCTGCCGCATCAAGCCGCCCCTTGCAACCCCTCTCGCCGCCCCCACCCGCCCCCCACCCGACGCTCACCCGCCACGCTGCCCAGCGCAATGCCCACAATGGCGCCCGCGCTAAGCCCGCTGCCTCCGACCCCGTCCGCGCCCCCGTCTCCACCAGGCGCCGCGTCCACGACAGCGCCGCCGGAGGCCGCGGCGGCGATCGCGGCGGCGGCCGCCGCGGTGGTGGCGGCGCCAGTGGCGGCGGCGGCCCCGGTGAAGTTTTGCACCAGCGCCACCCAGCCGGCGCTGTCCCGCATGGACAGCTGGGTGGGTGTCAGGGCGGGCAGGCGGGGCACACACGCACAGGCAGCAGGTGCAGTGGCGCTTTAGAAGGTGCGGGCGTGGAGGTGGCTTTTGTGGCCATACACACCTGTGTGAGGCAGCAATCTACAGCCAGCACCCCATCCCTCCAGCAAGCGCCGCCCCCACACCACCCGGGCCGCCTTATCCCCCGGACAGGACCGGAACCCATGATAGCCGCCGCCCCTGATGCCACCCCGGGCGCCGCTACTGCTACTGCTGCTGCTGCCGCCGCGCTGCTTCTGCCACCTCTCGCTCTCCTTCCCTCCCCCTCCCTTCCTCCTCACCATCAGGCAGCCGATGGGCCCCAGCGCCTGGATGCAGCCCATGTCCAACACGCCGCGGCACACGTAGGTGCAGTTGAGTAACCTGGGGTTGCAAGGAGGGTAACGTACATGAAAGTGTAACAGCGGGTTCGGGCCGGGCTAGGCGCAGGCGCGGGTGAGCACATCCGTACGCGCACACACACGCACCCACAAGCACACACTAAACAAACCCCACTCATAGCATAGCTGCGAGGCCCGCACGTGCTCCTGTCGTTGTACCTTCCAACACACCCACACCCACGCGTGCCAAACCCACGCGTGCCAAACCACACGCGTGCCAAACCTCACGCGTGCAAACCCGCGGCCGCCCCCCGCACCTCCAGTTGTAGTTGACCGGGAAGGTGCGCCCCGCCACGTCGATGTCGGACCCACCATGCCCACGTCAGCCATGCCGCCCACGTCCCGCCAGCAGCGCCGCAGCAGCGGCACCGCCGCCAGCGCGGGGTTGCTCCGGCTGCCGCCGGCGCCGCTACTGCCACTGCCACCGCCACTGCTGCTGCTTTCAGTGCCACTACTGCCGCTGCCACTGCCACTGCCGGTGCCGCCACCAATGCCGCTGACACTGCTGCTGCTACTGCCGCCGGTGCCGTTCGCGGACAGTGCTACAGCCGTGCCTACGGGGGGCGGGGTGGTGTCGGGGTCGAACACGCAGTCGGCCAGCTGCGGCCTGTTGATGCTATACAGGTTGGCTCCCGGCAGCCCGGCCGGCCGCACCACCGAGGCCGCGTTCTGCTGCTGGAAGGCGGGCGGGAAGCACAGGCCTGTGCCCAGCCAGGGTGTGCGTGTGAGCGTGTGACGTGTTAGAGAGCACAAGGGAAAACGACAACAAAGACTGTGCGTGCGGTGCGGCAGGTCGCGACGGAACGGAACGCTTGCGGATGTTACCTCAGTAAATTACCTGGGAATCTGGGATACCTGGCTGCGCAGAGCCGCCGACCGGCTCACCATCCGGAAATCGCGTGTGACGTGTGTGGGTCAGGAGCCCAGCCCTGCTCAGGCCAGCCCAGCCCTGCCCTGCCCTGCCACGCCCAGCATGCCGCCCGCAAACCCAGCGCACCAGCGCCAGCGCGCGACTGCTCCATCCAATCGCCGTCATTCCGCTTCGCGTCACCGCAGCCCCGCCACCGCAGTAGCCCGCCGCTGCAGTAGCCTGATACTCCAGCCCCGCCCCCACCCACCGCCGGGTTACATAGGAAAGCAATTAGGGCAGCGCGCGTTCGTAGATCGCGAGCAGTCGCGCGTAGTAGTGTCGCCATGCCGCCGCGAACTTAGGCCGTGATCAGGCTGTGCAGCAGCAATATATCAAACGGGAACACCACCTCGGAGGGTCTACGCGCTGGAGCTGGAGCTCGCGCTGGCGCTGGGAGCTGGTCGACATCGGCGGTAACGATGGCTGTTCCCCAAGATTGTCTACCGTCTACCACTTCCTTAACTAATGATGAATGTAACCCCCCCCCCCCCACGACTGACCGCTGTGGCTTTGGCATACGAGGGATGAGCCCTGACCCGGCGATTCCACTTAGTCGCCATAGTGCGAAAGCGATGGCGACTAGGAACTCGTATTGCCCCGGTCCTTCGGCATTCGGTGGCCCGGCATGGAAGCATGTGCGTGGCAGCTCTGTGTATGTCGCGGCGGGTGATTCCCCCGACATCCGGGAAGCGCACGGACCTCTGCAGTGCCTGAAGACAAGCCAAGAACCACTGCTCTGCCGTTTCCTCTGCGTATGTGGGACCGGGTGATGCCGCCCAACATCCGGAGTGTGTCGGCAGACAGTGCGCAAGGACCCTTAACGTAATTAGTCACGTCAAGACCTCCGTGCCTACCGTCTACGCGTACCTGTACCGACTACCGTCTACCGCGCATCGCGCACCGCCGCCGCCACTGCGGCGGCGGACAGCCGGGTTCCAGGGAAAACACATCGCCCTCGCGACAAAGGACAGCCGAGCACCCCATCCACCTGTGACTCTCCTGGACACCACCACGGTGGCCCAGGAGGGTTGCTTGGTGGAGGGAGCTCTCAGGAGCCCCGCCCGGCACCCCTAATCAGCCCCCCATGCCAGCATGGGTCCCGTTCCTAGCGTGCGCGCGCGTCCACTCCCACCGCGGCGGATATAGGAATAGGTTAGGTTTCTTTTCTTTTTTTGCCTTCGCCTCTAACCGCGCCCTCCCGTTTCTTGCCATGCATGGGTTCCTGGATACCACGCGGCGTGGGATTCAATGCCACGCCGCAGGTGAGTACAAGCCGGGTTACATAGGAAAGCAATTAGGGCAGCGCGCGTTCGTAGATCGCGAGCAGTCGCGCGTAGTAGTGTCGCCATGCCGCCGCGAACTTAGGCCGTGATCAGGCTGTGCAGCAGCAATATATCAAACGGGAACACCACCTCGGAGGGTCTACGCGCTGGAGCTGGAGCTCGCGCTGGCGCTGGGAGCTGGTCGACATCGGCGGTAACGATGGCTGTTCCCCAAGATTGTCTACCGTCTACCACTTCCTTAACTAATGATGAATGTAACCCCCACCCACCCACCCACCCACCCACCCCGGCGACGACTAGATGAACAAGACTGAAGACCGCCAACAAGAAAACGAGTATACCGCTCTCCTCCGCACATGGGTTTTGGGTTGGAAATGGTTGATTTGGGAATTGGAGAAAACTACCACCCACCACCCACCCACCCCACACCGCCGCCGCATCGCCCACCTGCCACGCTGGCCGAGTCCACCAGCTCCACCCAGGACCTGGCGGCGCCCGGCCCCGCGGCGGCGCTGGGCGCCAGGAACTCCAGGTGCGCCGCGCGGAGGAGGTTGTCCTCCTGCGTGGCGGACAAACACACACGGAACCCAGCCCGCCCGCTTCACGTCGCAGTTACTTACATTTATAACGAGTGTGCGTGTGTGCGTGTGCCCGTGTTAAACAGAAGCACACGTGTGCCCGAGTGCGTGTGCAGCGGCGCCCATGTCCGTGCTGATGGTCCATGGTTGCTCGCTATTGTGTGTTGCGTGCAAGAGGCAATGCTCCGTGTTTCAGTTGGGTGAGTCGCGGCGGTGTGGTGTCACGCCCAGGGAGGCACTGTGCCGTGCGGTACGTGCAGTACACATGCGCGGTACGCGTGCCTCCCCGGCCGCCCACCCACCCCCCACCCGCCGCACCTGCATGGTCTCCAACACCACGTGCTGCAGCCGTATTGTGACGCCCGGCCCCAGCTGGACCTGCGTGCGGTACAGCAGTACCGCGGCGGTAGCAGCGGCAGCGGCAGCGGCGGGGCAGATGAACTTTAGTCAAGTGTGCCGGGCGTGGTTTTAGGGGGGCGGGGAGCGGCACAGGGCAACGGGCCGGCAAGCAGCGCCACCGAAGCGGCGCAGGCACTCCGCTCCGACTGGGGCCCACTGTGCCGCTAGCCCCTTCGACGCCGCCTCGAGGGGCGATTGACTTCGCCCCTTGCGTCGTGTAACCCCGGCTGTAACCCCGGCGGGTTTTCCTTCCCCGTTGACGCGCAGACAGCCTCGCCTCGTCCTGGTGGTAGCTGTATCAAGTTTCTCACCTTTCCGCGCGCTGATGGGCGGAAAAGCGGCGGGCCTGGCAAGCTGGGGTCGCCTCGGATGGTGATGTTTCGCGTCAAAAGGAGCGGCAGCGGCACCGTGACGTTGGCCCAGTGCTCCTCCATGAGGGCCAGCTCGCCAATGGCTATGAGGACGTTGGAGGCATCTGGTTCCAGCAGCGCAGCGACCAAACCAGCCCCATCGCTTATTGTGCGAGTCGCGGCCGCGCTCGCCTCAACGTAAAATGGCCCAGAGCTCAAAGCAACAACAAAAAGCGTCAGTTGGAGTAGGCATGTGGTCAGAAAACCTATGTGCGTCGCGCCAAGCATTTCGGGCGCTCACGCCCGCGCAGGCGCTAGAATTTGAGCGGCTTTTGTCGGTCCATTCAAATAAATAGTTTCATGGCCCAAATATGGCGTAGATATAAAGAAACCGGTTTCAAAGCTTTGGACGTGTTGATTAATGCTGTAGGAGGTGTCACGTAAATGGTGTGTTAAAATTGCTGTGGAAAAAAATATGTTGGCACGGTGGTCTGTCACCAGCCGGAGTCATTGCAACGCGGCACGCGCGTGCCACGGCATGCGGCCCGCCCGCCCTGGTGTGCGTGCACGCGCGTGTTCTGTCCGTACATATCGACCTCAACCCGGCCCCGAGTCACTAGCTCATTCGATCGGTCTACCATGCCGGCAGGGTTGCACCGTACTAGCCTCCCAGCTTAGCGAAGTGCTTTCGAAACGCGAACGCGAATATGCGTAAACATGTGTCGTTGTAGGCGCTAGCACGCATAGAAGGCCGGTGAGCAGGACTCAGACAAAGCAGGCATGTTAGCTTATAAAACGCGTACTAGTACGTAGTACGCTGCTCACTTAGCACTTAGTACGATACGCCATAGTTCGCTTATAATACGCTGGCGGGCAAAGGCTAGTACGCTGACATAGTACGCTGCGCCCAACCCACAAATTCCGGGATGTTGGGATGCGCGCATGGGATGTCGAGTCAGTCCCGGGCCGTTCTCGCGCTTGCTGATATTCAGACAACAGGTTATGTTTATGACGAGGCCATTGAGCGCGACAGGCAGCTACTACCAGCGTGGATGCGTGTGCTGATGTCCAACATCCCGGCTCAGCATCCCTTCGGATGCCCATGACTGTCCCAACCTGTTCCTGGCACAGCGTATTTTACCACGTACTACCATTCAAGAACGGCGTACTAGTACGTAGTACGTACTGTGCAACCCTGCATGCCGGATTACAGCAGAAGAGCAGCATCCGACGCACAGCCGCTGCAGCCTGCCTGCCGCGACTCGGGCGAGAGGGCTGACACCGGAATGGCGCTCACACGACCATTTCTCCCGGCGCCGGTGTCTTGTGCTTGCCTGTTCCCAAACCACCCCTCAGCACAGTCGCATCGCACGGTACACACCGAGCTCGAGCATGCGCCTGGCGAACAGAAGATCACATGTCCTACTTTGTTCACCACAGGCGCGTTAGCCATCCCCCCGTCCTTCTCCATCCACCTGCCGCTCGACATCGAAGCCGCTTCTTCACAGTGCCCAGCCCCGCACGCCACGCATCCTTCAAATCTACCGCAATTGCGCACCAGCCGCTGTCTGGGATTACGTAAAGGCGCACGGCACACGCCGTCCTCACTTCCCAGACGGCCTCCAGTCCGAGGCCTCCAGTCCCTATGTCAGTCATCACACCAACACGTCTCGACTACAGGATCCAAACACACGCCGCCGCTACCGCCCAGGCAAGTGGCTCCCACGGTGTGCTCGCGGCCGCTGCCGCGCGCCGCAGCTGCCGCCGCACTACCGCCGCCCCGAGAAGGCAAAGCGGCGGCCCTGCTGCCGGCGCCCGCGCGGTCCCGCGCCCGACGGGCCGCCCTGCGCGCCACCCTCGAAGGGCCAGGTGGTGCCCAGGCGCCTGCAGCAGCAGCGGCGGCACGAGCAGCAGCAGTGGCAGCGGCAGCGGGGGCGCGGGGGCGGGGGGGGGGGGATTGAAGGTGAGCTGTGCCGGTTGGGCAAGATGGCTACCGACGCGACAGAGCACGCGGTAGCATGGAGGGGATGGTCCACATCCAACATGCCAACCGGCGCCACGGTGCGCCACACGCTCTCGCGCGATGTGTCACCGCGCTGATCGCCATCCACCGCCTTGCGCCACCGCCGCCGCCGCCACCGCAACCACCGCCACTGCCACCACCACCCAGCAGCCCCACCAAACCAACCACCGGCCGCCCTCCCTCCCGCCTGCCCGCCCCTCAAGGCCCGTCCTGCCGGCGCTTTGCAACCGCCAGCCCCACCCCACCCCCACTCCCCACTCCCCACTCCCCACTCCCCACCTCCACTCCCCGCCCCCGCCCCCACCTGCGCAGGTCGGGCGTCATGGCCGCACCCATGGAGTGGTGCCGCAGCACCGCCTGCGTGTCGCCCGCCAGCCGCCCGCAGTCCAGAACCACCACCGTGCCGCCGATGCTGCTACTGCTACTGCTATTGCTACTGCTGCTGTCACTGCTGCTACTGCTGTGGCTGCTGCTACTGATGCCGTCGCTCGAGCCGGCGCCGCCGTTGGCGGTGCCGCGGTCGTGTGGGTGCGCGGCCGGCGTGATGGCGGGCGGGTGCGGCTCCAGCAGCAGGCGCAGGAACTGCAGGGGGGTTTCATGCATAGTTGATCAAGACGAGATAGGGGGCGGCGTGAGGGGCAGCGACTGGCGTGAGGGGTGGCGTACGGGCAGAGTCGGTGCGGTGTGTCCGCGCACGGCCCCGCTTCCCCGCTCCCCCTTCCCCTCCCGCACACACACGCCGTCCCGCTCCCTGGAGCGCACCTGGTTGGGCGAGGGGGCCGCCGCGCCCCCGACTGCAGTGGCGGGGGCGGCGGCAACGATGGCCTCCGCCAAGTGGGCCAGGCTGCGGACCTGTGTGTGCGTGTGTGCGCGAGAGCGTGTGAGCGTGGCCAGGTGTGATAAATGAGACATGCCCATCAGGTGCCCGGTGCTGACGCGTATGGCACACATCTGACCTCCCCCTCCATAACTCTATCCATAGCTAGCCCTATCTCCCGGTTGAACCCCAGCCCCAAATCCCCCACCTGTCCTTGCAACCCCCCTTCCTCCACCCCCTCCTAACCTCCTCAGCGCCCGCACCTGCTCGCCGTTGACAGCCGTCACCCGCCGCGGCGCGCCCCGCAGCTCCGCAGACCACGCCGCCGCCTCGCCCGCCGCCGACGCGCGCCCGCCGGAGCCGGAGCCGGCGGCGGCGTCCCCCTCCTCCTGATCGTCCTCTTCCTCCTCCTCGCCGTCGTCGGCGGCGCCGCCTCCGCACTCCAGAACCTCCACTAGCAGCACAATCTCCTCCTCGCCTGCGGGTGGCGGCGTGGCATGGCATGGCGTGGCGTGTGTGATGTGATGTGATGCGGTACGGTGCGTGTGTCAAACCCCAGCCCCAGCCCCAGCCCCAGCCCTAGCCCCAGCCCCAGCCCCAGCCCCAGCCCCAGCCCCAGCCCTAGCCCCAGCGCCAGCCCTAGCCCCAGCGCCAGCCCCCGAGCCCATGCACCATATAGCCACCTCCATCCCCCCACCAGCTCTGCTTCATGGCGCACCACAGCCCCGATTTGGGAATTGACAACGACTATCCCGCCCCCTCCCGCCCCCCGCCGCCGCGCACCTGGCCCCGCCGGCATGCCCCACTCCAGCGCCCCCAGCACCGGCACCAGGCCGCTCTGCAGCGAGCGCGCGGTGGCGCGGCCCATGTGGCGCACGGAGCCGTTGCCGGGCAGCGAGCCGACCATCTGGTACCTGCGGGGGCGTGCATGGGCGCGTGTGTGCACGTACGGATGATGTATCCATTGAAATACTGGGGTGTGCATCATTTGAACACACACCGTACGCAGGTCCCCCCTACCACATGCAACAAACACGCACAGGCCCTCACCCCCCCCCCCCCCCCCGCACCAGTAGGGCAGCGTGAACGCCGCGAACACCAGCGGCCCCGCCACCAGGAACTGAGCCCGCCGCGGCCCGCCCGCCGCTGACACCGCCGCCGCCGCCGCCGCCCCCGCCACCGCCGGCCCCACCGACACCGGCAGGTAGGGCCAGCCCGCGCCGCGCAGCGTGAGGGGCAGCTGCAGCACCTCGCCCTGCCGCAGCACCTGTGTGGGATGGGGGTTGGGGGTTACTGTGAACCCATCCCTTAAGGAAACACCAGCGCCGCAAGGAGAATGGGGGTTGGGGGTGTGGGGCAAACCATTGCTTGGAACTTGGAAGTCAGTACTCCACAGGGTACAGGCACTGCCGCGCCGCTGGGCAACTCATGGGCAGCCGCTAGGGACCAGCAGCGCAGGCCCCGCGGTCCTCCGCCCCCCCCCCCCCCGCGCCCCGCCTTACCGTCATGCTCAGCTGCTGCCCCACGCGCCCCACCGCCGCCCAGTGCCCGAACAGCACCCGCTGCCCCTGCGCGCGGCCGGCACCGGGCGCGGCCAGGGCGGTGGTGGCGTCGTCCGCCACGGGCCGCCCGCCCACCGCCAGCAGCACGTCGTGGACCTGCGGTGAGGAGGAGGCGGTGAGGGTGGCGGTGAGCAGGCGGCGAGGAGGCGGTGAGGATGCGTTGAGAGGCGGTGAGGAGGCGGTGAGGGGCGGGTGTTGAGAGTGCGTCACCGCCATGCATGGAACCGCCACCCCCCACACAAACACATGCGGTGCACACCTGCACCACGCCCGCCGCCGAGCCAGTGGGGTCCACCCCCGTCACCAGCACGCCCGACCGCCACGTGTGCGCCGGGCTGCTGCTGCTGCTGCTACTGCCATTGCCGCCGCCATCGCCGCCGCTGCTGCTGCTACTGCCACTGCTGCTGACGGGCAGCCCAAAGGCGCGGCGCAGCGCGGGCGACTCCATGCGCTGGAAGCGAATGCCCAGCCGCGGCCGGCCGTCCAGGTAGAGGGGCGCCGAGGAGGAGGCGGCGGCCGAGGCGGAGGCCGCCGAGGCCGAGGCGGCGCCGGGCTGGGGCTGCTGCGGCTGGTGGTGGCTGCGAGCGGCCGCCTGGCCGCCTCGTTGCCGCGGTCCCCCCGGCGAGGACGAACCGGCTGCAGCAGCAGCCCCGGCGCTCCCGCTGCCGCCTGCTGCCGCTGCCGCAGCCGCCGCTGCAGCCGCTGCGGCCGCCGCTGCTACAGCCTCCTGTGTGCGCTCCGCCACGGCGCGGCTGTAGTCCTCCAGCACCAGCGCCAGCGACTGGCTGGGCACCAGGTAGCCGATGTTCTCCGCGTCCTCGTCGCCGTAGTCCTTGGGTGGGGAGGGGGGGTTACATTCATTATTAAAAGGGGGTGGGGTGCGCGGTGCAATCACTCATACGTGTAAAGAAGTGGCAGTAGAAGTGGTCCCACGCGCACGCCCCGCGCGCAAGTGTGGACGCGCCCCAAGCCCGAATCGCGAAGTCCCACACACCACCCGAATGTGAGCAAATCAGTGCCTAGCCTCGGCCCGGCCTCGGCCCAGCGCACGCGCACCTGCCCCGGCGCGCCGCCCTCGCCGTCGTCGTCATAGCCGCCGCCGCCCCCGCCACCGCCCTCCTCGTCCTCCTCCTCAGCGCCGTACATGTCCACCGCGCCCTCGTCGTACCTGCGGGGGTGGGGGAAGGAGGCGGGTCCGTTGCGCGTGTAGGGTATGGCATTGATGGAGGTGGTGTTGACAGGGCATTGGGGCAGAGGCGTTGTCGGGGGTAGGGGACGCAGACAACCCACCCGACATGCTGCATGACTGCATCCCCACAGCCCCTCTTCCGCCAATTCGCCACCCCGCCGCCGCCGCAACCACCGCCGCCACCGCTGCCACCACCGCCGCCGCCGCCGCCACCGCCTCCACCGCCGCCACCCCCGCCGCCGCCGGTGCCACCGCTGCCACCGCCGCCACCCCCCCCCCGCCGCCGCCGCACCTCTCCATCCAGGTCTGGCTGGTGAACTTCTGGAACGCCATGCCCACGCACCGCCCCGTGGCGGGGCACAGCGCCGGGCCGCCCCAGCCGCCGTTGTTCAGCGGAGCGTCCACCTGTGCGCGTGCGTGCGTGTGTGTCACGTGCGTGTTTTGGCCGCGTGTGTTTGTGGCATGTGTGTGCCGCGTATCGGACGCCCATTGGCATGCGCTGCGTGACAAACATATCCGCCCGCTCGCCTCCTTCACCCCACCGACACGCGCCCCACCTGCAGCGCCAGCAGCGCCCGCCCGCTGTGGCTGTACTCCACCACCTGCGCGCGTCGCGAGCCGCGGGGGGCAGCACCAGCCCGAACGTCCGTTGCGTCGTTACGGTACACCGCCTGACCGTCCGCGTGTCCGCGTGTCCGCGCCAGGTTAACCAGAGCCGACTTGGCAGCCGGCCCCACACCCACCACCTAGCGGCCCAGCCCCCTGCCCGGCAAACCGGCCATGCGGCTAGCCAGCGAGCTACACCATCCGATTGCCGTGCACGTGTCCAGCTGCCCGCCGTGCCCTTTACCCGCACTTCCACTTCCAACCAAGCCCTCCCACCAAGCCCTCCTGCCCGTGCTCCTGCCAAGCCCTGGCGCCCACCTCCACGCGCGACACGACGCCGCTGGTGACGCACAGCCCCGCGCCGCCCAGCGGGAAGCCTGGGTAGGAGTTAGGGGGGCGTAGTGCCGGAGTTTCAGCCAGTCAGCCCCTTCAATGCAGCCAGTCCGTCATCCACCCACTCTGTCGGCCATGCGCCCGCGCCCTCACCGGTCCAGCTTGATTTCGGAATGACCTACCCCACCCACGCCCAAGACCGCCCCCACACCCTGCCCCTGCCCTCACCCGCCACCACCACGGGCCGCCGCAGGTTGGGCAGCGAGCGGTCCAGCTGCAGCGGCACCAGCGCCTCAGACCCCGCCTCCGCCTCCTGCCCCTCCTGCTCCACCTCCTCTACCGGCTCCGCCGCCCAGAACTCGTCGTCGCTGCCGCCGCCACCCTCCGCGCCCGCCCGCATCCGCCGCCGCCGCTCCCTGGCGCTGGCGCTGCTGCTGCTGCTACTGCCGCTGTCACCGCCGCTGCTGCTGCTGCCGCCGCTCCTCCAGAACCCTGGGTCGTCCACCCGCAGCAGCGCCACGTCCAGGTCAAGGCACACCGCCGCCACGGAGGCGGGGTAGGGGCCGGCGGCGTCGTCGGCGGAGCGGCTCACCTCCAGCTGCAGGGGAGGGGAGCGGGGAGGGAGCAGGGGAGGAGGGGGAGGCGCGGAGGGAGAGAAGGGGTCACAATTGGACTGTGGTAGACCATCCAATCCTTGCAACCCCCGGTATTCACCCCGGCCCCACCCAGACCCCGCCTGCGCCTCACCTTGCGCGCGTGCTCCACCGCCCCCGCCGTCGTCATGAGCAGCCGCTGCCGCACACGCTGCGTGGCAGGCACGGCGGCGGCCGGGGCCGGAGTCGCGTCAGCGGGCGTCGCAGCCCGCGCCGCCGCCCGGGCGCCGCCGGGGCCCCGGCTGCTCCTCCCCCGGCTCCTCAGTACAGAGCCGCCGGCAGCGGAGGACGAGGAGGAGGGCGCGGGCGGCACCACCACCGGCACCTCCATCTCCACCTCCACCTGTGTGCATCGGGTAGCATCCAGCAACGATCACGATCAACCCCTTGGCCACCGAGACCCGTATCCTCTCAGCCCCGCACCGCGCAACCTCTCAGCCCCGCACACCCCGCACCTTCTTCTGTCCCACACACATACACCGCGCACTCTCTTGCACCACGTTTGCAGGCCCGCCCCTCCCCCCCCCCCCCAAGCCCCCTCACCACGAAGGCGCTGCTGGTGGACTCGGCGTCGTGGCCGTCCTCCCAGGGCCGCAGGAAGTTGGGCACGCGGTGCAGCGTGTGCACCTGCGGGCGCGTGTGCGTATGTGCGGGATGTGCGTGTGCGTGTGCGTGCGGGCTTGGGTATTCAAGGTTGAGTTCGGGGGCGGGCGGGGGGAGGTAACAGTAAGAGCTCGGTACCGCCGGTAGCGGAAGGTCCGAGCGGAGTGCCACGCACCCACGGGGTAGCGCGAAACTCACGAGAGGAACGGCAGAGACGTCTTGGACCGTTTCCCAACTTCGTCACCGCCCCTGTCATGTACCCCAGATAGCCCCAGCCGAACCACAGCTCACCTGTACCACAGACCTGCCGAGCACCTCAGCGCCGTCGTCGTCCTCCTCCCCCTCCTCGTCCTCATCGCCCCACGCCTCCTCCTCGTCCTCCTCATCCGCCACCTCCACGCCCAGGAGCTCCTGTGCACGTCCGCCCCTACCGCTGATACTGCTGCTACTGCCGCCACCGCCGCCACTGTTGCTGCTGCTTCTCCCCCGTCCGCCGGTCGCTCTCAGGCCGCCTGACAAAGGGCGTGGGGCGGCGGTCGCGCTGCGCACTTGCGCTAGCCTGCTGGCAGCCCCTGCGGCGGCTGCTCCTGCCGTCGATGACCCCGCAGTGGCTGTAGCAGGTTGCGCTGATGCACCTCTTATTGTGCAAGAGCCGTGGTGCCAAGTACTGGTGGAGGTGGGGAGGGGGCTCCGAGCCGCGGCGGCAAGCGCCCGCGGCGGCCAGGGGCAGGAGCCCCGCATGAGCGTGCGCCTGCTGCTGCCACGGCGCTGCCACGCCGGAAAGCACCTCCCGGTTACGCTGCTGGCGTCTAGTGCACCCAGCGCCGTAGCGGATACAGGCCCCGCCACGGACCGCATTCCTCCCAGCCGGGGGTGCTCCGTGTCGCAGCCGGCAACGGGGTCACGGCCGCCCCACTGCAGAGGTCCTGCTCCCCACGCTAAACGAAGCTATGAAATGGTTCACTCTCGCAAACCGTTTGTTATCTTGCGTAAGCTTGCGTCTAAAGCTTGGCCTTTCGGCTCGGTACAATTTGTGGCTCGGCACGCCACAACCCGCCTTTGAAGTTCTATGCTGAATTCGTAAAGCTTTGTATGGTATGTTTGGCTCAGTGCTTAGCGAACAAGTTAAACGCAACGCGTGGATTGCAGCTTTGCAGCGTGCTTGCCTCGTGCCAAATGACCGGCACAGAGCCTGTAATATATTAACGATACGCGGTGTATACTACAAGAGCCTCGAGAGGCTTCATTTCATGGCGTTTGGCTGATGCACTTGCATTGCCCGCCATTTTGCCAAGTACAGTCTATTCGACCCGGAAGAGGACAAGTATCCCGAAAATTCATGTCGTCTAAGCTCATGACCTACCTCCAAGCTGGCTCGGCGAATACGGGACTTTGCTTTGACTCGTGCATGCAAGCCGCAGCGTGGCCATCCGGACGGCTGAGCACAGGACGGCTGAGCAGGTGGACATGGACATACAGCGTTTTGCCAGGTCTAGTGGACAATTGCGCTGCGCCGGAAGCTGGGGCGTCACCCCAAGGCGCCGCACCCCACCCCAGGGCGGGCCCCGAGTGTGTGCTGCGTCGCTATGGCGAGGCAGCAGCCGTCGGAGCCTGCAAAGCCCCGGCGTGGTGCTGCACGCAGGCGACCAGCTGGCGTCAGGTGGGTGGGTGCCTCCGCCCCGGTGGCTGTCAGGGGGCGGGGCCCGCCATGACCGTGCGCGGTGCGAAGCCCACGGCCCCCACTCTACGCATCCTGCCAAACCCCGCGCGCAGGCCACCTCCACCTCCCGCCCCTTTTCGCCATCTGGCCGCTGGCCCACCTGGCTCTGCACGCGCCGCCCGCAATGGCGCCATCCGGGCAGCGCCCGCCATGTTGGGCTGAGCAGTGCGCGCTGGGCGCCGTGCCGCCGGACACGTCACTCGGACCGACGGGTCCCCAGGCCGTCATTCGCCCTCGCGTTCCGTCACCTCCGCCCTCTACTCCAGCCAGCGCCGCTAAATCCCGCAGCAGCCAACGCGAATTAGAAGAAGCACTCCGAATACACAGTAGCAAAACACTTCCCGAAAAGCACGCAGCAACCGCGCAGCGGCGGTCATCGCCAAGCGACAGCGGCACCAGCAGGCGCTGAAAGCAAGCAGGAAGCAAGGGCAAACACACACGTGCAATGTCGACGCCCGGAAACGGCGCCCCCGACACGCTGTCGGGCCGCACGCTGGACGACATAAACCTGGGCGCGGCGCGGCGGCACGCGGGCGAGGCGGCGGCGCTGATGCACACGCGCGGCGTGCTGCCGGGTGAGCTCGAGTGTTCGTCGGGAGGGAGGTTGCGGCGAGACAGAGGGCGCGGTGCGGGGACCCTCAGCACTTGAGACCCGCCCGCCGTCACCCGCATTTTTCTGCCTCCACCCCTCCACCCCTCCAACCCCCGGCCCACCCTCATGTCCTCACAGGCGACCCCAACAGCGATGTGGGTCGGCTGGAGGACGACCAGCCGCTGCGGCACGCGCAGGCCACCGCCGACCGCATCAAGCGCCAGGAGCAGCAGCATGGGGGCGGCGGCGGCGGCGGCGGCGGCGGCGGCGGCGTGGCTGATGAGCGGGACGTGCGGCCGGGCGACCAGGGCGCAAGTGGCGGCGGCGGCGGAGGGCTGCTGGCGGCGGTGGGTCGTGCCGGCTGCGGGGGGGTGGATGATGAGGGCGGAATGAACGTGTGCGCCGTGACAGCATAGGCGGGCTTCTTATTGTAGGTGCAGTGTAGATGGGCTATGCGTGGCGGGCTTCAAGGCGATGCTCTCTACCACCACCAAAACAAAATCACATGCATGCTCACAGACGGGCCACGCGCTGGCCTCCCTGATCGGCAACTTCTCCGAGGCCGCCAAGGTGACGAGAGCGGGGGTGGTGGGCGTGGGGGTGAGGAGCGGGTTCGGGCGTGGGCGTGGTGGTTGTCACCCGACCAACTAGGTGGCCATAAGCGTGCGACAGTGGCTGTAACAGCCCCCCCCCCCCTGACGACGACCCGCCCCCGCTGGCCCGCCCCCGACCACCCGCCAGACCGGCATCGACTCAGCCGTGGGCGCCATGTCCGCCCCCGCCGACGTCCACGCCCGCCACGAGCACCACTATGATGGCGACAGCAGCACTGGCGGCGGCGGTGGCGGTGTGCGTGTGGCGGACATGCTGGGGGGCCCACAGGCGGACACGCCCTACCCGGGCGACCTGTTGGACGAGCCCGCGCAGCTGGAGGGGCGGGAGGAGCAGCCGCAGGTGTGTAGGGATGGGGGAGGAGTGGGAAGGGTGGCAGGAGCTGGAGGGGCTGGAGGCAAACACACCTGTGGCATTGCTCTACCCGTGGCATCTCCCCATGCACCCGGTGTGGCACGGCCTAGTGTACAGCACCCGCCGTCCCAGCTGCTCACTCTTTCTGGACTGAGGTGGCTCGGCCCGCCGTGCCCGCCCCCCCCCCCGCTGGACATAACATCCACAGGCCGCCGCCGCCCCCGCCTCGGAGCCGCGCCCCGGCATCGACATCGTGACCGAGGGCGCGCCCGGCGGCCCCACGCCGCACGTGGCCCTGACGGAGCAGCGGCGGCGGGACCTGGCCGTGGTGGCGCCGCTGGAGGGCGGGGCGGCCACCACCGTGCGGGACTCGGGTGAGGGCGGGCGCGAAGGGCGCAAGGGAGAGCGGGCGGGCGCTTGGGCGGGCGGGCCGGGTGCGGTTGGGGGGCAGCAGCCGCCGAAGTGTGTGGTGAAGTGAGGTGGATTGAAGTGCATTGCGCCTGCTGCTTAGCACACACAATTACACACAAACTTACACACCATTTCCTTGACGCACACAGGCGTGATGGTCAACCTGGGCCCCAGCGCGGGCGGCGGCGCGCGCGCCCAGGGCTTCGGCTTCCAGGGCTCGACGGACCGCGAGGGCGGCGTGCTGGGCGCGGCGGGCGGCGTGCTGGGCGCGATCAAGGACGCCGTGGGCGCCGTCACAGGCGAGTAGTGGGGGCGAAAGCAGAAGAGGGCGGGGAAAGTGGGGAGGTAACAACGGGGAAGGTACCGTATTATGGTACGACAAGCAGCAAGCGGTACGCATCGCGGTGGAGGAGATGAACGGGCAAGTGTTCCCGGGTACGCGGTCGCAGCGAGCCGTGGAGTGGCGCCAGGCCCTGCTGCGTCTGTTACTAGCCACGTGCATGTCATGCACGCCGCCGCGCACACCTCTCGCGACACGCAGGCCGGCACTCGGGCGAGGCGGCTGTGGGCTCCATCGACGGCGCCGGCAGCGGCGGGAGCCACCTGGTGCTGAGCCCGGTGGGCCGGTCGGAGGAGGAGGCGGCGGCGGAGGAGCGGCAGCGGCTGGCGCGGCTGAAGGAGCAGATGGTCGGCATGCCGGGGTGGGTGGGGGGCGGGTGGGTAGGATTGGGTGGGTGGGAATGGGTGGGTAGCATTGGTCGAACCGAACGTCGGCGGGGCGTGCAGGGCGTGCGTCATCAGTTGTCCAGGTACGTAACTTCGGTGCATTTCATGGGGACGGAATTCAGGTGGATTCGGTAACGCACGCCACCTGACGTCACTTTGTGTGCTCCTGCCTGGTGCCGCAGGAGCATGCCCATCGACCAGGAGATTCGCGAGATGAAGGTGCGTGCGTGGCCGCCTGCTGAGCCGGCCTGCCTGGGCGCTACTGCTAGCGCTGCTGTATGCTGCTATTTCCCCCGGCTGCAGCTGTGGCGCCTACCTCCTGCGCGATGGGCGCTGGCACGTACCCATTCAACAAACCGGCAACCCCAACCCCCTCACACACACCCTCCAACCGGCCTACCTGCCTGCTGCCTGCTCGCCCGCCCACTGCAGGAGGCCCAGGCGGAGGCGCGGGTGGCGGCGCTGGCGGCGCAGCGGGAGGCGGTGTCGGCGGCGTCCCGCGACATCATCGCCGACCGGCACCCCGAGGTGCATGAAGTGCGGGCGGACGGGCGGGAGGCAAGGAGGGGTGACAGGCATGCATGCTTGCATGCGCGCGTGTGTCCCCACCAAGCCAGTCGAATGCGTGTCTGTAAGCCGCCGCGCGTTAACTTTGCAGTCCCAAGCTGCGCGTCTTGGCGCGCCTCACCCAGCGAATGCCCGTCCTCGCTCCTGTCTCACACGCATCCCCTTAAACGCGCCGCTCACCTGCCTGCTTGATTTACTTACCATCATTGCAACCCACCCGCTTAACCCGCCCACCCGGCGTCATCCCGCCCACCCGGCATCATCCCACTCGGCGCGCGCACGTAGGTAGCCGAGCGCATGCACATCGGCACCCACCAGAACCCCATCACAGACGGACACGGCTGGGAGCGGCAGGAGGCGGAGCGGGCAGCCGCCGAGGGTGACAGCAGTGGCGGTGGCGACGGCAGCGGTGGCGAGGGCCTGCTGAGCTCCCTGGTGCACACCTTTGAGGATGTGTTGGGCATTCGGCGCGGCGGCGGCGGCGGCGGTGGGGAGCGGGAGGAGCGTGGCGGCGGCGGTGGCGGCGGCGGCGGCGGCGATGAGGGTGGTGTGGTGCAGCCGGCCCGGCTGCAGGCGGGTGGGTGTCGGGCCGCTGGGCATGCACGTGGTGCGGGTGGGGCGGTACGGCAGTGAATTGGTGGTGTGCATGGCGTGCACGTTTTGTCAACCCACCCCACCCAACTCATACAACCCCACCACCACCTGCCTTCACGCAACATCCACTACCACACACCTACCACCGCACATGCCACCACACACATCTACCTACCACCCACAGACCTGCCGCGCGCGCCAGTGCCCGCCGGCACCTCGGCCCTGGAGGCCAAGCCCGCGGGCGGCCCCGAGGCCAAGCTGGCCATCGGCGTGCCGCCCGCGGCGGAGGCGGACGCGGAGCGCGGCAGCGTGTCGCTCAACACCAAGCAGAGCGGCCGCGAGGTGCCGGCGGGCGCGCTGGGCTCGGTGAGAGACGGTTGTGACGGTTGGGCGGGTGGCGTGTGAACAGTTTGCACGGGCTGCGTGTGTGGGTATGCGTGCGTGTTTATGTCGTTGGGTGCATGCGCACGGACCTGCAGCGTGTGTGGGCGGGCGGGCGGGCGGGCGGGCGGGCGGGCGGGCGGGCGGGCGGGCGGGCGGGCGGGCGGGCGGGCGCGGCGGGCGGGCGGGCGTGGGCACCTGCCGACCGTCCGTACCCGTGCTGTGTACGTGGTCGCTTCTGAGCCACGTGCGTCCCTGTCTC
The DNA here is from genome assembly GCA_016834605.1 of Chlamydomonas incerta. Lineage (NCBI taxonomy): Eukaryota > Viridiplantae > Chlorophyta > Chlorophyceae > Chlamydomonadales > Chlamydomonadaceae > Chlamydomonas > Chlamydomonas incerta. The sequence goes on from JAEHOC010000037.1 coordinate 561,958, forward strand.
TACCCCTGCACCTGCTGACGCCGCTCGCCGCCACGGCCTGCAGACGGTGACCGATCCAGCCCAGCACAACCAGTCCTACGCGCCCGACTTCAACAAGCCCAACTTCTTCAAGGGTGGGTGGAATGACTCCGTGCATGCGCGCAGTGACGAGCCGCCCACTCACGCACACGGGCCGCATTTCCGCTGCAACTTGCTCCGAATGAACCAAGCACCTCACGCGCGCATGTACACCGCGTCCGCCGGTCATGCTCGTTGCGTCTCGCGTGCAGAGGTGGAGAAGCGCGGGCTGGTGGATGTGCTGCGCAGCGGCGCCGCCAGTCTGGGCGCCAACGCCGAGCACGCCGCAGAGGAGTGAGTGTGTGGATGCATGTGGGGCAGCAGCTGGCGGGCGCATGCATTTAGGGTGCAGCGAGCCGGCGAGCGGGTTTTGGTGGTCTTGTTCACGGCGCGAGTCGTGCGAGACCAATTTCATGCCCGGCAACCCCTCCACGCACCCGCCAATGCGCAGCCAGCCACCCGCACCCTCCACCCGTACGGCATTAATTAACCACTCCAGGCAGCCCCTAAACAATCGGCGGTGCACGCCTCTGCATTATTCATGCGCGTGCACATCATTCCGCCACGCCCGCACACTCCGCGCCATGCATCCATCCAGGTTCCGGCACGGCGGCGCGCCCGCCCCCGGCGCCACCACCGCGGGCTCGGTGTCCGACACTCGCGACATCTCGCGCAACGTGGAGCGCGGCGCCTACCTGGCCGCGGCGGGCGAGGCGGCGGACCCAGTGCAGCGCCGCATCTACGACGCCGAGACCACCAAGGTGCGTGCGTGGGGGGCTATGTTTTCTTTCGGTCTTGGGCATCGCATTTGCAATGGGTTACAAACGTACGCACTACTTGGGACCGTCGCGCTAGCGCTGCTTCGGCGCACACGCGCCTGCCGCCCACGGCCTGCCTGCCTAGTAACCTACGCGTGCGTGCGCCCGCCACACACGCCCCCGCTCCACACGCGCCCCACGCCCCACACGGCGGCCCCAGATCGCCCCCGGCAAGTCCGCCGCCGCGGCGGACCGGCGCAGTGAGGCGGAGGCGGTCAAGGAGGCCACCAATGCCATGGTGCTGGGTGAGAGTATTGGGGGGGGGTGGCGGGGGGTGGCGGGGGTGGCGGGGGTGGCGGGGGGTGCTGGGTGAGCGCATTTGGGAGGGGAAGCTTGCAGTTACCAGCCCAAGCGGGTGGAGGGTCGGCGGTGGCGGCGGCGGTGCTGGCGCTTTTCCTGCCTTGCGTGCACAAGCGCGTGTCATCCACCACCCGCGTACACGGCCTATCCTCCAAATCTTCCTTGCTCCTGGCCACCCACCTCCTCCCCCTTGCCAGGCAAGGACCGGCAGGTCAGCGGCGCGGTGAGCTTTTACGGCTCCGTGGGTGAGCGGTATGAGTGCGTGCTTGCATGCTTGTTTGCTGCTGCTTTGGGGCCTGAACAGCTTGAATGTGTTGCAAGGGCGGTGCGTGCGTGAAGACCCCAATCACCCATCACCTCGTCAGCTACCAGCGCCGTGGGGTGTTTGCACCGTGCACGTGCACTGTGCATTGCCATGTTCGCAACACGGCTGCGCATGCCCGTGCCTGTGTGCACGCACCGCCGACAGGCCCCGGCGGATCGTAGACGAGGCCAAGCTAAGCAAGTTCTCTGGAGCTAGGTGCCAGTAGCTTGGCTGTGAGAGGTGCCAGCCCCGCCTCCAGCCTCCAGCTGGTGCGGGGGGCGGGTTATGAATACCAGCCCAAACTAAAGGGGGAGGTTGGGGGGCGGTGTTTGTGGTGAAGTACCGTAAGGCGGATGCCCAGCTAGCTACGAGCGTGCATGGATTGCGCGGAGGCGGCAGCAGGTCATGGTCCATCTCATGAGAGAGAACGAGGTAGAAGATGAGGGGAGGGGATGAGGACTGAAGAACAGGACGGCGCGGCAGCAGTCATGGTCCGTGGCATCAGCGGATGGTGGCAGTGGCGTGTTACGTGGGAGAGAACGAGGTAGAAGGTGAGGGGAGGGGACGAGAGGGGAGGGGACGACCAAAGAAAGGACTAGCGTGCACGAGTGTTGATTGTTGTGTTGCTTGCCGCAGCGGGCCTCGTGTCGCGTATGCGAGTAATATATTACATTTGCTCATACATCGTTTGCGCACAGCGCCTCCTCACGCTGACAGCAGCTACCGGTAGCTAGCCACAGCCGCACCAATGCCTAACTTTCATGTTGTAAGCTCTGTTGGGTGTCCGTACCTACCCCAGCATCCAGCTGCTACAGGCACCACACATTTCGAGCCACCGGCGTGATAAGGCACCAGTGAGTTTACTCGGGCTGCGGGGAGCGGGCGGCTGCTACTTGAATAGGCGGCGGGGGGACGGGGGGTGGGGGCGGGGGGTTGTCACAGGGTTTGGATCCGGCTGGCACGCGACCCCTGGGGCCATTCACGCAGGTGGATGGGTCAGACCGGCGCGTCACCGCGGGCGGGGTGCGGCATGACTGGGGCCACAAATGAAGGCTCCTCATTTTCGCTGCCGCTAACCAAATCGTGGCAACACTCACCATAACTTTGCAACCTTTCGCTGTCATGAAACTTTCTTCTCAGCAGCCCTCCGAGACGACGCAGAACAAGCCAGCGCCCGACACGATTGCGGGCACCGCCTCCGAGACAGCAGCAGCAGCAGCCGGCCCCTCGCTTGAGGACATCGGCGCAGCTCGGCGGCGCCTGCACGAGGCCACGGCGGCGGCGGCAGACAGGATGATGCACCCGCAGCGCGACGCGGCGCAGCCGGAGCAGGCGCAGGGCTCGCCGGCCCCGCAGCAGCAGCCGGCTGCTGGCGGGGGCCGCGGCCCCAGCATCTGGCCCTTCGGTGAGCGGGTCTAGCACGCGTGCGCGCGGTAGGCAGTGGCGTGCGTGGGGCCGCGCGGGACTTGGTGCGGAGCCCGGGCATTCATGCGCCATGCGGGCTCTTATCAGCTACAGCTTTGCGCAAGCTGCTCGGTGGGAGCGGTCGTGTCTGACCTCGCTTGCTTCCGCGTGCTCGCAGGCCCCCGCGCCGCGCCCCGGCGCGGTCGGGACGTGAAGGACGCGTTCGAGGCGATGCAGGGGGCGGCGGCTGGCGGCGGCGGCGGCGGCGGCGGCGTGAGTGGCGGCGCGGCGGCGGGGCAGCGGCGGCCGCAGCGCGAGCCCGCGGACCAGGGTGAGTCAGCTGACCCACGAGTTGTCAACGGCAACCAGCATCTTCCCCAATCCACGGACGCGCGCATCTGAGCATGCCTGGCCGACATCTCCGCCAATGGGGATGTGCACGAATCCGGGCGGGGCCTGGCTGGGTGGCTCCTACCACCGTGCATGGCTCATTCGCAGCACACACATGCCCGCTGTCCACTCACACGTACCCACGCCCGCACGCCATGCCCGCACGCTCATTCACACACACAGGCCCGCGTGACAGCGGCGACGGAGAGATCTACGACGGCTCCACCGCCGCCGCCGCGGCCACCACCGCCATCGCCCGCCCGCGCTCCGCCGGGCAGGGCATCGGTGACGACCGCAAGCAGCAGCAGGGAGGCGGCGGCGGAGGCGGCAGTAGCAGCTCGGCAGGGACCGGCAGCAGCAGCGGCGGCAACGGCGGCGGCGCGGATGAGGAGGCGCGTGTGGCGGCGGCGCGGCGGCGGGGCCTGGACAGCTGGGCGCGGCGTGTGAGTGCGGCGTTCACGGCCAAGGCGGGAGACGGCAAGGAGGAGGAGGGTGAGTGGTGGTGAGGCATGAACCTGGGTGGCGGAAGGTGGGGGAGGGGAGGCGGGGAAACGTCTCGCACCTCACGCGTCTCCTTCGTCTACCAGCCACACACGCAACCGTTTTTTTATACAACCCCAACCCTTGATTTCCCCTCCCTACCGCCCCACCTCCCCACCCGCCAAACACGGCCATCCAGGCGCCAACCGCGACGGCGCCGGCTCCGCGCCCAAGCGCGGCTCCGCCTCACCGCACAACACCGACCCCGAGGACCCGGCGGCGTACGCGGACGGCAAGATCCAGAGCGGCAGTAGCAGCGGCGGCGGTGGCAGCACCCGGGTGCGTGCAGCGGCGTACGCGGCAGTAGCTGGCGGCGGCGCGGCGGTGGCCGGCGGCAGTAGCAGGTTGCATTGAAACAGCGAATACTGGCGCCCCCTCGGGAATCCCGCGAGCATGCCCACCGCCCCTTCCCATCCTCCCAATCCCCGCCCCTCACCCTACCCCCACCCCCGCATCCCGACACTTCCCCTGCAGATCAAAGAGCCATCCGGCAAGGAGATCAAGGACGCCCAAGACCTCAAGGTCAGTGGGCAGGCAGCTGAGCGTGAATGGCGAGTGCGTGGGTTTGACACGGCAGCAATTGTATGTGCGGCCGCCTCCGCAGCAAGGGCAGGCCGCGGCAGCAGCAGCAGCAGCAGCAGCAGCAGCCCCTATCACGCACAATCTCGCGAACTGACCCATCCCCCGCCGCGCGCCGGCCCCCCCCCCCCCACACACACACACGCACCGCCCTCAGACCTACCAGGAGCCGCACCCGCAGGTGCAGCACATCCGCGGCGCCAACTTCTGGGACCGCAACAAGGACCGCGAGACGCCGCAGGTGGGCAGGCGGCGGGTTGTTACGGTACTTCGTAGGTGACTAGGGAGGTGGAAGTGTGGGGGAATACCCTTGCCGGGCCTGGCGAGTCCTGCACATACACTAGCGTACTTCCCTGCGCTCCTGTCTCGCTCGACCCGCCTCGCTCTCCCGCCTGCCCACCTGCCCGCCTGCCGGCCTGCCTGACCGCCTGCCTGCCGGGTGCCTCCAGGCCACCGTGGCCACCGACAACCCCACCTTCCTGGAGACCGCGGGGCGCCACGTCCAGGAGAAGATCACGGGTGGGTGGCTGCTGGTGGCGTGCGGGCGTCAGTGCTGTACCGCATACCGGTACGGCAGCTTGATTGAGTTTGCTTTCACTCAGCGTAGAACCCATCTCACGCACCCACCCACTGAGCCGCCGCCCGCTTCCCCCCTCCATCTAACAACCCCCTGCCTCACCCGCCGCACCTGCCCGCCCGCCCCGCACCCGCAGGCGAGGCGCCGGAGGGCACGGGCATCCCCGTCATGCGCGGCACGATGGGCGGCATGCGGCACGTGGTGCAGCCCACCGCCGACAGCGTGCAGCGCCGGCTGGAGCACGTGAGCAGCGGGATTGCGCACACACGAAGGGGTGGGGTGGAGGGGGGTTGTGTTTACCAGCCCAGCTTAAACCAGAGCAAACCGGGGTGCAGGGGAGGGGGAGGGGGGCGGGATGGCCGCCTGATGCGCGCGCGCGCGTGTGTGTGTGTGTGTGTGTGTGTGTGTGTGTGTGTGTGTGTGTGTGTGTGTGTGTGTGTGTGTGTAACTACGGTTTCCACGGTTGACTGATCGAGTCTCGTGATCGAGTACTCGGGACAACCAGCAAACAACGCGGCGCTCTTGGCTCACGTTGCTGCTACCACGCGCCTCTCCTGCCCAGAGCGCATCCTGCTCTGGAGTCCACCGGAGAAGACGCACCAAACCCGGACCACACCAGTAACCTCAGCTGGGTTACTCCTGGCCAAAACGCCGCAGGGCCCAGCGGGCTAATCACCTCTAGTCAAAAGCAAGGCACACCAGAGCACACCATCTACCACCCACCACCGCACACACTGTGTGTGTGTGTGTGTGTGTGTGTGTGTGTGTGTGTGTGTGTGTGTGTGTGTGTGTGTGTGTGTGTGTGTGTGTGTGTGTGTGTGTGTGTGTGTGTGTGTGTGTGTGTGTGCGTGACGTCAACTCCCCCCGCCGCCGCCGCGGAAGCAGCCACGACGGCCATGATCATGCGTGGTGTGTCTGTGTATGTGCGCCCTATCCCCCGCTCCGCGCCCAGGCCCCCGACACGCTGCCCGAGGTGGCCGCCCGCACCGGGGAGTCGGTGGTGGGGGTGCTGGAGCACATGAGCGACGCCGCCACCGCCGCCGCCGGCCGCGTCGCCAACGTGCTCAGCAGCGGTGAGCCGCCAGCAGCAAGCCCGCAGCCCGGTTGCAGCCCAAGCTGGGTGCGGGGTGGGTTGGCAAGTGGGGTGGAGCGGGATGACCGGTCGAGACTTGGTTCCCAAGCACACATGCACACACCCACACCCACCCACACACACGCACTCAGGCATGGGCGACTACAAGACGCCGGAGCGGATGGAGGAGGCGCGGCGTGCGCAGGAGGAGCGCGAGGTCGAGTACGAGCAGGTGCGTGCGGCAGTAGCGCCGGCAGCAGCAGCAGCAGGCGCCGGCTACTAGGGCCTCAAGGGCCATGGTTGATTGGGAATTAGGACAAACCACCCCCTGCACTTCACCCCATCCCAAAGATCAGTAACGGTATCAACTGGGCTCCAAAATCCCACACGCACCTCACCCCTACCCCACATCCCTCCCTCCGATGCGCAACAGGACGCCCACCCCGGCGCCCCGCTGTCGTCGGCGGTGCGGCAGCGGCGTCTGGAGCAGTTCATGGCGGTGGGTGGGTAGGAGGTGGGAGTGCGTGCGTGCGTGCGTGTAGTGTGTGCTGCCGAGTGTGTTGTGCTTGCTGCGCATTGCTGGTGGGGATTGATTTGGTGGGACTCTTGGGTGCCAGTGCCCAGTGATGGGGATGGGAGTGAAATGGAGCAGGCAACAGGTTGCTGGAATGCTGGGCTTGCGGCGGTCTTGGCACGAGATTACAGCGGGTAGTTGTCATCCTGGTCCGGCCCCGCCGGCACCGTACTGCAGCAGCTGCAGCTGAATGAAGATCTGGTTCTTCCCGCTGGGGGGAGTCACCGCCGCGGCCGCACACCAGGTCCGCACCTGGCTGGCACGGTGTGTGCGGCCGCGGCGGGGACCCCGCCAGCGAGCAGGACAGGGCTTCATCCGGCTTCAGCTGCTTCAGTACGGGTGGCGGCGGCGGCGGCAGGCCACATGCTGGCGACTGCATCGCGCGGCATCGCGCGCACTACTGGTCTGCGGGTGCTTGTTTCCTTGTGCTCTTGAAACACGCACCCTACCCTAACCTAGTCCGTTTTCTTCACAGCACGCACACGCATTTTAGCCACCCTACCCTCACCACTCGCTCCAACCTCCAGGCCGGCGACCCCGCCCGCAAGCGCGACACGCTGGTGGACAAGCTGCTGTACCCCTGGAGCAAGGAGGCGGGCCGCGACACGCGCCACGCGGAGGAGGTGGCGGACAGCTACCACGCCTACCTGCGGGACAAGGAGGCGGCAGGTGGGCGGGTGCGGGGGATGGGGGATGGGGACGGGGTTGGGGGGTTGTAATACCAGCCCAAGCTAAGCTAGACGAGGGATGGGGGCGCCGCAGCAGCAGCGCGCCACGCACCCGCGCGCATCGACGCTTCGTTATCCGTCCCAAACGTCCCACCCCATCCACCCTCCACCGCCTCGTGATGTGACCACTCCTCGCTCGTACCAACACACGCACCCAAATCCCTCCCTCCCTCCCTCGCCCCACCCACCCACACCCACCCCACCCCCCAGGCGAGCCGTACGACCCGCTGGGCGCCATGGCCCACGACCGCGCGTATGACACCTCCAAGCTGCCCGCCACCGTGCAGCAGGTGGGGAGGGGGGTTGTAAACACCAGCCCAATCTAAACCCAAGCGAAACTAGACAAGGGACAGGCAGGTGCAGTTTGCGGCAATACAGGGTAACGGTATACTCTTGAATTTCCGGGCGGAGAGCGTAGAGGGGTGTGTGTGTGTGTGTGCTGGGGTGGCGTTTGGCGTGGGGGTTTGGAGGTGTGGGACCTGCTGTGGGGCCTGCCGTCCTGGTCGCCCCCCACCGACCCGCGCCGCATGCACTGCCCGCGTCCTGCCTGCCACACGCACACCTGCCGCCACCACCCACCGCCGGCTACCACCTGCCACCACCGGCCACTGCTGCCCCACGTCTGCACATGCCGCTGTGCTGCAGGTGGACCGCAGCAATGTGGACGCGGACAGCGGACAGCGCTCCGGCGACAACACCCGCTTCCTCAGCGAGCGGGCGCCGCACGCGGGTGAGCGCATACCTAGTACGGTATGGCATTATTGTTGGGAATCTCCGTGCTGATCTGAAATTAGTGCTCCAGTGCGTGGCGCACCGCCCCAGTCGCCCCACCCGCCCCACTGGCGCCAAACGCCCCCTCCCCCCCTCCCCCCCCACACACGCACACACACGCACACAGGCCAGGCGCCGCTGCCCGACACGGCGCGCCAGGCCATCCGCAGTCTGGCGGAGGACACGGCGGCGCACGGCCGCACGGTGGTGGCGGGCGTGGCGGGGCTGCGGGAGCGGGTGGAGGAGGAGGAGGCGCGCGGCGGGCAGCGCGGAGCGCTGCAGACACGAGGTGCGTGGGTGGAGGCTCGCTTAGGGGACGGGGCAGGGCAAGTTGCGTGTGGGCACGGCCCAAACAAACAGGACGTTCATGTAATTCATGTTCAGCACCAATCCACGCACGCGATGCCAATACCCATTTACCGCAATCGACGCGATCGCCCCCACACGCCTCACGCCGCACACGCGCTGCCGTACACACGCACTGCCGTACAGGAACGGAGGCGCCATACAACGACGCCGCCGGCCCCGACGCCGCCGCCTACCGGGACCCCCACAGCGACGTGGCCTGGGCCGCAGCTGACACGCTGCAGGTGCGTGCACGGGGTCCAGGCGGGTCCACCCGGCGGCAGCGGGTGCTACTCAGTTACTCAGCGTGCGCGCGTACAAGCCTGACTGCCACACCAGCACAAACGCGGCGCGGTACGTGCTAAAGTTTCAGCTCGCAATCACACTATGCACGCTACTGACGCATGCGTTGCCTGTGGCCTGCTGCGGCCGTGCGGCCTGTGTGTACTGTGTGTGCGTGTGCCGCCCGCAGCGCAATATCCGCCTGGCCGACAGCTCCACACCCGCCGCTAGGCGCGAGGCCGGCGCCGTGGGCAGCCCCAGCGCCGCCGCCGTCGGTACCGAGGCGGCGGCTGGCGGGGCGGGTGCTGGTGAGCAGCAGCAGCAGCGGCGGGGCGTGAAGGAGGCGGCGGCTGGTGCGGCGGAGCGGCTGCAGGGCGCGGCGGTGGAGGTGCAGCGCCAGGCGGAGCAGGCGGCGGCGGAGGCGGAGCGGCAGGCGCGCGGCCTGCGCGGCGCGGCGGAGGGCGCGGCGGAGGTGGCGGTACAGGAGCTGCGCCGTGGCGCGGGCGCGGTGCAGGGCGCGGCGGAGGTGGCGGGCGAGGAGGCGAGCCGCGGCGCGGGTAAGCAAGTGCGTGCCTGCGCGCCCGTTGCCGCGTACGGCGTGTGCCGTGTCACTGAGCGCGGTGTGTCATACATATGGTATGTTGGGGGCTGGTGTCCCGAGAATGAAGTGGCCGCGCCTCCATCACAATTGGCCATGCCGGGCTCGTATACCATGTGCGCTTCGTGAGAAACGCGCGCCTCCATCACACTTGCATGTGTCACCCCGCCCATGCACTACGGTACTGCTGTACAGGCGGCCTCCTGGGCGCGTTGCGCAACCTGGTCATCGGCGGCGGCGGCAGTAGCAGCAGCCCTACCCATGACGCCGCCGCCCCCGCCCCCACCGCCGCTACAGCCGCCGCCCCCGCCTCACTCTCGGGGCCCGCCCCCACCGCCGCCGAGCGCCGCGGCTATTCCGACGCGCCCGCGGCCATCGCGGACATCGGCCGCGGCGGCAGTGGCGGCGGCACATCCACCGCAGTCGGCGGCAGCAGCAGCACTGGCAGTAGCACTCATGACAACGCGACCCGGCAGCAGCAGCAGCAGCAGCAGCAGTACGAGGATGACGTGTCGCGGCGGGCTCAGGAGACGGCGGAGGACGTGTCGCGGCGTGTGGCTGGCGCCGGGGCGGTGGTGCGCGACACGGCCGCGGGCGCGGCGGACAGTGCGGCGGGCAGCGTGGGCGAGGCAGTGGACGAGGCGACTACTGTGGGAGGTGCGTGCGTGTGTGCGCGAGCGAGAGGGTAGTTAGATGGAGGGGAGGGAGGGAGGGAGGGGTGGAGGGATTTGCGGAGGGAAGGAGGATCGAATGACAGGCAACGTTGATAGTTGGGCCCCACAACACGCACGCACGCCCACACCCACGCACACGTGAGCCGTGGGTGGCCCGTGTGTTTGTGTAAACAACAAAACAAAGACCAACAACCATACCCGCCAAACACGCGCGCGCAGTTGCATACCGATATCTACGCGGTTACCGAGCTCCGCGGTGTGTTTGTGTGTGCGTGTGCTCAGGCGGCCTGCTCAACATGCTGCGCAATCTGCTGGTGGGTGGCGGCGGCGGTGGCGGCGGCGAGGAGGCGGCCCGTGACCGCGACCGTGACAGCGAGCGTGAGGAGCGGCAGCGCGAGCACGACAGGTGGCAGCTGGAGCGCGAGCGGCAGCAGCGCCAGCGGGAGGAGGAGCGCAGGGAGGAGGCGGCCAGGGAGGAGCAGCAGGGCCAGGGGCGCAGCAGTGGTGGTCAGGACATGAGCCCGGCGGGCCCGCCCGACTTCGATGCGGAGGGGCTGGGCCGCGGCCTGGGCGAGGTGGTGGGCGGCGTCAAGGGCGTGATGGAGAAGATGCAGCACGTGGGCGCCGACAGCGCGCCCGAGCAGCCCGTGGTGCCGTACACCAGCACGGAGGAGCTGCTGGCGGCGCGGCGGCAGCAGCAGCAGGAGGGCACAGCGGCAGCAGGCGGCCAGGAGTAGGCGGGGTATCCGCCGCTGCAAAGGTGGCGCGCCTGCCCGTGTGACTACTGAGATGATACAGCTGAGACGATGAAGCGACGCACATCAGGCCGTCCGGACGTGGTGAAGGAACTTGGCTGGTCGGATGAGCGATTTGGCTCCAGTGCAGTCACGACAAGGTTTGTGGCTGTTGACAGAGTCTGATTTAGAAATTGGATCCACTGCTTGGGGTGTTGGCACATGGCTGCCGCGGGCAGGCTTGCGCCGGGCGGACGGCAGGTTGGGGGTGGGCAAGGTGGGCGGGCGCGGGTAAGGTATCGGTTGACACGTTGGTCAGACGCGCATGCAGTTAGTTACACTAGGCTCACATTGAGAGCGCATTTCTCCTAGTGTTGTAACAAAAGTGCAAATGTTGCAACAGTGTTCAACTTATTGACAAACGAGGGTGGCGACACTGATTGAATGGCACACGTCCGCCGCCTGATCCCCTCGTGGCGCAGCGCCATCATAGCATCGACCCCGCGCCAAGTACGACATCGGCATGAGCTGACACACTTCAATATTGCTATTCAAAGTTGCTTGCGGGCAAGCAACAACACTATGAAGCGCGTCTTCGAAACGAGTTGAATTGCGAGAGCTTGCCACCCGTGCAGCTGGCACGAGCTACACCTGCAGACACTGCGACGCCATGCACAGCACTTGACCGCACCGACACACTTACTTTCCCGCGCCAAACCCTGACTCCCAACCTGAGTGCCTGCTCCACGTGTGCAAAAGTGTTTCTAACTTGACTAACCCGGGCGCTCAGAGAATCTTCCACCCCCACCCCCATCCCACCCCCAGCAGTCGCCGCAGGGCTACCTACGCAAGCTTCTTACCCCAGCAGCCGTCACGCCGCTGCACGCCGCCTGACACGCACGCCTGTGCAGCCGCGCTGGCGCTCAAGCGTCAAGGCCTCGCTTGCCGCCACCCATCGCCAAGGCTCGGTCACACAGCAGCTGACACAGGTTTCATCCACTACCGTAGCACACGCTAGCGCCGGGGCGCACCCGACTCCGCCAGCGCCTCCCTGAAAACCTTCCGTACCCACCCCAGAGCGCCCGGACCCACGCGCTGCTGCTGCCCCCACACCTCGCCGTCTTCCTCCACCTTCTCCCAGTCCGCCCTGGGGCCCACAACCGCCAGCACCACGTCTCCCTCGGACAGCCCCGCGTCGCGCATGGCGGCTCGGATATCGGCCGAAGACAGCGCCGGCCGCTTCCCGAGCCGTGCGGCCCATAGCAGGCCCACATCCGGCTCCTCCAGGCCCACCGCCTCGTCCCTCTGCTGCGGCTGCTGCTGCTGCTGCGGCGGCGGCGGCGGCTGTTTGCCGCCTGCGGCAGTGCCCGGGGCGTGCTGGGGGCCTGTCACGCCGGTTGCTGCTGCAGCTGCCCGCTTCCTGCCCAGCGCCGGGATCCAACCCTGCGTGGATAGATGGCAGGGCAAAATGATGTTTAGCCCAAGAATGGATGCAACCGGTCCGCCCTTGAAGGTCTGCATGAACAATGACTTCTTGCGGGCACAGCTTAACTAAAGCGTGTCCGCGACACACGGCCGGGCAGCCGCGCTAGCTTGCGGCGCTTACCTCAACCCAGCCGCGCAGCACCCAGTGCGTATAGTAGGCCACGCGCCACAGCCACTGGTACACGCCGCCCCACAGCACCACCAGAGTGCCCAGCACTCCCACGTACAGCAGCACGCCCAGCAGCAGCCACAGGGGCAGCATGATGAGATAGACCGGCAGTCCCCAGAAGCCCAAGGAGCTCTGCAGAGAAATAGGCAGACGGCGGAAGCTTGTTGGCACCACACGCACTGTTGCAGGCATCTGTACTGGTCATCGATCCGGACGCAAGTCGGTTTCGGGTGAGCAACCAACGAACAATCCATCAGCCTCACTCGCGCCTTTCGGGTGGTGGAAGCAGCTTGAGGGGGGTGACCAGCCTCGGGGTCGGTACTTGCAGGCACAGGCGCAACCTTGCCGTTGGGCGGCGTGCCGTTGGGCTTCTGCTTGGGGCCGGCACAGGTAGGGCGTGTGTGAGAGCGGCCACACACTGGCTAGCGGGAAGTTAGCGTGCCCAGCAGCCAGCCAATGTGAGGTGAGCCTCTCCTATGTCCTATGTGCACGCACGGAGTAACAATCATGCAGTAAACAGCAGCGCGGGACGTACGTACGTACTGCAGCCAGCTCACCTCCTTGGCCTGCTGCGGCTTGCCCGTGTCCTTAGACTGCAGGAGCGCCTGCCAGTTACGGTAGCCGTACAGGGCGAAGTACACCAGGCAGTACGGCGCCAGCACCACCCACGTGGCCCACGTCAGCACCACCACCGCCGGGTAGAAGGTGAGCAGGTAGATGACGTACGGCAGCTCGCGGCTGCCCTTGGGGTAACCTGTGAGGCAGGTGAAGCAAACCGAAGCGTGCGTGTGGGTGCCAAATGAGGAACACAACTACGACCAGCAGGGCACGGCGGCGTTCTGCGCAGCTGCACGCTGCCTGCCTGCACGTACGCACACGCACGCGCTAGCTACAAGCGCCTGATGCATGTACTGCTGGAAGTAGTACAGCACTCACGTAGCGTGGCCTGCAGGCGGCCGTCCATGGGCAGCACCTTGAACCTGCTCCAGTTCCCCGTGTAGTCGCCCGCCCAGCCCCGCAGCCCGGACGGCAGCAGCCACGTCACCAGCAGCAGCGGCAGGCTGAAGGGCGCGCCCAGCAGCTGGTTGCGGACCTGGCGGCGGGAGGCGGCGGCGGGGCGGGACAGGGATGGAAAGCGGGAGGTCAAGGGGGAAGAGGAACCAAGTCTGTGGATGGGTGGTGCGGGTAGCGCTTGCGGGAGACAAGGCACCCAATGGAAATGGGTACCGATTGGCTGCACTTGGAACCGAAACCCCAGTTAAATCCCGCTCTCACCCTGACCCTGACAAACCCTGTCCACCCTAGCCTTGTCCTGTCCACCCTAACTCTTGTCTCCTGTCCGGCGTAGCCTTGTCCTGTCCAGCCCAGGCTCTTGTCTCCTGTCCGGCCTAGCCTTGTCCTGTCCACCCTAGCTCTTGTCTCCTGTCCACCCCAGGCTTTGTTCTGTCCTGCCCAGGCTTTGTTCTGTCCTGCCCCGGCTCTTGTCCTGTCCACCCCTGAACCACGCCGGTGACCCCTGAACCTGAAACCTGGTGGTTGGGGGTTGGCAGTCGGCTGTCTTATACCTCTGTGGGTTGCACGGCGAATGCATTGTCAACCCTTTTGGGGCAGCTGACATGGAGCAGCTGACATGCCCTGTACATGTTCGACCTTTGCACTGCAGGAGACAAGAGCCTGGGCTGGACAGGACAAAGCCTGGGCTGGACAGGACAAGGCTAGGCCGGACAGGAGACAAGAGCTAGGGTGGACAGGACAAGGCTACGCCGGACAGGACAAGGCTAGGGTGGACAGGACAAGGCTAGGGTGGACAGGGTTTGTCAGGGTCAGGGTTCAGAGTCAGGGGTCAGAGTCAGGTTCAGAGTCTCACTCTCTGACGCTCTCACCATGAAGCTGTAGTAACGGGTCATCTGGGCGCGCTGTAGCCGCGACTGCGCCGCAACCTGTAGCACACACACACACGCAAATAAAGGGGTTGGAGCGCTAGCAGCAAGCACAGGGGCACACATGCATGCGCCCATCCCTGCACGCACGTGCGCGCAATCACGCAAGCCATGCCCCGCTGGACGCACCAGTTCCGCCTGGTATCTTGCGCTTATGACCGCAATCAGCAGATTGGCCAGTACGACAGCGGCCGCAATGGCGTACAGCACAATCAGGATGTTGACGTACACCAGGTACACCGTGCTGGTCTCCCCGGCAAAGGTGTCGAATATCGTCTCGCCTGGTGGGTGTGCGCATGTAGGTAGGGCCGCAAAGTAGGTTGGGAGTTGGGAGTAGTTGGTTGCATGTGCTGGACTGGGTGCACGTGCACGGGTTACAAGCAAGGCTGATGCATCGAGCATTCGGCGCTAGGTAGATAGGCCAGTGCGCCACGCACGCACCCAGGAAGGTCCGGAACAGCGCAATCATGACCTTCCATAAGCTGTCCATGCCGGGAATGCCGCGGTCCCTGTGGATGGAGGACACACCGCACGGCAGGGACAGGCACACACAAGGCGGCAGCAGCTCGGCGGGTCAGCAAACATGCCAGCGCGACCAAGCTAGTACAGCCACTGTGGGCGTGAGGGCGCACTGCTGTTTCTGCCGCCCACCCGGCGCATGGCAGGCAAAGACACGCACTTACCTGAACAGCGAGTACAGTGCCATGGCCACTGCGTGCCGCAGCGGCAGGGGGAGGGGGAAGAGGGGGGGAGTTCTGATCAGGATCTATCGTGAATGAAACGGTTCTGCTGGCCCATGGCAGGGCCTGCGGTCGCAACGGGCGGGTGTGTACAGCGGCATGTACGGCAGCGATGCGGCATGCAGTGCATGGGCTCACGCACCTCCCAGCATCAGGATGACCGCCGGCATCGTGAACTTGAGCACCTGTGTGCCGGAAGCGAGCATGAACGTGCGTGATGCGGTCTGCATCCCCTGCTGCCTCGCTCGTGCTACTTCACTCGGTAAGGGCATGCACCATCCGCATCCAGGCATTCCTACAGTCTTAAGGACAGTTCGTCTGTGCACGCAGGCAGGTCTGCCGCCGGCACGCGCACCTACCTCCATGGTCATTTGGCTGAGGACCATCAGCAGCGAGCCCATGCCGTCGTAAAGCGGAATCATGTACTTGAGCAGCCGTGCCCTGAGGCAGCATGGCACGACAAGCACATGCAGGGACATGTATTCAGGCACCCAGCGAAGGGCGGCACGCCGAACAAGCTGCACCCGCCCACCCAGGCCTCACTCACCACACAAAGATGGACGCGGTATTGTACAGGAAGTCCGAGGCGGTCTGCAGCTCGCCGTAGTAGTCACCTGAGTCACCATCAGATGAGTCGTCTTCGCCGACCAGGATGAGCGTGGCAGCCTGCGCCGCGTCACCACGGTTACGTCACCACGGGCACACAGCAACACATTCGGTGTGCCATACCCTATGGCAGGCTGGGTTCAGTTACGGTTCAGTTGTGCGCGACCCAGTCCGGTTCAGTCCGTTGTAACTGAAGATGCTCAGTTATGGCCGTGACCGTGGCAAGTATGGGTAGATAGCCAGCTAGCTAACGGTGCACTATCCACGCGCTGCAGTCGCTGCAGGCCGTACAGCTGCGTGCTTGCCCGCCCATTGAAACAGCGTGGGCTCCCTGTCTCCCACTGGTTAGCAGCGGGCCCTTGCTTGATGAGCGGGCCGGTGGTTGGATCTGCTGCCCCAGCCCTCTCCGAGCGTGCGGAAGCCTCACGCACGCACCTTGCAGCCGCCAGCGGCCACCAGTAGCAGGATGGTGAAGGCCTCGACGACGTTGAAGCCGTCCTGGAAGTAAACCAGCAGGCGCCCCTCGTAGAAATACACCAACTCCTGTGCAAGTGCATGCACGCACAGGTAGGGGTGCACAAGGGTGTTAACTCGTGTGCATGACGGGAAATCAGAGAGCTGAAAGTGGCCGCTGGTGCTCGCAATGCCTTAACCTCCGCATTCGGCTGCTTTAACTTCGAGTGCGCAGCCCCATGTGCGCAGCCCCAAACCTGCAACCTGCACCTGGGAATGGGTATGTGTGGCCCGCGGCGCCGGCTATCAATTCAACCCGCATCAGTTCCCACGCACGCACCAGCATTTCGTCCACGATGATAGACGCCACGTAGACCACCAGCGCCGCGTGCTGCCACATGAAGCGGTACTCTGCGCACGTACGGGCACACATGCATGGCATGTCGTGATCCTTACTTCTGTGTGTCAACGTGGGTCTTGTAAGCGATCCTGTCATCCTAGGATGCGTTTTGTGACTGCTTACAGGCCTGGCTGGAGTGTATGCGCCAGTGGAGTCCGTCTGCACCAGCAGCAGACGCGCGCATTCTGGCCTAAATTCCCAAACCATTCCCATCCAGCAGCTCACGCTCTTCCAGTTGCACGTAGGTGAAGATGTAGAGGAAGAAGGCCTCGCACATGAGCCGGAACGCCCAGCGGCCGCGCGGCGAGTCGTAGTAGGGCCGCGAGCAGAAGAGCATGTAGTGCACCAGGTAGGAGAAGTACCTGTGTGCGTGTGCGCGCCGCGCATGCAGGTACGTAGGAGCGGACACAGCATCGCAGTCGTCACCAGTATCACCCCATACGGCCTTGTGCATGCGCTGATTCCAATACCGCCGGTATTGCTCGTGCGCGTGCGGTTTATGGTGTATGGCGGCCTTACGAGTGTGGATGGATGGAGAAGTGCGTGCTCAGCAGCGATCAAGCAACGCGCGCGCGCACACCTGGCCGGCAACATGCCCAGGGCGCCCACGAAGCCACTGTTCTTCAGGATGTGCAGGAGCATGTGGTGGTCTTCGTAGCTCAGCACCTCGCCGTTGTCCTGAATGAATGTGCGTGGGCGGAATTCGGGACGGGTGGTAGCGGGGACTGGCAAGGAAGTTCGATGCGGCTCGCGCAACCCCGCTGAACGGACTGCAGTACTGCTGTACCTGCAGCGCGCGCAATCAAACCCGTGCGCCAGCTCCCACGCACAAACACGCGCACCTGCAGCGCCATGTGGGTGTAGTCCACGCCCTCCCACCAGCGCTGCAGGTGGCCCTGAGCACGTGTATGCATGGAACCACGCGCGTTAGTACAGCCTGGAAGTCGATCGGGAGTATTTGTTGTATAGCGAGCTTCTACTGAATCGCTACACATCAATCACTCTGTCGCGTGATCTGACAACTATCTGATTCTACCGCGCCTGGCGATATAACAGTATTCAAGGTCCCAGCAGTCTGCCCTGTCTAGGTGCGTGCGTGCACACCCACAGCGGTGCATTCCCAGTTCAATCAGAGCCGCCGACAATTCGACCATGCAGATCACGTTACAGCAGCAAGCAACGCACAGCAGGCTCCATGCGAGCACGCACACAATCACGCGAGCGCAGCGCACCTGCACGACGCTGGTGGACACAAAAATCACGTCCCCGGTCTCGCACGCGACGCCCAGCGGGCCTACGTCGTTCAGCGAGCTCGGCAGCGGGGGGCCACCGCCTCCACCGCCGCCGCCGCCGCAACCGCCAAAGCAGCCGCCGCCACCGCCGACGCCTCCTTGTTGCTGCTGCTGGCCTCCAGCCGCGAACGCGTGCTTTGGCACGATGAGCACATCCTCCAGGGTGATTGGCTCTCCGCCTGAGGCGAGAGCGGGGCTGGCAGATGCAGCGGCGGCGGCGTCAGCCGCTGCATAAATAGCCTCTGGGTCCGTGCTAGCACCGCTGACCGCATTTGGGCTACCGTTGGGTTTAGGAGCGATGGGTGGCAGCTTTGCCTTGGGCGAGGCCTTGCCGCCGGGCGAGGGCGGCGGCGGCGGCTCAGCTGGCGGCTGAGCGCCCGGGCCGCCGCCGTCAGCAGCAGCAGCGAGCTCCGCGCCCGCCGCCCCCAGCGCCGCATCCTCCAGCGCGTCCATCTTTTCCACCAGCGCCGTGGCCAGCTTCCGCAGCGTGGCCGCCAGCTCCCTGTGCGCACGTGAAGGTGGCGCAGGTTGAGAGGAAGGTAGCTAGGTCGTCGGCGCGGGCGTGTGTCACAGGCACTTACTTAGTAGTAGCATAAGTAAGTACGTAAGTTGCAAATTATCACAGCCTTCCGCGGATTCCTCACTACCTTCGTCACTAAGTACGCCCGGCAACGGTGCTCACGTGTACTCCTTGTACTTGGCCTTGCGCTCCATCGCCACCTTGTCAAGCACCGCGGCCAGCGCCAGGGCGGAGGACAGGGGCCGCCGCCGGGCGTAGCAGTAGTGCAGCAGCAGGTGCTGCAGGTCGCGGAACTGCGCGCCGCGCAACACGCCTAAGGCGCGCGGCTCTGCAAGCTTGTGCAGCAGGTGCCTGCAGATGGTGAGCGTGTGTATGTGTACCGTAGGCGCAAAGTGTGGGCTCATCTCCACCAGCTGCGATGGCACTTCCGTACACAGTTATCAGATGCGCGCTGATTGCTCGCTGGCTGGCGTAGCTGGCGTACCTCACTCCCCACCATGCAGGCACCAAGCCTCCTGCTTTACGAGCGCCTCTCTGCTTTGACCGCCGCACCTCCGGCACGCAACTCGCACGCACCTGCACGCCACCTCGTCCATCTCCGCGCCGCTGCTGATCAGCTCCAGCATCACTTTCAGGCTGCCCGTCCTGTCCGCACACGCCTTGGTCAGCAGCACGCCATCCGCCATCACGTACCAGGGCCGCAGCCTCCGAAGCGCCTCTAGTTCCGTCGCCGTGCCCTTTTTTTGAACCACCTCCCTGTACTCCTTGTACAGTTTAAACTTCCGGCTGAAGTCCCCCAACTCGTTCCACATCGCGTGCTCCTCGAGCTCAAGCTGTACCGCCTCCATGCGCTTGAGCGCGGCACCAGCACCCATCGCAGCCAGGTTGTCGGCGTTGGCGGGTGGCGCGGACTGGAGCTTCTGCGGCTCCAGCGGGCGCCACGCGAGGAGGTAGGTGTAGTCTGTCGGTGGGTGGGGCGCGTGTAGCAGGGTTATAACGTTTGTATAGTTTGTAAGGGCGCACTTGCACGCCAAGTAAGTGGAGCCTCAGCTAGCAGCAAGGGAATTCCCTTGCAAGAACGGCAGGTTAGCAGGCAGTTCCGCCAGCACGCAGGATCCATGGCAGCAGGCCACATCCATCCATCTCGACCCACCCAGCAGCACGTCTCGGCCCTCGTTTCCGCCGAAGGTGTACACCTTGCCCGGCGCGCACGTTTCCTTGTACCGCCACACGTTGAGGTGCGCTTTTACGCACGCCTGGAGCCTCTGAAACATGATGGCCAGCAACTGTACCACCGTGCGGGGCGTTGGCGGGCAACGGAATACTTTACTGTGCTCTGCGTAAGCTACTGGATGCACCAGCAACGCGCGGCGGGTGCTCTGGCACTGTAACGGGAGACTCGCTCCCTTGTCAACCTAGGCGACAAACCTCTTGTTACAGGCACATGGGAGGTCAGTGTATCACCAGTCAGGTTGAGCACGCGCCCGTCGCTTGCACGCACCTTGGTGTGTGTGGGCAGGATCCAATCCAGCTCCAACGTCATGTTGGCTTCTGACACCTTCGTGAAGCTGCCGAGCGCGGTTAAGGGGGGTGGCGCCATGCATGGCAGGCAGGGGTTGATTACTAGTGCTACTATGAGTGGTGATGCACTGATTGGATGCATTGCACGCACGTGACCGCCGTCAACACAAGTGTGACCCAACGCGCGACGACTGCATGAGGTGCCCTTCGTGCCCTTATTTGCTGTGAAGCAAGTGCGGTAGTACACAATTGATGACATTCCCTGCAGAGCCCACCTGGCCTCAACCCAGTCCGGAACGGCCGTGCGCTGGTCCAGCAGTAGCACGCACACCTCGCACGGCACCGCGAACTTCATCGTGATGTAATCCGGAACCGTCACGTCCCTGTGTTGAAAGGGGGCGGGCGGGCGGGGTTTACCAGCCCGAGAATCTCAACCCAATCCAAGCGGGGTTGTCTAGGGACATAGGCACATGCGGGCGGGATCCTGCGGCCATGATGTTTGCCGTGGACACAAGAGCCAGCAGGCATCTCGTGTCCCAATAGTCCCCAACGCCCCATTCATCAGTGGACACGCACTGACCATCCGTTGTTGCGTGCGATGAAGGAGAACGTCTTCCCCTGCAGCTCCGGGAACACAATCTGTCCGGCCTTGATGGTAGTACGTTCGTAACCTTTGTCCCACAGTGGCTTGTTGGTGGTTGTCTTGTCCCTGCGCGCGGGGGTGGCGGGGAGGGGCGGGCACGTGCGACGCTGAGCGCGAGACGCAGAGACACTCAGTGATGCTGGGTGGGTCAGTTTGCTGAAGTGGACGCACTCACCACAGCTCGAAAAGCTCATCCCGCGTGAGCACCTCAGGAGGAGCCTCCGTGGTAGCAGTTGCTTTGATGATGGGGCGCTTGATTTTGAGCTCGCTCACGCCAAACGTGTGCAGCTCCGCCGGGGTAATTTCCACCGCCGGCACGTTTTTAACAGACTTTTTCATACCCGCGATGGCCGGGCCGACTGGGCGGCGGCTTGATGCGTGTTGTGCCCAACTACTGCGCGTGTGCGCAAACTAGACGACCGCAAGTCTGGTCGCTGGGCTTACTTCACTTCATGACAATAATGCGCCGCGCCGCAACGCAGTTATGGCCTAAAGCACGTCCTCTGAGCTTGCATTACATGTACATATCATTGCGCCTACTGCGCCGCTGAAACGCGTGCTCTCTCGTTTGCCCGTGCGCCAAAAAGCTGGCCTCACACTACAAACTGCGACGATGAACTGATACCTGGGTAGAGACTGTTAAAATTCACTCAAAGATCTTCCCCGAACAACAATCGATTGAAGAGTTCAGCCCGCTTGGGAGCGTTTATGTGCGTTTGCCGCCTGCGTCGTGGCCACAGGTACAGCTACGACACAATAACTATCAGGTGCACTACTATGCTCCGACTATGCCGGCAATCACTTCATTTGCCGAATCGGCGCGCCCCCCGGTTTTCACTTTCAACGGTAATCATGCACCGACCCTGTGATGGACTGATGTTCAAAGCCTCACGAATACAATGTGATTTACTATGCGAACAATGCGACACAGTCTGGCTTGTAACAGAGCGCATTTGCGGCAAATGTGAAAAGCCGCTCTTTCCGCTCAGCGGCTCGAGTTAAAGCCTTCGCGAAGTAAGCGAGTAGCTGTATTCGTTGATATCGTCGGTGCGCCACAGTCGCAGGTGCTGCGAACTTTTGCCCCCACCCCCACCCCCGCCCCCACCCCATCCCCTGGCGTGCTCTGCGTCCCCTCCCCAATCTCCTGGCACGGCCTGGCCGGGCGCCCGGAACGTGAGGACTGCGTATCAGCAAACTGAGGCAGCCAGCCAGTGCGCTTCGGTACAGTAAGCGCTTTGCACAGCCAGGTGCGCACGACGTACATTCCTGCAAACGTCAACGCATGGAAGTGGCCTAGACTTTAGCCTAAGCATGCGCGAAGTGATGCTGAAATCTGAGCCTGTCAAGTTAGCTGCATTACTCAGCTCCATCTGGGAGCATAGAAGTAGGGAAGTTCCCCTTGCAAGGGGAGAACAAAAAATAGGACAATCATGCACTGGCGTTATAAGGGTCACCCCGGCCCGGGCCTCCGGTTTACACGCAGCAGGAAGGCACGCAAGAACGTGCGCACCACTCTGTAACCACACACACGCATGGAAGCCACGGACCAGCCGGCCCAGCGGAACACATCATCGCCCGACCCTGGCGCCGATGGTGCGGGCCCTTCTCGCCGCCCAGGGACGGGTGACGGGTCGCCCCCTCGATGTCGACGCCTCGTCGGCTCCGCACCCCGCAGGCCGCAGCTCGGCGCCGCACCTTTGACAGCACAGCCAGCACACCGCCCCATGAAGCTGGCCCGGACGCATTTTTGGTGATTCCTGCAGCCCGGGAACGCGATCCCGGCGACAGGCAGCAAGCGCCGGAGTGGAGGGGAAACGCGAGGTTCGAGAGCGAGGGGGGGGCACAGTGAAAGGGCCGAGGCGCATCAGCGGGAGTAGACTGGGGCCGCGCATCTGCGGAGCGTAGACGGTTGGGGCGGATTTGGCGGTATTTTAGACAGGGAGCGTAGATGGTTTGGGGGTTTGGTGGGCGTGCCCCTAGGAAAATTTTTCCGGACGTAGATGGCGCGGGAGGGGTCACCTACGCTGTGTAGACGCCGGGGGCCTAAAGCCATCTACATGATACGGGCACATGATACGGCCTCTGCCCCCGTGGCGTCCTGACCACCGCATGCCCGCACCGTACGAGTAGTCGTAGCCCCACATCCTTTGCCCACCCGTGGAGTTGATGACTTCGGCGCTAAGAAAGCACTCCGGCACCACTGCGAATGTGGCGTCAGCCGTGCCCCATTGGCCCCACACTCCCTCGACAGTGGAGCCGGGGTGGGGGTGAGCACCCGCCCCGCCCCCACGCCTGGACCTGGAACCGAACAGACTATCTCCATAGCACTTCATTAATCCGCACCAAGGTCCGCACTCCTTAGCGCATCACCGTCCCGTGCCTTTGGTCAACACTGTGCTCGGACACTCGCACGCAGGGGTGCCCCTGGCCACTCGACTGTCACTACGGTCGCTCCGCTTGTCCGGCCACCAGACTAACCCAGTCTCCACTGCCAGGACCAATCGGCCTTGGACGTGCCTCGACCTCTTGCCCGGCGCGCGGCAGCTGCTGCCCCGCTCCGCCCGACCCTCCCACCATCCCGCGATCAGTTCTGAGCAGCAGCCTGCCACCGGAACCTCCGCTCCGCTCGTCGGCTCGCCAGCAGCCGCGGCATCCGCATCCGCCACACCCGCATCCGCGCCGCCACCATCGCGCCTCCACCATCCAGCCGCGGGCGCCGCTGGACCGTCGGCTTCGGGGCCTGGGCTCCTCCGCGCCCAAACAGCACCGCCGCGACTGGCGCCCCGCCCTCCGGCAGGTGAGTGGCTGTCGCACCCGCTTCTATCAGCTGGTGGAGCCTCCCATGCGGCCTCCCGATGCAGCCTGGTGGTGCCATCAGCTGCAGCGGCGCCTGCTGGGGCTCCTTACGGACGGTTGACAAGAGCAATTGTGGGGGGCAGGCACGGGTGGCGGTTGGCACGTTGGGCAGACGCGCAGTTAGTTACACTACTGGCATGCATAGGCTCAAATGGAGCGCGGAATTCACCGGCGTTGTAACAACATTGCCACACACTTGAACTATTTGACAAGCAAAGGCGGCAACACGGCTTGAATGACAGACATGGCACACACCCCGCCGCCTGATCCACTCGTGACTCAGCGCTCTCGTAGCATCGACCCCGCTCCAAGTAAAGGCATTCGCGTGAGCTGCCACAGTTTAAGAATGCTATTCATAGCTTGCGGCCGGACGGGCGCCAAAGCGGGATCTAGTTTGAGATAGACGCTCCAAATTCGTCCCTTGTGACTCAACATCAGGCACGTGCTGCACACTTCAGCTAGCGCACTTGAGCTGTTCACATTACTGTTGCGTTGGTCACAACACTTCTGCGTGACAAAATTAAACACCTATTATTTGGACCGTCGTGTCTGTATAAGCACGCGGCCTCAGGATTCAGCATTTGCATGCAAGAGAGCTCTAATGAATGCCAAACAAACTGAGTACTCGGCTGAAATCCACGTCCGCCTGCCGTGGCCTGCTCCAGGCTACCATCCCTGGTTTTTGTGCCATGCCCATGCGGTGGGGCAATGAGGCCCAACCCGCCCTCACCGCCAACGCATCCCGTCTGTTTTAGGTAGCAACAAATGAAAGGTACGCCGTACTAACATACCCCAACCCCAGTCTGCAACTGAACATCGGCGCACACCCTGACCATAATCAGCACCCCGTTCGCGGGCCCTCACACTCTCGCGCGCACTCATGAGTCATGGCAAGGCTCCTGGCGTCCCTGCCCTTTCGCAACCGCCGCCTGCCGCCGCCGCCACCACCCCAGGGTCCGGTGCGCGGTCAGGCGGTCTCCCCGGCTTTCTCAATCGTGGTTGCAGCCGCGCCCCTCTCCCCACCCCTCACTCCCCAAACGTATGCGCCCAATAAACCTCTCCTGTCCAGCAAATCATGTACACACATGGAGAGACACACCAACAGCCATCCCCATCCACAAAACCCCAACCAAAACACGTGTACTGTCTGGCTCCATCGGCAACCCCTATCTTGGAGGCGCACCCACGTACAAACGTTCCGGAGCACGCCCAAAGCGGTGTCATCATGTACGGACTGTGGAGGTCTGCAGGGACCCGCAGTCCGTACACGGATGGGGCCCCAGCAACGCACGGCCGCACACCCATCATCCGGACACCGCCGCTGATAACTCGCTCGTACAAAATCCCTCGGCCCGGCCCGGCCCGGTGACTGCGCGCTTACGCGCCCCGCTGCCCCGCCGGAACATGCCTTGCATGACACCTGCCTGTCCCGGTGAAAGCACCTTTCGCCGACGTCGATGCCGGCCCCTCGCCTCTCACGCTGTCCACCCCTGGCCACACGCCGCCGTTTAAATGAAAACCCCCGAACCAATTAAACTGCTGGCGCGTTCGCGGTTTGCGCACGACGTACGATAGACTGACTGGGGCAGCAACTGATAAGCACGCATCATAAGCTCTTCGGGTCGACTCAAGCATATCAATTGCAGTCTTGGCGGCGAACGAGCCGCGATGCTGAGGCGCCAGGATGCACGTCTATCTGGTGAGCAGGGATGGCCCTGCGTTCGGCTTGTTGCGCGCAGCAGGCCAGGCGCCTCCCCTGCCCCTGCACGCGTAAAAAACACCTTCAAACGCCCGCCCACACCAGGCAAGCTCCCAAGGCGCCTCTGAAGCTGCAGCCGCTACAGCTGATGCCCTGCCCCGTGCTTCGCTCAATACCAACTCAATCGGGAACCTGGTCCTGACCAGGTGGCTTCAACACATCGCCATTGCGTCAGCGGATCATCAAGCATCGTACCGGAGGCATTAATCGTCTTTAATCTGACCCTCCACGGCGCATAACCTGCATTTCATGTCGCATTCATAGCCTGCATTTTACGAAACCGGGTGTTTGAAGCTAGCAAACTCGTCCACCGCGTGGCCGACCGAGCTTCCGCTTCATCTAGGTCCTGCAGATGCGTGCTGCTCAGAGCGTTCGGCGGCGTCGCTCTAGCGCCTTTGTCCTCAAACTGAACGCATACATATAATACATCTACTGCCGTTCTCCCATAAAAAGCGGTGGCCTGACATGCATGGCTGCCTGTGCCCGCGCTTGCGCTGCCGGCAGCCACACGAAATCCTAAAACGGCTCTTCCTTGATGGTCGGGCACTCGCTTGCGCGGACGCCGAGCAGGTCGCTCGCCCGGCGCATGGGCGGGTTCGTGCCGCGGCCGCGCCGCGGCGGCCCGCCCAACCCCCCTCCCACGCCCAACCCCATCTGCATGTGCTGCAGCATCAGCATCTGCTGCTGTTGTTGCTGATGCTGTTGCTGCAGCAGTAGCTGCTGGTGCTGGTGTTGCTGCTGCTCCTGCTGCAGCAGCAGCAGAGCAGGGTTGATGCGCGGCAGGCCTCCGGAGCCACTTGAAATTGACATCGGTCCGCCCGACCCCGCCGTAGACCCGTGCTCCAATCCGTTGGCCGCCGCGGCCGCGGCCGCCGCCCCAACCACCGCCCGCCACGTGGGCGCCGCCAGGGGCCCACTGCTGCGCTCGCCGGCCATGCCGCCCGGGCCTGACGCGATGCAGCCGCCGGAGCTCACGCTGCGCCTCAGCAGATCGCAGGGCGCGCCCCCCGCGCACAAGTCCATGAGCGCCGCCGCCGCCGCGTCGCGCTCCACCGCGCCGCGGTGGCCGAAGCCAGTGACCGGCGGCCGCGCGGACGGCCCCGCAGCGGCTGAAGCGGCGGCTGCGGCTGCGGCTGCGGTGGCATCGGGTTGCGGCGGGCTGCTGGCCAGGTCGCCCAGCAGTGGCTGACACGCGGTCGGCGGCACCAGGGTCGCAATGGTGACCGTGACGCCGCCGGCGGTCGCGCTGTGCGGCGACTCGGACGTCATGCAGCTGTCGCTGTCCATGCTGACGGCGCCGGCGCCGGCGCCGTCCGCGCTGTCGGGGATCTCCCACTTCCCGTCGCTGATGCTCGCCGCGTCCTCCACGAATATGTACGGCGCCGCGGCGGCGGCGGCGGCGACGGCTGCTGACGCGCGGAATGCTGGCACCTGCGGGCCGCGCGCCTGCGTCTGCGCCTTTGGCGGCGGAAGCAGCGATAGCTCTTGCGAAGAGGGCGCCGGCGGCAGCGCACCCGACTGCTGCCGCGACACCGCCGCCGACTCGCCGCCGCCGCCGCTGCCGCCGCTGGCAGCCGATGCGGACAGCGCCGACGCCTGCTTGGCAAGTATAGGCAGCTGCGAGCTTGAGGTGGGCGTTGGCGTCTGCGGCTCCGTCGGCGCCGGCGCCGGCGTCACGGCCAGCTTGCCGGCGGGCGCGGGCGCGGACACCGCCGCCACCAGCGGTGACGCCACCGGCGGAGTGCCTGGCGCAACGGACGCGGCGGCAGCGGCGGTGGCGGCGTTGGTGATCGCAGAGACGTTGGAGCTTGAGGACAGCGTGACGTCGTCTGCCGTGGAAGCGGCAGCGGCCGCGGCGGCCGAGGCCGGAGGCGTTCCCGCAAGGGACGTCGGCGTGGTGGCGCTCCGGTGGTAGACGGCTGTTGGGCCGCCGCCGCTGTGGGTAGCTGCGGCTGCGGCTGCGACCGCGGCCGCGGCCGCGGCTGGACCGGCCTCGGTCGCGCCGGTGGCCGCCGCCGCCGACAGCGCAAACGGTGACTGGACAGCGGAGTGGCTGCGGAGCTGCTGTGCGCTTGGGGCCGCCGCGTAGGCTGCATGGACAGAAGCAGGCGCCTGCTCACGAGGCGGTGGCTGCTGCGCAGGCTGCGGCAGCTGCGACGGCGCCTGCGCTTGCAGCCTCGCAAGCAGCTCCGCCACCACCGCGGTGGCCATGCTGGGCTGAGCCGCCAGGGCCGCCGCAATCGCCGCCGCCGCGCCGCCACTGCCGCTGCGCCGGCCCGACTCGCGCTCACCAGGCGCGGCGGCGGCACCGCCGCCGCCACCTGCAGCGCCGCCAGCGCTGGCTGCGTGGTGCAGGAGGTGCGCCGCCGGCGGCGGCAGCCGCCCAGGCGGCGGGATGGGCATCGCACGGTGCTGGTGGCGCGGCGATGCGGGCGTGCTGGGCCCTGGTTGGCCACCATCACCGCCCACACCGAAGCCGCCGACAAGGCCGGCGGCGGCGCCGCGCGGGCCGCCGACGCCCAGGGCTGAGGTGCAGGACGCCGTGCGCGACGGCACGGCGCGGCGCGCGCCGCCGCTGTGTGCTGCCGCCGCCACGCCGGCGGCGGCGGCGCCGGGTGCGCGGCCGCCGCCCGGCGCCGGGCCGCCGAGGAAGCCAGTGTACGACTGGCCGCCCGGCGGCGTTCGGCCGCCGTACACGTGGTGCAGGTGCGAGTCCGCATGGCTCGCTGGTTGGCCCCCTGCTCCTCCCGCCAGGGATCCCATGTTGCCGGCGGCGCTGTTGCGGCCGTACATGTCGAAGCTGAGCCGCGAGCGCGGGATGGGGCTGGCGTTCACGATCGTCGCCGCGCCCGCCAGCTGCTGCTGCTGCTGAAGCGGCGACGCGGACGGCGGGATGGCGGCGCCGCCGCCGTTCATCACGACCGCGGTCGGCACCGGTGCGCCGCCGGCGCCGCCGGCGACGCCTGCTGCCAGGGGCGACGCCCCGGCGGCGGGCGGCATGGCGAGCGCGCTGGAGGACAGCGCGACCTCGGTGCTGGCGCGGCGGCTGGCGGGGTAGGCCATCGAGTCCTGAGACAGCCGGTGGCCGGCGGCGGAGGCGACGCTGTGGCGCACAGCGGCCGCCGCCGAAGCCGCGGCGGCGGCCGCCGCCATCCCGCCGCCGCCGATGCTGCCGTTTGCCGACGCGGCGGCGGCGGCGGCGGCCGCGGCGGCGATGGTCACGTCGACCGACAGGCGGCTGGCTTGCCTGTGGGATTACAGGGTGGTGGTGAGGGGAGCGTCGTCAGCCGTCAGCGGGCACCGCAGCGAGCTAGGCGCTGTGTGATATCACCGGCCCCCTGCTGCCTACCCGCCCATCGGCCCCCCCCTTCCCCGATTCCGCTTGTGTTCGGGAATATTCAACCCTGGCCCGCCCCCTGCACAGCCGCACGCCGCCCCCTCCCCGCCCACCTGCTGGGCGCGCGGCTGACGCTGAGGCTGTGCCGGCTGGCGCTCTCCAGCCGCACGCGCGCCTCCAGCTGCGCCAGCTGCCCCATCAGGTTGTCGAAGGAGGGCCGGTCGTGAGGCGACTGCGCGGTGCAGGCGCGGCTGAGTGCCACCAGGTCGGGGCAGGCATCTGCGGGCAGGGGGGTTGCAACGTTTTTGTGAGTACAACTCCAAGGCGCGCGGGGTCGGAGGCGGGGCCAGACCAGCAGCACCCTGCAGCACGCACAGCAGAGGTACCGGCGCGTTTGCACGACAGGGCCGCTGTCCCAGCGCCCACACAGCCGACCGCACGCAGAAACCACCGGCGCCGGCAGCCGTCTCACCTGGCGCCCACTCCAGGCAGGCGGTGCCCTGCGCGCACGCCATCACGATCTGCGCCGCGTGCATGCCCTCGTACGGCCGCGCGCCGTGGTACATCTCCCTGCAGGCAGCGGCGTGTGGTGTGAGCGCGTGTGGGTGTGTTTGGGCGTGTGACGCGGTGTGGCAGTTAAGCAGCGGCAGTCGCGCCGCGCCAGCCTCCTAGCTGTGCCCCTTTACATGTCAGGGAAGGTCAAGCGCAACACAAAGCAACGCAGTCCTACCTAACGCACGCCAGCCCCCACCGGCCAGCTCCAGCCGCTTCTCCTCGTCTACCCCATCCACCCACGCATTTGGTGCGGCGCCCACCCGCCCACCCACCCACCTCCCCCGCCCACCCACACATCCACACACACACACACATCCACACGCGCGCGCGTGTTTGGCGGGTGTGGTCCGTCGTTTTTGTTGTTTAACACACATCCACACACACGGTTTGCCCCCTCACCACAGCATGATGCCGAAGGAGTACACGTCGCTGGCCGGGAACAGCTGGCCGAACAGCAGCCGCTCGGGGGCCATGTACACCAGCTGGGGGCAGGGGGCGGGGGCAGGGGGGCAGCAACAGTGTCAGGAGAGGACAGGGAGACGCGAGAGTGTGGGTGTGGGAACGTCGAAGACTAAAAGGAAAGACTCCTTAACATGCAGGCGGGGTAGCCGTGCAAGCGCAGATGCCGCTGTCTGCCGCTTGCCGCCGCCCGCTCACCGTGCCCCAGGGCGCGTTGCTGATGTGGCCCTGCGCGCTGCCGCAGAACTGCGCCAGCCCAAAGTCCGACACCTTGGCCACGTAGCCGCGCCGGTCCTTGCGGCTGTTGATCAGCAGCACGTTTGCGGGCTGCGTGCGGGGGCGGGTGTGGGGTTTGCAGGGTGCGTGTTGGCGCAAGGGGGACAGGAGCAGGGGCAGGGCAGGATGCCGGCACTGGTGCAAACCCCAGCAGGACATTTTGCTACGTTTCCCAGAAATAAATGTAGCTCCACTCTCCTCAAGTGAGGATGTATTACATTGTTTTATCGGGCAAGTAAGCGGCGCGCCATGACGGCCATCCCTGCCCCCCACGCCTGCGGCCCCGCCGCACCTTCAGGTCGCCGTGCAGCACGTTGTTGGAGTGCAGGTGGAACATGCCCTGAGCCACCTCGCGCACGGTGCGGATGAGCGCCCGCAGCGCCAGCTTGGGCCCCCAGCGGCTGGTGGGCTTGAAGATGCCGCGCTGGATGGCGGCATGCAGCGAGCCGTGGTCGCAGTGCTCCATCACCTGGCGTGCAGGGGGAGGCGCGAGGGGGGAGGGGGCCGTGACGTGCGTGCTTTCCTGGCGCCAGGTGTGGGGCGCGCAGACCGTCGCCACCCGTTGCCAGCAGGGAACCACACCGCGCCGCGCTGCCCAAACCCTGTGCGCCCCCGGCAACACACATACACGCCTCTACAACACACACACACGCGCACGCGGCCCCACCATCTGCGCGATGAAGTGGCCGGGCTTGGCGCCCATGGAGGCCAGCACCTGCCGCACGTCCGTGAAGGTGGCGCGCCGACCCAGCGGGTCGCCGAAGCCGTCGTCGCTGTGGAACGAGTCGCCGCGCGCCACCAGCCCCGCCAGCCCGCTGGCGGACGTGACCGACGCCAGCGCCGCCGACGGCTGCAGACCGGACAGCTGCTGCTGCTGCTGCTGCTGCTGCGCCGCCAAAGCCGGATGGGAGCTGCCGCCGCCGCCGCCACCGCCCAGGGCACCGGAGCGGGACGACATGCGACTGAGCTGGTGCACGGGTTGGGAGTAGGTCTGAGGCGTGGCGGGCGCCGCGTTGACGGCGTCTGATCCGATCAGGCCCGCCGCAACGCCGCTGGCAGCGGCGCTGATCATGGCAGAGCCGCCGCCGGCGTGCGGCAGGTTGGGCACCGTCGCCAGCATCAGGTGCTGCTGCTGGTTGTCGTTGCCTTTGCACCGGCCGCTGCCCTGCGTTGTCAGGACGTTGGAGCTGGTCTGGTGCTGCAGCATTAGCTGCTGCGGCTGCGGCGAGCCGCCAGCCGTGGCGGCTGCTGCTGCTGCTGCTGCGGCGGCGGCGGCGGCAGCCGCTGTTGGGCTTGTGGGCATCAGCGGCCCTAGCGAGTCGGTGCCGGTTCCGATTCCGGTGCCGGTGCCAGGCTTGTTGTGGGTGCCAGCCCGCGCGCTCCTGTCGGCACTGGTGGGCGAGTAGAGCGCCGACGCCGTGACGTTGGCCACCGCCGGGCTCTGCTGGTACTGCTGCGTCAGCGTGTGCTGGCGGCTGAGGCTGCGGCTGGGCATGAAGCCGCTGCTGCATGCGCCGTTGGCCTGGTCCAGAGACTGGGGCGGGTGGATGGTCTTCTCATCCAGGACCGCCACCTGTGGAGCCCACAACGCGCCTTCACTCAGGCAGGTCCAACACCAAACGCGCCTGTGTGCCCACCCCGCGGCGCCTGCCCTCCCAGCCCCCCGGCCTGCAGCGCGGTTTCCCCTCCCGCACATTATATTTGCAAAAAACAGTCGTCACATGGACAGCTCAACCCTATCCTCCCAACCCCAGCCCGCTCGACGCACCTTGGCCACGAAGGTGGTGACCACGTTGGGGTGGCACAGCAGCCGGCTGAACAGCAGCTCGTAGGCGGTGGTGTCCAGGTCCTCCACGATGCTGAACTTGACGGCCACCGTGGCGCCCTGCCACACGCCCTCGTACACCACGCCCTGGGCGCCTGCGGGGGGTTGGGCGTCGCCAGGATGAGGAGAGAGCACGAACCCATTGGGGGCAGGTTTGGTTTGGGGGTGGGGCAACTGGCGGAAGTTGCGGGCGGGCGCGGGCGGTGGCGCGTGGGTTGGCTGGGCAGGTGGCGGCTGGCGGGTGCGTGCGGCAAAGGCATGGGTTGCACGTGAGGTCTGCAGTGGTTAGCGACTCCTCGACGGCCTGAGTAACATTACCGCGCCTGCTGTGAGCCCTGCGAACATTCATGCTATGGGAGACGTAGGGCCGTCAGTTTTACTTACCTTGGCCCAGCCATCGCAGGTCCTGCACGTCCTTCACCAGCTGGTCCGCGGTGGTGTACTCCACGTTGGACCTGAGCATGTCGCGGGGGGGGGGGGGGGGGGGGGGCGGTCGAATTTCGAGTTGCCTAGGCAGCAGTGCAATGCGTTCCTAGCTTGCCAAGGTAGCAACAAAGCTGGTCCGGCCCGCAGACCCCGAGGCTGTGGGTGGCCCAGCATTGTCATAAACCATCGCGCCGTGTGCGCATGCCCAGGCGCACGCCGATGCCGCGTGGTGCCACGATATGCGTCCGGTCGCCGCGCACGCCTCGACTGGTAAAGAAGCTTAGTTTCAAAGAAAACGCAGGTGCAGCGCAGGGCGCCCCCGAAAACGTGCCCCCCTGAAGACTGCGACAAAACGCTCGCCCGGATTCGCAGGTGCTTGGTCATACGCTGTCCGACAAGGCCAGCGCCCGGCGGGCTGGTGTCATGCGCGTCAACAACTATGCTTTTCTGCACCTGCGCGCCGGTAAGGGCCTCACCGCTTCTCTCCTTGCGCCAATGCGACTGAGACTGAGCGACCGCCCAGCGACACCGCTTGGCTGGCTCGGTACAGCGCCGCGTCCAACTCATTTGGTGTTGATGGAAGGCAATCCGCTGCCGGCGCCAGCGCTGGCTTCTCCAGCAGCACCGCGACCCCGAGCGACCCGGTCGCTGCGCCCGCTGACGGGCCGTCCCGACTTGTCGCGCAAGGCTTTGTCGCGCCCGAATTCTCTTCTGGTGTGGGCTTCAGGCAGCCAAAAATTCGCAGGAATGTGGACATTTTGTGCGCCTCTCCCAGCTCAGGAGGGCTTTCGCTATGATTTGGTGCGCATTTCTAAGCTTGGTATGAATGTATGATGTGCAAAGTTTACTGAAGCGGAAGGCTTGCGAGCCAGGAAGCCTCTTCCAGATTGCCAGAATCCAGTGTCGCTCGCCGCGCTTCACCGCTGTGCGCGCATTATGACTATCTAGCTGTAGAAGATAGCATGGCAAGTGAGTTTCGGGGCACGGCCGGTGCACGACGCAGTTAGAGCTTTCTTCCACCAGCCGCAAGCCCACATTGCGCATAACAAGCAGCATACACGGCTACAGTAATGTAATGCATTGCACTGATGATCGTTGTCGAGCATGAAGGCCGGAACTTACTTCCGCCACATACTTTTGCAGCCGTTCGGGCAGCAAAAACACGGCTTGTTGCAACAAGCCCCACGCGACATACATTGCCTGGTAAAATGTGCGGGAGATGCAAAAGGCACAGATTTGGGGAAGCTTCTAAAGTGCGCGTTAACGACCGGAGCCTCGTGCGCTGCTGCGTGCGGACACGTCAACCGCGCTAGGTCTCTCCTCCGATATCCGACCTTTCCGCACCGCGTAAGGATCTTCACTACTCCGGCTTTTCACCGCTCCCCAGCACATCACACGGGCGTTGACAGCAGCTGGGGAGCGGCAGGGGTGCACCAACTTGGGGGTGACACAGGCGACACAGGTTGGCGTGCCCCGGCCCCCGCAGGGGGCGCGGCGCACCCATACGTGTCAGAAAGGGGGGGTCGACGCCAAGTTGGCAAACACACGTTCCTGGCCCCTGCCGACTGCACACAGGTAAAAATTAAAGATATAAGGTACACGAAGCCAGTGTACACAAGCAAGAAGAGGCCCACGCGACAGAGATCCGCCATCCGACTCGAGTCGGAGAACCTGCATCGCCACGGTAACGTATGAATTATCATGTGCAGCGCACTTAAACGCAAAGAACGAACTCAGTGGCCGCAAGATAGGCATGGAGGCCGAGAATTTAGACCGATTTCATTGCACAGGCAGGCGCTGGTCCAAAGGATGCATCAGAAGCATATATTCGTCCTGTATCAGCCCGATTGTACCTGTTTGAAGCCGCGTTGGTGCGCGGGCTGTGAGCGAGAGCACCTGTATTAATACCGCCGCGCTGCCAGCCCCATGTTGTTATGCCAATGCAAGTCAAGCATGTCCATTGAAATTGTAGCAAAACGGTAAGGGCTGAACGGTTTCGCCGGTGGGTCGAACTTTTGGCCTCGCCGATCGCCGCGGCCCTCCAAGTGAAGTCAGGCACGATACGACGAAGCATACAGTAGAATTAAGTGAGTGCTTTTGCGCCGCTTAAGAGATTGATAATCGCAAGGAAGCGAGCGCTACAAGCGCCGCTTGCATACGGCGAATCAAGTCAAGTGTCAACAGTCAAAGAGTCAAAAGTCACCAACAGTGTCACCAGCCCCAGTTGCCAAGCAAGCACATGAAAATGGTCAAGCTGGGTTTGCCTCAGGCCTGCGGCGTGTCTTTTGCACAGCTCGCAGAAATGAACTCGCTCGTAAACGCAATCAATACTGCGCCGGTTGAGAAAAGGATCACCGCAGCATTGACGGACCAGTGGCAGCGCCTGATTGTCGCGAAAGTGTCAGGATGGATCCCGGTCGCAACCGTGCTTCACGACCTGAGGACCGTTGCGGGCATGGTAGGCGTCAACACATACAAGACCGCGCTACTGCGTTCTGGACAAATCGCTGGGCAGGGCTCGATTGACCTGCTTCCGCGGCCCACGCACCCCGCGTCCAACGCACAGCCGCCCCAGGCCCCGGACCGGGCCCCCGCCCCTGCGGTAGTCCCAGAGATCGTGCGCGCGCAAGCATGCGCAGTACCTGAACCTGCTCCGCAGCTGCCCAGCGTCGTCTTTGGACGCGGCTCTGTCGAGGACACGCCCAACGTCCGGAAATGTGCACAAATGATTGGCCACGTGAACTGCACTGACCCTGACGTTCGCAGGGACCTTGCACGGCAGCATGCTCCAATGTGGGCTTCTTGCGAAGCACACATTAGGGCCTGGAACAGTGCTCGCAGCAACGCGAACCTGCAGAAGCTGTGCGCTACCCTGGATCAGTTGCACACGCTTGCAAAGAACATTGAGAGGACATGCTATGATCCGGCGTCCAGACTGCAGCGGCTTGATTCCCGACTAGGTGCCGCTGGCCTGCGCCGCAACACTGAGTACCAGTACACGGAAGGGGCCTGCATGTATGACAGCGTGGCATGCGCACTGAACAGTGCCCCTGACCAGCCTGCTGTCACTACTGGAGCGACCCTGCGACGCAAGGCCGCGGATTGGTTTGCTGCACAAACCGCGCCAGTCCTCCAGGGCAACATCGCAGCAGTGCCCACTGACGTGCGCACCATCCTAACTGCCCTGGCAAACACAAGCGCCCCAGGAAACCACGCCTTGGTGCAGGCCCGGAACCAGTACCTTGCTGGCCTGCGCAAGAACGCATGGGGTGACAGTATTGCCATGCAGTGCGTCGCAGCAGCCTGCAAACTGAACATTCACGTGTGGGCATGTGACAGCGCAGCCATAGTGCATTCCTGGACCTACGGCGGCAGTAACGAACCATTCATCAGCGTGGTGCGCCTCCCAAACCACTATGAGCCGCTCTGTGCCACAGCACCTGCACCTGCACCCACGGCCGCGGCCATGCCCGCGCCTATGCCCCCGCCAGCACCTATGGCCACGCCCTTTCCCTTGGCCACGGCCAATCCCGTGCCCACGGCCACGCCCACACTCGCATCGACCCACCTGCTCTCGCGCACACCTGCAAATGAACCAACCCTGCGTCTGGTCCGGTCCACACATGTCAGGTTTCGAGGCCCTCGCACGCGCCTGTCATCTGCACCTACGCTCACGCCCATGCCTGTGTCCCCGCCGGCGCCTGTGCACACCTTGGCAAGTGCACCTGCGCCCGCACCTTTGCCCCTGCCTTCGCCCCTGCCCACGCCCGCAATGGAGCCAACAAACGCAACTCAAATCAAACCGCGCAGGTATAACTGGACCCGGGCCCGACAGGTTGCACTTGATCGTGCTTGGGAATCCCTGCAGCTGGCACATGGGGACTTAGACACATGGACACGCAAGCGCACTGTTGAAGCCCTGCTGAACCTCCTACAAGCAAAGCCTGAAACATGCGATGTGACTGCAACACAACTGTACCACAAGCTGATGAGGAACCCCAGGACACAACCTGGCACCCATAAGTCCTGTAGTTTGGGGCGCTGCCCTGCGTTGAGCCTTCGGGCTCGGACCAGATCGTGCCACCGGCACACCAGTTTGCTTGCTGTTTGGGGCGCTGCCCTGTGTTGCGCCTTCGGGCTTGGTGGAAGACAGTGCTTCGGCACCAGATATCGAGAGAAAGCAGTGCTGCGTTAGATTGGGCGTCGCCGGACTATATGCCTGGTGTACCTGGTTTTGCGTCTGGTGCTGTAGGCGGCGCTTTGTGCGCAGACACGGTTTGCTACACTTTGTGGGGCTTTGGCGGGCTTACGCTTGGCTTCGACTTGCGAGGTTAGCAGCTGAGACATGGACCTAATGCACGTGTTGGTGGAAGGTCGGCAGCCAGCTGGGGGGAGGGTGGTTTCCCTTCGGGCCGGAGATGGTCCCTCCTGACCTGGGTGCGGGGCACCCTTGCTTGGTCGGACTGTCCCTTCTTTGTAATGTCGCATTCATAAGTGGCACTGGTCAACCTCACGCACCTCAGCCCTACAGGCAGCACTCGTCAAAGCATCCACCTTACAGGTGGCATTTCACGAGCTCACCCGCAAGGAGCAAGGGGAAGTCCTGTTGACTATGTTGTGTTCTGACCACCTTTTTGCGGGCATTACAGCACAGCAGGTATTCAACGCCCTTGATCATCACCGCAGCCCATGCCGAGACACATCATTGCTTGAGCGTGTGCACGAAAAATGTGCGCAAGAGGCCTCATGGGAGGTCCTGTGGCCAACTGAGCGTCGAAACCGGCTCCTGTTGCGTGCAAATGCACTTGCTGCGCAGCCGGAAAACAACTGTGGGCCATACAGCAAGCATACTGTGGGACAATACCTGTCGTCCATGTCCGCCAAGAACATTGACATGCGTTGTGCCCAAATCCGTGTCACAACACACGCACCTGCCTCAGGCGTGCCAGTGCGTCGACGTGGAAAAAAGGATTTGCCCTTGGCTGAGGCAGTGCAGCGGTTCATGGACCGTGCAAAGCAGGGGCCAACCCATGTTTGCTCGTGCTGTCATGAGCTGTGCTTCCCATACCAGCTAAAACCACTGCCCCTGCATATATTTAATTCCTTCAATAAGACTGAGCAGCAAGCGGCACCTCAGCATGGCACAACTAACATGCAAGACCCGCACGCGGGTCTGCCGCCGGATCACATTATAGACACGGGAGCCTATACCTACCAACTTGATGACGCGGATGCAATGCATGTACAGACCGTTGAGAGCACAGGCGGCAACGCTGAGGGATTCATTGACACCGACATGCCAGACGCTCACGCCGACGCCGACGACAACGCCTGTGCGGACTCCACATGTGACCCTGAATCCCTTCCGGAAATAACGTCGACATTTATTGCGGACGCGATTTTGGGTGAATGTACCGACGAGAATCCACACGGCTGGCATTTCTGCAATACGTGCTCGAAAGATTTGCGAGCTGGCCTGGTGCCCCAACGTGAATTCAATTTGATGGGCTTCCCTGTCGCAGATTTGCCAGAGGAGCTGGCATCTCTGGGTGAAGTCGAGGAGCGGTTGATCGCGTTGCAGCTGCCACTGGCGTCCATTGCCCCCCTGCCAAACGGTGGGCAACCATGTCTGCGGGGGTCTGTTGTGAATGTGCCTAACAACCTCGATTACACCACCAGCATTCTGCCGCGTGATTTCTCAGGGGAGCACACAATATTCGTGGACTTGAAGAGACGCATGTCGTACAAGAGCAACGTGTGGAGTGGGCCGGTGCGTGCCGAGCGAGTGTACGCGGCTCTTCGTGCGGCACAACGGGGGCCCCCATACCAGCATGTAACAATCAACACCGATTGGCTTGAGGGCAAGTACGGGGCCCCGGAACCAAGTGATGGCCTGCAGCTGATGGAAATTATCGAGGTTGGTGCGCTGCCCGAGGTGACCCCGCCTTTGCCAGACCCAGGCCCCGGTACCGGCACACAGGTTGCAGTAGAGGGGCTGGGTTCTAACACCGCCAGGACAGACACCACACAGGACAGTGACAGCGATGATGCCAATGATAGACAAAGTGAATCGGACACTGAAACGGACTCGTCGGGGTGTGAGACTGAAGACCCCAGTGACCTGCCGCTAGGTGAGGAGGACGGTATTCATGCGAGGGATGTCCCTGTGATGGTGCATGGCAAGACCGCGCAAGGCGAGCTGCACGAGGCGGCCAAACACGTGCAAATGGCCCCGGGTGAGGGCACTACTGTGCCGGGGTTGCTTGCTTCGGTTCACAGCCACCTAAGTGCTTGCTCCAGAACCAACTAACCTCTCCAATTGGCCGCTACTTCCTGCAGGTGCCAGGACCTGTCGTGCCGGTGCTAGGCCGACAACGGCCTGCACCCCAGCGGGCGCATCCCGCCCCCGCACGAGGCGCCCGACGAGGTGGTGCAGTGCCTCAAGTGCAAGGGCGACATGGCTGACACCCTGTTCCTGGAGGCCGACGCCACCGACCTGCGCACCGGCGCCGAGATTGAGGTCAACATGATGGCGTCCATGGCGCGCGTGCTGGTGCGCAACCAGCTGCCAACCGCCGAGTACTACAACGTGCTCATCAACATCGTGAACCAGGCGGACGGCGGCGGCGACGGTGCGGCAGAGACCATCATGGACGCCACCCTGCAGCTGAGCCAGACTTACACGGCTGGCATCAAGCTCAGCGACCTCAACGAGGTGCGTGCGTCTTCTGACAGGCCAGGGCTGTAATGTATCTCACGAGCGCACACGTTCCTGTGGGCAGGGGACTTCTGCCTTGCTGGAATATCGACACGAAGCACACTTGTTGCATCCCTCTGTTCACCTCAACATGCGCCATTATCTGATCGACCTACACTGCCACCAACTTACACCTCTACACGCACCACTGCTTGCACACACCCCCAGGTGATGGCCGTCTACATGCCGCCGCTGGACGACAAGCCCGCTGTGTTCGCCAGCATGCACCTGGACTACACTGTCAAGGCCGCTCGCGCGGACTATATCGCGGCTTCGGCGGCGGACAACGCCAACGTCCTGGGCGGCGGCGGCCCCGCCGCTGGCGGCGCAGACGCCGTTGGCGGCGACGCCAACGGCGGTGCCGCGGCGCCTCCCATGGCTGCCGCGGCCGCTGTGGCCGCCGAGCCCCAGGCTGCACTCGGTGCGGCTGGCGTGGTGCAGGCTGCGGCACCTGCGGCACCGGCCGTTGGTGCGGCGGTGGCAGCTGCGGTGGTGCGCGGATCGGTGGCAGGTGCGCCGCACGATGACCTGCAGCACGACTACAACGGCGACGTGCTCATGCAGCCGGTGCAGCAGCCCCGGCCGGCTGCGAACACGCCCGCTGCCCTGGCGCTGGCTCAGCAGCGTGGCGCCGGCGCCGTGCAGCAGCCCGCGGCTGCACAGCAGCCCCGCCGCCGGCTGTTCCAGGGCAATGCGCCGCAGCTCACCACCAACGACGTCGAGCTGCTGAGCGGTGGCAACTCCAGCGAGCTAGCGGACAGCAGTGCCTCCGAGTGATGTGCGGTATCTGTGAGCGGCTGCTCGAGTGGATAAGTATGTGTGGTATTCAGGGTGCGTTTGCCGTTGTGGCGTTCTTAGGCCGGCCGGATCTGTGAGCGGCTGCTTCAGCAGAAAAGTCGCATGTGAAGCTATGTAGTATTTGGGGTAGGTGCGTTAGACTAAAGCGTTCTTAGGCTGGCTTCCATGTTTGGGCGTGTGGGCGAGTTTTGCACCTGTGACATGGTCACGATTGCCCGATGCATTGTACTCTACCTGCCTTGCGAGTTCGTCACTGGGAACCCCGGCATCCAAAAGTGATACAGCCATACGACACGCTTGCACCTCGGTTTGGTGCGCAGAACCCAGGCTCCTTAATGTGGCGGAGTTGTGTGTGCCCTTACCATGAGTGCGCTGTTACGTGTGTTAGATGCCGTGCTCCGCTGTTTAGCCTCCGCTGCTTAGACTTGGCCCATGTCAGGCGCTTTGGGTACCCCAGTGCAGCCTGATCTGTAAAACTGAGCGACTGCATTGCTTTGTCCCGCCCGCGCCATGCCTCTGCCCATCTGCTTCACGTGCGCCTCATCTGCTGAACCAGCACTGCTTGGCCTCTCCTCCGCCTGTGTGCTGGCCCTTCACGCTCTACGTCTTGCGAATCAGCATCCTCTGCCAGTATAGGTGCACCTCTCCCTTGGAACATGACACTTTTAGGGGCACGCCCCATGGACCGCATGGCGGTCTGCTAGTGCACCTTGCTGTCAGGACGGCTAGCCTGCGCACGAAGTGCAGTCCGCGGCAACATGCACACCCAGCACATCGGACAATCTGTACCCATGTCCAAATTACACTATTGGCTTGCCCCTTCCCCCGAAGGGGGAGGGGCGTAAGCCATTGCGGTCGCATCGAGCTCGCCGGAGGGAGCCCCTGACGGTGATACCAGATGGTTAGAAAGTGCAAGGCCCTCCGTCCTCACGTGAATTCCATATCGTGTGTATGGAAAGGCGTTTGAAAAAACTGTATTTTGTACTAAAACACGAGCTAAACGTCAGGTCGAGGTAACGCACAGCGCGGATTCAGCGCCAGAGCTCCAGCGGAATGAATTACAATTCGATTGATGATTATATAACACAAGCGCCCGGCACAACAGGACAAAAGGCGAAGGAATTGGAGGCGTCGGAGGATCCCAAAACTCCGACATTAAATGCTCGCGCGAAATACAGCGCGCCACTGGCCAGGAACGCGCTCTTCACTTTTCATGCGCAATATTCACTGATATTCCGCTCGCAGCCCGCAGCAGACCAGCGAGTATTCCCGCGAGGCCCCCCGCCGGGTGCCCCCCCGCCGTGCCCCCCCCCCCCCCCCCATAAGCGCCCCGTGCTGATGAGATCAGCGCGATAATTCATGGATGGTTCAATGCGTCGGTCGGTCTGGGAAATCGCTGTACAGAGACACATACCCCTGGATACCCGATTGGCTTCGGCTGTAACTGCCCCTCCCCCATTTTACACCGCGGGCGGGCCGCCTGAGGGGGGAGGGGCAAGCCGGGGTACTGCGCAGCGGTAGGGGGTTGATGAGAACTGGAGAACCTCGCTGTGCAGTTTCCAGTACCCAAGCAATGAACGCGTGCGGCACCGCACCTTTGCCACGCCAAATGCACGAAATGCGTCATGCCGCACTAACTGGGACACACACGTGTACGTGCTGACTCGCACGTGTACACCATTCATGTCCAAAGTTCAGGCAGCGTCCGGGCTGTGCGTAGTGAGCAGCGAAACAGACGCCGCGCGGGGGTCCAACGCATGGTCGCGCGTCCCAGATAGCAAGTATATCCAGTGCACGAATGAATGCCCGGATGCCACTCCTTCCAGTCACATGGCCTCCCCACTCCCCGTCGTCGCGCCCCTCACTTCTTCTTCCCCTTCTCCTTCTGCTGCGTCTTGAGCTTCAACAGCATCTGCTTGAACCGCGCAACGTCCTTCGCTGGGCCCGCACCTCCTGCCTTGCCGCTGCTAGCACCGGCGCCCCCGCCCCCGCTGGCCGGGTCCACCAGCTCCGCCACAGCCACCCAGCCGCCGCCAGCCGACTTGGAGGGCTTGCCTCCGGTAGCCGCAGTCGCGGTGCCGTTGGCGCGGTTGGTGGAGAAGCGCTGCTTCAGGAGCGCGGTGCGGCCCTGCGAGCGGATTCGGGGACCGAGTGCGTGAAAGAGCGAGTGTGGGGTGGAGGGGTGACCAGGAGCGCGCGGGAAGGGCAGGTTGCTGGAAGCGGTGCGACAGCAGGGCATTACGCGGCAAGCCAGCCGCGGGTTACGTAACGGGTAGTGTAGCGCCCAGTGCGCAGCCGGTAGTGTGCGCCTCACATGTGCAACTCCAAGCGTCCCCGCTCACGACAGCATCCCAGCCGCGCGCCGCACCGAACCTACCTGCTGCAGTGCCGCCAGCCGCTGCCGCGCCTCCGCCACCAGCTTGTCCTTGGCCACGCTCTCCGCCGCAGCCACAGCCTTGAGCCGACCCGCGTTCGCCGCCCGCCACGCTACACGCGCGTCCTCGGCCTCCGGCTCCCGGCCTGTTGCCCCCGCCGCGGCCGCCTCCCCCGCCCCGCCCTCTCCAGCACCACCGTTGGTGCGGGCCGCAGACGGCGTGAAGAAAAAGTCCTCCTCTGCGTAAGCCGGAGGCGGCAGCGGCGCCGCCGCCGCCTCCGCGTTGGCACCACTAATATTTTCAGGGGCAGGCGGTGCGGCCCCGAAGAAGGATTCCGCGTCATCGCCGCCGCCCAGTGGCAGCGGCGCCGCCGAAGGCGACGCCACGCCCTCGTTCGGCGGCGCGGACGTGTGCGGGGTGCCACCCGACCCGAGCATGGTCAGGGGCGGCGGCGGCACCACTGAGCCCGAGCCTGAGCCCGCGGCGACCAGGGGCGCGGCGGCGGCCGCAGCGGGCACGCTGCTGGCGGTGGCCCGGGGCGAGGCGAAGCTGAACGCGTTGGTACCGTCGCCGTCGACGTCGTCTCCGGGGTCGCGGCGCGGGGAGGGCTGCGCCGGCATCACAAAGGAGCGCCCACCGTCCTCGCCCTCTGAGGAATGGCCGCAGGCGGGGTCAGTCAGTATCAACAAAAGGAGGCAGGTTTACTTTGGAGTGGAAATGCGCGTTGCTGTCAGCGCAGCGCGCGCCCGGGCAATCGACCCGCGGGAACCCCCCGCGATGCCCCCTTGCTGCACCCCTTGCCTGCACCCCTCCACCACTCCGCCTGTGCTCACCCAGCAGCACGGGCACGCACTCCTCGGGGTCGTCCTCCAGCTCAATCTCCTCGTCGTGCGCCGCGGCCCGGCCGGGGCTGGGCGGCAGGCTGTCGGGCAGCTGCCGGCCGCCGCCGCCTGCGACAGCGGGGAGGGCGGGGACAGCGCATGGAGGCAAGGGGCTGTCCGGGCGGCGGGCGCGCACGCACGGGGGTTGCATGGTTCTAAGAATCGCGAACCCCCTGTTGCGTGTAAGACGCGGTACAGGGCACCCGCTCCAGGCTCCTGCACGCCGTCAGGCGCCCCTCCTCCAGCCGCCCTCACCCGCCCCAAGCGCCCTCACCAGGCGAGGGCGGCGGCGGCTCCACACGGCCGCCGCCGTACAGCGATCCGTCCGGCGCCGCCACCGGGCACTCCGGCGGCGCCGCCAGCTGCTGCAGCACGTCGGGCGGCGGCAGCCACCAGCCGGCGTCGCCGCCGGCGGGGGCCGAGTCGTCCAGGGAGTAGTGCGGCGCGCCCAGGTCGTCCTTGGCGTTGAAGTCGTACACCTGCGGGACGGGCGTGTGTGCGCGTGGTGTTCGTGATGGTGTGTGGTGTTCGTCGCAGGTGGCAGGGCAGCTGTGGGGCGTATACCGTTCCATGAACCCGCTGCCGCGCATCAGTTGATCGTGACGGCATGGCCGCGGTATGGCAAGCACCAACACATGCATACGAGCAGTGACTGTAGGTGTCCCCACCATGACGCCACACGCACCCGCCTTCCACACAAAGCACCAGAGGCGCACGGCCCCACACAGCCCCGAACCCCACCCCCCACCCCCAACACACACACACACACACCTGCATCCAAGTGTTCTTGGTGGGGTCCAGCTTCGCATGGCTGCGGGCGCACTCAGCACATGGCGGCGCAGCACAAGCAACCGGTGACGCGCTAGGTTCTAAGTTTTGGAGCGCGACTCCCGACACCACAAACGTTGCGCGCAAGTGGTACAGCGACCAACCCTGCCTGATCCCCTAGCTGGCCCGGACCAAAGCGCTTGACCTGGTGCCGCGACACCCCTCGCGCGATCATGTTGCCGTACCCACCTGAAGTGCTCCGCCAGGCCCGGGTAGGCGCCGCGCCAGCAGCTGAACTTGATGTCCGTGCTGGTCTCTATGCTGGGCTGCGTGGCGCAATACAGGGCTGAGGGTGCGGGGGAGGCCAGGGCGGAGCGG
Organism: Chlamydomonas incerta; assembly: GCA_016834605.1. Lineage (NCBI taxonomy): Eukaryota > Viridiplantae > Chlorophyta > Chlorophyceae > Chlamydomonadales > Chlamydomonadaceae > Chlamydomonas > Chlamydomonas incerta. The sequence goes on from JAEHOC010000037.1 coordinate 605,924, forward strand.
AGCGCAGCGCAGCGCAGTGGGATAGACCGGGGCGGACTTGGCGGATGGGGCAGGTCGCAATCCAGAAACCGGCGAATGAGAAAAGCAGCTGTGGCGACTACGCAACACACACCCATCTACCGGCCTGCCCGCCCATTCAAGCATGCAGCCATAACCTATCCAGGCGGTCGCCCAGCTAGCGAAGCGCTCACCAATGTCTAGGCGTGTGCAGTCGCGCGTGCGCAGCTGGCGTGCTGCCACACACAGGGTGCAATCGCGGCAGTCGCGGATAAAAACAGAGCCGTCGGTGGGCCCTGCAAATGCCACGAAGCGGGGGCCAGACCGGAGTGGTGTGTGAGCCAGGTGATCTGGGAGAATGATGGTACGTTATGGAGGCGGTTGGGGCGCGTTATGCGCACACGTGGTGACCATTGGCAACAGCATTACGTCGGCGGCGTCATGAATTGCTTGGAGCTGCGCACCCACGGCGTGTGGGATTGCACTTACCGATGAAGATTTTGCAGTTGACGCTGCAGCGGGCAGGATGGAGCGGGAAGGGCGAGTGAGGCAAAACATTTTGTCGCATTGGAACAGCAGGGGGGGAGGGCGGAAACACGCACATTGGAACAGCAGGGGGGGGGCTGTGAATACCATCCCAAGCAAAACCAAGCTGAACTAGACCATGGACAGGCAATTGCAGCAATACAGAGGGGGGCGGAAACACGCACGTCCGCAACGAGACAGCGCCACAGCAGGCACGAGCGCGGGCAACTCCACCCAGCCAACGCCAACAATGTACATGGCTACCCCGGCGGAACTCGGAAAGATTAAGGCGTGCACGCCTGGCACATCCGGTGCACGCCTCCACCCTCTCCCCGTCGCCTCACCAGTCATCAACCTGCACAAACATGCATCGGCACGGGTCAAGAAGAATCGGGCTGACGGTCTGTCAGCCTCCATGCCATAGCTAGTGCCGTAGCTGCGGTGCAGGCTGCCGCAACAGCGGGCCGAGTTCAGCCCTGCCACCCCCTGCCCCCACGAAACTTCTCTGACTCCCCCTGCGTGGCCTACCTGCACTTGGCTAGTGTGGTCCAGGATATACACCTCGCAGTCGTGCAGAGTGTCGAGCTTGAAGCCGTTCCTATGCGCAAGAGGATCGACGGCATGAGCGGGGACAAGTTCGGAGAGGGCAGTCTGGCGACATGCATGTGTGCCGGGGCATGTGTTTTTTGACAGGTCATGTTCGCACAGGCCTGTCAGAACCTGCGCTCGTTGCCCATTATTGATGCCTCCAATCCACTCAGCTCACCCGTTTATGCTGCCGGGGAGCTTTACCAGGACTTCTCCGGTCTTTTTGGCGAACACAAAGTCCGCTGGGTTGCTCATTCTTCGTTAATAATCGTGACTAGGTACTTAGAGTTCGCAGCTGCATATATGAGTGCAAAGTGCGCGCGCGAGTGCAAAGCGCGAGTGCAAAAGCCTGCATGGAGGTGGCCAGAGGCTGCACCCGAAACCCGCATTCGGCCGGGTCGCTGCTTATCTTTTCGATTTTCTAACTAGCGCGTAAAGGTTGGCTTTTGCTTTGTGTTCCAGTGCAGTCCTTTCACGCTCAATCGGTCACGCAATTTCTTGCGCGCTCAACTGGTATGCCTCTCGCTGGCCAAGGCTTTGCGTCGACGCAACGTGTTCATGGAGGCTCTGGCGTCTCTTCGGTTGCTGGGCTCACGGAGCGAGGCCGGCTGCCGGCGACACGGTGCGTTGGGCGGGACCGAAGCCCTTTTCGGAAGCAGCGCCGCGCGCGCCCCAGCGCTGCAACCATTGTAGAGGAAGCCGGATTCATCTCACAGCGCAAGGCGTTGCAGGCGCACGAGTCAACAGCGCGTTTTGCCGCGGCATTCACCTACGCTACGCTTTGTGTCCCGCGCCTCGGCGCTTCGCAGGCTTTCCGTGGTGCCTAAGGCCCTGAACAACCAGCGGAGTCATGTCGAGGAGGAGTTGCTGCGTATGCAGCAGCAGCTGGCGCACGATGACGAAAAGCGTGCGCGTCAGCATTCACGCAGCCAACGTGGAGACGCGGCCGCGCACCACCATGTATTCGTTGACACGGTGCATCACCCGCACCATCCGCACCCACAGCGGCACATCCACCACGACGTGCACGCCCAACCGCAGCGAGTCGATCACCATCAGCCGGCCCAGCTTGCCCCCCACCAACAGCGCGCCCACGACGACCACGAGCTCACCAGCGCCGTGGAGCTGAGCTACCAGTACTCCACGGGCGCGGTGGAGCTGGTCAGCAACATCGTGGCCGCGCCCGACCTGCTCCACAGCGCGGACGCGGTCTACGTGCAGCAGCCCGCGGCCGCGCCCGAGCACCTGCTCGGCGACAAGGGGATGCCGGTCACCCCGGTCGCGCGGCCGCCGATGCTGTACGCGCGCGTGCTCGACTACGACGCGAGCTCCACGCTCGCTCGTGACATCACGGGCGCGCTGCTGCGCGGCGACAAGCTGCTGCTGGAGCTGCCGGACGAGCCGGGCACGGTGTCCACGCTGCTGACGGCGCTGGGGCACGCGAGCGCCAAGCTGGCGGCAGCAGGTGCGCTGTCAGCTTTAGGGGGTGCACCACTTGGGGTGGGGGGGAGCAGTGACGCCGGGCTTCAGGTGGCCCCAACTGTGGATGGCATGATTGGTGCCGGCACCGGAAGGTGGTGCGCGCGGTTAGGGACATACCGTACCGCCGTACCGGAGGTGGCGCCGCGGACGCCTGCCCGACCTCGCCCCGCTCGGCTCACCCACTCCCATCTGCCTTCCCTCCTTTATCCGCATTACCTCATTGTCTGCCTTCCCTCCTCGCTCACATGACCGGCTGCAGGTCTGGCGACGGCTCTGGACCCGGTGTGCGACCCCGCGGCCTTCGCCGCCGGGTCCTGCTCCATGGGCGTGCTGCACATCAGCCCCGGCGCCAGCAGCAGCCCCGGCGGCAGCCCCACCTCCAGCCAGTCCGGCATGCACGCGGCCGCCGCCAACGGCGGCCTCGCCGGTGTCGCGCTGGGCGGCGGCGGCTCACCGACGTCGTCTTATGACGGCGGCGCCACCCCCGGCGGCAGCGGCAGCAGCGGCCGCTCCTCCCACCGCGCCAACCCCGACTGCTGCTTCGTGCTGTGCGCACGCGCAGTGCCCATCCCGCCCGCCGCCGCCTCGCCCGGCGCGCCGCCCGCCGCCGCCAGCACGTCCATCTACACGGTGGGCAGCAGCATGGGCCAGCAGGTGCTGCGCGTGGGCCCCGCCGCCAACACGCACGCGCTGCTGAGCGCGCTGCTCCGCGCCGTCCTGCGCGACGGCATGGTCACGCTGCGCACGACCTGGTTTGACGAGGAGATCGAGGCCGACTGCTGGAGCGACGACGAGTGCGCTGTGGACCAAGGCCTCAGCGTCGAACCGGCGCACGCGCCCACCGAGCAGCACGGGCTACTGCAGCAGCAGCAGCAGCAGCAGGCTTCTTATGGTGGCGGCCTGCCGGTGGCGGCCGTGGCCGACGGGGAGGACGCTCTGGTTGCGGCGGTGACGGCGGCGGTGGCGAGCGGCATGGCCATACAGGCGGCGAGCAGTGGCAACGGCGATGGCTCGGCCGCCTTCTCGCCGCTGGCGTCCTTTGACCAGTTCTACGAGCACGAGCACCACCACAACCACGCCTACCAGCCGCCGCAGCGCGCGCACCAGCCCGTGCCGCAGCCGGCGGCGCAGCAGGTTGCGCAAGAGCCGCGCCACCACACCGGCCACAGCCACAATGGCAATGGCCACCATCACCACGCGACAGGGCCCTCTGGCGCGGGTCGCCTGCTGGGCTCGCCCAGCCCCGCCTTCTCGCCCACCGCCTCCTTCTCCCCCACCGCCTCCTTCGAGCTCGGCCACGGCCACGCGCCCACCGCCTCCAGCACCCGCCCCCACGGCATGCTGCGCCCGGCCGCGCCTGCGGGCAGCCTGGTGCGTGTGCCGCCGGTGCTGCGGGCGCTGTTCAAGCTGGACCGGCAGCTGCGCAGCCTGGACCTGGGCGGCCTCATGATCCTGCCGCACACCTTTGTTCGCCACCCCGGCGCCGGCTGCGAGAACTCGCCTGTCCTGTACCTGGACGTAATTATCGCCTGATGTCGGAGTTAGGCGGGGTGGGATGGTTTACCAACGGCCTGAGGCTTCACCTGGCGCTGTAAAAAGCGAGGGCGGGAGGCTAGCGGAGGCGAGGTAAAGGACCTGCGTTGTTGTCGTTGTGCGTATGGTTGTCCGTTGCGCAACCGTTGGCCCATTGCACACGAGATATTTGGTCATTTGGAGAGTATGCAGTTGAGGGAGGCGCGTAGCGCTGCAGTTGTGAAGGTCTGACCTCAAGCGATGATTTCATCTGAGCGCTGCAGGCGGGAAAAGAGGATAGCGGCATGGGCTGCACGCATGGGCCGCAATGAGATAAGTGCACATACCATAAGGAACGGCCACATGTTAGCGATGGGGTGCCTGCCAGCGGGTACTCACCGCAACATGTGTCCTGCGTTTGTGTACCATGTTCACAGTGCCGTTTCCTCTGCGTGCGTGTGTGTGTACGTGCAGTCTCGTGAGTGTGCGAATAAACTTAGCCCAGTGTTGAGTGTGCGCGCATGGTCTGCAGTTTAGGAGCAGCGGGGGGCGTAACCAGGGTGGAGCAATTACCCAGGATGGCATGGGACTGCAGCCACCAAGCTCAGATGTGGAGGCCCGTAGCGGCAATCGCCGCGGGAACCGAGCACAGTGCACTGTTTTTTTGCCGATTGCCGCAAGTAAGCAGGAAGATTACATTTTGGAAAGTGCAGAGGTGTTTTCAGGCACATACCGGTGAGTGGATGTACTCGGTAAGCCTAAAGGCCGTGATGAGTGATCCACGAGTAAGATATGGAGGAGCGGCGAGGGCATGGAGGGTATGGAGGCGACGCAAGTGTGGAGAGGGGAGGAAGTCCAGCGGAGCGGCATGTGCTCGGCAACAGAAAGTGCTGCTGGCGGCAAGGCGCGGGCGCACAACATGGTCACATGCCGCGGCCGATGTGCTACTGGAGGTCCTAGCACCCTCTCTTGGTGAGGGAAGACAGGAGAAAGAAAGAAACTTAAAATCGCCTCGGCGTGCTGGAGTGCGTGCCGCGCCGGCATGGTGATGGTGTACTGCAAGTAAGTCCGTGCAGCGCTTGCAAAAAAATATATGTTGACACGTTTCATGGTTTTGATGCCAGGGCCCTTGGCCAGATTTGGCAACCTTTTTTGTTGTGGGAGCTCGGAGCAAGCCTGGGAGAGAGGCTGTGCCCACAGCTGGGCACAGTGAGGTGTATGCAGTTGCTGGCACAGCGGTGCAGCAATGCACACAGTCATCGAATGCGCTGATGGTGTGCTGGAAGGTGAGTTTGTGGGCGGCCACCGCGCTCCCGTAGACATAGGTGCAGTGAGGAGGAGCAAGGACATGTACCCATATATGGTATTCTGTACACGCTGAGTCGAAGTCCAGGGCGACAGTGACATGCGAAGGCATCCACCTCGCGCGTCGTGTGTGTGCCACTATGTGCGCATCGAGTGTGCCGTGGAGTTGTGTTCTTTGGTGGTGGGTGACGTCCGTGGGTGGCGCAAAGGCGTGCACGGGGCTGGCGAAGCACTGCAGCTGCCCTGCTGCCTTGCAAGAATAAAGTGCGGGGTGTGTGGGCGTGTCAGCTGCTCCCTGGCCGCATTTGTGCTGCCTGTCGGTGGCTATACAGCGGTCAGGAGGCTGTGGCCTGCGGCTGGAATTGATGCAGTCCTCAAGGTTGGTCCTGCGCTGGCCAGTGTAGTGTCCTGGCCTGGCATAATCCTGTGTTTGGCAAGAGCAAGCAAGCGTGGCCCATGTTTGAGGTGTTGATATAGGGCCTTCCAACATCAGTTGCGTTGCTCGAGCGAGGATTACATTGGCAAGTTGGCCGTCAGAATTTGGTTGGGGAGGACATATCACATTGCGGGGCCCCCCGTGAAGGTTTTTGATTGACTGCACACTGTGGTATGTGGGCTATGGATCCGGTCACGCACGACATAAACCAGGCATCCATGCCACATGATTGCGAGAAGGCATAATGTTGAGTTTCCCGGGGTCGGTTGGCACGAAGGCAAGAGTGGAACAAGCTGTAACGGCTCATGACTCATGATGTCCCGTGCTGCACTGCTGCGTGAACACACGCTGGCACGCTCAGCTCAGAATCTCTTGGCTCTTCGTCAGCACTCACTAAGCAGAAACCAGGGGGGACTCTTCCGCCAGGGGACCAACCTCCCCTCGTCGTCCGCACTCCCGACGCCTTCGGGATGGCCACCCGTCGGGACTTGGGGGGGGGGGGGCTGGACAGGACAGAACAGACAGGACAACAGGACAGGACAGACAGGGCCCGCTCCCAAGGTTCACAGCCCACACCGCCACGCCCATGCATTGGAGCCAGAAGGTTGATTCATCGCCCACCGCCTGCTTGCTCTTAGCACCAGCGCGTTGTTTGCGCTACTATGACCAATACTAAACACAAAGCTGGAAGCGACCAACGGCACACCCGCCCACACAAAGGCGCAATTTCGACTGGTATCCGGATGCTTGAGTCCAACCCACTTCCTGCCGCCTGCGAGCTGTTGTAATATTATGAGTAGCGTGGCGGCTCCAAATCGGCCACAGGCCTGGCTGGTTTGCATGTTGGGCGTCCTAATAGTCGCAGCCCCCCCAGCGCTGGGCGCGGACCGCACGAATGGACTATTGTTCCCTCTTTCAAATCGCCTCCTGTCGTGGAGCCAGGCCTGGCAGCACAGGTTCGTCGATTCGCGGGTCTGCGCGCATGGCGGGCTCAACACAATCTTGGCCCTTGCCACAGGTTTTCGACTGTGGAGCCGCCCGAGTCCTGGGATTGGAGAGCAACAGGTGTACTCGGCGAACCGAAGGATCAGGGCAGCGTGAGTGTTTCGAGCAGCGGTGCGAGAACATGTGAGGGAGTTCGTCCAACCAAAGGCTGGGCCGCGTGCCTAAGCGTGGAAGCTCATGATGGGCGCAAAGACCTCGGCAATAGCTAGGCACGGGCATTAATATGCTTGTGTGCATCGAGTCGACTCCCGTGCGTGTGTGGCTCCGCCGATGCCACTTCGGCAAGTCTCCCGCGCCGCCTCATGAACAAAATGGTATCATGTGGCATGCATCAGATCTCTGACCGGGTTCCAGTGAGAGCCGAAGTCGAAAAGCAAATCGCGCCGGGCAGGACTCAACCAATTTAGCCCAGCGCTATCAATCTTACATATAAACGATTAGCTTAGTCGAAGGCGCTAGATCAGGCCCCAAGCGCCGCCTATGCGAGATACTGGCTTTCGTTACTTTGTTAACTTCCGCCCCGACTAGCTGTTTTGGCCCTCTGCCAAACGCAACTGGCCAATGATGACGTTTAAAGCGCCATAACGCAACCCCTCTTTGCCGCCGGGCGGGAAGAATTTGAGTTCTTGCAGCTGTCGGTGGGGCGCAGACGCTCCTTCCGCCTCCTTTGTAACCGCAGAATGTCCCTGGCTTCCACAACAGGCTGTCCCAGCAGCACGGTGGTGCACGGTGTCCCCAGGCTGACCTCCGCCAAACTCGCACGCTCGCTACAACCTTTGCTGTACCCTCGTAAGGAATGTTGCTGCCCTCTTCATCCGCTCCGTGCATGCAGTGCGGGGCGTGCTACGCTTACGCGGTGGTGCACGCCATTGCGGCGCTGCACTCGATCCGCCGCGGCATCAACAGTGCCCGGGTAGATCTGGCAGAGCTGCAGGCGGCCCTGTGCAACTCTGACAAGACCACGTCCGGGTGTGGCGGCGGTTGGATCGGCGAGACGTACCAGTACGCCATGAAGTCGGGCATTCTGGAGGCGGATGCGTGGAGCGCGATGGTGGCAGGTAGGTGACGGCGGCGGCTAGTGACTGAAACAGCGGAGCCGCGCACGCAACGCGCACAAGTAGCTTGCGGGCTTGCGGCATACTGGGGGGGGGGGATATAGGTGCTGTATGTGCCTGCTGCGCCCCATGTGCCATGCCAGATCGCTTCAACATCAGGGGTACCCACGCTCCACACGCGTGCAGGTGTTGCGGCGCAGCAGTGCCCTCGCGACGCGGTGGACAGCGAACTAGCAAAGCTGCTGGATGAGGCAACCCGCCAGGCCGCCCGGGCAAAGCAGGTCCTGGGCTGGGAGAGAGCCCCCCGCGCCGACTTCCCGGTCACGCAGGTGCGTGCGTGCGTGCGTGCGCAGTGCAGGGCAGTGCATGACCCGCCTCTTGCGCAACTAACTCCATGCCCCCTGTCCTCACCCCGCCTCACGCACACCCACCCCGCGCCTGCTGACGCACGGATCGCGCCCTACCCATCCGCACCCTGACCCCCACCCCCAGCACCCCCACCACCCGCCGTTGACACCGCCCCGCGCCCCGCCACGCGCGGCCCCACCTGTCGCTCGTGCGTGCAGATCGTGTCCAACCAGCCGGCGGTGGCGATCGTGCACGCGCCTGATGACTGGAAGACGTACGACGGCAGGAGAGTGTATGCGGGGGCGTGCAGCGCCGACCCCCGCAAGGCCAACCACGCCGTCCTCATCGTCGGTTACACAGGTGGGTGGATGATGAGCGGTAGGCAACCATCTCTATGATTGGCTGGGGGGACGGGATGCATCCAACCCGCCCCAACTGAGGCGCGGGCACACGTGCGTGCGTGCGTGCGCTTGCTACATAGCTCACCCTTGCTCCTACCCGCTAGGCCCGCCTGACCTAACCGGGGTGAGGGTCTCTTACTGGACCAATTTATGTCGCCCGCCTCTCATTGTTCCCGCTTGCATGCTCCGCAATTCCCGCATGCAGCCACTGAGTGGATCGTTCAGAACTCCTGGGGCCCATCCTGGGGTGAGGGCGGCTACATGAGGCTGCCGCGAGACGAGGACAACAATGCTCTGGGCAGGAATCCGTGCGGTCTGTTCAACTTCGTCACGTACCCTGTGCTGGACAGAGGTGCGCTCGGGCGGCTGCTGTGTGGATGCCGAAAAAAGGGGGTGCGGGCTCTCGGTGATTGGGTAGTAGCACGACGCGTGCGCGGCCCCCATTGCATATTTCTGCACCTGATACACGCAGCACATGCCCCTGGACGTGCGGCATACCTCTGTGCCAGCACGTGCTGCCAGACCCTCTGCTGTTTGCTTGCACCGCCCATGCATGTTTGCTTGCTGCCATCCATGCCGCCGTGCAGTGACCCCGGAGCGGCGCGGCGACCTGGTCCAGGAGGGCTACTGCTCGGGGGTGGACCTGGTGGCCTCCAGCGGCGGCGCGGGCCGCACCGTACGGCAGATTGCCCAGCACTACAACGTCCCCATCAACGACTTTCTGCGCATCAACGGGCACATACCGGTGCGTAGCCAACCTGACTGCACGTGTATGTGTGTGTGCCAATGTCGTGTGGCATGCAAGTCTCCACTGGCTGCCAGATGTCGCCTCGCGTTGCATCCCGTGCTTGACGGGTGCACTGGCTGTCCTCTGCATGTGTGCCCACGCTTTGCGTCCTACCTCAGGCCGACCCGGACGCCGAACTGGACGTCAACACCGCTTTCTACGTGCCGCCCTGCACCCGCAACGTGCCCAAGCCGCCCGTGCCGAGTGCCGAGTGCGGCACCACCTACCACGTCTCCTACCAGCCCGCCACCGGCACCGCAACCAGCGCGTACGACCAGGGCGGCGCGGCGGGGCGGCGCCTGCGGGAGTTGCACGCGGAGCAGGCTCAAGCGCAGGCGCGCCGAAGGCACTTGGCGCATGCAGCACATGGTCGGACCGGTGACTACCCTGGAGGACGCCACCGGCGGCGGCAGCTTCTGAGCGTCGGGGAGCCTCCTTCGCCGGAGCCACCCTCACCGAACCCGCAGTCGCCGTCTCCTCCCTCTCCATCGCCCACCATGCCCCCTTCGCCTCCCATCCCCCAGCCTCCCTCCCCTTCACCCGCAGCGCCTCCCGCGCCGCCGTCCCCTGCGCCACCTGCACCGGAGCCACCATCGCCGTTCCCACCTTCGCCTACCTCAGCAGCACCTCCCGCACCACCATCCCCTGCGCCACCTGCACCGGAGCCGCCATCGCCGTTCCCACCTTCGCCTACCCCCGCAGCACCTCCCGCACCACCATCCCCTGCGCCACCTGCACCGGAGCCACCATCGCCGTTCCCACCTTCGCCTACCCCCGCGGCACCTCCCGCACCACCATCCCCTGCGCCACCTGCACCGGAGCCACCATCTCCTGGACCGCCATCACCCACGCCGCAGTCGCCGTCACCTCCCTCGCCATCGCCAGGCGCGCCCCCTTCGCCGCCCACACCCCCTTCGCCCTGGCCGTCGCCCAGTGTGCCGCCCGCACCTCCCTCGCCCTCTCCGCCGCTGCCGGCGTCCCCCTCGCCGCCATCGCCCGCATCGACGTCGCCCGACCTGTCAGGTGCGCCGTGCAGCGGTCAAAGGGCCATCTGGGATCTGCTGCAGTACGTGCCTCTAACAATCTCACAAGCACGGGTGCGTGTTCGAGTGCCCTCTTACTGTCGTATGTCCTGCTGCTGCCGCTACTCGTACGTGCAGGCGCGTGCCCAGCTGCCCCCAGCTTCTACGCGGCTGAGGGCCTCAACCACTACGAGCACGACCTGGCGCAGCCCGCTGAGGCCGCCGAGCCCTGGCCCTTCAGCACTTCCATGCCCTCCCTGGCGGCCGCCGCCGCGGCGTGCGCCGCGTACCCCGGCTGCGCGGGCTTCGTCGTGCAGACCACGACGTTTGGTGGTTTCGGTGGTTTTGGAGGCGGGGAGGGCTTCAGCACGGTGCTCTACGCCTTCAAGAGCGCAGTGCTGCCGGCGGTGCAGGTGTCCAGCGGCGGCGGGGGCGGCTTCATCACCACGACAACGTGCTTGTACTCCAAGGTCCCCATCGTCGCCCCCGACCCATTGCCGCCACCCTCCCCTCCCGCGCCCTCGCCGCCGCCGCCGCCGTCACCGGTGCCACCATTTCCACAACCGCCCCAGCCGGAGACTCCTGCACCCCCGGGCCCGCCCCTTCCTCCCTCGCCCGCGCCCGTGCCCGCGCCTCCTTCCCCGCCTGCGCCGCCACCCGCGCCGCCACGACCGCCCCGGCCGGAGGCGGCTGCATTTCCTTACAAGGATGGAGATGGTGGGTCGATGGGTGTGCGGCGCTTACCGGCATGCAGTAGATATCACCAGTACCGCCATCAGTTGCTCCGGATGGAACAACATGGTACCGTACTAACGTTCTCACCTCCTCGCCGCATCCGTCGGTTTGCGTGTGCATAACACCATCCTCTACCCCCCACCGGCGTACCCACCCCTACATATACTTGCACCGTGCATGCAGGTCAGCCCGGCGCCTGGCGCGCTGTAGCGGACCCGCGTGGTGCACTCATGACCGCAAGAAACGTAGCGGAGGGTGCGCCGGTGACGTTTGTGGGCGGCCTGGCGCCAGACGGCGGGCCATCAGAGCAACAGATCTGGTACATGGTCCAGTCGCAACCAGCCAGCGTGGAAATGAGGTGCGCGTGTGCGCGTGGATGCCCCTTGTATGCGTGCCTCGGTGAGGGCAGGGACGAGGCGACAGGACCGCAGCCTACCTACGGCCCCCTGCCTGCCGCCTCGCGTACGCAGCATAGCCCCGTTCGGATTAGCACTATTTCCACCGAGTGCACACGCCAGACCCAGGGGGGCGGGGATAGCATTGTGGCGGGGCGCGGGCCCAGCCCTTGTCCCAGCCTGGGCGCCCCTCCTTTGCGCCCGGCACAGGGAACGGACCGGGCCCGTCACATTATCCCCCCCACTACCTGAACCTACACCGTATGCCTCTAGAAGGGCGCAAGCGTAGGGAGGGACTGCGCAGTGCTGACGGCGACGCAAGACGGGCGTGCGCTGGGGGTGGAGGGGGTGCCAGGACGGTACTTGTGTAGACAGTGTAGACATCAGGTGTAAGGGGGGCGGGTCGCGAACTGCCAGGTCCGGCCACGGTCACGGCCAGGTCACACCCCACGGTGCGCCCAGGGTGGCCGCTAGTCCACGGGGGTTCGCCTGGGCCCAGGGAGGCTTGTCGCAATGCCGCATGTCGCGGGCTCGAGGCCGTTGAGCGCGCGCAGCAGGTGGTAGCGAGCATGCGGAAGGGCACGCCTAAAAGGCCAAGCATGCCTACATGTGTGTGTGTGTGGGGGGGGGGGGGGTGTAACGCCAGTCCAATCTAAACCCAAGCGAAGCTAGACAAGGGACAGGCAGGTGCAGTTTGCGACAATACAGGGTAACGGTATACTCGTGCGTTTCGGGTCGAAGAGCGTAGACGGGCGAGGTCGGCGCGCCGTCGACGAAATGCCACCCAGGCTCGGCTCGCGCACAGCAGAAACAGAAACGCAAACACGCAGATGCGAAACACACGACTTACCTGGCGACCAGGAAGATGACCCCGGCGCCAGGCAGCAAGCGCCGGGCCAGAAGAGCGACATGCGGTAAAGGGGAAAGGCGAGGTTCGGAAGGGCGGGGCACAGTGAAGGGGCCGAGGCGGGGACCGGTAGTGCCCATCCACCGCAAACGCACTCGGTGAGGCGCTGCGCGACAACCGACAATCCACCCCAACCACCCGTTGCATCTGTGCGCGCGCATGCAGGTTCGCCTTCGCGCTGAGCGCATCTGCTGCGGGCGGCGGTGACGGCGGAACCGGCGAAGATGGCACAGCTGGCGAAGATCTGGACTGGAGTTCTGGGCTGTGCCTCACTCGCAGCAGCGGCGATGTCGGAGGCCTTGCTGTCCTGGCACTGTGCGACAGCACCGATGCCAACCAGCGCTTTGGCATCCTGCAGTTTCAGAATGAAGCGATTTTTGATGTTAGCGAAAGTCACGTGAGTCACGCATCGTGCCACGGTGTGCCTGCCTTCCTGCCCCGTGCCCGCTGCCCTCCGCTGTCCGTGCCTGTGACTGCCACATGCATATGCTCCTCGAGAACCGCAGCGCGCTGTCCGCCTACCTGTCGCGCAGGTTGTCAATGAAGAAATGCTCACCAGCAGTCAGCCGCCAACGGGGATGCTGCAGATCCAAGGGTTGGACGATGACCGGGCCTGCCTTGTCGTGGACGGGGCCAGCAATGCACTCGCATACCAAGCGCTGCCGCCCCCGCCTGAGACGGAGCTGCCCTCTCGTTTCGGCACTTGCGACGAGTGGCCCGATGACGTGCTCTACGTCATGGGTGAGCCACACGTGATGCCCATGCCTGGCGTGTACCGCCGAGCGTGCCTTAGTGCGTGCTGGATTTGTACTTGCTTGCGGCACGTGTGCGTGTTCGGCGACTCACGTTGTGTGGTGGCTCAATGTGTTTGATCGTGGGCGTGGCTTTTCTTGATTGCCCACGCTCCATGTAAATGAGGTAATAAGCGTTGCTTCATCACCGCTCGCTATGCCCCCACAGAGCCGCATACCGAGTCTCTGCAGCAGTTTAGATGGTTGGACGGCGGTGCCGCGGTGGCCGCCGGAGAGACGAATCTGGAGAGCGAGACCACCCGCACCGTGGAGGTGGCCTGCCCGCCTGGCGAGTACGTGATAGGCTTCAAGGGCGCAGCGTTCGTGGGACTGCCCCTGCTCCCAGGCTGCATCTGGGAGGCTCTCAAGCGACCCGGGTTTGACCGCAAGGCCATCCTCAGCCGGATGGCGTGGGCTGCGGCAGGGACCGGCTTTTACACGGTAAGCGCGCGCCGGGCCACTGGTTTCGTTCTCCATGTCCATGTCCAATTCCGTCCTATTCTCCGTGCACAGCACACAAACCGGTAAGCGCGCGCCGGGCCACTGGTTTCGTTCTCCATGTCCATGTCCAATTCCGTCCAATTCTCCATGCACAGCACACAAACCCAACCCATCCTCCACGTTGCCCTTCCCATGCCGTGCCGTGCCGGCGCGCGCCCAGGCCCGCACGCTCATCTGCAGCGACCAGCAGACGGAGGTGGAGCTGGACCTGCAGATGGATGCCATGCGCGAGGCCAGGGATGAGCGCTACGTGCAGTGGCGGGACATCGACTGCCTCGGGGGGTTCGACTTGGTGCGCGCGCGCCCGGGCGGCCGCTTCAGCAACTACCCCGACCTGTTCTTCCGGTGCCGGGACACTGGGGAGTGGACCTCGTACACCGGCGGTCTGGGAATCGCGGGCCGGGATGGTGCGGCAGCACCAGCGCCCCCGGACGGGTTTGATTCCTACGCCCCTGTCGACCCAGCTTTTGTGGTGGCGGTGAACGAGACCTGCGGGCGTTTGAATTTGCGTGACGATGAGCTGAACGGGCAGCCGCCCTCGCCCGCGCAACTCGCGGCGGTTGGCCTTGGGAATGTCACGTCCGGCCCCGCGTTCGCGGCGCTGCGATCGCGCGACCACATGCGACTGTTTTCGGAAGTGGAGCTGGAGAAACTGCCCGCCGTGGCGGCGTGCCCGCCAGGCCAGGTGCGTGCCGCCGCCATTTTGTTACCGCCCACCTCCCGCCGGGCGTCCGCCGGCCGGCGCCCGGGAGCACCTATCCATCACACCTACCGCCGCCGGAGCTAGCCCCACCGATTGACCCTGCCTCTGCTGCGCCGGCTGCTGTGCGCCGCCACCACGTACAGGTGCTTGCGGGCTTCGTCCTCCTCCGGGACCGGTGGCCGCCGTATGCGCCGAACGGCGCCACCCGCAGCTCGCGCGCCGGGCTGAGCCCCGTGCTGGCGTTCCAGGCCGTGGAGGATCTGCTCGCAGACAGCCTGCTGGCGCCCGCCCATCTGTTTGGCGCCGCATGCCGCAGCGCGTATGCGGGTGCAGCTGCAGCCCCGGTGCTGGCCGCGGAGAATCTAATCCACCCCGACCCGCCGCCAGGTGCGCAAGGGTGGGCGCGGTGTGATGCTGATTGCCGGTGTTCCCTACTTGCCTCGCTCGATTAGATTGGCGCTCCATCCACGGTGTGCGTGGTGGATTAATGAGTGGATTCCCGCCGCTCCGGTGCTCACTTCAACACTCGCGTGCAGCGCCCGAGGGCGCGAGCTACTTGGGCAGCGTGCTGCCGCCTGCGGGCAGCGCGCCTCCAGCGGGCAGCCAGCCAATCCTGCAGGAGGTCAAGTGCGCTGCAAACGCCTACGTCACCGCCTTTTTCGGCGCCGGAGATCGGGTGCGTCGCGTCATGCGCGGTGTCACGCGGGCAGTATGGCGACGGCTGTGAACGCTTGCTTCTGGGGACTGCTGTAGGGCGGGTGCACGCACTCAAGATCACATGCGTGGGATATACGTGTTGCCGCATGAGTCAGGAGCTAGTGCTAGTGCTGGTGTCGCTTTCAGCTATCTAGATACGCGCCCATGGGACCTGACTGCTGCCCCATCCCTACCTGCGTGTGCTCGTCCGCGTAGGAGGGTGTGAACCGGCTGGGGCTGCGCTGCTCCGACGGCTCAACGTCCTCTGTGGGCAGCGGTGTGCGGTCGTCGCAGAACCCACTTGCCCAGCAGAGCGCCGAAGGCGCGGAGGGGTCGGGCAGCTACAGCATGGAGCACCGCTGTCCGGATGGCTTTGACGCCATGCAAGTGCGGGGAGAAAGGTAAGCAGGGGCGCGGGTGTCTTCAGGGTTGGGCAGAAATGCGTGGCCCGGATGTGTATCAGCAGTCACACTTCCTGACCAGGAGTCCAGCAGACCTTGGGAGAGGGGCCCCCATTCCCGATCCCGTATGGCCCCAGCCACGCAAGTAGCTAGTGAGGCCTCAGACCGCGGAATGCAGGCCTATCACTGCTAGGGCGGACCTCAATCCCTCATCCGCGGGCTCATGTGCTCCACCCGTTCGCATATGCTGCAGGCTGGGGCCCCAGACCGCGGCCGGCATCAGCACGTTTGCGCTGCACTGTGACACCACCACTGGCAGCAGCAGCCCCGCCTCAGCAACGCCAGATTTCTATTCCGTTGCGCTCAACGGCTCCGTAGTCGGCAGCGGCGCGTGGGCGCAAGTGGGTTACCCGTTCTGGGTGTACGGCACCGCTGCGGGGGACACCAACGGCCGGGCGTACACCGCCGGAGAGGCAGCTCATCTCCGCGGCACCAATGCCGAGTGCGGCAAGGACGCCCAAGGGAACCCGCAGTTTGTGTCGAGCATGGTGATTGAGGCGTACGGGGTGCAGGGGAGCGGCGGCGGTGCGCTGCTGACGGTGGTGCGTGCCGTGCACGTGTACTGCCGGGCCAAGCCGGCGCCATCCGTGGATGCGTCGTTCTACGACATCGCCCTGAGGTGCGTGTGAGCATGCAGGCACAGCTAGCAGCTGCAGGGGACACGCGTGTGCAAAGTCAGCATGACTGAACACGACTGAACATGCACGGCGCCGTGCCCCCGTGCATCATGACATGCCTGCACTTTGGTCCGGTAGCTAGGCCAGCAGTTCGTGCCGCCACCGCCACCAGCATGCATCCCCAAGCAACCTCCCGCCCTCGCCATCGCGCCTGCCACGACCGCCACCGTGTGCTGTGCACGCACGCATCCGTGCAACCGCGTGTGAATGCATGCAGGTACGGCATCACGCTCCGTGAGCTCCTGGCAGCCAACCCCAAGGTCAACCCCAGCCTCGGCCTGGCAGCCTACGACAACACCACACTGCAGGTGCCGCAGCGCTGTGCCGCCACCGCCCTGCAGCCGCCCGTCACCACCATCGCCGCAGTGGTGGGTCACGCCAGCGGCTGACATATGAGCGGTCGTGCGGTCGTACCATCGGTTAGTTACTTGCACGCGTGTCATATCGGGGGAGGGTTTCGGTCACCCCGGCCTATACGGTACCTCGTAATCACTCCTTGAATCTCGCCCCTCATCTCCCTTGATCGTGCTTACAGTGCACCCGGCGCTGGCCGCTGCCCAACACCACCATCACGGGGATGGAGACCTGCGGCAACATCGCCATGACCCACGGCCTGAACCTCAGGTGCGTGCGTGTGCGCGCGCATCTGATGTTGATGCGTGACAACTGAAGGCCGCGCCCAGTCCTTGTGTTGTGCTGATACCCTGCCTGCCGGGCACCCGCCTGTGGACAGCAAAAGCGGCACACGCCACTGCTGCTGGCGTTACGCGCAGGTACCTCAATGAGATCAACCAGGGCGTGTGCCCCAACGCGGCCACCCGGGTGGACAGGGGCATGCGTCTATGCAATCAACCCGCCTCCACCGTGGCCGCGCTACCGTTCCGCCCGCCGGGCGGCCGCCGTCGCCATGCTATAGAAGCAATGGTGGCGCCCACAGCAACCGCGGCGGCGGGTGAGGTGGCCCGGCCGGCCACCATCACCGCGCACGCATCCCAGCCGCGGCGCCGCGCGCTGCTGGCTGATGTGGTACGGTGCAAGTCGTGGCGCTGGGTGCCGGAGGGCGCTACCTGCGACAGCCTGGCCGCCGCCCACAGCCTCAGTGCCGACAAGCTGCTGCAGCTGCCTGAAAACGAAGGTGGGCAGGCCGCTACTGGACACCTGTGCAGGCCTCCTGATTGCGACTTGTGGTTGAGGCGGCCTGATGTATGGAGCCGTCGTGTCGTGCTTTGGCCTGCAGCTTTGCCGGTTCCGCACCCACCGCCCTCCTGATGGCCACCAACCTGTCGAACCTGCCAGCTGTCGGACGCACATATGCGCACCCAGGCACCTACCCAAACTGCCAAACAACCAACTAACCAAACCACTGATTCACCGTTCATCGATGAACGGTTGTGGATATCCACAGGCCTCAACTGCCAATATCTGGCCATCGGCACGAAGGTGTGTGTCCAGGACACCCGCAGGCGCGGGCGGCCCTCGCCGTACATCATCAAGGCAGAGGACGTCGGGGATGTTGAGGGCGACGACAGCCCGGAGCCGCCCCTACCGCCCACGCCGCAGAGCCCCGTTTTCTCCCCACCTCAGCCGCCGCCCTCGCCCTCGCCCCTGCCGGTGGCTCCCAGCCCCGCTCCACCCTCTCCTGCGCCGCCCTCGCCTGCTTCACCGTCGCCCGCGCCGCCCTCACCTGCGCCGCCCTCACCTGTGGTGACCTCCCCGTCACCACCGCCTTCGCCCTCACCGCCATGGCCACCGTCACCCGGGCCATCTCCATCGCCCTCTCCGTCGCCCTCGCCGTCATCCTCTCCATCTCCGTCACCTTCGCCCTCGCCGTCACCCTCTCCGTCGCCGTCGCCCTCTCCATCTCCGTCGCCCTCGCCGTCGCCCTCGCCGTCCCCCTCTCCGTCGCCGTCGCCCTCGCCGTCGCCCTCTCCATCCCCCTCGCCAGCGCCCTCGCCGTCCCCCTCTCCATCCCCCTCTCCATCCCCCTCTCCATCCCCCTCTCCATCCCCCTCTCCACCCCCCTCTCCATCCCCCTCCACCTCGCCACCGTCTCCGTCACCGGCAAGCGCCGGACTGCCCCATGCCCCGCCTTCACCTGCCCCGCCCTCACCGATCCCGTCGGGGGTAGCAGGAGCTACAGGAGCTCAGCGCGGGGAGCTGCAGCCGTCACCACTCCCACCGCGCCCAGACAGCCTCACACCTCCGCTTCCACCGCAACCGGCTCCAGCGCCTGTCCCTGGCGACACGCCCCCATCCCCATACCCGGCTCCAGCATCACCGTCCTCGGCGCCACTGCCCCAGACGCCGCCGCGACCCCGCGGCAAGTTCCGGAATACCCCACCCTCGCCTCCCTCACCGCCCTCGCCAGTGGAAACCTCTTCACAGCAGGACGACGGCCCGCCGCCTAGTCCATCCGTAGTGCCTCGTCGGCGCAGGCGCCCGCTGCCGTCGCCCCCGTCTCCTGCCCCCCTCACGCCGCCCAAGCCCCCCACACCGCCCTCGCCTCCTCCAAGGCCCTTGCCCAAGCGGCGACGGAAGCCCCCATCGCCTGCAGTCGGCCCCGCAGCTGCGCCCTCAGCCGCATCGCGCCGGCGGCGGCGGCGGCAGTAGACATCGTCAAACATGGACGTGTGCGTGTGAGGACTTTTCTTCTTGTGGTTGGCCGCTACACGCTGCAGGTCGAGGGACATTGACAACACGCGTGTGCATGAATATAATAGCTCATTTAAATGATTTTGGTTTGACGAACATGCACCGTGCAGTCGCCGGGCTGAATTAACTCGAGGGAGTCGTATCTGTCGAACGAGAATACTTGAACATATGTGCGCATGCGTTGTCTTAGAAGACGAGCCTGAGCGTAGACAGCCCGCACAGAAAGTTGCATTGCCACCAGGCCTCCCCTGATTGCCACAGGCATGGCACAGGCACAGAAAGCCTAGATTGCATTGGTTACAGGAGGGACCTGCTGACGCAGCTCACGAGCCAGCGAGCACGCACTAGTACGGACGCCCTGCTCTAGACCTCAGGGGCGCGCCACGTGCAGCGCCGACAGCCTACTCTGCGCCTTGGGCTAGTAGGCCTTGCTCCCATGGGAGCGCCACCATCTTCTGAACTCAATCTCCTTCCTCTTCAATTGTAATGGAAGTCGGTTTATTGATCCGCATACTCCCGTCTTCCCTTCTTTCAATCCAAGGGTGGCCTGGTGGGATTTCGTCCCACCCCCTTGGCCTGATGCCCAGGCTCACATACGTCTGCAGACGCGCCCAAAAGTCTGCTATAACTTGCGTTTTAATCCTGCTAATCGCTGTTTCCTCTACCTTGCCTTGTTCCCCTCAAGCCTAGCGTGTGTACCGACGCATGTTCGTATGGCCTGAGGACAACAGGCCGCGCCAGTCTGTAGGTAGTGCGTAAAATTCAGTTTGCGGACAGGATTATTGAAGATGGGGAGGCGCGGGGCGCACATGCGGCGGCGCCAAAGCGCGCGTCACGTTGGCGGGAACGGCGGGGCGACCTTCAGGCCACCTGCGAACAGGCGCACCGATTTATCAGGACGCAAGTTTCTTTAGATGACGCTGGTTGGTACGCGGGTTTCGAATTAGAAGGCGCTGGACTGGACACCACGCAGGGGACTCGGACGCGGCGCGGGGCCGGACAGGACACAGGCCGGGCCGGCAGGCGGGGGGTTCGGCGCGGGGGGTTCGGGGTTGTCGGCGCGGGACCGTGTGAGCGCGAGGCCACCAGCCCGACCGCCGGCAGGAGCCCCGTGAAGTTGAAATATAAGATGCATGCATCTTCATGTCACGCTGCACAAAGGAGGCGCGGATTTCGAATGATGGATGAAGAGGCCTTGACTGGACGTCGCACCCGAGAGCGTGGCCAATCTATGATTCCGATTCCGAGGCCGTCGGAAGCGAAAGAAAATGTACATTGACGTGCATACATAGTACGTATCAATAACAGCACAGCTATCAGACGAAGGCCAGTGCTCAAATTTGGGCCCGACTTGCACGAATTGCGTGCCAAAACACACCTTGTCCCGCTGTTTGTTCGGCAACCGTGCAGCCTGAGGAGGCGGGTCTGTGAAAGCATAGGCGACTTATAGGTCATGGCGCGGGTGGCTTTTGCGGTAACGCTGCTTGCTGGCGTCCTCGCTTGCGCAGCCGCGACGAGACCGCTGCAGCGTAATGCCGTCACGGACGATGGCGACATTACGCACCAGCTGAAGTTTGTTAGCAAGCCTGTTGACAAGAAGGACAAGCACCCGTATCGCACGCCCACCGGGCTTTTCATTCAGGTGCGGAATTGCCGCCATGCGTGCTGGGTCCTGCAGACTTTCTCCCGACACGAGAAACACCTGCACTGTGCGCTCTATGGGCCGGTGCAAATGAGCAGTTGGCTCGGTTTGGCTGGTCTGCCCATGCGCTGGCACGGTTCTGCCGCGCGCGTACTGCCACTCGGCCTCGCCACGTCCACTGTCGTCCCTTGCTGCCGGCCCAACTCCCAAGCGCGTCCTGCATTCTTACGCTCCCAGCACCTCCGAGCCGTTGACGATCATCAAACATACATACAGCTCGGCCCTGAAAGCGTACGTCCTTTCGGACATTCTGTCACTGTGCAGGAGCGCGCCTCCAAGCAGCTGCCTGGCCCCGGGCAGCACTTCTCGTTTGGCGCCCTGGTCACGTGGGACGTCATCCACCAGACCCTGGACCAGCTGCCAGGTGCGGAACTCCTAATTGTGGAAGTTCCCGGGGCCCTGGCGTGCAAAGGGAGCAAAAGCAGAGGCGCAGGAGCAAGGCAGGGGCTTGGGCGGCGCCACGGGCAGGCGTTTGTCAAGGACTGCGTGACTGGGGCAAGTTGTACGGCTGGGCTGGTTTGAAGCGTACACGCGCAAGGTGCATGGGCATAATATAAAGCGGACTGCGGACTGCCGCCCACCCCCCAGAATGCCGGCACCGCTGTGAAAGGCGCAGCAACTAAACGCAGCACGGCACCCCGTCACACTGACACCCGCGCCCACTCACTGACGTTGTCCCCCGCGTCCGTCATCCCCACCCCCCAACGCCGCCCCACCTCGCAGACTCCAAGCTGATCTTCCTCATCCGTCACGGCCAGGCGGTGAGCTCAGGCACATGCCCCAGCGACCTCAACGGCCCCTAAATTAAGATCAGGGACACGGACACAGCGCAGTGACAGCAGTGGCTGCAGCGGGAGGGGCGCGTCGGGCTCGATGGGGGCAGTTCGCCAGTGAGCATGAGCCGCAACTGGAGTGCACACCCACTGCCGGGCCATGCTAAGGATCTCCCTACACCACCGCCTCACCTCCCCGCACCGCCCATACATTGGGTTTGGTTTGGGCTTCATTCTTTGCTGGGCTTTGCGCCTCCTCCTCCGGTTTCGGCTCCCACCACTACCCTGGCCCCGCCCCTGGCCCTGCTCCCCCACCCGCCCCACCCCCCCAACTCCCGCCCGCCAGGTGTCCAACTACCTGTCGGACGCGCTGGGCCCGGATGAGTGGTTCAAATGGGAGACCAAGTGCGGCTACAGCGACAACACCACGTCCTGGAACCTGTTCGATGCGGGTGGGTGGCCCCGGTTGCGGGGGTGTGGGGGCGTGCGCGTGGGGCCTGCGGGGGCAGGGGCTGCGTGAGGCGGCGGGGCCTGTGGTGGGGGAGTGTGTGTGTGTGTGTGTGTGTGTGTGTGTGTGTGTGTGTGTGTGTGTGTGTGTGTGTGTGTGTGTCGGGGGGGGGTTAGTTCATTCCAGAAACCGAAGCGAGTCGACCAAGAGAACCCAAACCAGCCAGCCCAGCCGGGGGGGGGGGGGGGGCGGATTCCTGAATGGATGCGATTTGTAGGCTTGGGGACTGTGCAAGCTGGTCTGTCGGTGCCCGCGCGAGCGTCGTGGATGCCAACGAGCCAGCCGGGTGCGGCGTGCGGCGTCCATGGGTGCGGCGTGCGGCGTCCATTGGTGCGGCGTGCGGCGTCCATCGGTGCGGCTGCCATGCAGTACCCGCGTCACCCCACCCCAGTCTTCAGTGCATCCTGTGCCGCTTTCCCAACCATCCTTGCAACCCACCCACCCCCCGGAACGCCAACACCGCACACAGACCTGACGGACCTGGGCGAGGCGGAGGCGGACGCGCTGAACCTGATGCTCAACGACAGCGGCTGGTTCAAGACCCTCACCGCCGGACTGCCCGCCCGCGCCGTGGTCAGCCCGCTCAGCCGGTGAGCGCCGGGCTGCGGCTGCGGCTGCGGTTGCGTGCGTGTGGGCGTCCGTGCGTGGCTGTGCATGTGTGTGTGGGTGGTCCATGCAGCTGGGTGCAAGGTTGCTTCAAGCCTTCAGGGCGAGGTGGAGCGCGGCCCCTGGGAGCGGTATGCTGGAACGCCAGGGCCAGCGAAAGCGCTTAAACGTCGCCGCCTCGCCCTCCTGCCGCCTCGCCGCCTTCTTCGGCCCTGCCCTCTTGCAGCTGCCTGGAGACCGCCACCCGCGCCCTGAAGGAGCTGCCCTTCACCGCCACCGAGGTGGAGGAGAACGTGCGCGAGACGCTGGGCGAGGATACCTGCGACGCGCGCCGCTCCGCCTCCGACCCCACCCCCGAGGACAAGGAGAAGCTGCAGGGCGTGTGCAAGTTCGAGCAGGTGGGGTGGGATGGGTGGGTGCGGGTGGCGATGCGAGACGGGCGTGTGCGTATGTGTGAATGCCAGCTCAAGCTGAATCAAGGGGGGTTGCGGATGCGAGGAGAGGGAGCATGAAGAGCCGTGGACTTGAAACAAGGGAAACCGCATAACCGCACTGCAGTTTCACCGTGGCGGCGAGCGCGGGAAAGGGGCCTGTCAGGGTCACTAGGTTGTGTGCCAGTAGCTTGCTTGCGTGTCCCTTTGCCCCTGTGTACCCACCTCTCGCGCCGCCCGGCCTTGATCCCCTCACGCTCACAGGGCCTGCGCACCAAGTTCCCCCACTTCAGCTTCCCGGTGACGCCCGGCAAGCCTGGCGCGCGCACCGGCTTCGGGCTGCTGTCGGACGCCGACCCGCTGTGGACCGAGGACCGCGAGACGCAGGGGCACCAGGTGAGGGGGCAGGGGGGGGGGGGCGGGTTGTGAACACCAGACCAATCTAAACCAAACCAAACCAAACCAATGTATAAGAGCGAGGGGGGCCGGCCGTGGGGACGCGGGCGGAGGCCTGGAAGCGGCCAACGCGGCCGACGCTGGGTGAACGGGCTGGGACCCGGGACCGCGGCCGTGCAGGCAAGATCGCCCCTGCAGAGCTGCTGTCAGGAGCCGTGGAGCTTCGAGCCGTCCAGGCTCGCTCCTTGAGACCTCCATCCACCTCCCGCCGCACTGTCCACGTCACGCCCGGCACCCCCCGCCCACATCCTCGCCCCTCGCTTACTCTGCTCCCTCCCTCCCCCCTCCCCGCCCCCCCCCCCCCGCCCCCAACCCGCACAGACCAAGCGCGCGCTGGGCTTCCTGCAGGACCTGTGGGAGTTCACGCCCGAGCGGGTCGTGTTCGTGGTGACCCACTCCGGCTTCACGCGCTCGGTGCTGCTGGCCGCCGGCCGCGAGCCGTACCGGCCGCAGAACACCGAGCTGGTGCCGCTGCTGCTGCAGCGCGTGCCGCAGCCGCTGGCAGAGGAGGAGCAGGATTAGAGGAAGCGGTGGAAGCAGTGGAGCAGAAGAGGATGGGGGGCGAGGACGGCGTTGGAGCTGGGGCGCGGGTGGCGATGGAGCGGTGCGGCGCATGCGCTGCCGTTGCTGAGTGCAGCCGTTTGTTGCCAGGCGCGTGTTGGTGGGACGGTTAGGGCTGTGTTGCAACTTGTGCAGTGATTCGCTAGGCATGAAATCACTTGCAACACGCATACGAGTGTGGAGTGTGGGGGCGGATGGCACGCGTATGATTGGCCATGCCCTCGCATGGATCAGGCAATAAGGTTTGTTGGAGCCCGCGCAACGCGGTGGGATGTTGCGCCGGCAAGGGCACATGATTTGTTTCTCCATTCATGTTTGTCATGTGCCCCCCGGGGGCAGATGGCATGGTCGGTTTTGCGTGCCGCGCGTGTGCCACGGGCAGAGCGTAGGCACATGGTGCCACCCGCATCCTTGCCTGCTCCATGGCGGCGCCGTGCAGTTTTCTGTGCGCAGCTGTAATCGAATGCCATCCAGGAAAGGTCTCAGCTATGCCAATTATGCATAGTCCGAAGGGAAAGGGGAGCAGGTGCACGTAACAGCGAAGGGGCGGGGGCGGATGCTGGCCTTCCGCCAACTCTAGCCCATCGGAATCATACCGCGCCTGTATTTAGCACAAGTAACAAGCAACGTTGGGACTCATGGCAACATAATCGGCACTGCACATAAAGTACTCCGAACACCGTCGATTCTCACATGTTGTTCGTGGACCCTTTCAATATCGTCCGCGCCGACATTGATGAGCAGGCAAGGCGTCACAGCAATAGCTAACCTCACTTCAGCGTGCGCTGATGGCGCCTTCATCCCGCAGGTCCGTCTGCTCGCCAGGGGCGACGGAGAGCTGCAAGCAGCTCTGTCGGCTGAGGCCAGCGCCACCGCGACCGGTCTGGCGGAGAAGCTGGGCGATGATTGCGACGACGTGCTCGTATTGGTTGGTTACAGCGTGTTTGAGCAGCAGTTTCAAGGGCGCGGCGACGCCGTTATGTCGCGGGGGTACCCGCGCGTGTGTTCCAGGGGTTCGTGCCGGGGCCCAGCTGATGCCTTGGGACCACCAGCCCCCGCAAACACACTTGCACTTACGCAACGGCTGCATGGGTCCTCCAAACACGCCTAAAGCAGTTACCATACCGTATGCCCTCATCGCCTTATGCCTCGCCCCGTACCGGCTGCTGGCCTGCAGCTAGTGGAGGTGGAGCAGGCGTTGGAAATCGCGGCAGCCACCCCGCATCGCTTCAACATCCTCCCTGAGGAGCTGCAGGCGCGGCAGGCTTGGTTCAGGTAAGCTGATGCTGATGCGCCGCCAGCCACTGCTCTTCTGACGGCGCCATGCATGGCAACAAGATACGAAGCGACTCATGCCGATCGCACGCAATGCTCAGGTGCTGAGAGGTGAGCCCCGCCCGCCACCCTGCCCTCCCGTCCAATCTCCGCAGCGCCACACGTGATGCCGTGCGCCGCACCGCCGAGCACGTGGCGCCACACCGCCCCCTGGTACGGCCACGCTTGCAATCATGGCCGCAGCGCGTGGCTACCGCCATCTTCATCCCTCCTGCGCCCTCGCCGTACAGCGCCGCCCCGGAGCCCTGCTGCAAGACCAGCATAATGATAGCAATAGATTGGCTCAAAGCCCGCTTGAGGCACGCTTGGGGTGAGTGACGACGGCGGGTGCTGCTCAGCCATTGCACCAGCTTTTGTTCGCCAGATTAGCTCAGCTACCACGCCAGAGTCAGGGCAGCTATGGCCTAGGGGCGGGGTAGTGGACTTGCCTGCTGCACGCAGCCAATGAATCAGAAGACGAGCACCACGTGCTGACCGTGTTTGTACGGCTTATGAACAGCTGAGGATGGATAGCGGCCTCAGGAAGAGAATGCATGAAGTAATGCAGAACCCACAAAACTTGCTGCGCAACTCGATGCCGATGCAATGTCGTGTGCCGGCTGTGCATTTCACCGGCAGAGCGGGGTGCGACCCGGGCCCATTCGACCGGGTTGAGGGGATGGTGTCACGATTGGATTGTGCTGTGCCATGAGGCTGTGCCATGGGGGCGCTCCTGGCTATCAAGGGCGCAGCGCCGGCCCTGCCCGGCGCTGCTCTTCCGTTACTCCTGAACCAACACAGAGCCAGGCTAAAGCCGGCAGATGGGTGTGACAGGGAACTTAGGAGCAGGAACTTGCTGCGCGGGCGGCAGGTGCCGCGGTGCCATACATGTGGACGCCGGACTGCTTTGCTAGATAGAGGTGTTGCCAAGCGGGCGTGTGTGTTGGAGTGTTGGACAGAACGTCAACGCCCGCAGAGCCTCGCATCTTGGTGCAGGTGTGTGTATGTGCTCTTGCGCTATGGCTGCAGGCAGCAGGGGGGCAAGCGGCAAGGATGGCAGCATGACGACGTGGGCGTGTTGGTTTTTGTGTGGGCGTGGGCCGGTACTGCCGCATAAGCTGCTTGGCATTTCATGTGATTTCTAGATTCATACGCTTGCGCCATCTGTGCAATGCGCCACTCACGTGTGGCTGCATGTACCCTGACTTCCGGCGGCTGACGGCTGGTGGTCATTCGGTTGTGTTCGTGACAGGGCCCTACCACTGGACTTGATAGCGACTACTTCTGACATGTCTCGATAGTTTCATGTATGCCAGTACGAAGTGCCGCCTACTCGGCAGCGGGCAGCGCTGCCTGCAAGTTGTGATTCCGTTTGGTGGCTCGCGCGCTCACGAAGTCCAAGTGTGCCAACACTGCGGGACTGTGTGGGTAAGTCTCAACTCGTGCGCTAGGTTCAGACTGGATGGCTGGGTCATGACTGGGGCACATGTACACTGCCTCTGCCTGGTACAGGCTACCGCGACTGTCCTAACTCATTGCATCCCCCAAACGTTGCACTGCGTGCAGGGACGCGACGCCAACTCTGCGACCAACATGCGCCACGCGCTCATGGAGATGCTGCTGGGCAACAAACTGCCTGCGGCAATGCGCCCTGGCGGCGGTGGTGGCCCTGGGCCCAGCGGCGGCGCTGCTGGGCCCGGTGGCGGCGGCGGCGGCCCTGGGCCCAGCAGTGGCGGCGACCCCGGGCCCAGCAGCAGCGGCGGCGGCGGCGGCCCTGGGCCCAGCTGTGGCGGCGACCCCGGGCCCAGCAGTGGCGGCGACCCCGGGCCCAGCAGCAGCGGCGGCGGCGGCGGCGGCGGCGGTGGCGGCCCTGGGCCCAGCAGTGGCGGCGACCCGGGGCCCAGCAGCGGCGGCGGCGGCGGCGAGCTTGTGCGGAGCGGAGGGGCGGGAATGGCCACGTGGAGGAGGAAAGCGCGGCGCCGCCCAAGGAGCGGCGCAGGCGCGCAGGTCGAGACTGGTGTCTGGTTAGACGTCTTTGCTGGCGAGCATAATATAGTACCGGTATGCGGCAGTAGGCCGGAGCAGCTAGCCGGAGTGTTGCGGCTACAGGACGTCGAGCTGCTGTGCTTGTGCATTAATAGCTGACGCGGCTGGGCATAGGGCTGGCGGTGCCTGTACAAACCGACCCCGGCTATGTGCGGGAGATGACGTAGTTTCGACACAACCTTCAGCCTCAGATAGAAGACGTGACATGGACTCAGCCCACTTTTCCCTGGAGGGGAAAGGTGTCTTGTCATGTATACCAAGGGGGAAACAAGTGTCAGAACCCATGGCTCGAAATCCCCAGGGCCCCCCCTTGAGGGGACGACTGCTTCCCCGCCCCCCCCCCACACACACACACGGAAAAAGAGAGATGTTTTGGGGTTGGGGCCGCGCATCTACGGAGCGCTTTGGTCGGTACCTTAGACAGGGAGCGTAGATGTTTTGGTGCGTGCGTTTAGCGTGCACCTGGGGAAGTTTTCCCGGGCATAGATGGCGCGGGAGGGGTCATCTACGCTGTGTAGACGCCAGTGGCCTAAAGCCATCAACAAGATACGGGCACTGCGGCGCACGTGTATGATTGGCCAGGGCGCAGGGACAGGGGCAGGGTGGACAGGACGTACAGGGGGCAGGGTGGACCCGCGTGGGGCCCGCGCGATCATGGTGGTATGTGCGCCGGCCGGGGCACATGGCGTGTTTCTCCATCCATATCTTTTCATGTGCCCCCGGGAGGCAGATGGCATGGTCGGTTTTGCGTGCCGCGTGTATGCCACGGGCAGAGCGTCCAGTACGTCGGCGTCACATGGCGGCGCCCGCATCCTTGCCGGCTCCATGGCGGCGCCGTGCGGTCCTCGCTCTGTATGCAGCTGTAAGCGACTGCCATCCAGGAAAGGTCTCAGCTATGCCAGCTATACATGGTCCGAAGTCAAAGGGGAGCAGATGCAGGCGGCAGCGAAGGGGGGCAGAGGGCGGGGCTGAGTGGGGGTAGATGCGGGCCTTCCGCCAACTCCGGGCCCACGCCGGGGCCCACCGTCGGGCCCAGCGACCAACGCCCGCCCTCAACCCATTAATAGGCGCGCGGCGCCTATACCTGTAACACAACCAACGCGAGAAGATTGGAACTAACTAATAGGCAGCATAATTTGCACTACACAGAAGTACTCGAAACTCCGAACGCAATATGTCCGCTGACCCATTCGTGCTAATTCGTGCCGACATTGAGGAGGAGGTAAGGCACAGCAACAGCTAACCTCACTTTGCACGGCTTATACACTTTTGGCGCCTTCATCCCGCAGGTCCGTCTGCTCGCAAAGGGCAACGGGGAGCTGCAAGCAGCTGTTTGGGCTGGGGGCGCCAACGCGACCCGCCTGGCGGAGAAGCTGGCCTATGATTGCGATGCCGTGCTTGCACAGGTTGGTGGCACCATTAAGAGGCTGAAGTGGGTGAGCAGCCGTTTCAAGAAGGGGGTGAGGCGCGCGTGGCGCGGGTACCCGCGTGCGTGCCGCGTGGCCGCATGTGTTCCAGCGGTTCGTGCCGGGGCCCAGCTGAAGCCTTGGGACCACCAGCCCCCGCAAACACACTTACACTTACACTTACACAACGGCAGCGTGGGTCTTCCAAACACGCCTAAATCACTTACCATATCGTATGCCCTCACGCCTCAACCTGAACCACCCCTGACCTGAACCGGCTGCTGGCCTGCAGCTAGTGGAGGTGGAGCAGGCGGTGGAGTTCATCTCCGCCGCCCCGCACCGCTTCAACCTCCACCCTGAGGAGCTGCAGGCGCGGCGGGCCTGGATCAGGTAAGCTGGTGCTGATGCTGATAATGGCGCCAACTACTGCTAGCTTCTGACGGCATCATGGCAACAAGATACGAAGCAACTCATGCCGATCGCACGTAACGCTGAGTTGCTGGGAGCTGAGCCCCGCCCACCACCCCCTGCCCTCCCGTCCAATCTCCGCAGCGCCACGCGTGATGCCGTGCGCCGCACCGCCGACCACGTGGCGCCACACCGCCCCCCGGTACAGCCACGGCCGCACCCAGTGGCCATCGGCATCCCCGTGACCCTGCCCCCGCCCACCACCGCCACCTCCACCTCGACCCGTGCGCCCTCGCCGTACAGCGCCGCCTCGGAGCCCTGCTGCACGGCCCATGCATCGCCGCCCCTGAGCGGCAGCATGCGCGTCTCCTCCGCCATTGCGGGCGCGGCTCACGCCAACGCGGCGTACGCTGCCTCCGCCACCGTCGCGGCCGCCTCCTCTATCGCGCCCGTCCGCACCGCCGCCGCCGCCGCGCACACCGCCGCCTCCTTCTCCGCCGGTGCTGCCCACCGGGCTGCATCGACGGCGGTCGGTGCCGCACACACCGCCGTGGCGGCAGGCGGCGCGGTGCTGGGCGGCAGCAGCGGCTTCCTCAGCGGACAGCTTCAGGCGCAACAGCGCGCGATGAGGTGAGCCACCAAGTGCTGCCACCTGCCTGCCCGGGCACGCCTGGGGGAAAGCCCCCACGCAGCCACTCCCACAACCAAACACTTGCCGCAGCACGTGGGTACGATGCCACACGCGCGCACTGTGCCCACTACCGCCGCTGC
This sequence comes from Chlamydomonas incerta, assembly GCA_016834605.1. Taxonomy (NCBI): domain Eukaryota; kingdom Viridiplantae; phylum Chlorophyta; class Chlorophyceae; order Chlamydomonadales; family Chlamydomonadaceae; genus Chlamydomonas; species Chlamydomonas incerta. The sequence goes on from JAEHOC010000037.1 coordinate 635,887, forward strand.
TCCCACGGTATCCCGCAGGCACCAGGACGGGCTGCTGGACGAGCTGGACGCCTCGCTGGGCCGCATCGCCAACCAGGGCCGCCGCATCGGCCGGGAGCTGGAGGAGCAGGTGCGTGCGCGTGTGTGCGTGTGCGTGTGCGCGTGTGCGGGACGAGTCACGCTTGGGCTGCCCCGTGGGCACTTGTGCAGCAAAAAGCTAGTGTTGAAGTCCTGGATGTCCCTGGCGAAGGCCACCGTGAGTACCTTTTGACTAATTCTGCTCCTCACGGTTGCGTTCCCCACACAGACCGGCATGCTGGGCCACCTTGAGTCCGGGGTGGACGCGGCGGTGAGCGGCCTGCGCGGCGCGCACAAGCGCGCGCTGGGACTGCTGCGCGGGCGGTAGCTGCTGCGGCGGTACACGGGCGACGGACTGCATGTGAAGCCAAGCAGGCGCGTGTGTGTGTGCGCGCGAGCGATGGTTGCAGGCAGAAAGGGTGGGGCAAGCGGCACGGGATAAACGAGCGGGCGGGACGGATTGTGGTTGTGTGGGCATGTGCCGGTACTGCCGGATGAGCTGCTGGGCATTTCATGTGATATCCTTAATTTATACACTTGCGCCATCTGCGCAATGGCCATTAACGCGTGGCTGCATGCACCCTGACTTATGGCGGTTGACGGCTGGGTGTCGATTTTGTGTTCGCGACGGAGCCTCCACTGGATGGGCCCTGCCATTGGACTGGGTAGCGACTATATCTGACATGGAATCACAGAGCAGGGGTTCCAGACCAGGGGCACCCCTAATTCGCACTGTAAAGTTAGCGGGGCCCGAGCGTAGGGCAGGTGTGATGCCCTGGCGTGTGGGGTCCTTTAACAGCGCCTCGGTCGTCACTGCTACAAGAGATAGGACGGGGTGCAGTGTGGGCTGAGGCCATGTGTTCGCCCGCCCAGGTGTTATGTACACCTCCGCGATGCGGCCGAACATGGGACAGACCCTTCAACGATCGTTTGCTGGGTGGTAAACTGCGTCAGCAGGTCCCTCTTGTAACCAATGCGATTTATGCACGCCACACAACGCACACGCCGCTTGGTGGCAACAGGTGCCGGGGGTGCCAGTCCCCACCGCTCCCCACAGCCCAGTTGCAGGGGCTCGTGCCATTCACAGTGTGCATCCGAAAACGGAAATGAACGGGAAGCGGACACGGGGGGCTTCCGCTGGTGCCTGCGTGCCTGCCTGTGGGCCGTGAAGCAGGCGAGCCTCCCCTGCCGTAAACCTTGCAGGCGCCCCTGAAGAACCAGAACCCCTGTGAAGAACAGAGTGGAGGGCCAGTGGAGGGTTGTATGACTTGTATCCGACGGGTTGCAACGCGCACGCTCCAGCGCATCACACGATTTCGGGGATGTCACAGGGGGTCCAGCGGTCGGAATTTAGGCGGGCGAGCCCCGGCCGGGCACAGGCCGCCGAGGCCAAAAGTATGGGCATGGGATGGGTAAGTGTTTATGGAGTTGAACCATGAGTACCGTGATAAACCTACCCGTTCGGCCCATGCTTTCTCAACGTTTCTCAGCGTTCTCATATGCCGTATGGGTGAGCAGTTTGGTCGTGACCGGTCCTTCGTGAGGCAAACCGGGCAAGACAGGAGTGGGTGCCGAGGGGTTCAGGATTGACGCACCCCTGCCGTGGAACGAACCTCCGCCTTGCCTCGCGTTGTGGCGCGTTGTGGCGCAACCCTTCCTCCAGCTGTGACAATTGCATCCCAAATCACCGCTCGAGCTCACACTACAACAGCTCCATCCAGCGGTCGGTCATCAAAGGTCGATCAAGGCCCTGCGTCCGGGGGCTCAGGGCTGCCTCGAATGTGCGCGTGTGCCTGCATGCCGTTCGCGCCCGCAACACACCTTGAGTCATTGCGCCCGTGCATTGCGCCCGATTGCGAAATATCCTATCGCCCTTAGGCAATTTGACGTAGTTTGAGGTTGTGCGGACTACTCGAAGCTCGCCTGAGGAGAAGCTCGCCCGAGAAGCCGCTGACACGGGGGCGTACGGCGTGCCGACTTCTTCATCGCGGTTTTTTTGGACTCTCCACTGTTTTGCTGCATACTTGTTTGGTACACGCGCTGCTATTGCTACACAGTTACGAGAGCGACAATGGGGCCACTGGCAGCGTCGTTGACCTTTTAACCCTCGCGCATTTGCTGACCGTGCCCGAACAATATGGCTTCACCGTCGCCGAGCGGCGCTCCGCCGCTCGTCATTTATAGCTGCACCGATGAACAAATGCTAGAAGTGACCGAGCTCGTGGGCGACGCCGCGACTGCGGCCACGATTTGTAGCCAATATGACTGCAGCTTCACGGCAGTTAGTTGTGTGCTGAAGTACCTTGCAGCGCAACAAGCGGACTTGAGCGAGCAAATGGATGGCACAGCCAAAGCGGAGGTCGGGCTATCGCTGGACGTGGCGTTCCTCCTATTCAGCGCGTACCTTGTGTTTGGGCCTATGCAATTAGGCTTTGCGCTGGTGAGTTCCTGCGCTACACCGCACGCTGCGCGCTGCTCTAAGGGACGCATGCCCTAAACGACTCGTTTTCTGCGCAGCTGTGCGCCGGCGCCATTCGCTCGAAAAATAGCATGAATGTGTTGATGAAGAACATCTTGGACGCGTGCACTGGCGCAATCGGGTGAGGCGGTCAGAAACGGGGGTGGAGGAGGGAGGAGTGTGCAGGGGGCGCGTGCGGAGGCGGAGCGGGGCAAGGATGGGAAACAAAGCCGGCGGCAGCTGCACGCGGTAAGGGGCAATATAGCTTTGAACCCGCACCCTGAAGCATAGGCTGGGCCCGTCCGCGCTAGGCAGGGGTGTCTGACAGCTGGGCAGCGGGCGTGCGCACGGACCCGCGTGCGCGAAGGACCATGCGGCTGAGGACAAGCCCCGCACATCGGGCAGGCCGCACCCGTGGGTGCAGAGAGGACGGCGGGGCGGGATGCAACGGGGGCCCAGGGCACCCAGGGCTTGTGACTGTGCGACTGCAGGGGTTGCGCGCCCTGTGGCTTGCGTGGCGAGGGGGCAGGACCTGACACAGTACGCCAGAAGACTCTGAAGCTCATCTCATCTCATCTCCTCAGCTGCTGGATTTGTTATTTGCTACTGCATTTGTCACTTGGTTCCAGTGTGCTTGCTTTGGAGCAGCACATGGCGAGGAGATCGGCATCTAGCCCTCGGTGTTGGGGGGGGGGGGTAGTTTGGGGGCGGGAGGCGGGCGGGGGGAGGGGGCCGGGCCGTCCCCCAAGGGCCAGGGTGGCGGCGACCGGCGCTACTAGGGCGCTAGGGCAGTATCGGTGACAGTGTTGCGCCAGAGGCCCGGCCACACGAGGAGGCGCGCCGGAGCATGCCTCAGTCAGCAGGTCTATGTGCTGGTGATGATCCGGGGTAGCAGCTGCCCCGGGAGGGACTCCGCCGCCGCCGCTGCCATCAGCGAGCACGCCTCCCTCTTTCCCTCCCTCCCTCCCTCCCCTCACCTGCTGGCCTCTCCAGGTTCTACCTGTTCGGCTACGCCTTTGCGTTCGGGCACCAGGCCAACAAGACGTCCAACGCCTTCATTGGCGACTACAACTTTGCGCTGTCGTACACGACGCAGGTCAGCAACGTCAACAACACAATCAGCTATGACGGCTTCGCGACACAGGTGCGTGGGGGGGGGTTAGCTAGGAAGGGGGTGGGGGTGGTGAGGCAGGGGCGGGGGTGGGGTGGGGTGGGGTGGGGTGGGGTGGGGTGGGGTCGGGTGGGGGTGGGGTGGGGTGGGGTGGGGTGGGGTGGGTAGTTTTCTCCAATTCCCAAATGGGGTGGGGTGGGGTGGGGTGGTGAACGCCAGGCCAACGGGTGGTGGTGGTACGCTGGAGCGGTGTGGGGATGGGGTTGGGTGAGTGGGTGGCGCTGCGTCTTGGGTGGCACGGGTGTCATCAGCAGCACACGCGGGTGGTTCCTTTTTGTGGTTGTAGCCCGGGAGGAGGGGTTTGCACGTGGTTTTCGTGGCCAATGCGGGCGTAGTGGATGTGTTTACCGTATTTTTCGTGACAGACAACGGGAGCGATAGATGGGGAGGTTACGCCACCTGACCGCCGTGCTGCCTAGAAGCGACCATCGCGCCGCCTAACTATGCCATTCGCCGCGCGCCACGGTGGCTACTCGCAGGGGTGGCACGTGTTCTTCTTCCAGTGGAGCTTCTGCGCGGTGGGTGGATGCGGGTGGGGGTTTGCGCTGGTGACGGCAGTGCGGCCGGGGCGAGCGGGCGCCCGGGATGTGGGGTCGCCTGCTACCCATGCTACACGCTTCGCCCCGCGTGTCCTCACGGGCCCTAGCTCTGGCCGCAGCACCCATGTGCGCCTTGGCACCTCTTCCTCCCCCTTGCCGTAGCCCCGTCTGGTTAGGCTTGGTTTAGCTTGGGCTGGTGTCCACAAACCCCCTCCCCTCTCCCTCTCTCTCTCTCGACTACGCCCCCCCTCAACCCCCAGGCCGCCACCACCATCGTGTCCGGTGCCGTGGCGGAGCGCTGCACCTTCCAGGCCTACCTGGCCTACGCCTTCTTCATCTCCTCCTTCGTGTACCCCGTCATCGTGCACTGGGTGTGGAGCGCCAGCGGCTGGCTGTCCGCGTTCAACACGTGAGAGGGAGGCGGGATGGGGGGGTGGGGGGGCTGCTTGACCGGATGCAGAGGGGCTAGGTGCGCTGGGTGGGGTGGGGTGGGGTGGGGTTGTGGACACCAGCCCAAGCTAAACCAAACGAAGTAGACGGCGGCTAGGCAGGCGCAGTGCAAAGTCGAGAGTGATGTGTGTGTATGTGTGTGTGTGTGTGGGGGGGGTTCTTGGGCGGGCTGCTGGCGAGAATTTCGCTGCCTGGCCCATGCTCTTTTTCCGGGGCTCCACAAGACTGGCGCACGACTGGTGCAGCGGCACGCTCGGCTCCTCACACCCGCACACGACCTACACAACACCTCACCCCACCCCCTTGCCCCACACACCCCACACAGGTCCAATAACGGCTACGCGCTCATCCTGCAGACGGGCGCCATCGACTTCGCGGGCGGCGGCGTGGTGCACCTCACGGGCGGCATGGCGGCGCTCATGGGCGCATGGGTGAGGCCGCGACAGAGCGGGCGGGGCGGGCGGGGCGGGGGGGGGGGGCGGGGCGGGCGAGGCAGTACGGGCGGGGCGGGCGGGGCGGGGTGGGTGTGGCAGCGCTACAGAGCGGGCGAGCGGGCGGGGCGGGGCGGGCGGGGCGGGGCGGGCGGGGCAGGTGGCTAGGGCGCATGCAAGTCTTCAGCGGGGGGTGGAGTGGGGTGAGGGATCCACACCCGCCAGCCCAAGAGGCCTCAGAGAGGGCGGCTCCGTGTCTCGCAGCTTACCGCACCTTCCAGCCCTGCCAACCCTTGCACCCGCACCTTCCGCACACGCGCAAACCCCCGCCCCGCAACTCGGCCCCGCCTGCAGATAATCGGCCCGCGCATCGGGCGCTTCGACGCGTCGGGCAAGGTGAACGAGATGAAGGGCCACAGCGCCACGCTGGTGGTGATGGGCACCTTCCTGCTGTGGTTTGGATTCTACGGCTTCAACCCCGGATCCAACCTCACCATCTCCACCAAGGTGGGGCTGCGGGATTGGGGGAGGCACGCGCATGGGTGCTGGTGGTGGTGGTGGGGGGTTACATTCATCATTAGTTAAGACGTGAAGACGTGGGGGGGGGACTAGGGCAGGGCAGCGGCGGCTGATCGGTGACAGGGGGGCAGTGACAGGGGGGTGGGGAGGGAAGGTCGTGTGGCCTTGAGAAGGCAAGAGATATGGGGGCCTGGGGCGCGCTGGATGGTTGCTTCGCCTGGCGCTGGCGCGGCGCACACGGGCCCACTGCTACCCTGCGCTGGCGACACGCACTCGCGCACCAACACGCACACGCTCGCGCGCACACACAGGCGTCCGCGATCGTGGTGTCGCGTGTGGCGGTGACCACCACGCTGTCCGCGGGCGCTGCGGGGCTGACCGGCCTGTTCTGGAGGTACATGCGCACCTCCACCTGGGACACCGTGCTGGTGAGGCGGTGTGTGTGTGTGTGTGTGTGTGGGGGGGGTAGTTTATTCCAGAAACCGAAGCGAATCGACCAAGAGAACCCAAACCAGCCAGCCCAGCCCAGAGCGCGGAGGTGGTGTGGCCTTAACCTTTGGGTCTCGGGCGCCCTTGACCTTGAATCTTCAGTCTTGTCGACGTTGTTGTCGGTAGCCGTGGATGGCACCCAGGCTCGCGCGCGCACGTCCCCACCCCGTTAGCTAAATTGCGCGATTCAATCGCAATACTCACCTGCTTGGGGCCAGGGCAGCACCGGCGCAAGGTCGTGAGCGCCGGCAGCAGTGGCGAATGTACATGCGTGGGAGCGGAAGAGCGGGCAGCGTTTCGTTAGTGTAGTTCGAAGCCGCGTCGAAGGCTAAGACCTAATACTAGTCCTAGCGCGCGCCTCCAGTGTGCCTGAGAACTTGAGGGGAAAGGATTGGGTTGGGCGGTGTTGTCAATCCAATACAAAGGGCGCGCGCGGGGCTAACGACGCAACGACCCCAGGTGTGACTATAAGTGCGCGAGCCTGAGTAGCGCGGCCTTGTATCTTGAGTCTTAAATCTTCAGTCTTGGCGACGTGGTAGCTATGGCGGTCTTGGCGACGTGGTAGCCCACTTACCCGGAAAAATCCCGACCATCCCGACCGACCCAGTACGCATGCTGTCCCCTGGCCCAGTTGCCCAAGCCTTAGTTTAGGGGGGGGGGCTGGGTGGGCTGGGGATGGGCGCGGGGGAGCGCCTCAGGGAGCGCCTTGCGGGGCGGGTTCCGGGGGCCTGCTGTCAACGCCGCTCATTCGCCATGCAAGCTGGCAGTAGTCATGTTTAATTGGCATTACCGCTCCACCAAGGCCATCCACTTGCCGCCCACACGCTCCCACCCTTTCCAATGCCCCTCCCTTCCCCTGCTCCCGCCCGCCCGCGCCCGCTTCCCCCCTTCCCGCTCCCGCCCGCCCCAGGTGTGCAACTGCTGCCTGGCGGGCCTGGTGGGCATCACGTGCAGCTGCAGCGTGGTGGAGCCCTGGGCGGCGCTCATCTGCGGCTTCGTGGCGGCGTTCGTGTTCATCGGGTTCGAGTACGTGGTGCTGTACAAGATGAAGATCGGTGCGTGGGCGGGCAGCGTGGCGGTGGCGGTGGCGTGAAGGGCTGGGGGGCTGGCTTGCCCTCGCCCCCGCCGTACACGCGCATACGCATACCTATCTTCGCATAGATCGGCATCCTCCCCTCCCTTGCGCTTGCTAGCATACCTCTCATGGCCCCATTCCCTCCTCCAACACGCCTCCCGCCTCCCGCCGCCCCCCCCCCCGCAGACGACCCGGTCAGCGCCGTGGCGCTGCACCTGTTCTGCGGCGTGTGGGCGCTGCTGTTCCCGGGCCTGCTGGCGCAGCCCAGCTACGTGGAGGACGTGTACGGCGCGTACGGCTTCGGGAAGGACGTGCAGGGCAGCAAGAAGTGGGTGCGGCGGCGGCGGTGGCGGCGGCGGGCTGGCAATGGCGAGGGGTCTGGAGGAAGGGGGGGGGGGATATGCCAGCCAGGGGGGTGGGCGCCGGCGGCGCGGGCTTGAAGCCAGGGCACTCCTGGGGTAACGGGACGGGAATGCACCGGAAGGGGCAGGGCAGGGGCGGGTGAATCCCGGACGCTGGGGGATGAGCCCCCGTCACCCACGGCACACGCCTGCCTCCCCCATTCCCTCTCCGCACCTCTCCCCTCCTCTCCCCACGTCTCCCTCCCCTCTCCTCACCTCTCCCTTCCCCCACCTCTACCCGCCAGGTTCGGCATCCTGTACGGCGGCCACGGCCAGGTGCTGCTGTGCCAGGTGATCGAGGCGCTGTCCATCTGCACCTGGGTGGGCATCATGATGGGCGCCTTCTTCGCCATCCTCAAGCTGGCCAAGCGCCTGCGCGTGCCCGTGGACCAGGAGCTGGCGGGGCTGGGTGAGCGCGCCGGGGCGGGAGGGCGGGGAGGGGGGAAGGGGGGGGGGGTTGGGGGCCGCGGGCAGGGAGGGTGGCCCGGTTGTCGTGGTGGGTGGGGTTTGCACGTGTTTACCCAGTGCGGCTAGGCGGGCTTCCCCTGGAGAGTGCCTTGCAGCGTCCGTGGACCTCACGCACCCGCCCGCTCCCTTGCCTCCCCCGCGACAGACGTGAGCAAGCACACCAACGAGGCGTACAACGGGGCGATCATGCCCGCGGCCGGAGGCGGCGGCTACGGCTCAAACGGAGGCGACCGCACCAGCGCATTCTACACGGGGGCGGGGCCCGCAGCGGACACCAGCACAGGCGGGGGCCACGCCACCAACGGCGGCTACGAATGAGCTGCTGCGAGACGAGGGGGTCAGTGGTGGAGATGGGAGGCTAGCGGGCTCTTCCTTTTAGCTTGGGCGTGTTGGGTGCAGGGATGCGTGTTCCGCTCAGCTGACACCGGACAGGTGGGGGCTGGGAGGCACTGGGTGTGCTGGCGAGCACGGTACGGGTATTTGTGGCGAACTGTGTTGGACTGCGTTTGACCGTGAGGTTTACGCGTGCGGATGGCAGCACGCGAACACGAGTACGGTAGGTATGTGACTTGCCCTGCACTACCGGCATGCTTGCCGGTTTCTGTGCGTCTTTGTGTGTGCTTATCATTCATCCGTGGTGTTTGAGGGAGGCGCGCGGCGGAACCAGAGGAGGAGCGCAAGGAGGCAGGACTCGAGGACGGGAACGAAGCGGCAGAATGTGGCACCCCCTGTGGTAACGTGGCGGATTGACAGATGCTAGGAGGAATGCCCTGTAAACTATATGTCGGTGCGTGTTGCGTTGGGGCTCACCGACTGAGGTAGGAGGAGTGAAGTTAGCAGCGGGGACGGGGACTGCGCGCACACGGAAAGGCAACCCGAGCACTGAGGTGGAACCGTGGCAGGGGCGCGGAATGGAATGGCACGTTTGCAGACTTCGGTCGCGCTTGTCACCCATTGGCGCTCAATTAAGCATTTGAATTGACACAAGCATACTACCGCGCAAGCATACGAGACGCGCGAAATCGCGTGATACCGACGCGCACGTAACACCTGTCTCGCGAAGAAAAAACACCTGCTAACAGACTTGGAAGCGCAATTAGATTGCGTATCCGTCTTGGCGCAGCAAAAGCGGGAACGGTATTCAGGTGAGGCGAGGCAGCAAGATCCTTCTAACAAATTCCGCGGCACCACGCCTGTCACGCACACTGGTTCTGGTTGCTAATGTGAAAATAGCTGATGTCGGTAACTAAGGCAACAGCGCCTGGTCTGGGTGCTAGTTCGGGCGACTGTGGGGTTCTTGGGCCCGCGGTGCCAGGCCCCACACCCCCGTTTGCACTGAGGCCCATCGATGGGGCTGCTTGACCGCACTGCCTGCATCACACGCGCGATGTACACCATACGTCAACAATATGTAGAGACAGGCCCGGCGTGAGTACCGCTGCCATGTACACCGCGTGCACGCCATAACAGGGGGTGGGGGCTGGGTAGCTGCACCTGCACACGCTTCCCCGCTATCCCTCCTGCCGCCACCGGGACAATGATGAAAAGTGACAGGTACTGCGTAACTGCCCGTCCGCCCGGTCGGTCGGCGGGGTGCGCGTGGCGGCTGGGCGCGCAGCGCCCCCGTCACGCGCCCCCTGCCCCGGCCGAAGCTGCGCATGCTGCTGGGGGGCTTTTGGCCTCCCAGTGGCTGCGCACGCGTAGGCAGGATTGTGGCTGGACGAAACCAGTTCATTCTGTAGTCCAAATGGCAGCAGGGCACGGAGCATTCCGTCGTCGTGGCTTCAGATCACGCATGCACATGCCTTCTCGGCACTACCCTTGGTTCGCAATGTTCTGCACGGCTGCGACTAAATGCATGACTCGTATGCTGGCTGCTCCCAAACAGGAGCTGGGGCGCACGCGTGCCCTCACCCGGAGCAGTCTATAAGTCAGGACGCGGGGCGCAGCGGCAGGAGCAGCGGCAGGAGCAGGCTGCGCCCGTGTGTGCTAGGAGCTCGATTGCAGGGCAGCAGGCGAGGCAGCGACAGCTGCGGCGGCGGCGGCGGCGTCAGGCAGCAGGAGCGGCAAGATGCTGATCCGGCTGCGCTCGAGGGATGGGCTGGAGCGCATTGAGGTGGGCGCGCTCGGACACGGTCAGGGGGTGGGGGGCTGGTGGGCAGGGCAGGGCAGGGGGGCAGGGAAAGCTGAGGCAACAAACCGGAGGCGGCGGCACCGTGTGGGTGGAAGATGGGCACTGTCGGGGTCGCGCTGCGTTCTAGGCCGACTGCGACGGCCCCGGACCCCTATATTGGGGTCAACGCGGTTTCTCAGCGGGCTTGTGTTGGCGGACGGCGCCAGCGGCATCACGCCGGCAAGGATGCTCGCTCGTGCCCCAGCCATGCGCGCCTCGCATCTCGCCTACTCCCCGCCCCCTGAGACGCACCTGCTGTATGGCTACGCTTTCACGTCGTAAGAGTGTAAACCCCTCCTCCTCCCATTCTCCCTCCCGCCCGGCCAGGTGGATGACGGCGCCAACCTGAACGCGCTCAAGGCCGCCATCCACACGCGGCTGGGCATCCCGCTGGACGACATGCACCTGTCCAAGCAGCCCGCGCTGCTCACCAGCAAGGAGCCCTACAGCTTCCGCGACATGGCCATCAACGACGCCAGCCTCAAGTGAGCAGGCGGGCGGAAGGGGTGGCGGATGGGGGTTGGGGGTGGGTGGGGTAGTTTTCTCCAATTCCCAAATCAACCATTGCCAACCCAAAATGGGGGGGAGCAGGCAAGGCGCGGGGCGCAGCAAAGGACCGACAGGGGGGGGGGGGGCAACAGGACGTTACAGTAGAGACGGTAGGGGTAGCCAGCCGCGGATGGGCTGTGGGGCGTCCGGATGTAATCACCCATCTCCAATGCATCATCGCGCAGGTCGCTGGGTGTGGTCCACGGCGACATGGTGTACCTGCTCTACTCCTTCGAGCGGCAGGTGGAGCCGGCGGTGAAGCCCGTGGGTGAGACCCCGTGGGCCGCTGTTGGGTGCTGCAAATTGGGAAGGGAAGGGGCGAGCGGGCGGCGCCCGGGGGCGTGCGGCTGCCGCGTTTGCGGCTTCGCTCGGGACTGGGTTGCTCCCACGGTCGTTGAGGCCGGGATGCGCATGGCAAGTGCCGTTGCGCATGCCCAAGGTTTGGCGCCTGACGCACCCGCTGACACTCGCGGTCGGGTTGGTCCTCACCGCAGCCAAGCCGTTCGGCGCGCACATGACATTGAACGACGTGATGGCCAAGGTGATCAAGATCGAGCGCCAGGACAAGCCGCACGTCAACGCCATCAGCTTCGACCGAAACGCCGCCAACGTGTTCCAGTCCTACCTGCAGGGTGAGCCCGCGCCTGCGTAACGTTTATATATGTTAGAACCGGGAACCAAAGAGCGCCAGGAAGGGAAGCGACCAGGAGCCCAGCGTCAGGCGTGCCGCCAGGAGCGGGGCGGACAGGGCGCGCGACCCCATCTTTGCACAAAGCCCCCATCCCTAAACCCCACCTTTCACCCCAGGCGCCTTCAACTTCTCCATCAAGCGCGGCGGCATCCTGTACGGCACCGTGCTGGAGGAGGAGGGCCCCGAGCCGGGCAAGATGGAGACGCACGTGCGCGTGGACTTCATCTACGAGCCGCCGCAGGAGGGCAGCGCGGAGAAGCTGACGCTGCAGCGCCACACGCCCGAGGAGCAGCAGGTGCGCCGGGCGGGCGGGCGGGCGCTTGGTAGGGGTGCCGGTGTGTGTTTGGGAAGGGACGGGTGGAGGAAGGGTCGTGGCGCGTGCTGGCCACGGGCCGTGACTCGACCAACACCCGCCCATTCCAACTTCTTCCTTCCCTGCCTGCTCCTCCCCCCTCGGCGTTTCAACAACGTTAACCACATAATGTTCGAGTGAACGGCTACCCGCTCCACCCGCCTCACCACCGCTCTAACCCCGCCTCACCCCCGCCTCACCCCTGCTCCACCCCCGCCTCACCCCCGCTCCACCCCCGCCGCGACCCCGCTCCAACCTCGCCGCGACCCCGCCTCACCCCCGCTCCACCCCCGGCTCACCGCCGCCAGGTGGACCTGATCGCCCAGATGCTGGGCTACCGCAAGGTGGGCTTCATCTTCAGCCAGTCGGTCAAGGGCCAGAAGGTGGCGGCGGAGGGCGACTACATCATCAACAGCGAGGAGCTCATCGCCATGGCGGCCATGCAGGTGCGGGGGGGCGTGGGGGCTATAACTGTGAACCAATCCCGGTAGGAAGCATCAGCGCTGCAAGAAGTTGCAGCCGGGGCGTGGTGGGGGCGTGTGTGTGCTGGCCTGGGTGTGCATGCGGTTGTGTTCAGGCGGGCTGGGCTGGGCTGGGCGGAGCGCGGCGGGGCGGGGCTTGGCGGCGGGACGGCGGAGCGGGGATTTTGTTCAAATGGGGCGACGGGGGATGGGGCCTCAGTAGGTTGCCACAGCTGGAAGCCGAAGCTGGACAACACACGCGGCTGCCCCCCTAACCCCGCCTTCCCCCGCCCCATCACCGCCAGGCCGAGATCGGCGAGCACTGCGCCACCGCGCTGGTGACGCTGGTGGAGGAGCCGGACACGGGGCCGCAGGTGCACTTCGAGGCCTTCCAGTGCAGGTGCGCGCAAAAGGGGGGGGGGCACGGCGGGCCGGACTCCCTGGCAGTGCCGCTTTGACTTGCAGTTTCAACCGTGCCATGACGGGACCATCACGGTCTACGTGCGTGTATCACACGTTACGCGTGCGCAACAAGCGCTCAGTACGCCTTCCCAACCCTTTCGCCCGGCCTGCCGCCGCGCAGCGACCTGGCGGTGCGGCTGGTGCGCGAGGGCTGGGTGACGCCGCGCGACCCGGTGGACGGCGTGTCTCGCATGATCAACCCCAAGGAGCCCGAGGTCAAGGACCCCGTCATGATCAACGGTGGGGCAAGCGCGGCGGGGCCGCGGGGCTGGGGAGCTGGGCCGGGGCTGCTTTTGGTGTGGCGGGTGGGGGTGGGGTGGGCAGCGCGGCGGCTTGGGCCAGGCCGCCAGGGCACCTGTGGGGTTGGGCGCATGCGCTCCTGTACTCTTGGCGGTGATTCCGCACCCCCTCGTCTTAATTAATCATGCATGGAACCCCCTGTGAACTTGATCTCGTCATGAGTATTCTTCTCTGGAACCCCCGCTTCCCACCCACCCACCCACCCTTGCGCCGCTGCTGCAGGCAAGGACGCGAGCGAGGTGGACAACGACTGGTTCCTGTGCGCGGTGCGCATCATGGACCACGAGGGCCGCCTGCTGACCAGCTTCCCGGTGGAGAACAGGCTCACGCCGCAGGTGCGCGCCGAGCAGTGGCGGCAGTACCGCCGGGCCGCAGCGATGTCAGCGGGACGGGTTGGGGCGCCCTCAGCCCTCTTGGGGCAGAGGCTTTACAGCAGTCGACTGGGGCAGGGCAGCGGGGCTAGCCTCGCGCCGCATACCCTGCAGTACGCCGCTGCCCCGCTGCCGCCATCTCGCATGCCCTCTCCCGCCCAAACCACGAAGCCTTCACCCCGCCGGCGATCCCATGCGCCCGGCCATCCCGCAACTCCTGCTGACACCCCGCACATCCCGCTCGCCGCCTGGCCGCCGCAGGGCAAGACCGAGCTGCGCGAGCACCTGAAGCGCCACGGCTCCAAGGGCTACGTGGACCGGCTGTCCGACTTCCACCTGCTGCTGTGGCTGGCCAAGCAGCCGCACCTGGACCCGCATGACATGGCGCTGCTGTGCGAGGCGGTCAAGGAGCACCGGCCCGTGCTGGAGGGCTACCGCGTCATCATAGACAGCATCGCCGGCATCGCGCAGTAGCGGCAGTAGCAGCAGTAGCAACAAGGGAGGCGGGGGGGAAGGGGGGAGGTGAGGCTGGTGGCGGAGGTTGGGTTGGGGCGGCCGGGCGGCGGTGTGGGTCGCGCAGGGCTGTAGGGGGCGCCGGGTTGGGAGGGTGGGCGGGTTCACTGCTGGCAGGATGTTGGCATGAAGGTGCGGTGCCGTGCATGAGGTGTATTGGAACTTTGAGGAGGGGTTGGCGTTGGAAATGTTGGCTTGCGGCGTAGACTTCGTGAAGTCGCGCACAATAGTGCACAGAGCGGAGTGCACAACTTTGCGTACGGCACTCGCCTGCAGGACATGCGTGCTGCGTCGATTGATTCAGGGGAGAGGGGTAGCCGCCGGGTTCGAATGTCCGATACTCCGATGGCGTCAGGTCCATTACATGCTGATGATCCTGTCCGGCCGCACCCTTGGGTGTGCTCATGGTGTAAACCAAACCGTCCGCGTTGGCGGAGGCGGCGATGCGCGCCCCTGATGTAACATTATGAGTATAGTCCCTGCTGAGACGCCGTACATAACAGACGCTGCACACAGCATGTTTGAGACGCTGCCTCAGCTGCCTTCCCGGACTCTTCGGAGGCACGGCATCGCCTGCCCCTCCCCCACACGTCAAACACACATGCAAGGTTTTAACATGGCCACATGGTGCCACACATACCGTACAGTCACGCCATCATGGCGCGGCACACGCACACATGAATGTGAAACCAGTGAACCCGCCTATGCCTCCGAGGCAGGTCCTCGCAGCTACGAGCATGTCGTGCCCAACACGGCTCCAATCTTTCGTCCACACGCACACCCCGCGAAGACAGTCGCCGCTGATCCGCGAGCACAGGCACATCACGCACTCTACCGCGCCGCGCCGGGCGTCGACTCGCCGCCCGCCGGCCGCTTCACGCCCCGCTGCTCCTGGCCCGTGTCCGCCGCCGCTCCCGCTCCCGCTCCTGCAGCCTCTGCTGCCGCCGCCGGCGTGGTCGCCGCCGCTGCCGCCTCCGTCGCCGCCGCCGCCGCGCCCTGCACGGCCGCCGACTCCCGCTCCGCGCACATGCGCCGGCTCTCTGAAAGCGCGCATACATGGTGCGAGGTTGTGTGAGTCCCGCGCACCGAAGCATTTCAGTTGCAGCGTCGCTGTCCACCACCCGATCCTTACCTGCTACCTTGTTCCCCCACTCCAAACTAATCCCCTGCCCCCACCCTGCACGCTCAAGCGCTCGGAAAGCAAACACCAGCAGCAGTGGAGTCCGACCGCAGCACGCACGCACGTGTCCCGCCTGGGTCCCGCCCATACCCCAGCCCCCCGAAACCCAAAGTCCCACGCCCAGCCGAGCCGCCGCACGCACCCGCGTAGTACTGCAGCGGCGCGGAGATGCCCACGTCCATCTCGGGCACGCGGTGCACGCCCTCGAACGCCGCCGCGCACGCCAGCTGGTAGTGGCCGTCGCGCGCCTTGGCCACCGCCTCCTCCACCTTGCTGCGGGGCGGGGGGCAGGGCGGGGGGATGAGCGGGGGGATGAGCGGGGAGACGCGGGCAGCATGGACCTCTGAACCGGGCGTGGCATGGCCTGTTGCGATGCGCGGTGCTTGATGCTCTCTCGCCATCTCCGCAACACCATTGCTTGGCCTCTTCCTCCCCTCTCCTCCCTGCTGCCCTTCGTTCACCCGGTCGCCCACGCACTACCTGCCCCCTCCCCGCCCCGGCCTCACCGGTCGTCGCACTTGAGGCGCCCCAGCGCGGCCCGCAGCGTCGGCTCGTCCAGGCGGCGGTAGGGGCAGCCGTGGTGGTCGCCCGGGCCGCCGCTGAAGCCCACGATGGTGGTGCACCTGGGCAGGCGCGGCAGGGGCGGAGGGGCGGATGGGGTTGGGTGCAGGGAGGGAGCGGGTGGCAGCGGCGGGTGGAGCGGCGCGCTGCAGGGCTTGCTGGCAGGGACTCCCGGGCTATCACAGTCCACGCTGCAAGCGGAGGCCAAGCCCAAGCCTCCAGTCACCCCCCAGCCGCCAGCCCGCCAAACCGCCGGGGCGCCGGCTCACTTGTGCGCGGTGTAGTCGGTGCGCTTGCCCTCCCGGCCGTAGTTGTGGCGGATGTTGTAGGCGTACTGCTTGTCGAAGGCCTCGCCGGTGCAGCGCGGCACGAACATGGCGCGCCAGAACGCCAGCGCCTCCTCCATGGGCAGCCCGATGCCCTGCGCGGGCGGCGGGGCGCGTGGGGGTCGGGGTTTGGTGACGGGGGATTGTGAACACCAGCCCAATCTAAACCCAAGCGAAACTAGACAGGGGAATCGGGGTATAGGGGCGTGACTCGGCAAGGTAGGCAGGTGCAGGTGCGTGTGCGCAGGTGTGCCTGAACGAGGAAGAGAGAGCCTTTCCGGGTGGAACCGAGCCCCCTGTGCTACGCTCCCCCCAACCGGCATAGCCAGTCCGATCTGCATCCGGCGATCCGCCCTCCCCTCGCCGCCCTCCCACCTTGAGGAACAGCCCCAGCTGCTGCCTGCCGCCGTGGCGCAGGTGCCGCTCGCTCGCCAGCTGCGTGACCAGGTGGCTCATGCACAGCGGGAAGTGCTTGGCGGCGATCTGCGGCAGGTTGGCGGCGCTGACGTCGCCGTAGCGGGTGGCCACGCCGCTGTAGTCCGCCACCAGCGACCTGGGCGGAGGGCGGGGTGGGGATGGCGGTGGGACCAGCGGGTGGCGTGGGGCGCGGTGCGCGGTGGGTTGGGAAAGCGGCCTTGCTGCGGAGGAGCCAGCGAGGCGGGTGCGGAGCGAGGGTGCCGCTGCCATGGGCTGTGGCGCAAGCGCAAGGGCCTGCCCCGCCCCCGCACCTGTTTGTGAGCGACGCCACCAGCGGCTGCAGGCGCTGCTCCTCCTCGGGCGGGAACATCTGCCGCCAGCGCCGAGCCATCTCCGACAGGCCCTGCGCGCGGGCAGCATAACCACACGTGTTGGGGTTTATTCATACGATCGCAAGCCACATGGTGAACTCCCACAAGTGCTTGTGCTGTACCTGTTCCACAGCAGCCCCGGCATGGGGCGCGCCCGCCACCGATCATGCCCCCGCTGCCCGTGCAGCATGCCTAGCTCCCGCTCCCGCTCCCCACCTTGCTAACGTTCGCCCTGAACTCCGCCACCACCAGCGGCGCCAGTGCCTCGCGGCTGACGTAGGCCCAGCCGGCGCGCAGCAGCACCCGGCGCTGAGACACCAGCTCCGGCACGCGCGTCCACGACACCTGCATGGTTGGGATGGGTTGGTTCCAAATGAGCGTGAAGAGATGCGGGCGGCGGTGGGTGAAGCAGCGAGGTGGCTTGTGGCAGCGAGGCACTGCCAGTGAGTTTGCTTGTGCAGCTGCTTGCACGCGCCCGCCGCGCCTTGTCATACCGGTATCACGTGTCCCAAGCTCAAGCCTCCGAATCATTCCCCAATTCACGCACCTTGTAGAACTTGGGGTTCTCGGTGACGCGCGCAATGGCCTCGCGCGTCTCCAGGTTGGACCGCATCACCTGCCGACGGGGGGGGGGGCAGGCGGGGAGGGGGCGTTGTGAACACCAGCCCAAGCTACACCAAGTCCAGGGGGGAAGCGGGCAGGCGGGGGGGGGGGGGGGGGCAAGCGCGGCGGCGGGAAGCCACTGGGGTCTGGGCCGCCAGCTGTGGTGGGGAGACGGCAGAGGAGGTGAGGGAGGGGGGGGGGGGGGCAGACCACCAGCACCACCACCCCGCTCCGTATCTCCTCGGCCGCCCAGCGGTACCCTGCCTATACCTGTACACCCCAGCCACACCCGCTCCTCCCTCGCCCGCACCTGCAGGATGTCTTCCTTGACGGACTCCAGCTCCGCGGGGGGCACCGGCTTGTATTGGGGCGCGTGCTCCGACAGAAACGCCTCCTGCAGGGGGCACACCACAGCGCACATGGGGTCACACGTTTCTAGCGCGATGCCCCCCGGCACGTGCGCTCCCACCCTCCCCGGTGCGTGAGCGACTGCGCTGGGTGCTGGCCCCGTCCTTCTTCTGCTGCAGGGGTCCCCGGCACCGGGCGCAGCGCTCACGTGCTCCTGGGCGCTGTACATTCCGAACTTGAGTCGGAACATCTCGCACTCCTGCACCACAGCAAAGCACGAAGGAGCCGGCATCAGGGAGTGAGCCTGGGCGAGCGCCTGGGTGCGGCAACGCGCTGGGCCGTCGCGCAGCCCGTGGTCCCCACCAAGTCGCCACGCCCCAGCCACTGGCAATGACCGCAGTGATCCAGACAATCACCTGCCAGCCCTTTGCCACCGGCTTCCCAGCGCGCCGCACCACCTCCCCCGTCCACACACACGCCCTCGCACTCCGGAACCACGTGAATGCTGCATCGTTCGACTTCCCACCGTCCTTCTTTCACAGCTGCGCCCCCCCAGCCCCCCAGTTCAGAGTTAACCCCCAGCCCCGGTCGCGGTTCCCCACCTGCCCCAGGAACCACTTGCGCAGCTCGGCGGTGCGGCAGTAGGCGAGGCGCAGCACGTAGTGGGAGATGTTGTCCGCGCGCACATCCTCCTCCCGCTGCGCTGCGGTGGCCGTCGCGCCCGAGACGCCGTTCGCAGCGGCGGCGGCGGCCGCGGCGGCGGAGGAGGTGAGACCCTTCATGTGCTTCTGCTTCAGCTGGTTCAGCTTGTCCTGTGAGGTTGTGTGGTGGGTTGGCGAGCGAGTGAAGAAGGGGTGCGCCACTGGATGCCAGTGCCCAGGCTAGAGATGGGAGAGACAAAGCAACAGGTCGAGGGCTACACCCCAACGCCCCTCATGCTGGCTTTGGTCATACGGTATTGAGGCCGCCAGTCACTGCGCGCTCTCGGCCCCCACGCACCAGGTACTCTTTCTCGGTCTTGTTTGCGTGGCGTAAGCGGTAGGCCTCCATCTCCTTGAGCACTGTGGTCGGTAAGCAAGGAATTGGAGGACATGCGCATGATGCAGCTGCTGGTTTCGGTGTCGTGAGTGAGAAGAACGGCACGTGGGGTCAGGTCGGCTGGGGCGGTCACCGCGCAGGCACGCAAGCGCTCGCGTGCGCCTCACCCGACAGTCGCGCTAGCGCGAGCCGCTCAAACTCCTCGAGCGTGATATTCTCCGACGGCGGCGTACTATACATGCTCAGGTCGGAGAACATGCGCTCGTTGCCCTTGCGCGCAGCATTTCCGCCGAGTTGGGAGGTGAACTCGGCGGCCCCCGGCTTGCTTGTCGCGAGGAACTGCATCTTTACGAGCTGCCGCTAACGCCGGCTGCGGCCCGAGGCCGCGCTGAAGAGTGCTGTTCAGCGTCCGCTCTGCAAACTGTTTCCTCGCTGCGACCTGGCGCTCACGCTCGCAGCTTTATGCAAGTCAGTTAGACTAGCTTTGATTAAACTGTTCGTAATGTCACGCCGAGCAGTGGAGCGCACCAAACTTGAATTGAAATGCCGACAGACAGAACCGGCTCAACTTCACGAATAGTTATCGCCAACAATATTGAAGACAGAACCACTGTTCTTAATGGCATGAAGCGTGAGCTCTGCCACCGCTCCGAGTACAGTTCCCGCCAATTTGCATGCAGCCATAAAACCGTGCCCTTCCCGTCCTCTAGGCGCGCCCCCGTCCATGTCCACCCCTGCCGCCATCCATATCGACTTCCCTAATACCCGCTGCGTGCCCCAGTTAAGGCTACTTTGCTTCTGATGTGACTCCCCGGAATTCTGAGGCCCCTGGCCATATCGCCGGCCATATCCAGCCGCTCAGACCCGCAGGGATGACATGCCCCGCCGCGCGCCCCTTCGTTCATGAGCCGCCCGCCAAGTGTGCCAGGGATCTGTCCCTCTTATGCGAGAATAGAGACATTCAATACCCCGACAGTGCTCCAGGCCGGTGCTCCCCGCCGGATCGGGGGGTTAAGACAGGGGGGGTAGAAAACAAAGTGCCGTACCCCATGCCCCGAAATTCCCCGAGACCCCCCTTGAGGGGACGACCGACCCCCGCACGGACAAAAAATCGTGTCGTTGAGGGGTTAAAACCAACCCGGGTTCACTCCGGTCCAGGCCACCGTCCAAAAATGCGCCATCTTTGACCCTTAATATCGACTCGGGGATACCACCGGAACCGACAAGCAACCTGGCCTACCCCCGCTGAACACGCCTGTCGTGTCAGATTTCTTTTCCGATGGTATCCCCAGTGCCGTACGGCTCTTCCCGTGCGGGGGGTCTTGGGGATGATCAGGGGGGGTTCCAACACGCCTAAACGGCCCCCATGCTTCCACCCACGCTCTCAGCCCCTCCGTACAGACAGTAATGACTTGCAGGTCAAGTGGGAGGGCGGTCCGCGCTCGCCTGAGGTCGATATGCGCGGGTTTTGTTGATACAGCCACGCGCCCGATGGGTGCGTGTCGGTCCGATCGGGCCAAAGTGTGCTGGTGGCACTGGGTGTTGGCGCGGGGCGAGCGGTGGAGGCATGCACGGATGGGCGTGGTCCCGGCCGAAAGTACCCGCTTTCCTCACGCTGCGTTTGCTATACCACAGAGCCGTATCAAATAGTCGGGCGGCCCCTGGACGCGGCAGTCTATGGCACCGGCACGCCCGCAAGCCTGGTTGCGCACTGCGCAGGGGGGTCCCCCTGGTGCCACGGCCGGGAATCCTGCGTGCCCTTCGCTTGCGTGTGGGATTGCACCGTTGGATGCTTTCTCTGTAGACGTGGCGCTGGGGAGGTCGGGGGCCGCGTCGGGGGGCCGTGGAGGGGCTTAGCGGGCCTGGGTTGTCCTTCGGCGAGCAACGCGACGGCCGCGTGTGACGGCACGGTCTGGCGCACCTGCGCCATGCGACTGGGGACCCGTGCGAGTGTTTCACAATATGTATATACTGTCCATTCATGGTGCATGCTGGGCAAGCAGTCTCTGGGCGGGCGGCTGGAATTGTATTTGCCTTTCCAGCGCGAGCGCCCTTCGCGCGAGCGACACAAGGTCAGGCCAAAAGTCGCCACTTTCCTGGCGTCGGGCCCTCCATTTGCCTATCATCATATACATCGATGCAAACGACCGCAAAAGGCCGCCTTGAAGTGGGGGTAGTCCGAATCCTCACGAAATGCGGACCCGCCAAACATGCCGACATGCCCACTCCCGACTCTGCGATGCGCGCCAAGTCAAGCCAGTAAGCTCCGCGCGCCTAGGATCGCAAGGCTGGAATGAGCATGGCGAGGCATTTGCGGGGCCGCCGCTCGGGCGCTAGGTCCGTCCACAGGCACGACGCCGTGTGGGGCAGCTGGGCGCGCGGCCCCGGCGTGGCCAGGGCGCTGATAGTTCGGGGGCCTGAGTGCCGTCATGGCATGCCACCTAGTGTGGCTTGCGACAGCGGGCGGGTCAGCCGCGGCGCACAGCCTCCACGGCAGGTAAGCGGCCCCCGCTGTGCCGCAGCAGGCAGGCGCTGGCCGTGAAGTTACAAATCACCTTCATGCGCAGGTGCGCAGGGGCCGCGCGCCCCGCACACAGGCTACTCTTTGTCGAGCTAGGCCAACTGCCAATGCACTACCACGTTTTCAAAATGCTTATAGGTTTTTATAGTCGCATTCAGAAGCAAAAGCACAGTCTGTGCTACAAGGCGTTGAGGGACGAGTTGGTTGAGGCAATACAGGCGCGCGACAACGGTCCTGCTGACCTGCGTACGCTCGATCGCTGGGGGCGCGCCTTCCTGCATCTGATTGAGATCTTGGCTAATGTCTGGGCTGACTCCCCTGCTGATTTACATAGGCGCACTGCGGCTGAGAGGGCTGACTTTCTGCTGTCCCGGCCACTCCCGGAGGCCGCCCTACTTGTGTGTGTGTGGTTACAGAGTGGTGCGCACGTTCTTGCGTGCCTTCCTGCTGCGTGTAAACCGGAGGCCCGGGCCGGGGTGACCCTTAAAACGCCAGTGCATGATTGTCCTATTTATTGTTCTCCCCTTGCAAGGGGGACTTCCCTACTTCTATGCTCCCAGATGGAGCTGAGTAATGCAGCTAACTTGACAGGCTCAGATTTCAGCATCACTTCGCGCATGTTTAGGCTAAAGTCTAGGCCACTGCACGCTCGTAACTCGGTGTAGGCAGCACATTGCATCAGGACGTGGTGCTCATCCTCCACCTCATTGGCCGTACACAGTGGGCACGTCCTCTCCTCCCTAGGCCTCTCCCAGGCACGGTTCGCGGTGATTGGCCAGCAACATAAACGGAATCTCATCAAAAGCTTATGCTGTGCAACCGGTATGAATGCTCTACTGTGTTCGTGCAGGGTCGGCGGCGCGGACCCTAGTGCGCTTAGCCCCATCCAATGCTTGTGTTTGCACATGTGTATGCCGGGTTGCTTGCCGTCTGAAGGGAATGCGTGCGGGTCCGCTACCAGCCTCTCGTGCTCCCACGCCCTCGTCAAATGGCCCCTGAAGGTAGATAAGATAGGTCCATCGGGTAGGACCGTGCTTGCCCTCCACTCCTCTCTGGACTCGTGTGTGCCTGGCCAATGCCACGCGTCGACACCCTGTGCCGCCACAAAACGGAACAGCCGCGCGCACCACCCGTCTCCCATTGGATTCGCCCATGCCTCCCGTGCCTCGTCGACTAGTGCATCAAAAGCCAGACTTCTGTTTTGCGCGGAAATCCTATTGTAAAAACCCAAACATTGTTTGGCTATGAAAAAGTGCAGCGGCAGTTGGGCCAGCTCCGCAAACAGGAGACGGTGTGACGGTTTGGCTGCTCCCACTGTCTGTCGCATGTATTGGACCTGCAGCTTTACGGCCTCGTCACGCAAACATGCCTCAAATGCGCCCTGTGCTAGGTTGTTCCTGTCATTCCTCCTGGGTGGCGGTCCTCCGTCTAGCATCTCTACTAGCACGTCGGGAGCTTTCCGCGCGCGCCTTATGTCAGGCTGGGCTCATGCCAGACTGGCTACTGCACCGGATGTTTTCCCTTCGGATGGGATGCAACCTGGAATTCACATGGCTAAATACAAGCACTGGATGGGTCTTGGTTTTGAGGGCCATGCACCGACCATGCCACCAGCACACATGCACGCCACGATGCCGTACGAGACACACAGAATGCTCATGCGTTTCAGGCTCTGCCAGTGGCCTCTGGCTGCAAACAGGCTCCACCATCTTAGCCGAGAGCACAGGAAATGCTGTCTTTGTGGTGACGCAGTTGAAGACGAACACCATGTTCTGATGGCGTGCAGTGGTTATGCAGATATCCGCGCCAAATACGGTCTCAATGAGAGTAACGACATGCAGTCGATGATGAGATGTGGTGATCAGGTTAAGATAGCAAACTGTCTACGTGAAATCTGGGCCAGACGGGCAACGCAGATGGTTGAGTTGGGCACGACTAGTGCTACTTTTGCTCAAGATGACGGTACAAGCCGAGACGATGGGCCTTTGCGGCTCGCTTAGTCTCGTTACAGGGCTGAGGGAATTCACACTTCCAACCTGTAACATCAAGTCAAGTCAGGCGCTGGCCAGCACGCACCCACGCGTGCCCAAAATGCCTGCACGCGAGCGCACCCACCAGCAAACGTCCCGCAGCCTGTGGCGGCCCCGCTTGACATATCACCTCGCTCCCTGCACGAGGCAGGCGGCAGGCGCCCAGCGGCACGCCGGCGGTCCTGCCGCTGCTGCACTGGGTGTTGGCGCGGGGCGAGCGGTGGAGGCATGCACGGATGGGCGTGGTCCCGGCCGACTGTACCCGCTTTCCTCGCGCTCTTAAACGTGTACACAATCCGACACGTTTACAATTTGTCTCCATGACGTCCGCGGCGTGCATCATCCGGCTCCCGGTTGCATTGTAAGTTTGTCCACGAGTTTGTCACTTCCCGTTACTTCCCACCGGGGCTCAGCCCTTTTCCAGCTGTACAAGAACTTGTCAGCATATACCAAAATTGCCTTGCTAAACACCTGCGCATAATCCAACTGGACACACGAAGCCTCATGCCTGTTATCCTCCACATACACCACCCAAGGCCGCCATCAACCAGTTGTTCCCATACACCACCTGCCTGCATGTGACCTTTCATTCTCCCGTTCCGGCTCAAAAAATGAGACAACCTGCTGTTGAACTACATCAATGCCACACCTGCCTGGCCAACCTGCATTGACTGCTGCCTGCCCGCCTGCTCTCAGCCTCCTCGAAATTGCCTCATAGCTCATGCCTGCTGGAAGTCACCTACACGCGCTCGTGCCACAGCCCCTTGTCCGCTGAGCTGCCGGGCCCGCCTGCTGCCATGATAATGGCCCGCACCTCCTCAGGTGGGCCCAGCCCGAACTTGGAGGCGCGCTCCCACCTGCAGTGTTGCAGGTTTAAGATGGGTGTCAAAAATGTACAAATGCATTTGCACAGTTTGCGGCGCAGGGTCAGTCACGTGCCTGCGGTCTCTGATGCCGCTGGTAAGTTGGTGACGGGAGACAGCGTGCGGCGCACCGGCATACCAGCAGACCCCAGACAAAACAAGAAAACCCTGCAAGCTGGCCACACAGTCCACCGCCTGATTCAGCATATTTCGCCCGACTGCTTGCAATCATCTGCCCCTGCCCCTGCCCCTGCCCCTGCCCCTGCCCCTGCCCGGGCAGCCCCACGAAACGTTTCTGCCCCGCACCTTTCTAACCGGCTGATGCCGGCGCAGGGCCCAAACTTGGTTGTGAGGTCGAACTTCCGCAGCTTCTGCTCGTCCTGGCTCAGGTCCGCTAACCACGATAGGTCACAATATGAGGGGGTGGGGGAGATGGGTTACACCACGGGTAAGTTATAGGACGGAACTCGGAGGCTCAGGGAGGTGAGGCGCCGCTACTGGGGTTTGGGCGACCGAAGCCCGAAGTAACCGCCGTCGCTGCCTCCCAAGACTCGCGTGCCCCGCGTGCAGAGAAACATGCTGAACGTTAGCTACGGCCAGCTACGGTCGTCATGTTGACTGCGAACGCGCACCGCTCCGCATGCAGGCTTTTCCGTTTTCGCGCCAATGCGACCCACCTCGTGAAACGGCGCCCTCGCCCTGGCTACGAGCCAAAACCTCGGGTGCTGGCGTTGCGTCCTCGAGGGCTTTCCGCTTGCCGCCTGCACGAGTTTTGGCCGGAGTGGAGGGCCCGACCGGCGCGCCCGGCTTCGCTTGGCGATAAACGCTGGAGAGCTTTCCATCTTTGGTCGAGTCTTTCTTAGAGCTCATCATCGTTTAGGAGAAAATAAGTGGGGCGCGACGAGTTGTCCAAACTGCTCGATTGATATTCAGGTTGCGGAGGTTGCGACCACTCGTTGCTTTGCGCGAGGTCAATTTGTGAGTTATTGAAGCTTTGACAGTTTACGGGAAAAATAAAGGCAGCGGAGCTTGCATGACGTGTGCGGTGTGCATGGGCGTGTTAGTGGCAGCAGGCAGCAGGTAACCGAGAGGACCTCATTCACCCTTACACCCGGGAACCTCAGTCTTTGTACATCGCAACCTCGCATCCCAATTGCGGACAGAAACACGCCTTTCCAGCTGTAGGCTGAGCCCCTCGATCAGTGATTCAGGGGGGAGCCCCACAGGAACACCCAGGTCCGCGCCTGCATGTGCGCCCCAATCATGCTGTGGGCCCGGCGGTTCGAGGGCTGCGCCCTGCCGGGAAGGCGTGGGACTGCTCGGCATCTGGGAAGCGATAACCGGGGTGGAGGTTCCTCGATCCGGCAAAAATTTCGGGGGAAGCTATTCCGGGAACCAGCCCCTGTTTTTCCGGGGATTTCCCCCCTCCTTTTCCCGGAGTGTGGGGTAGGGTGGCGCAGGGTATGGGAAGGCACGTGTGGCAGTGTGGTCATTATCTGCGGGCCCTCTGGGCTGGCCATGTCCCTCACTATCTCCCTGCCTGTGGTTGCCCCTGTCTCCCTGCGTATAATACCTCCATGTCCGCTGAGGCATTAATCCACCAGCAATCCGCTGACACCTTCCCATAACCTCGGGGTTGGCTGTGCGTTGTGTGCTGGGCGCGTGTGGTCTCCTGTCGTACGTACCGCCGTGGGTGACGGTGGTGGCGGCGTGGCTGCGCCGGCGCCATCCCGCGGCCACGGTGCTGTGTGTCTTGTGCCCTGGGGGTGGCTCGCGTGTGCTGGACAAGCCTGTGGCCCCTGCCTCCCGGCCGCTTATCCGGCTGCTTGGGGCGGTGTCAGAATTGCCTCCAATTGCTTTGGTAGCACCGCCGGCGCCCGGCGCCTGGGTATACAACGTGCCCTTGTGGGGCAACCCGGCGCTTCGGGACGGCGCGCGCACTTTTTATGACGCTTTTCCTGACTTGTTTGCCCTGCCGGGGTTGCTGTGTGTGGGCGTACTGGTGGCGGTGCATGATGGCCTGACCCGTGTGCGCGACATGTACGCCTGCCCGGGCGGGGGCTGCCCGAACGTTGCTAGTGAGTGTACGCGGGTGTACGTTGACGAGGTGTGGCGTCGGGTGTTAGGGTGGCCACCGCGGCGGCCCCTGCCTGCCCCCCTCCCGGGCCCGGCCTCTGCCCATCTCGCAGCGGCGCGGGTGGCCGCCGCCGTGGCCCTACTGCCCGGGGGGTGGGAGGCCGCCGCGCGTACCGCCCGCTCGGATCCCGGTGGCGTTGCTGCGGCTCCACCGCCAGATGCGTCGGTGCAGCATGTCGTGCGAGGGCTTGGTTGGGTTCCAGTGGCGGGGCCGCCCGTGCTGTTACTGGAGTATACGGTCAAGATTGGTACGCTTATGCAGCTGGCGCCACAGCTTGAGCGGTTGGGCGCGAAGCACTTAGAGTATGTTCGTGAGGCCGGTGTCATTGGCGTGCCTGACGCGGACCAGCTGTTGGCCGCGGGTGCGTTCCGTGCCACACTGGCGCGCTTGTGGGCCTTGAAGTGGGAGAATCGGCATAAAGAGGCTTTGTGGCGTTTGTCCGCCAATGCGTGTTGGGCGTTCCCTAAACGTGCCAGTGAGCGGGCTGCGGGCGTAGTGCATGTTTGTCAGGCTTGTGGCGAGGGGATGGCGCACGGGGATCGCCGGCACTACTTCTGGGATTGCGTGGTGGCACGGGCGCTGCGTGAAGCTATCGGTATGGCTATGGGCGCGTTGCCCTGTGACTCTTTGGATGCCCTTGCCCGGTCGGAGTTGTGGCTGGTCCAGCCGCCGGTTGGGCTGTGTCAGCCGGTGTGGGATGTTGTGTGTCTTGCTGCGTTGTCGGCCATGGACTTGGGGCGGCAACGGGTGGTTATGGCTGGCCACGGTTTGCCTGTGTCCGCAACCCTCCCGTCAGCGCGTGTGTTAGCTATTGGTGTTGCTGTCATTACGGATTTCTGGGGGCGCCTGCAGGCCTTCTCTAGTTTGGGTGTCAGGCCTGGTGGGTGGGATGCGGTCCCCTCTGGCCACCCCTTCCTGGCGCGCGGGTCGGGTGGTGGCGTGGCGTTGGTTCCGCCGTGGGATGATGGGTCTCCGCCGCCGTCTCCATGAGGTTGGTGTTGTGCGTCTGTGGGAGTGTTTGGGCGTGCCCACCTGTTTCGCCGCCCTAGCTTGCGTCTGCTGGCGCTAGATTCCGCGTTTTCGTGTAGTCTGTCTGCTTGGCTGTTGCTCAGATTTGCGGTGCCTTATGAGCCGCGTGCTTTGTGATGCTGCTGTTTGGTGTGGCTTTGGCGGGCTGCGGCTTAGCTTCGACGCACCTACGCAGCTGTGAGTTGGGTTGGCAGCCCAGCGGGGGTTGCGGTTTGCTGCGTTCTTCGGAATGGTGGCATCCCTCGTAGCCGTGATGGTGTTTACACTGTCCCCTTCTTGTAACCTCGCAATCATAACCTCCACTGGGGCTCGTCCCTTTTCCCAGCTGTACAAAGGTGACACCCCTAGGTAGCTAGATGGGGGGTCCTCAGGGCGCACCACCAACTGGCACAACGTCGTATCCCAGGTGTCGATTGCGCCACACCCAGCCCCCAGCACTGCCTGCCGTTGACAGGGCCGCCTTACTTCACCCGGTGCCTTTCTTGATGGTGGGGTGTGGGGTGCATGGGTGCTATGTGCTGCTGCCGAAGCGGCACCCCAACTGCTTTTGCCCAGCCCCCGCACACACCCTCGCGGGGCGTGTTTGCTGCTGGCTGCCTACCACCACAATGTGTTTCTGCCCCGCGAAACGTTTTTGCTGCTGGCTGCCCCACCAAACGGCTGGCCCCGACGAAACTTATCTGCCCCACGAAACGTCTCTGGCCCCTGCCCCACCAAGCGTTTCTGCCCGACTGCTCCCCCCTGTGCTGTGCTGTGCTTGAGCCGAGCCTGGGTGGCATTTCACCCTGCCCCAATAAATGTTTATGCCCACGAAATGTTTGCTGCTGGCTGCCTGCACCCCTACCTGCCCCACAAAACAAAACGTTTGATGGGGGGCAGAAACGTTTGATGGGGCAGGGGGGTTTGTGGGGTCCGCCATCATCATACACCCCCTGAGACTGCCCCACCGTTCACCCTTGTTAGCAGGTGCCAGCAGCAGATGCTATCACATCAACCTATAATGAGGTATCTGTATTCACATTAGAACGCATTTCTGTAATCTGCAGCCCCCCATGAAGTGTATGTTCTGTGGTGTCCCTGCCCCCCCCCACCCAACGAAAACCCTCCCGCACTGGCCATCCCTGAGCAA
Organism: Chlamydomonas incerta; assembly: GCA_016834605.1. NCBI lineage: Eukaryota > Viridiplantae > Chlorophyta > Chlorophyceae > Chlamydomonadales > Chlamydomonadaceae > Chlamydomonas > Chlamydomonas incerta. The sequence continues at coordinate 664,370 of JAEHOC010000037.1, forward strand.
GCCCGCCCCCACCTCCCAGCCCACTTCCTCGACGTGCTCCTTTGCTGGAACGGCCCACCACGGCCGCGACTGGATCGTTACCCACCTACGACGCGTGAGCAGCCGGCGTTTGGTGGTTACGCCTCTCCCGCGTGGTCGCCTGCCACTCCTCCATTGATGAAATGTGCAAGCGCAACATCTTCTTCAACCAGAGTTCCACCGCGCGGAAAACGTCATCTACGGTGGCCGCCCTCAGCGCGCAGGGCGACTCCCGCCCCTGCATGTCCAACCAGTTCGTGTCCCTCCTACGGCGTCGCCCTCATGTCTTCTACTTCGCGCGCCGTGGACAACCGGTGCACCCCCACCCCCCCCGCGCCTGCCCAGATGCGGCCGCCACTTGATCCCCTGGCGCGGCTCCAACTCTAACCCCATAACGTTACTCCGCCGCCGCCGCCGCTGCTGCCGCTGCCGCCCCCACCGCCGCCGTCGCCGCCGCCGCCGCCGCCGCCGCCGCCGCCGCCGCCGCCGCCGCCGCCGCCGCCGCCGCCGCCGCCGCCGCCGCCGCCGCCGCCGCCACCGCCACCGCCGCCGCCGCCGCCACCGCCACCGCCGCCGCCGCCGCCGCCGCCGCTGCTGTAGCCGCCGCCGCCGCCGCCGCCGTCGCCGCCGCCGCCGCCGCCGTCGCCGCCGCCGCCGTCGCCGCCGCCGCCGCCGCCGCCGCCGCCGCCGCCGCCGCCGCCGCCGCCACCGCCGCCTCTGCCGCCGCCGCCTTTGCCACCGCCGCCACCGCCGCCGCCGCCTGCAGCCGGGCTGATTGACCTGACCCCGTCGTCAGCATAACATTTCTCCTTACGTCTGGCCGCCGCCCCACTGGTGGCCGTCGGCCACGCCAGCCGCTATGTGATTTTCCTGTACCAACCCGCCCCACCTGTGCCTCTGTTCTGCTTCTCCCGTTGATTCCCCCCCCATTGCACTCTGCTGTCGCCGCCCTCCCGCCCTGTGTCCGGGTTCTCCCCTGTTAGCGTTGGGGCGCCCGGGATGTGGGAGGGCCGCCCGCCGCCGCTCGCTGGCACGCACGCCTGTTGTGTGTGGTTACAGAGTGGTGCGCACGTTCTTGCGTGCCTTCCTGCTGCGTGTAAACCGGAGGCCCGGGCCGGGGTGACCCTTAAAACGCCAGTGCATGATTGTCCTATTTATTGTTCTCCCCTTGCAAGGGGGACTTCCCTACTTCTATGCTCCCAGATGGAGCTGAGTAATGCAGCTAACTTGACAGGCTCAGATTTCAGCATCACTTCGCGCATGTTTAGGCTAAAGTCTAGGCCACTGCACGCTCGTAACTCGGTGTAGGCAGCACATTGCATCAGGACGTGGTGCTCATCCTCCACCTCATTGGCCGTACACAGTGGGCACGTCCTCTCCTCCCTAGGCCTCTCCCAGGCACGGTTCGCGGTGATTGGCCAGCAACATAAACGGAATCTCATCAAAAGCTTATGCTGTGCAACCGGTATGAATGCTCTACGTAATACTGTGTTCGTGCAGGGTCGGCGGCGCGGACCCTAGTGCGCTTAGCCCCATCCAATGCTTGTGTTTGCACATGTGTATGCCGGGTTGCTTGCCGTCTGAAGGGAATGCGTGCGGGTCCGCTACCAGCCTCTCGTGCTCCCACGCCCTCGTCAAATGGCCCCTGAAGGTAGATAAGATAGGTCCATCAGGTAGGACCGTGCTTGCCCTCCACTCCTCTCTGGACTCGTGTGTGCCTGGCCAATGCCACGCGTCGACACCCTGTGCCGCCACAAAACGGAACAGCCGCGCGCACCACCCGTCTCCCATTGGATTCGCCCATGCCTCCCGTGCCTCGTCGACTAGTGCATCAAAAGCCAGACTTCTGTTTTGCGCGGAAATCCTATTGTAAAAACCCAAACATTGTTTGGCTATGAAAAAGTGCAGCGGCAGTTGGGCCAGCTCCGCAAACAGGAGACGGTGTGACGGTTTGGCTGCTCCCACTGTCTGTCGCATGTATTGGACCTGCAGCTTTACGGCCTCGTCACGCAAACATGCCTCAAATGCGCCCTGTGCTAGGTTGTTCCTGTCAGTCCTCCTGGGTGGCGGTCCTCCGTCTAGCATCTCTACTAGCACGTCGGGACCCCATACCTCACATCCGTAGGCAAGGATGGATCGGATTTGCACGTCGAAACACCTCATGCGAATATCTGGTGCGAAAATGCGTAAACGGTTCAATCTAGTGTTAAGCCCACACATGGCTCTCCTTGCTGACTCGCAGAGTGTCTCCCTGCAGCTGACGAAGGCCCTACCCGGACCACGCCTGGCCTGCCACGTCCTGTTACCGCTTACCGCCTGCTTCACCTGATCCCCCGCGTGATATACTGTGTGCTGTTCATACCCTTTACTGTCGGGCGGCCAGTGCCCGTATCATGTAGATGGCTTTAGGCCCCCGCCGTCTACACAGCGCAGATGACCCCTCCCGCGCCATCCCGCGCCTACGCCCGGAAAAAGTTTTCTAGGGGCACGCCCCCCAAACCCCCAAATAAACCATCTACGCTCCTGTCTAAATAAATAAATAAATGTATACGCCTTTCCGTAAGTCAGGGCGTGGATTAAGGGAGCCGACGAGGTGAGAGGCAAGCCTCATTACTCGTCTGCTACCGGGGGCAGTGCCCGTATCATGTAGATGGCTTTGGGCCCCCGGCGTCTACACAGCGTAGGTGACCCCTCCCGCGCCATCTACACCTCGAAAAATTCTCCTAGGGGCACGCCCCCAAATCCCCCAAACCATCTACGCTCCCTGTCTAAAAGACCGCCAAACCCGCCCAAACCGTCTACGCTCCGTAGATGCCGAAACCCAAACCCAAAATGTTTTCTCCGCCTTCGGCGGATTTTGGGCAAATTTCTACAGCGTAGATGGAAGATACGAGCACTGACCGGGGGGACAGTGGGCGTGGGGCGCACGCCTATGCGGGTGAGGGTCACCCGCCTGCGCCCTGGGTGCCGAGGGGGTCCCCTCGTTCCCCGCGTCGTCTGGAGCGGACTATATCGTTGAGCGTGGTTACGGCGTGATCATGCAAGGAGTTGCAGCATGCGGAGGCTGCGGTGGGGCGGACCCCTAGCTTGCGTAGCAGTTTGGGCAGGTCGGCACGAATGGTGCCTGCAAAGCCCAGACTGACAGCCTCTTGCGTGGTGTATTTAGCTTTCCATCCTGCCCGGCGCAGGTGGCGAGCGAGCTTGACGTGTTGTTTGGCTTTGGCGTGGGTCTTGGCTGTGTGGTTGGTGTCGGCGCAGTATCCGATCTCAACAATGTGTACAGTGTGGTTCGTGCTGGATGCGGGTGGTGTGTCGGGGTCAAGTGGGATGGTGGGTATGAGTAGGATGTCGGGCCTCATCTTTTTGCGAATGTCGTCTGGGCAGTCTGGGAGTAGCCATTTGGGCAGGCGAGTGCTGGACACGTACTCGGGTAGATCATCTGTGTGTGTGGTTACAGAGTGGTGCGCACGTTCTTGCGTGCCTTCCTGCTGCGTGTAAACCGGAGGCCCGGGCCGGGGTGACCCTTAAAACGCCAGTGCATGATTGTCCTATTTATTGTTCTCCCCTTGCAAGGGGGACTTCCCTACTTCTATGCTCCCAGATGGAGCTGAGTAATGCAGCTAACTTGACAGGCTCAGATTTCAGCATCACTTCGCGCATGTTTAGGCTAAAGTCTAGGCCACTGCACGCTCGTAACTCGGTGTAGGCAGCACATTGCATCAGGACGTGGTGCTCATCCTCCACCTCATTGGCCGTACACAGTGGGCACGTCCTCTCCTCCCTAGGCCTCTCCCAGGCACGGTTCGCGGTGATTGGCCAGCAACATAAACGGAATCTCATCAAAAGCTTATGCTGTGCAACCGGTATGAATGCTCTACGTAATACTGTGTTCGTGCAGGGTCGGCGGCGCGGACCCTAGTGCGCTTAGCCCCATCCAATGCTTGTGTTTGCACATGTGTATGCCGGGTTGCTTGCCGTCTGAAGGGAATGCGTGCGGGTCCGCTACCAGCCTCTCGTGCTCCCACGCCCTCGTCAAATGGCCCCTGAAGGTAGATAAGATAGGTCCATCAGGTAGGACCGTGCTTGCCCTCCACTCCTCTCTGGACTCGTGTGTGCCTGGCCAATGCCACGCGTCGACACCCTGTGCCGCCACAAAACGGAACAGCCGCGCGCACCACCCGTCTCCCATTGGATTCGCCCATGCCTCCCGTGCCTCGTCGACTAGTGCATCAAAAGCCAGACTTCTGTTTTGCGCGGAAATCCTATTGTAAAAACCCAAACATTGTTTGGCTATGAAAAAGTGCAGCGGCAGTTGGGCCAGCTCCGCAAACAGGAGACGGTGTGACGGTTTGGCTGCTCCCACTGTCTGTCGCATGTATTGGACCTGCAGCTTTACGGCCTCGTCACGCAAACATGCCTCAAATGCGCCCTGTGCTAGGTTGTTCCTGTCAGTCCTCCTGGGTGGCGGTCCTCCGTCTAGCATCTCTACTAGCACGTCGGGACCCCATACCTCACATCCGTAGGCAAGGATGGATCGGATTTGCACGTCGAAACACCTCATGCGAATATCTGGTGCGAAAATGCGTAAACGGTTCAATCTAGTGTTAAGCCCACACATGGCTCTCCTTGCTGACTCGCAGAGTGTCTCCCTGCAGCTGACGAAGGCCCTACCCGGACCGTACACTAGTCCAAGATAGCGCGCCTTGTCAATTAGCACCACCTGCTGGGCTGTAGCAGGGGGCTTTCACGATACTACAGCCCTGGTCCGCATCATGCTGGCAGCTGCAAGACGCTGGCTCCCACAAATACTGATACACCTCCTCAGCACCCTGACCCGCCTCCTGGCAAACAGCTGGCGAACAGCCGCGTGGGCAACTCTCTGGACTCCCAGCTGCGGGATGGCGGCATATGGCGGCGCGCACCTAGCCAACAGAGCGCTCACGGCGTTGACACAACGCACCCCACCCCACCTCGCAACACTTACCCTCGCCTGCCTTGCCACCTTCATGCTACTCCAGCCGCTGCTACTTTTGTCGTGCACACACGAACACACCACTACAGCATTAAACCTCCTTATTGTAGGACACCTCACCTGCACGGTGCTACAAAAAACGCGTGGCCTCATACTTGCAGTCCCCGGAATACCACTGTACGCCACCTGCCGTGCACTAATCTATCGACCCGTCACCACGACCCGCGACCTCCTAACAGTGCTCCTTCTCCTCACCTGTATCAAGCACACAGCTGAAGCACCCTACCTTGCGCCGGCCGCTACATGTATCGCTTCCCACTTACTCGTGCCCATCCCCAACGCTCTACCCTCTAACACACGCCTAATCAACATCACAACACTTTCCCGAATGCTCCCGACAGCTTGGATTCATGGTTTATGACCAGTCCCACGCATACGCTATCCGCAAGGAAAACGAGTGCTGGGCACTTGTCGACTCGCTCAATCGCGTCGGCAGAAAACTGATGACAGCAGACGCCTGGGCCAACATCAAAGGCGACATCTTCTGCCTGCACCCGCTACCCGACAACGCAGTGCCCGACCCTAATATATATCCAAGTGTCCCAGATATGCCTCCCCCCCCACCCATGCCACCACCACCCCAGCAAACTGGGAAAAAACTGTTGATGTTCGGAGAGTCCGGTCAGCCAACTAGGCAAACCCGTGGCAAACCCCATGCAGTGACACGCCGTACAGGCAGTGCTAGGTATAGGCCTCGAGTGTGCAGGGACCCGTTGTTGTTGTTATTAACCATACCAACCCAGTATACGTTGTGGTGCCGGCTGACGTATATCTGTATCCTAAGCCGAGAGACGTAAGACGTTAAGACGTGATTCCCGACGTAAAACAGACGTGAAGACGCAGCCGTCAGCCGTAACGACGTATTAGCTGAGCCCTTAGCGTATTCCTCTTCAGCCCGGGAATGCTCTAACCTCAACAGGTTATGAGCCCCGACGCTCTACTGCGCAAGGCGAAATCTCGATAGGGCTGACGACGTTTTTGGGGCGCAGCCGGCGACCAGTTTGCAACGTATTTCTGTATGGCGAGAAAAGAAATGCTGGATGGCATTTGGGCTTTTGCGCTTTTGCGCGCGAGCTGCTCTCGCGTGGGAGCATGTCAAGTTTAGCCAAGCCTTTTGTGTCGACTGACGCAACGGGAGAATCGGCCTTGTTCTGAAGCGTATATCGCTTTGGACACTGGGCCACACGGAGCTTCATGGACTGGATGCAAGCCGCGGACATCGAGCGCTGGACTTCGAACAGCCCCCGCCGTGTGAATTCTATGTCGATCAGCGTGAAGTTTAGGATTGCAGAGTTTGAGCAGCGGCAGCGGTATGCTGCAGCAGCCTGGAGCCCGCCTCGTTCCACGCAGACCGTGGGAGCACACGAGACGAGGGCTATTGGGCTATCGGGCATACAGCTCTTTGCCAACCGGAGTGCGTGCGCAGACGCGCAGGTGCAGACAGCATCTATCCGGTGGGCTGGGAGTATGAGCAGCAGTGCCGCAGCTGCGGATGGCGAGGGTTCACCGTGCGGAACCAGTTTGGCTGACGTGAGTTGCAGCATCAAGGCTGCGGAGAACGAGCGTTGCAGCGTACAGACTGCAGTAAGCTGGTGTGAGCCCAACCCCATCTTTGAGGCAGGGTATACGGCAGGCGTGCAGTGGCATGCGAATGCTGTGTTTGATGGTGAGGTCACGTTGCCGTGCGGGGCTGAAGAGTCTTGCAGTGAGCAGGAGTACGGGAGCGCCGCGTCGAGTGGTGCGTGGGAGTCTGGTTCCGACGATTCGGAAGCTGGGCTGTATGATTCCGGTGTGGGGCATGCACAGTCGATTGAGGCTGATGTGAGCTCGCGTGCCAAGGTGATGGATGAGGGTAGTGCGTGCATCGGCGTGCGCAGGGCGTGGGAGCGTCAGTGGCACACGTGTGTGCTATATGGGCGTGCGGTGATCTATCCGTTCGACCCTGGCGGTCCTGCTATGACTCGATGGGGGTGGCATGACACTCTCATGATGGTTGGAAGTGCGGCTTAGCCGCAACTTGAAGGAGGCATCATGCGTGTGATGCGTGATGATGTGTTGTGCGAGGCTCAAACACGTGCGAGACTTGATTTGAGCTGGCTTATGAGTGCTGCTCGCGTGAGAGTGTTGGTGACGACCAGCCCTCTAGCGCCCAGGGATGACGATCCTAGCATGTGCGCAACCCCTGACTCTTTCAAGCGTGGACGCGAATACAGCCTATTGGGACGGTGATTGCGTTGGGAGGTGTGACGTGATATGAGTTTTGCCGTGGTATGCCGTGGCATAGTCGTGCGCTGAAGGCGCAGCTGGATTTCAGACTGACGTGATGATGTGACCATTAACTTGAGGTGCACTCAGGTTAGACAATGCGTGAATAAGGACAAGCGTGCGTGACTGCAAGGATAAACGGTGCGTGCAACTTGGACAGATGCGTAATTGAGCAGATCGTGTGTGTGCGAGGACTCCAGTTTTGACTTCGCGAGTTTCTCATTCGTGCAGTGACTGTGGGCGCATGTTGATGCAGGTACAGTATGTTGCTTTGATAGGTGACTTTGTGCGACTAGCGACCGTGTGTAGCGGGACGTGTAGTGACGGTGGTTGGAGTAGTGATACGCGGGGTAGTTGCTCGTATAGTGAAGTTACAAGGATGGCAGTAGCTTGCGCATGAGAGGAATGTGTTTGCTAGTTGTCTGCCCGCGTGGGAGTGTTGATGTTCGGAGAGTCCGGTCAGCCAACTAGGCAAACCCGTGGCAAACCCCATGCAGTGACACGCCGTACAGGCAGTGCTAGGTATAGGCCTCGAGTGTGCAGGGACCCGTTGTTGTTGTTGTTATTAACCATACCAACCCAGTATACGTTGTGGTGCCGGCTGACGTATATCTGTATCCTAAGCCGAGAGACGTAAGACGTTTAGACGTGATTCCCGACGTAAAACAGAGGTATAAACCGGCCGTACACAGTGGTCATAAGCTGGCGTAAAATAGGCCATTTGAGGGCGGACTGGAGACGGGTAGGCATATGGCAGCAACACAGGGGGGGGGGGGGGAGGCAGCGTGGCGGGCAGGGGCAGGCGGGAAGCGGCGGGCGGGGCGCGACGGCGACATGCGAGGATACGCGATATGAGCATGCGGCGCCAATATGTTAAACGACCGGCGAATCTATTCGCCTTCTTTCAAAACTTGGTGAACACGGGCACAGCCACGGCGGGCGCGCACTCCGAATGCAAGGGGGCAAGACAGCAGCAGCAGTGCCCCTAGTATTTGCTATTGCTACTGTAATTGTTTGCGGGACTGTCGTTGCCGAAAACGGTCAACGCGCGAGGCGCGCCCTCACCCGCGAGGGTCTTCTACGTTTTGCTCGCAAGAACAGCGCGGTTTTCGCTCTGAATTGATATGATTCGTTGTAATTATGCATTACTATTGGGTGTGGTCGCGCCCCGCCCGCCGCTGCCCGCCCGCCCCTGCCCGCCATGCTGCCTCCCCCCCGGCTATTTTGCTGCCATATGCCTACCCGTCTCCAGTCCGCCCTCACATGGCCTATTTTACGCCAGCTTATGACCACTGTGTAAGGCCGGTTGCTTACTGTAAAACAGACGTGAAGACGCAGCCGTCAGCCGTAACGACGTATTAGCTGAGCCCTTAGCGTATTCCTCTTCAGCCCGGGAATGCTCTAACCTCAACAAAAACGACAACACCAAACGTCCCTGTTCAATCTATTTCGACGACCGGCTGCCCAAGACAACAGGCGGATAATAACAGGCCCACCTGCCGAACGGGCAGCTGAACCCACTGCCGCCTTCAACCCCGGACCACCCAACCTTGGCCTAGCCCACGCTAATCAACACACGCCCACCAGAACAGACCCAGCAGCGGAAGAGCGACGAACGGCCACACCAACGCCAACGACAGGAGACCCCCACACGTACCACACGGACCGCAACATGGGCACAAATCGCTGCGACCAACGTCACAGCGCTCGGCACCACCTTGCTTAACATGGTCGAACAGCACTCCCCAACACGGCTACCGCGACTACGGCAAAGACCGCCCACACCAGCCAGCGTGACCAGGCCAACCCAACGGCCCCGCACAGAAGCACCAACAAGCCCCACGGCCACCACCGCCGCCCCAGACCTGCCAACCGCTTCCCCCAGCAGAGACACGCCCACACCAACACAACAAGAAACCGTGACCGACCAAACCACACCACCCTCGGCGTCCTGGCTCCAGGTGGCCACCCACAACGTGAGAGGACTGAATGCGAACCTCCTGACCACCCTGTGCCACATGCGAGATTGGGATGCAGATATAATCATTCTAACCGAAACCAAACTGGGCCCACGTACAAGGTGGGCCCAGTTTGGGCCCAAAGACACACTCCGATTGGAAAAATTGGCATACCGCACCCTGACTTCAACTAAACCGGGGTCTGATGACTACAAACGCCGTGCTGCCGGAGTACTAGTGGCAATCTCCAAGCGATATCACACCGGAGGTAGCATCGTCACGTTAAACCCACCGGCCAACCTACAAGGATACCTAGTGCACTGCACCGTCAAAACCCCCCACAGCACGCCCCTACACGTGCTAGGCATCTATAGCCCCGAAGACATGCCCACACGCCGCCGCATTTACAGCTACTGCGACTCGGTGCTAAAGACAGCCGCTGGGGCAAGCGAACACGTGCTGATAGGCGGAGACTTCAATGCTGTCCTAACCGCACGCGACCGCACAGGCCCCCGTGACGATGCCGACCGACACCACGCGCAATTCGTACGGGCACGCGGCCTCACACGCATCCCAGAAGCCGGAGGAAACACCAGCATGACCTACTATCAAACACGGGACGGCCAACCCATCCCCACCAGCCGGATCGACGACATTCTCATCTGCTCGCGCATGGCGGCTAGCCTGACGGCAGCCACTGAAGACGGTGCTGCATAACCACCACCAACCCTCACCGTGCAGCCCACTGGCGGCTTATTTGACCACTATTCGGTGCACTTGCGCCTGCCCACGTTCCCCCTGCGGCTTTGGGACTCCCCCGTCGCCGGCAACACAACGGACACCCCACCACCTCTGCTGGGACCCTGGCAAAGTGTTGTGCTACCCATCCCCGCCTCCGCTATAAGTGCTACGAAGACAAAAATGGAGCACAGTCTGGCGTCACAGACAGCCGCCCTTTCCATCGCCATTAATCTGGCTACTACTCAAATAGGCGGATACCTCGACTCCTATAACAACGGGAGCATTAATGCAACCGAACTCGCCAGCTCCCTAAAAAACGACCCATACATCCAAGAGCCTGACCTGGACGCCCTCGCGCACCAGTTTCACGACATACTGCGTGACGGACTGCATATCCTGGTGGACACGTGCCCCAAGAAACCCCCCCGGCGCGGGGCCTTCCCCCCCCCGGCGAATCAGCAAGAAAATACGGAACGCGCATGAAGAATTGAAAGAGTTACGCAAGAAATGCGATGCACAAAATGCTACCATCGATACTGAGGAGGACCAAGCACTAGCCCCTCGGTCAACACCAGTACAACAAACGAACGACCCTACCCCGGATGAACGGGCACCCCCAGCACCTCCCACGGACCACACCACGCCAAACACCACCGAACACCAGAACGACACCAACCCCACCCGTGCCCCCAGACCACCACCGGCAAACCCAGTGGTGGCTAGCCTCATCCAGCAGATAAAGGACCTAGGCAGTCAACTACGCGCGACTATCAAAGAACAAACTAAACTGGCCGTGAAGAAGGCACGGACACGCTTCCAACACAAGCTGGCAACCCGGGCAAAACAGGCACACAAAGACATATTCACAAGCCAGGAGCAAAGCCGAGGCATCCCTGCGCTCCTGCACCCGCAGAACAAAACGCACTGTACCGACAAGGCCTCAATCCTCGACGCAATACACACATACTTCCAAGACCAAGGGGTCACCATTACGGGGCCCCGCACAGGAAAATACAAACCCGAGGACCGGCACGGTAGCCCCAAATACCCATTCGACCCTGCCAACAAAGCGCACTCCCCCGACACGTTCACGCTCCACAGCGCAGGCAGTCCCCTCAACCACGCCCTGCTACCAAGCATCGCGGATAGCGCGAATTTCTCCACGTGTATTGACCACCTCAGTCGCAACAAATCGCCTGGGCCTGACGGAATACCCAACGAGTTGCTTTGAGCCCTGCCTACCCCACTCCGCACAACACTGCACAACCTGCTCATACTCATGTGGGTAAGAGCACACACCCCGACCTCATGGACCGCAAGCGAAACTGTCCTACTACCTAAACCCGGCGACCCCCTCCTACTAAAAAACTACCGCCCCATTGCACTCGCCAACACCACCTACAAGCTGTGGACCAGCTTGATCACGGTCTCTATCTCGGACATCTCGCACGACTTGGATGTCGTTAGCGAGACACAAGAGGGCTTCCTACGCTACCGTAATACAGAACGCCAAACACTCAACCTGGTGCACGCGCTGGAAGACGCCGGGCTCACGTGCCAAGACATATTCGTGATGTACGCAGACTTCTCTAGCGCCATCAATACCATCTCGCACGACCGCTTACTCGAAATTATGTGGGACCTCGGACTGCCGCACGACCTTATCCAGGTGGTGCAAAACCTATACTCACACGCTCGTACCTACGTCCGTACTGAGCACGGCCTCACTGCACCCATACGCATCGAGCGAGGGACAGTCCAAGGTGACACGCTCTCCCCAGTGCTGTTCCTGATGTTTATAGAGCCACTGATCCGCTGGCTGCACGTGGGAGGGCGCGGGTACTCCTACGGATGCCTCCCACCGCACCTGAACGACAGATACCACTGCTCATCCGCAGCCTATGCCGATGACATTGCGGTGCTTACAAACACCTTGAGTGACCTGCGCATACAATGCGACAAAATACATCGCTACTCGGAATGGGCAGGGCTGCAAGTCAACCACGCCAAATGTCGAGTCACAGGTACCCTGCATCGCCGCGCACAACAACGGCCCTACTCAACGGCCCTACTTGCAACCGCACCCTCAGATCAATGCTCGACAATAAAATCTACATCGGCGACAAACCTGTGCCTTACCTACCCGCCATCGAACCCTTCAAATACCTAGGTGTGCAGGTCACAATGAACCTAAACTGGGGCCCCCAGTTCGCCTATCTATGCAAGATCATCACGGACAAAAGCGCCAGCCTTCAGAGCTGCATGGCTTCGCCTGAACAATGCCTTCGAATAATCAAAATATGCATCCAGTCGGTAGCGACATACAGCTTCCCCGTAATGCCGTACACACAAAACGACATCCGCACCCTAGACGCTATGATCGCACGGGTAGCCAAAAAATGCTACAACATCACGCGTGGGTTCCCCACCCACGCTATACTCGCGCCAGCCGAAATGTCCGGCCTGGGGGTTGGCTCCCTCCTGCCTCTCTATGTCCAAAAAGCCACCAGGGCCCTTACCCTGGCCCTGAATGACCCAGGCCGACTGGGCACGGTAACCCACGCATTACTGTCCCTACAGAGCCGGTTAGCCGGCACCACGGCCATGCACAAGTTGCGCAATGAAAGCCACTACTATACAACTCTCAAGCAACTCAGCATTATGTGAGAATACGACATCACCCTCTGGGACCACGGCGCACCCTACAAGGAGCCCGTGAACACCCTGTTAGCTGCCATCGACCGCAGCCCGAGAGCCATCCCTCACCACCTGGTCAGGACCCTCTCAGAGGCCGGCCTCGACCTACGAGCCCTGCTTAGCCCGGAACGCACGCCGGAGGGCCACACGTGCCTAATCGCCTCGGACTCCCTGTTCCAACGCCTCCCACGCAACACATGCAAGCGCCAGCATCTCGTTGCGCTAAACCGCCTGAGCCTCTGCCTAAGTGCCGAATGCGATGGCCCCCGGGCCGAGCCATACGCCAACCCCGAAAGCTACCCATGCCACCTACCGCTGCCCCAGCGGTACCGCGCCCTCCCCCAATCCCCCGCATTTGCTGCCTTACTGCCCCCGGCAGCCGCACCGCGAAGCGCACCCATCAACACACTGACCGCCCATCTCAAGCACATGACAGCCCTCCACCCGGCCCCCACACAACCCGGCCCCCCCACCGGCCACCCAAACACGAATACAAGGCAAACCACCCCCGCACAACAAATCCTCACATTCCTGCCGAACCCCCCACCAATGATAACACCAGCGGCAGCCACGCTGCCCACGCAGGAGACCACCGCAACAAGCCCCAACCTAACGGCCACACCAATCGCCCTCGCAAAAGGAACCCCGATCACGCCGAACCAAACGGACACGCCTGCCCCCGCACAGCAGGCTGCCCCGGCCGCCGCAACCCACCCGCCACCGGACCCACCACCGCGGGGGCGCAAGAGTACCCGTCCATCCACCGCGACACGGCTAAAAATGAGAATTGAAGCTGACCCCCGACACGACCCAGTCGGCGTGACGTGCATGCGGTCACACACACGAGACAGGGGCCTCCTACTCGACTGTGCACATGCAGCTGATGGCACCAAAACTACCGACTTTATCATGTGGGGCCCGCGCTTCTACAAACAGATACGGAAGGACCTTGACGGAGACAACTACGTACCTAGACTCGGCCTGCCGCCCGGAGCCCACGTCTTCCCAAACAACGTCACTCGGCCCACCAGCACCCGGCGTATCCCCGCGCACCTCGCCAACCCGCACTTCGTCAACAGCGCCGACACAGGGCCGGTGGCCACCTACCTCCGTGACCACCACCCACGCCAGCCGCCCGCCAATGCCTACGACACCCCGCCCCGTTGGTCGCCAGACCATGAATACCTCATCGAACCCGGGCCCCCAACGTGGCCCCACGTGACTGGCGCCACCCCCGCAAACCCCACCGACCCACGCGAAACCGACCCTGACCCAACCAACCAGGCCCGAAAGGATCACATGCGCGCGAGAGCCGACCTCCGGGCCCACCGGGAGGAACACCAAGACAAACCACGGCACCAGACCCGCTGGAGAGAGTCCCGACTACAGCTGCTCAAAGGTACCTTTAAATGGCCCAGCAAGGCTGCAAACGCGACACGCGCGTCCCACCAACTCGTGTACTCGCTGTACGACGAAATTGAAGAGGTCTCACATATCCATGCCGGGCCCGTCACCAAGGTCATCAAGGCACCAGCCAAGGGCAAGCCCGCCCAAACAGCACGGTACTACGAGATAGCATGGAAGCCAACGGTGGTGGTGCGCAGCACCATTGAGGCGTACTCGCGAATGAAATATAAGGGCAACCCAACGCCATACCTTGGGTATGGCCGCGTCGCAAGTAAGTACTTTGCCCTCATGGAATGGGACAACACCAGCGAACCCCTTGAGAAATGCACGACGTTGCAAGGATGGCCCGAAGCGCACGCTGCCCACCGCAGGAAACTTGCGGAGCCCCCTGCGCCACGACAACCCCCTGCCCCCATAGACGCATACCTCACCTCAGCACAACGCCAGGGCCGGTGGACACCCCCAGACCCTGAAGGTGCAGCAAGGCGCCGCACCCTACGGCAAAACACAAATATTGACACAACACCGTGCAACCCCTACCATGACATCCACCCAACGGGCGCGTACACCATCCAGGTGGACGAAAGCTACATCGATGTGGACTCCCCCGCCCACGTCTACGGCCCCGATGGACGCCTCACTGGCACCCTATCCCTGGGGACGCTACACTCCCTGCACACAAGATACACACACGCCCTCAATACCTACCCGACCGAAACAGCCACGCTCCGATCCCCAGGGGGCTTCGCTGAAGACGTGGCAAAACTCTTACTGCGGACCCGGGTCGACGACAAGGGAAAACAATGCAAAGCCGCCCCACCACGGGAGCGCACTCTCAACCCCAGCATGAAAGATGCCCTGTTCGACGCCCTGACCAGCTCAGGTCCCGGCCGAGATGGCTCACCTCCACAGCTCACCGAACGCTTCGCCTCACCGCTCAACTGCTCCGGGCGCGCCCACCAATACCACAGTCTCCACGCCGCAGATGCCCTCTTCGGTGCCGCGCCGGACGCCCTGTCCACACCGTTCAACACACTCGCCATAGCCCACCCCGACCCCAGCCCCGAGGCGTACACTAAAGCTCTGGCGTGGGCAACAGCCACCACTGAACGACTGGAGAACTCGTCAGAGCCAGTAATCACGTTAATGATAATCCCGCATAACCAACGGGGCCCACACACGCGCCTCTTTGCGAGCCCCCATGTCACGCAGTTGGCTTACCTTCCCCCCAACACGCCCGCCTCAGCAGTGCAGGAGGGCCTGGGAGCAACCACGGAAGCCCCAGGCCCCAAGCGCGGCCTCGACCTGCTTCTGGTAGCTAACACCATAGGCGTACAGTCCCTCAATGCGCGCGGCAACCTCGCCGACCTGCAAACTGCCCTCGCTGCCCTGGGCGCCCAGCCCCCGCGCACCGCCACCCACGCCCTGGCCCACTGGCCCCGCCGGATCCCCCTACCCCGCGACCGGCCAGCCCCCGCCACTCGCCCATACAGCCACCGGGCCCAAACCCGTGCAAGACAGGCCACAGCACAATCCCCGCCCGCGCGCCCCGCGACGCTCACCTGCCCGGTGAAAGCGCCCACCCTGGCCGAGCTACACGCACTCCGTGGCCGCTTCCCCGCCACCTCCAGGCCGCTCTATGACTCCGACGCGGTCATCTGGACAGACGGCTCATGTATTAAAGTCACGGTAGGAGAAGACGGACGAGAGATGAACCAGCTCGGCGCTTGCGCATGGTCACCCAAATCAGGGCCCGTGTACGTGGAGCCCGGCGGTTTAAATAGCACTAATACCATCCAGAGAGCCGAGCTCGCAGCTATCCTGGCTGCCCTACAACACTTCCGCCCGCGGGTGGAACTTTATAACCTACAGAAGCTAATTATTGCAAGCGACTCGCTTGTATCGCTATACCTCATTAGACGAGCAATTAATGAACCTCAGCGACTAACCCTATCAAAACATAAAACACTACTTTCACTGATCGCGATGGAACTTAAGGCCTGCGCCGACGAAAGTATTCCTGTACAATTCTTAAAAGTCAAGTCGCACACAGGACTCGAAGGCAACGATGAAGCGGACGAGGGAGCCGTACTCATGGCGTCGAAAGACGCCGGTGCCTTGGCGCAAGCGCAGTACCTCACCCCCGATGAACCCTGGACCGACATCTGGTGGCCTAAACGCAATTCCGACGATTTCTATCTCAGTGACCTCAACCGGGGACTGCTAGCCTCACTCCCTCAGCGGGTATGGCGCGGGTTCACAGACAGTTACAGACAGTACGCCCGTCCTTGAAAGATGGGAAGCCGCAGCTGCAGCCACATGCCCCAAACTGAGCAACGGCACCCTCGCCGCCACGTCCCGCCACCCCTGGCTGGTGAAACAAATCCCCTATGCTCGCTACGGATATCTGTTCAACGCCCAACTGAAACGCCGGTATCGGATGGGGGGAGATGGCCGCTGCCCGCTCTGCCACGCACCCGACTCTGGAGGACACATCCTCGGCGGATGCGACCGGCCCAACATGAAAGGTGCGTACATCAATCGACACAACTGCGCCGTCCAGCGCATTGCTAAGTGCATCTCGAAAGGTGGCCAAGGCGGGGGCTTCATGGTCATGGACGCAGGGAAAGAGGACGAGCTACCCCAGTATGCGTCAGCCCAGAGGCCCCCCGCCTGGCTATTCAAACCTGGCACCTCATCTGAACTTATATCCAAGCTTCGGCCCGACATCTTACTCATCCCAGACCTGCCTGCCCACACCGTATCTGCCGACTATCGCCCTCCCCGGGACAAGAGCAACATGCCCGTGCACATTATTGAGGTGGGATACAGCTCCGACACCGGCCACCTTCACAAACGTGAAGAAAAAGCCGAGCAACACCTGACCCTGAAGCTGCTGCTGGAAGACGTGGGGTGGCAAGTCCACTACTCGGCCAACGAGTGCGTCACCCTGGGAGTGACGGGATCCATACCCTACAACTTGGTGCCCCTCCTCACAACACACCTGGGAGTGAAGCAGGACAACGCCAAGGCATGTGCCCGCGAACTCCACACCCACGCCGTAAGCAGTGCTGGGGGCATCATCAAACTCAGGCGTATTACAGAAGGGCAAATGCGCCGGCCACCCGGGTGAGACCCCCCCCTTGCATGGTCTCGCTTGCGTGGTGAGGTGGCAGCGTGAGGGGGCGTTCCTTTGCCCCTCACCCTGACCCACCTTACCCCGATAATCTACGCCAGACCCTACGGGTCGGCGTTACCATTTTATTTTATTTTATTTTGAGACCGGGCACCGCCTTGGCAACGAATTCGGTGTAGAGGGCGGGGTTCGTGTAGCCGGTCGCCACGTCGGGCGCCATGCAGGTTTGGATCCCGCGGTTGAGGTCATTCACATAGTGCCCCGCGTTTGGCTCCTGCGGCCCATCTACGGGTTCCTTGAATGCTTTTCGTAGCCAGAAGTAGTTAGCCCTCGGAATGTTGTCCGCCGTTTCGTGCAGCCACTTGGCGTCTTTTGGCGCCTTATCAGCCGAGGGAGGCGACGCCAGACGGCGCAGGCTGAGGAGACGAAGGAGGCGCAGGCGGCTGGGGCCTGAAGGCGCTGCACGCGTAGGCTTAGCCGAGGGAGGCGACGCCAGACGGCGCAGGCTGAGGAGACGAAGGAGGCGCAGGCGGCTGGGGCCTGAAGGTGCTGCACGCGTAGACGAAGCCGAGGGAGGCGACGCCAGACGGCGCAGGCTGAGGAGACGAAGGAGGCGCAGGCGGCTGGGGCCTGAAGGCGCTGCACGCGTAGACGAAGCCGAGGGAGGCGACGCCAGACGGCGCAGGCTGAGGAGACAAAGGAGACGCAGGCGGCTGGGGCCTGAAGGCGCTGCGCGCGTAGGCTTAGCCGAGGGAGGCGACGCCAGACGGCGCAGGCTGAGGAGACGAAGGAGGCTCAGGCGGCTGGGCTTGAAGGCGCCGCACGCGTAGGCTAAACCGAGGGAGGCAACGACAGACGGCGCAGGCTTGGAAGGCGAAGGAGGCGCAGGCGGCTGGGGCCTGAAGGCGCCGCACGCGTAGGCTAAACCGAGGGAGGCGACGCCAGATGGCGCAGGCTGAGACGAAGGAGGCGCAGGCGGCTGGGGCCTGAAGGTGCTGCACGCGTAGGCTTAGCCGAGGGAGGCGACGCCAGACGGCGCAGGCTGAGGAGACGAAGGAGGCGCAGGCGGCTGGGGCCTGAAGGCGCTGCACGCGTAGGCTTAGCCGAGGGAGGCGACGCCAGACGGTGCAGGCTGGGAAGACGAAGGAGGCGCAGGCGGCTGGGGCCTGAAGGCGCCGCACGCGTAGGCTTAGCCGAGGGAGGCGACGCCAGACGGCGCAGGCTGAGGAGACGAAGGAAGCCCAGGCGGCTGGGGCCTGAAGGCGCTGCACGCGTGGGCTAAACCGAGGGAGGCAACAACAGACGGCGCAGGCTGGGAGGGCAAAGGAGGCGCAGGCGGCTGGGGCCTGAAGGCGCCGCACGCGTAGGCTTAGCCGAGGGAGGCGACGCCAGACGGCGCAGGCTGAGGAGACGAAGGAGGCATAGGCGGCTGGGGCCTGAAGGCGCTGCACGCGTGGGCTAAACCGAGGGAGGCGACGCCAGACGGCGCAGGCTGGGAAGGCGAAGGAGGCGCAGGCGGCTGGGGCCTGAAGGCGCTGCGCGCGTAGGCTTAGCCGAGGGAGGCGACGCCAGACGGCGCAGGCTAAGGAGACGAAGGAGGCGCAGGCGGCTGGGCCTGAAGGCGCCGCACGCGTAGACGAAGCCGAGGGAGGCGACGCCAGACGGCGCAGGCTGAGGAGACGAAGGAAGCCCAGGCGGCTGGGGCCTGAAGGCGCTGCCCGCGTAGGCTTAGCCGAGGGAGGCGACGCCAGACGGCGCAGGCTGAGGAGACGAAGGAGGCGCAGGCGGCTGGGGCTGAAGGCGCTGCACGCGTAGGCTTAGCCGAGGGAGGCGACGCCAGACGGCGCAGGCTGAGGAGACGAAGGAGCCGCAGGCGGCTGGGGCCTGAAGGTGCTGCACGCGTAGACGAAGCCGAGGGAGGCGACGCCAGACGGCGCAGGCTGAGGAGACGAAGGAGGCTCAGGCGGCTGGGCTTGAAGGCGCCGCACGCGTAGGCTAAACCGAGGGAGGCGACGCCAGACGGCGCAGGCTGAGGAGACGAAGGAGGCGCAGGCGGCTGGGGCCTGAAGGTGCTGCACGCGTAGACGAAGCCGAGGGAGGCGACGCCAGACGGCGCAGGCTGAGGAGACGAAGGAGGCTCAGGCGGCTGGGCTTGAAGGCGCCGCACGCGTAGGCTAAACCGAGGGAGGCAACGACAGACGGCGCAGGCTTGGAAGGCGAAGGAGGCGCAGGCGGCTGGGGCCTGAAGGCGCTGCGCGCGTAGGCTTAGCCGAGGGAGGCGACGCCAGACGGCGCAGGCTGAGGAGACGAAGGAAGCCCAGGCGGCTGGGGCCTGAAGGCGCTGCACGCGTAGGCTTAGCCGAGGGAGGCGACGCCAGACGGCGCAGGCTGAGGAGACGAAGGAGGCTCAGGCGGCTGGGCTTGAAGGCGCCGCACGCGTAGGCTAAACCGAGGGAGGCGACGCCAGACGGCGCAGGCCGAGGAGACGAAGGAGGCGCAGGCGGCTGGGGCCTGAAGGTGCTGCACGCGTAGACGAAGCCGAGGGAGGCGACGCCAGACGGCGCAGGCTGAGGAGACGAAGGAGGCTCAGGCGGCTGGGGCCTGAAGGCGCTGCACGCGTAGGCTAAACCGAGGGAGGCAACGACAGACGGCGCAGGCTTGGAAGGCGAAGGAGGCGCAGGCGGCTGGGGCCTGAAGGCGCTGCGCGCGTAGGCTTAGCCGAGGGAGGCGACGCCAGACGGCGCAGGCTGAGGAGACGAAGGAGGCTCAGGCGGCTGGGCTTGAAGGCGCCGCACGCGTAGGCTAAACCGAGGGAGGCGACGACAGACGGCGCAGGCTTGGAAGGCGAAGGAGGCGCAGGCGGCTGGGGCCTGAAGGTGCTGCACGCGTAGACGAAGCCGAGGGAGGCGACGCCAGACGGCGCAGGCTGAGGAGACGAAGGAGGCGCAGGCGGCTGGGGCCTGAAGGCGCTGCACGCGTAGGCTTAGCCGAGGGAGGCGACGCCAGACGGCGCAGGCTGAGGAGACGAAGGAGGCTCAGGCGGCTGGGCTTGAAGGCGCCGCACGCGTAGGCTAAACCGAGGGAGGCGACGCCAGACGGCGCAGGCTGAGGAGACGAAGGAGGCGCAGGCGGCTGGGGCCTGAAGGTGCTGCACGCGTAGACGAAGCCGAGGGAGGCGACGCCAGACGGCGCAGGCTGAGGAGACGAAGGAGGCTCAGGCGGCTGGGCTTGAAGGCGCCGCACGCGTAGGCTAAACCGAGGGAGGCAACGACAGACGGCGCAGGCTTGGAAGGCGAAGGAGGCGCAGGCGGCTGGGGCCTGAAGGCGCTGCACGCGTAGGCTTAGCCAAGGGAGGCGACGCCAGACGGCGCAGGCTGAGGAGACAAAGGAGACGCAGGGGGCTGGGGCCTGAAGGCGCTGCACGCGTAGACCAAGCCGAGGGAGGCGACGCCATACGGCGCAGGCTGAGGAGACAAAGGATGCGCAGGCGGCTGGGGCCTGAAGGCGCTGCGCGCGTAGGCTTAGCCGAGGGAGGCGACGCCAGACGGCGCAGGCTGAGGAGACGAAGGAAGCCCAGGCGGCTGGGGCCTGAAGGCGCTGCACGCGTAGGCTTAGCCAAGGGAGGCGACGCCAGACGGCGCAGGCTGAGGAGACAAAGGAGACGCAGGGGGCTGGGGCCTGAAGGCGCTGCACGCGTAGACCAAGCCGAGGGAGGCGACGCCATACGGCGCAGGCTGAGGAGACAAAGGATGCGCAGGCGGCTGGGGCCTGAAGGCGCTGCGCGCGTAGGCTTAGCCGAGGGAGGCGACGCCAGACGGCGCAGGCTGAGGAGACGAAGGAAGCCCAGGCGGCTGGGGCCTGAAGGCGCTGCACGCGTAGGCTTAGCCGAGGGAGGCGACGCCAGACGGCGCAGGCTGAGGAGACGAAGGAGGCTCAGGCGGCTGGGCTTGAAGGCGCCGCACGCGTAGGCTAAACCGAGGGAGGCGACGCCAGACGGCGCAGGCTGAGGAGACGAAGGAGGCGCAGGCGGCTGGGGCCTGAAGGCGCTGCACGCGTAGACTAAACCGAGGGAGGCGACGCCAGACGGCGCAGGCTGAGGAGACAAAGGAGACGCAGGGGGCTGGGGCCTGAAGGCGCTGCACGCGTAGGCTTAGCCGAGGGAGGCGACGCCAGACGGCGCAGGCTGAGGAGACGAAGGAAGCCCAGGCGGCTGGGGCCTGAAGGCGCTGCACGCGTAGGCTTAGCCGAGGGAGGCGACGCCAGACGGCGCAGGCTGAGGAGACGAAGGAGGCTCAGGCGGCTGGGCTTGAAGGCGCCGCACGCGTAGGCTTAGCCGAGGGAGGCGACGCCAGACGGCGCAGGCTGAGGAGACGAAGGAGGCGCAGGCGGCTGGGGCCTGAAGGTGCTGCACGCGTAGGCTAAACCGAGGGAGGCAACGACAGACGGCGCAGGCTTGGAAGGCGAAGGAGGCGCAGGCGGCTGGGGCCTGAAGGCGCTGCGCGCGTAGGCTTAGCCGAGGGAGGCGACGCCAGACGGCGCAGGCTGAGGAGACGAAGAAAGCCCAGGCGGCTGGGGCCTGAAGGCGCTGCCCGCGTAGGCTTAGCCGAGGGAGGCGACGCCAGACGGCGCAGGCTGAGGAGACGAAGGAGGCGCAGGCGGCTGGGGCTGAAGGCGCTGCACGCGTAGGCTTAGCCGAGGGAGGCGACGCCAGACGGCGCAGGCTGAGGAGACGAAGGAGCCGCAGGCGCCTGGGGCCTGAAGGTGCTGCACGCGTAGGCTAAACCGAGGGAGGCGACGCCATACGGCGCCGGCTGAGGAGACAAAGGAGGCGCAGGCGGCTGGGGCCTGAAGGCGCTGCGCGCGTAGGCTTATCCGAGGGAGGCGACGCCAGACGGCGCAGGCTGAGGAGACGAAGGAGGCGCAGGCGGCTGGGGCCTGAAGGCGCTGCACGCGTAGGCTTAGCCAAGGGAGGCGACGCCATACGGCGCAGGCTGAGGAGACGAAGGAAGCCCAGGCGGCTGGGGCCTGAAGGCGCTGCACGCGTAGGCTTATCCGAGGGAGGCGACGCCAGACGGCGCAGGCTGAGGAGACGAAGGAGGCGCAGGCGGCTGGGGCCTGAAGGCGCTGCACGCGTAGACCAAGCCGAGGGAGGCGACGCCATACGGCGCAGGCTGAGGAGACAAAGGATGCGCAGGCGGCTGGGGCCTGAAGGCGCTGCGCGCGTAGGCTTAGCCGAGGGAGGCGACGCCAGACGGCGCAGGCTGAGGAGACGAAGGAAGCCCAGGCGGCTGGGGCCTGAAGGCGCTGCACGCGTAGGCTTAGCCGAGGGAGGCGACGCCAGACGGCGCAGGCTGAGGAGACGAAGGAGGCTCAGGCGGCTGGGCTTGAAGGCGCCGCACGCGTAGGCTAAACCGAGGGAGGCGACGCCAGACGGCGCAGGCTGAGGAGACGAAGGAGGCGCAGGCGGCTGGGGCCTGAAGGCGCTGCACGCGTAGACTTAGCCAAGGGAGGCGACGCCAGACGGCGCAGGCTGAGGAGACAAAGGAGACGCAGGGGGCTGGGGCCTGAAGGCGCTGCACGCGTAGGCTTAGCCGAGGGAGGCGACGCCAGACGGCGCAGGCTGAGGAGACGAAGGAAGCCCAGGCGGCTGGGGCCTGAAGGCGCTGCACGCGTAGGCTTAGCCGAGGGAGGCGACGCCAGACGGCGCAGGCTGAGGAGACGAAGGAGGCTCAGGCGGCTGGGCTTGAAGGCGCCGCACGCGTAGGCTTAGCCGAGGGAGGCGACGCCAGACGGCGCAGGCTGAGGAGACGAAGGAAGCCCAGGCGGCTGGGGCCTGAAGGCGCTGCACGCGTAGGCTTAGCCGAGGGAGGCGACGCCAGACGGCGCAGGCTGAGGAGACGAAGGAGGCTCAGGCGGCTGGGCTTGAAGGCGCCGCACGCGTAGGCTAAACCGAGGGAGGCGACGCCAGACGGCGCAGGCCGAGGAGACGAAGGAGGCGCAGGCGGCTGGGGCCTGAAGGTGCTGCACGCGTAGACGAAGCCGAGGGAGGCGACGCCAGACGGCGCAGGCTGAGGAGACGAAGGAGGCTCAGGCGGCTGGGGCCTGAAGGCGCTGCACGCGTAGGCTAAACCGAGGGAGGCAACGACAGACGGCGCAGGCTTGGAAGGCGAAGGAGGCGCAGGCGGCTGGGGCCTGAAGGCGCTGCGCGCGTAGGCTTAGCCGAGGGAGGCGACGCCAGACGGCGCAGGCTGAGGAGACGAAGGAGGCTCAGGCGGCTGGGCTTGAAGGCGCCGCACGCGTAGGCTAAACCGAGGGAGGCGACGACAGACGGCGCAGGCTTGGAAGGCGAAGGAGGCGCAGGCGGCTGGGGCCTGAAGGTGCTGCACGCGTAGACGAAGCCGAGGGAGGCGACGCCAGACGGCGCAGGCTGAGGAGACGAAGGAGGCGCAGGCGGCTGGGGCCTGAAGGCGCTGCACGCGTAGGCTTAGCCGAGGGAGGCGACGCCAGACGGCGCAGGCTGAGGAGACGAAGGAGGCTCAGGCGGCTGGGCTTGAAGGCGCCGCACGCGTAGGCTAAACCGAGGGAGGCGACGCCAGACGGCGCAGGCTGAGGAGACGAAGGAGGCGCAGGCGGCTGGGGCCTGAAGGTGCTGCACGCGTAGACGAAGCCGAGGGAGGCGACGCCAGACGGCGCAGGCTGAGGAGACGAAGGAGGCTCAGGCGGCTGGGCTTGAAGGCGCCGCACGCGTAGGCTAAACCGAGGGAGGCAACGACAGACGGCGCAGGCTTGGAAGGCGAAGGAGGCGCAGGCGGCTGGGGCCTGAAGGCGCTGCACGCGTAGGCTTAGCCAAGGGAGGCGACGCCAGACGGCGCAGGCTGAGGAGACAAAGGAGACGCAGGGGGCTGGGGCCTGAAGGCGCTGCACGCGTAGACCAAGCCGAGGGAGGCGACGCCATACGGCGCAGGCTGAGGAGACAAAGGATGCGCAGGCGGCTGGGGCCTGAAGGCGCTGCGCGCGTAGGCTTAGCCGAGGGAGGCGACGCCAGACGGCGCAGGCTGAGGAGACGAAGGAAGCCCAGGCGGCTGGGGCCTGAAGGCGCTGCACGCGTAGGCTTAGCCAAGGGAGGCGACGCCAGACGGCGCAGGCTGAGGAGACAAAGGAGACGCAGGGGGCTGGGGCCTGAAGGCGCTGCACGCGTAGACCAAGCCGAGGGAGGCGACGCCATACGGCGCAGGCTGAGGAGACAAAGGATGCGCAGGCGGCTGGGGCCTGAAGGCGCTGCGCGCGTAGGCTTAGCCGAGGGAGGCGACGCCAGACGGCGCAGGCTGAGGAGACGAAGGAAGCCCAGGCGGCTGGGGCCTGAAGGCGCTGCACGCGTAGGCTTAGCCGAGGGAGGCGACGCCAGACGGCGCAGGCTGAGGAGACGAAGGAGGCTCAGGCGGCTGGGCTTGAAGGCGCCGCACGCGTAGGCTAAACCGAGGGAGGCGACGCCAGACGGCGCAGGCTGAGGAGACGAAGGAGGCGCAGGCGGCTGGGGCCTGAAGGCGCTGCACGCGTAGACTAAACCGAGGGAGGCGACGCCAGACGGCGCAGGCTGAGGAGACAAAGGAGACGCAGGGGGCTGGGGCCTGAAGGCGCTGCACGCGTAGGCTTAGCCGAGGGAGGCGACGCCAGACGGCGCAGGCTGAGGAGACGAAGGAAGCCCAGGCGGCTGGGGCCTGAAGGCGCTGCACGCGTAGGCTTAGCCGAGGGAGGCGACGCCAGACGGCGCAGGCTGAGGAGACGAAGGAGGCTCAGGCGGCTGGGCTTGAAGGCGCCGCACGCGTAGGCTTAGCCGAGGGAGGCGACGCCAGACGGCGCAGGCTGAGGAGACGAAGGAGGCGCAGGCGGCTGGGGCCTGAAGGTGCTGCACGCGTAGGCTAAACCGAGGGAGGCAACGACAGACGGCGCAGGCTTGGAAGGCGAAGGAGGCGCAGGCGGCTGGGGCCTGAAGGCGCTGCGCGCGTAGGCTTAGCCGAGGGAGGCGACGCCAGACGGCGCAGGCTGAGGAGACGAAGAAAGCCCAGGCGGCTGGGGCCTGAAGGCGCTGCCCGCGTAGGCTTAGCCGAGGGAGGCGACGCCAGACGGCGCAGGCTGAGGAGACGAAGGAGGCGCAGGCGGCTGGGGCTGAAGGCGCTGCACGCGTAGGCTTAGCCGAGGGAGGCGACGCCAGACGGCGCAGGCTGAGGAGACGAAGGAGCCGCAGGCGCCTGGGGCCTGAAGGTGCTGCACGCGTAGGCTAAACCGAGGGAGGCGACGCCATACGGCGCCGGCTGAGGAGACAAAGGAGGCGCAGGCGGCTGGGGCCTGAAGGCGCTGCGCGCGTAGGCTTATCCGAGGGAGGCGACGCCAGACGGCGCAGGCTGAGGAGACGAAGGAGGCGCAGGCGGCTGGGGCCTGAAGGCGCTGCACGCGTAGGCTTAGCCAAGGGAGGCGACGCCATACGGCGCAGGCTGAGGAGACGAAGGAAGCCCAGGCGGCTGGGGCCTGAAGGCGCTGCACGCGTAGGCTTATCCGAGGGAGGCGACGCCAGACGGCGCAGGCTGAGGAGACGAAGGAGGCGCAGGCGGCTGGGGCCTGAAGGCGCTGCACGCGTAGACCAAGCCGAGGGAGGCGACGCCATACGGCGCAGGCTGAGGAGACAAAGGAGGCGCAGGCGGCTGGGGCCTGAAGGCGCTGCGCGCGTAGGCTTAGCCGAGGGAGGCGACGCCAGACGGCGCAGGCTGAGGAGACGAAGGAAGCCCAGGCGGCTGGGGCCTGAAGGCGCTGCACGCGTAGGCTTAGCCGAGGGAGGCGACGCCAGACGGCGCAGGCTGAGGAGACGAAGGAGGCTCAGGCGGCTGGGCTTGAAGGCGCCGCACGCGTAGGCTAAACCGAGGGAGGCGACGCCAGACGGCGCAGGCTGAGGAGACGAAGGAGGCGCAGGCGGCTGGGGCCTGAAGGCGCTGCACGCGTAGACTTAGCCAAGGGAGGCGACGCCAGACGGCGCAGGCTGAGGAGACAAAGGAGACGCAGGGGGCTGGGGCCTGAAGGCGCTGCACGCGTAGGCTTAGCCGAGGGAGGCGACGCCAGACGGCGCAGGCTGAGGAGACGAAGGAAGCCCAGGCGGCTGGGGCCTGAAGGCGCTGCACGCGTAGGCTTAGCCGAGGGAGGCGACGCCAGACGGCGCAGGCTGAGGAGACGAAGGAGGCTCAGGCGGCTGGGCTTGAAGGCGCCGCACGCGTAGGCTTAGCCGAGGGAGGCGACGCCAGACGGCGCAGGCTGAGGAGACGAAGGAGGCGCAGGCGGCTGGGGCCTGAAGGTGCTGCACGCGTAGACGAAGCCGAGGGAGGCGACGCCAGACGGCGCAGGCTGAGGAGACGAAGGAGGCTCAGGCGGCTGGGCTTGAAGGCGCCGCACGCGTAGGCTAAACCGAGGGAGGCAACGACAGACGGCGCAGGCTTGGAAGGCGAAGGAGGCGCAGGCGGCTGGGGCCTGAAGGCGCTGCGCGCGTAGGCTTAGCCGAGGGAGGCGACGCCAGACGGCGCAGGCTGAGGAGACGAAGAAAGCCCAGGCGGCTGGGGCCTGAAGGCGCTGCCCGCGTAGGCTTAGCCGAGGGAGGCGACGCCAGACGGCGCAGGCTGAGGAGACGAAGGAGGCGCAGGCGGCTGGGGCTGAAGGCGCTGCACGCGTAGGCTTAGCCGAGGGAGGCGACGCCAGACGGCGCAGGCTGAGGAGACGAAGGAGCCGCAGGCGCCTGGGGCCTGAAGGTGCTGCACGCGTAGGCTAAACCGAGGGAGGCGACGCCATACGGCGCCGGCTGAGGAGACAAAGGAGGCGCAGGCGGCTGGGGCCTGAAGGCGCTGCGCGCGTAGGCTTATCCGAGGGAGGCGACGCCAGACGGCGCAGGCTGAGGAGACGAAGAAAGCCCAGGCGGCTGGGGCCTGAAGGCGCTGCCCGCGTAGGCTTAGCCGAGGGAGGCGACGCCAGACGGCGCAGGCTGAGGAGACGAAGGAGGCGCAGGCGGCTGGGGCTGAAGGCGCTGCACGCGTAGGCTTATCCGAGGGAGGCGACGCCAGACGGCGCAGGCTGAGGAGACGAAGGAGGCGCAGGCGGCTGGGGCCTGACGGCGCTGCACGCGTAGACCAAGCCGAGGGAGGCGACGCCATACGGCGCAGGCTGAGGAGACAAAGGATGCGCAGGCGGCTGGGGCCTGAAGGCGCTGCACGCGTAGGCTTAGCCGAGGGAGGCGACGCCAGACGGCGCAGGCTGAGGAGACGAAGGAAGCCCAGGCGGCTGGGGCCTGAAGGCGCTGCACGCGTAGGCTTAGCCGAGGGAGGCGACGCCAGACGGCGCAGGCTGAGGAGACGAAGGAGGCTCAGGCGGCTGGGCTTGAAGGCGCCGCACGCGTAGGCTAAACCGAGGGAGGCGACGCCAGACGGCGCAGGCTGAGGAGACGAAGGAGGCGCAGGCGGCTGGGGCCTGAAGGCGCTGCACGCGTAGACTTAGCCAAGGGAGGCGACGCCAGACGGCGCAGGCTGAGGAGACAAAGGAGACGCAGGGGGCTGGGGCCTGAAGGCGCTGCACGCGTAGGCTTAGCCGAGGGAGGCGACGCCAGACGGCGCAGGCTGAGGAGACGAAGGAAGCCCAGGCGGCTGGGGCCTGAAGGCGCTGCACGCGTAGGCTTAGCCGAGGGAGGCGACGCCAGACGGCGCAGGCTGAGGAGACGAAGGAGGCTCAGGCGGCTGGGCTTGAAGGCGCCGCACGCGTAGGCTTAGCCGAGGGAGGCGACGCCAGACGGCGCAGGCTGAGGAGACGAAGGAGGCGCAGGCGGCTGGGGCCTGAAGGTGCTGCACGCGTAGGCTAAACCGAGGGAGGCGACGCCAGACGGCGCAGGCTGAGGAGACGAAGGAGGCTCAGGCGGCTGGGCTTGAAGGCGCCGCACGCGTAGGCTAAACCGAGGGAGGCAACGACAGACGGCGCAGGCTTGGAAGGCGAAGGAGGCGCAGGCGGCTGGGGCCTGAAGGCGCTGCGCGCGTAGGCTTAGCCGAGGGAGGCGACGCCAGACGGCGCAGGCTGAGGAGACGAAGAAAGCCCAGGCGGCTGGGGCCTGAAGGCGCTGCCCGCGTAGGCTTAGCCGAGGGAGGCGACGCCAGACGGCGCAGGCTGAGGAGACGAAGGAGGCGCAGGCGGCTGGGGCTGAAGGCGCTGCACGCGTAGGCTTAGCCGAGGGAGGCGACGCCAGACGGCGCAGGCTGAGGAGACGAAGGAGCCGCAGGCGGCTGGGGCCTGAAGGTGCTGCACGCGTAGGCTAAACCGAGGGAGGCGACGCCATACGGCGCCGGCTGAGGAGACAAAGGAGGCGCAGGCGGCTGGGGCCTGAAGGCGCTGCGCGCGTAGGCTTATCCGAGGGAGGCGACGCCAGACGGCGCAGGCTGAGGAGACGAAGGAGGCGCAGGCGGCTGGGGCCTGAAGGCGCTGCACGCGTAGGCTTAGCCAAGGGAGGCGACGCCAGACGGCGCAGGCTGAGGAGACAAAGGAGACGCAGGGGGCTGGGGCCTGAAGGCGCTGCGCGCGTAGGCTTAGCCGAGGGAGGCGACGCCAGACGGCGCAGGCTGAGGAGACGAAGGAGGCGCAGGCGGCTGGGGCCTGAAGGCGCTGCACGCGTAGACCAAGCCGAGGGAGGCGACGCCATACGGCGCCGGCTGAGGAGACAAAGGAGGCTCAGGCGGCTGGGCTTGAAGGCGCCGCACGCGTAGGCTTAGCCGAGGGAGGCGACGCCAGACGGCGCAGGCTGAGGAGACGAAGGAGGCGCAGGCGGCTGGGGCCTGAAGGTGCTGCACGCGTAGGCTTAGCCGAGGGAGGCGACGCCAGACGGCGCAGGCTGAGGAGACGAAGGAGGCTCAGGCGGCTGGGCTTGAAGGCGCCGCACGCGTAGGCTAAACCGAGGGAGGCAACGACAGACGGCGCAGGCTTGGAAGGCGAAGGAGGCGCAGGCGGCTGGGGCCTGAAGGCGCTGCGCGCGTAGGCTTAGCCGAGGGAGGCGACGCCAGACGGCGCAGGCTGAGGAGACGAAGAAAGCCCAGGCGGCTGGGGCCTGAAGGCGCTGCCCGCGTAGGCTTAGCCGAGGGAGGCGACGCCAGACGGCGCAGGCTGAGGAGACGAAGGAGGCGCAGGCGGCTGGGGCTGAAGGCGCTGCACGCGTAGGCTTAGCCGAGGGAGGCGACGCCAGACGGCGCAGGCTGAGGAGACGAAGGAGCCGCAGGCGGCTGGGGCCTGAAGGTGCTGCACGCGTAGGCTAAACCGAGGGAGGCGACGCCATACGGCGCCGGCTGAGGAGACAAAGGAGGCGCAGGCGGCTGGGGCCTGAAGGCGCTGCGCGCGTAGGCTTATCCGAGGGAGGCGACGCCAGACGGCGCAGGCTGAGGAGACGAAGGAGGCGCAGGCGGCTGGGGCCTGAAGGCGCTGCACGCGTAGGCTTAGCCAAGGGAGGCGACGCCATACGGCGCAGGCTGAGGAGACAAAGGAGACGCAGGGGGCTGGGGCCTGAAGGCGCTGCGCGCGTAGGCTTAGCCGAGGGAGGCGACGCCAGACGGCGCAGGCTGAGGAGACGAAGGAGGCGCAGGCGGCTGGGGCCTGAAGGCGCTGCACGCGTAGACCAAGCCGAGGGAGGCGACGCCATACGGCGCCGGCTGAGGAGACAAAGGAGGCGCAGGCGGCTGGGGCCTGAAGGCGCTGCACGCGTAGGCTTAGCCGAGGGAGGCGACGCCAGACGGCGCAGGCTGAGGAGACGAAGGAGGCGCAGGCGGCTGGGGCCTGAAGGCGCTGCACGCGTAGACCAAGCCGAGGGAGGCGACGCCATACGGCGCCGGCTGAGGAGACAAAGGAGGCGCAGGCGGCTGGGGCCTGAAGGCGCTGCGCGCGTAGGCTTATCCGAGGGAGGCGACGCCAGACGGCGCAGGCTGAGGAGACGAAGGAGGCGCAGGCGGCTGGGGCCTGAAGGCGCTGCACGCGTAGACTTAGCCAAGGGAGGCGACGCCATACGGCGCAGGCTGAGGAGACGAAGGAGGCGCAGGCGGCTGGGGCCTGAAGGCGCTGCACGCGTAGACTTAGCCAAGGGAGGCGACGCCATACGGCGCAGGCTGAGGAGACAAAGGAGACGCAGGGGGCTGGGGCCTGAAGGCGCTGCGCGCGTAGGCTTATCCGAGGGAGGCGACGCCAGACGGCGCAGGCTGAGGAGACGAAGGAAGCCCAGGCGGCTGGGGCCTGAAGGCGCTGCACGCGTAGGCTTAGCCGAGGGAGGCGACGCCAGACGGCGCAGGCTGAGGAGACGAAGGAGGCGCAGGCGGCTGGGGCCTGAAGGCGCTGCACGCGTAGGCTTATCCGAGGGAGGCGACGCCATACGGCGCAGGCTGAGGAGACGAAGGAAGCCCAGGCGGCTGGGGCCTGAAGGCGCTGCACGCGTAGGCTTAGCCGAGGGAGGCGACGCCAGACGGCGCAGGCTGAGGAGACGAAGGAGGCTCAGGCGGCTGGGCTTGAAGGCGCCGCACGCGTAGGCTAAACCGAGGGAGGCGACGCCATACGGCGCAGGCTGAGGAGACGAAGGAGGCGCAGGCGGCTGGGGCCTGAAGGCGCTGCACGCGTAGACTTAGCTGAGGGAGGCGACGCCAGACGGCGCAGGCTGAGGAGACGAAGGAGGCGCAGGCGGCTGGGGCCTGAAGGCGCTGCACGCGTAGACCAAGCCGAGGGAGGCGACGCCATACGGCGCCGGCTGAGGAGACAAAGGAGGCTCAGGCGGCTGGGCTTGAAGGCGCCGCACGCGTAGGCTTAGCCGAGGGAGGCGACGCCAGACGGCGCAGGCTGAGGAGACGAAGGAGGCGCAGGCGGCTGGGGCCTGAAGGTGCTGCACGCGTAGGCTTAGCCGAGGGAGGCGACGCCAGACGGCGCAGGCTGAGGAGACGAAGGAGGCTCAGGCGGCTGGGCTTGAAGGCGCCGCACGCGTAGGCTAAACCGAGGGAGGCAACGACAGACGGCGCAGGCTTGGAAGGCGAAGGAGGCGCAGGCGGCTGGGGCCTGAAGGCGCTGCGCGCGTAGGCTTAGCCGAGGGAGGCGACGCCAGACGGCGCAGGCTGAGGAGACGAAGAAAGCCCAGGCGGCTGGGGCCTGAAGGCGCTGCCCGCGTAGGCTTAGCCGAGGGAGGCGACGCCAGACGGCGCAGGCTGAGGAGACGAAGGAGGCGCAGGCGGCTGGGGCTGAAGGCGCTGCACGCGTAGGCTTAGCCGAGGGAGGCGACGCCAGACGGCGCAGGCTGAGGAGACGAAGGAGCCGCAGGCGGCTGGGGCCTGAAGGTGCTGCACGCGTAGGCTAAACCGAGGGAGGCGACGCCATACGGCGCCGGCTGAGGAGACAAAGGAGGCGCAGGCGGCTGGGGCCTGAAGGCGCTGCGCGCGTAGGCTTATCCGAGGGAGGCGACGCCAGACGGCGCAGGCTGAGGAGACGAAGGAGGCGCAGGCGGCTGGGGCCTGAAGGCGCTGCACGCGTAGGCTTAGCCAAGGGAGGCGACGCCATACGGCGCAGGCTGAGGAGACAAAGGAGACGCAGGGGGCTGGGGCCTGAAGGCGCTGCGCGCGTAGGCTTAGCCGAGGGAGGCGACGCCAGACGGCGCAGGCTGAGGAGACGAAGGAGGCGCAGGCGGCTGGGGCCTGAAGGCGCTGCACGCGTAGACCAAGCCGAGGGAGGCGACGCCAGACGGCGCAGGCTGAGGAGACAAAGGAGGCGCAGGCGGCTGGGGCCTGAAGGCGCTGCACGCGTAGGCTTAGCCGAGGGAGGCGACGCCAGACGGCGCAGGCTGAGGAGACGAAGGAGGCGCAGGCGGCTGGGGCCTGAAGGCGCTGCACGCGTAGACCAAGCCGAGGGAGGCGACGCCATACGGCGCCGGCTGAGGAGACGAAGGAGGCGCAGGCGGCTGGGGCCTGAAGGCGCTGCGCGCGTAGGCTTATCCGAGGGAGGCGACGCCAGACGGCGCAGGCTGAGGAGACGAAGGAGGCGCAGGCGGCTGGGGCCTGAAGGCGCTGCACGCGTAGACTTAGCCAAGGGAGGCGACGCCATACGGCGCAGGCTGAGGAGACAAAGGAGACGCAGGGGGCTGGGGCCTGAAGGCGCTGCGCGCGTAGGCTTAGCCGAGGGAGGCGACGCCAGACGGCGCAGGCTGAGGAGACGAAGGAGGCTCAGGCGGCTGGGGCCTGAAGGCGCTGCACGCGTAGGCTTAGCCGAGGGAGGCGACGCCAGACGGCGCAGGCTGAGGAGACGAAGGAGGCGCAGGCGGCTGGGGCCTGAAGGCGCTGCACGCGTAGACCAAGCCGAGGGAGGCGACGCCATACGGCGCAGGCTGAGGAGACAAAGGAGGCGCAGGCGGCTGGGGCCTGAAGGCGCTGCGCGCGTAGGCTTATCCGAGGGAGGCGACGCCAGACGGCGCAGGCTGAGGAGACGAAGGAAGCCCAGGCGGCTGGGGCCTGAAGGCGCTGCACGCGTAGGCTTAGCCGAGGGAGGCGACGCCAGACGGCGCAGGCTGAGGAGACGAAGGAGGCTCAGGCGGCTGGGCTTGAAGGCGCCGCACGCGTAGGCTAAACCGAGGGAGGCGACGCCATACGGCGCAGGCTGAGGAGACGAAGGAGGCGCAGGCGGCTGGGGCCTGAAGGCGCTGCACGCGTAGACTTAGCTGAGGGAGGCGACGCCAGACGGCGCAGGCTGAGGAGACGAAGGAGGCGCAGGCGGCTGGGGCCTGAAGGCGCTGCACGTGTAGACGAAGCCGAGGGAGGCGACGCCAGACGGCGCAGGCTGAGGAGACGAAGGAGGCGCAGGCGGCTGGGGCCTGAAGGCGCTGCACGCGTAGGCTTAGCCGAGGGAGGCGACGCCAGACGGCGCAGGCTGAGGAGACGAAGGAGGCTCAGGCGGCTGGGCTTGAAGGCGCCGCACGCGTAGGCTAAACCGAGGGAGGCGACGCCAGACGGCGCAGGCTGAGGAGACGAAGGAGGCGCAGGCGGCTGGGGCCTGAAGGTGCTGCACGCGTAGACGAAGCCGAGGGAGGCGACGCCAGACGGCGCAGGCTGAGGAGACGAAGGAGGCTCAGGCGGCTGGGCTTGAAGGCGCCGCACGCGTAGGCTAAACCGAGGGAGGCAACGACAGACGGCGCAGGCTTGGAAGGCGAAGGAGGCGCAGGCGGCTGGGGCCTGAAGGCGCTGCACGCGTAGGCTTAGCCGAGGGAGGCGACGCCAGACGGCGCAGGCTGAGGAGACGAAGGAGGCGCAGGCGGCTGGGGCCTGAAGGCGCTGCACGCGTAGGCTTAGCCGAGGGAGGCGACGCCAGACGGCGCAGGCTGAGGAGACGAAGGAAGCCCAGGCGGCTGGGGCCTGAAGGCGCTGCACGCGTAGGCTTAGCCGAGGGAGGCGACGCCAGACGGCGCAGGCTGAGGAGACGAAGGAAGCCCAGGCGGCTGGGGCCTGAAGGCGCTGCGCGCGTAGGCTTAGCCGAGGGAGGCGACGCCATACGGCGCAGGCTGAGGAGACAAAGGATGCGCAGGCGGCTGGGGCCTGAAGGCGCTGCGCGCGTAGGCTTAGCCGAGGGAGGCGACGCCAGACGGCGCAGGCTGAGGAGACGAAGGAAGCCCAGGCGGCTGGGGCCTGAAGGCGCTGCGCGCGTAGGCTTAGCCGAGGGAGGCGACGCCAGACGGCGCAGGCTGAGGAGACGAAGGAAGCCCAGGCGGCTGGGGCCTGAAGGCGCTGCACGCGTAGGCTTAGCCGAGGGAGGCGACGCCAGCCCTATGGCAGCGGTTTCGATGTTACAGGGCCAGGCAACAATGCCTGGGGCAGACGCCCGACCCTTAACCCTGATGCCAATGTTAAGGGTCGGGCGTCTGCCCCTCAAGACTGTTACGGGGCTGGGCATGTGACACAGGCGCCGGGGCTGTAACGTGCCCCTGTTAAGGGGCGGACAGTGGGTATGTGACAATGCTGCGTGGGTACGTAACCTGGGCTGTGCTGTTGTAGCACGGTGCTCTTCAACGCACTAAGAAAGCGAGCTTACAAGAGGGGACAGTGCGAAGCGTGCAAGGACGCCAGGACCATGCATCTGATGATGCCAGGAGACCAGCTCCGCCACCCACCCCTGGGGGCTGCATACCCTAATACAGCCAAGTAAGTCCACGCGACTCTGGCCAAGCCTAAGCCCGCCAGATCCCTACCAAGCTGCCAACAAAACCGCACACACGAAGCCGGACAGGGCGGACGCACACAGGACACACACGCTCATCCTTAAGGCGAGGGAGGCGGGGAACCCGTGTCGTACAGCAAACGCCAGACCATACAATCACCGGCACCTAAGCAGGGGGCAGCGGGGAACCCGTGTCGTACAGCAAACGCAAGACCATACAATCACCGGCACCTAAACAGGGGGCACCGCATCCCAAGCCTTCGGGCGAATGCCCAAGCTAGGAAAGGACTGCAGCCGCCCCGCCGAAAGTCGGACCGAGCGGCACACCTGGGGCACCCTTCCCCCAGGCGAGCCACAACTCGGCACGAGCAAACACCCCCAATCAAGGCGTCTTCCAGGAGCAACCGCATCTCAAACCCCATGTGCAGCGTCAGGCAACCTTGCACTTCCAAACACAGTGCCGGTCCCCATCACACATGTATGTCCACCACACACGCGCAGCACACATCCACGGCGAGACCTTGCACACGGCAAGACCGCACGGCACACATCGTGCATGGAAAATGGCCATAGGCATGGGCGGCCACCCGCCATAGTTCTTCCTCGTTTTGACTCCAAAGACTCCAGCCTTTTCTCGTACTATGGCGATGGTCAACTGTAGCAAGAATGGTTAGGTGCTTTTGTGCATTGTGCATAGTCACTGCCGCTCCTCATAACCTCATGATCTCCATTACACGTACTCAACTTGAACCACGCATAAAGCACGCAACATGCCCGACCATGCATCTACCGTAGGTAAGAGCCCAGTACTAGCAGCTGCTGCCGTTGCACGCCGCTGAGGGTCAGCTGCTTGCATGCTAACCAGCCAACTGGCGCGGGCGCACCAGCTGACGGCCCGTGCGTCAGCCGCCAGTGAGCCAGCCGCAGGGCAGCCAAGCCTGCAAGCATGCACAAGCCATGCGAGCAAGCTTGCATACAGCACTCCCAAGGGCATACCAGCATGAACTTAAAATGCCCGTGCACGCGTCAGCGCCTGTCGGGGCTGGGCGCAAGTATTGCAAATACGCTCTGCTTACTTCAGCGCCACGAGTCTTCCACGAGCGTCCAGTCAAAAGGCACGGCCGGCACGTTGGTCAAGATGGGACGTGACCAGCAGCTGTCGCATGCCGGACCACGGCAAACGGTCAGAATTTACTGCCGTGACCAAGCAACGATTGCTGCCATGTCACTGCCAAAGACGTCACTGCCACGCCCCTGCCACGCCCCTTCGCGACTCACAATTGCGGTGCAGGCGCTGTGCAGGATGCCATCTCGAGCGGACTCTTGCTTAATGAGAGCGCCTCTATCTATGTCAGCGAGAACCTCTGCGTCCACAATGCTACCAGGGTAAAAATAGAGGCTCTTGGTGGCTTCCCGGAACACAGGCCAAGCTGGTCAGCGCTGGTCAGCGCGAGCTGGTCAGAGCGAGCTGATACCACTGAACCTGAATCACTGGCCATTTTATTGCGGTAATTCAGTTTCATTTCATAAGATAGATACTAGTCGAAAAATATTTACTTGCCACTAAGAACACATAAAAGGCAAAGGGATACAAAGAAAGAATGATACAATATCATTGGAGAGTTTGTGCTAAACAGCTGAAGACCTGGTGGCCGAGTGCTCACTTTTGCCCCATCCCCTCCTACTTGGAGTAGGAGGAGATGGGGCGCAAGGCCAAAACGCAGCCAAATTCTTTTCAAAGAAAAAACAGCGACAAGTCACAAAATGTCATTGCCTTGAGATGTTAGGCTGTGGAAAGCAGCGCGTCGATGTGGACATGTCTTCGCTCCACCCTCCCGCCAGTGAGACTGCCGACCATCGCCCTATTGCTTTGCGTGTGTCGCGCACGCCTGCCCCCTCCCCACACCTCTGGCAGCGCCGCCCGGCATGCAATCGTGCTGCGCCACTGCCCTATTGCTTTGCGTGTGTCGCGCACGCCTGCCCCCTCCCCACACCTCTGGCAGCGCCGCCCGGCATGCATTCGTGCTGCGCCACTGCCCTATTGCTTTGCGTGTGTCGCGCACGCCTGCCCCCTCCCCACACCTCTGGTAGCGCCGCCCGGCTCGCAATCGTGCTGCACCACTGCCCTATTGCTTTGCGTGTGTCGCGCATGTCGCCCCCTCCCCACACCTCTGGTAGCGCCGCCCGGCTTGCAATCGTGCTGCGCCGCTGCCCTATTGCTTTGCGTGTGTCACGCATGCCTGCCCCCTCTCCACACCTCTGGTAGCGCCGCCCGGCATGCATTCGTGCTGCGCCACTGCCCTATTGCTTTGCGTGTGTCGCGCACGCCTGCCCCCACCCCACACCTCTGGCAGCGCCGCCAGGCATGCATTCGTGCTGCGCCACTGCCCTATTGCTTTGCGTGTGTCACGCATGTCTGCCCCCTCTCCACACCAGTGGTAGCGCCGCCCGGCTCGCAATCGTGCTGCGCCACTGCCCTATTGCTTTGCGTGTGTCGCGCACGCCTGCCCCCTCCCCACACCTCTGGTAGCGCCGCCCGGCATGCATTCGTGCTGCGCCACTGCCCTATTGCTTTGCGTGTGTCGCGCACGCCTGCCCCCTCCCCACACCTCTGGTAGCGCCGCCCGGCATGCATTCGTGCTGCGCCACTGCCCTATTGCTTTGCGTGTGTCACGCATGTCTGCCCCCTCTCCACGCCACTGGTAGCGCCGCCCGGCATGCATTCGTGCTGCGCCACTGCCCTATTGCTTTGCGTGTGTCACGCATGCCTGCCCCCACCGCACACCACTGGTAGCGCCGCCCGGCATGCATTCGTGCTGCGCCACTGCCCTATTGCTTTGCGTGTGTCACGCATGCCTGCCCCCACCGCACACCGCTGGTAGCGCCGCCCGGCATGCATTCGTGCTGCGCCACTGCCCTATTGCTTTGCGTGTGTCGCGCACGCCTGCCCCCTCCCCACACCTCTGGTAGCGCCGCCCGGCATGCATTCGTGCTGCGCCACTGCCCTATTGCTTTGCGTGTGTCGCGCACGCCTGCCCCCTCCCCACACCTCTGGTAGCGCCGCCCGGCATGCATTCGTGCTGCGCCACTGCCCTATTGCTTTGCGTGTGTCGCGCACGCCTGCCCCCTCCCCACACCTCTGGTAGCGCCGCCCGGCATGCATTCGTGCTGCGCCACTGCCCTATTGCTTTGCGTGTGTCACGCATGTCTGCCCCCTCTCCACGCCACTGGTAGCGCCGCCCGGCTCGCAATCGTGCTGCGCCACTGCCCTATTGCTTTGCGTGTGTCGCGCACGCCTGCCCCCTCCCCACACCTCTGGTAGCGCCGCCCGGCATGCATTCGTGCTGCGCCACTGCCCTATTGCTTTGCGTGTGTCGCGCATGCCTGCCCCCTCTCCACACCAGTGGTAGCGCCGCCCGGCATGCATTCGTGCTGCGCCACTGCCCTATTGCTTTGCGTGTGTCGCGCACGCCTGCCCCCTCCCCACACCTCTGGTAGCGCCGCCCGGCATGCATTCGTGCTGCGCCACTGCCCTATTGCTTTGCGTGTGTCGCGCATGCCTGCCCCCTCTCCACACCAGTGGTAGCGCCGCCCGGCATGCATTCGTGCTGCGCCACTGCCCTATTGCTTTGCGTGTGTCGCGCACGCCTGCCCCCTCCCCACACCTCTGGTAGCGCCGCCCGGCTCGCATTCGTGCTGCGCCACTGCCCTATTGCTTTGCGTGTGTCGCGCACGCCTGCCCCCTCTCCACGCCACTGGTAGCGCCGCCCGGCTCGCATTCGTGCTGCGCCACTGCCCTATTGCTTTGCGTGTGTCGCGCACGCCTGCCCCCTCCCCACACCTCTGGTAGCGCCGCCCGGCATGCATTCGTGCTGCGCCACTGCCCTATTGCTTTGCGTGTGTCGCGCATGCCTGCCCCCTCTCCACACCAGTGGTAGCGCCGCCCGGCTCGCATTCGTGCTGCGCCACTGCCCTATTGCTTTGCGTGTGTCGCGCACGCCTGCCCCCTCTCCACGCCACTGGTAGCGCCGCCCGGCTCGCATTCGTGCTGCGCCACTGCCCTATTGCTTTGCGTGTGTCGCGCATGCCTGCCCCCTCTCCACACCAGTGGTAGCGCCGCCCGGCTCGCAATCGTGCTGCGCCACTGCCCTATTGCTTTGCGTGTGTCGCGCATGCCTGCCCCCTCTCCACACCAGTGGTAGCGCCGACCGGCTCGCAATCGTGCTGCGCCACTGCCCTATTGCTTTGCGTGTGTCGCGCACGCCTGCCCCCACCGCACACCACTGGTAGCGCCGCCCGGCTCGCAATCGTGCTGCGCCACTGCCCTATTGCTTTGCGTGTGTCGCGCACGCCTGCCCCCTCCCCACACCTCTGGTAGCGCCGCCCGGCTCGCAATCGTGCTGCGCCACTGCCCTATTGCTTTGCGTGTGTCGCGCACGCCTGCCCCCTCCCCACACCTCTGGTAGCGCCGCCCGGCATGCATTCGTGCTGCGCCACTGCCCTATTGCTTTGCGTGTGTCGCGCATGCCTGCCCCCTCTCCACACCAGTGGTAGCGCCGCCCGGCATGCATTCGTGCTGCGCCACTGCCCTATTGCTTTGCGTGTGTCGCGCACGCCTGCCCCCTCCCCACACCTCTGGTAGCGCCGCCCGGCTCGCAATCGTGCTGCGCCACTGCCCTATTGCTTTGCGTGTGTCGCGCACGCCTGCCCCCACCGCACACCACTGGTAGCGCCGCCCGGCTCGCAATCGTGCTGCGCCACTGCCCTATTGCTTTGCGTGTGTCACGCATGTCTGCCCCCTCCCCACACCTCTGGTAGCGCCGCCCGGCATGCATTCGTGCTGCGCCACTGCCCTATTGCTTTGCGTGTGTCGCGCACGCCTGCCCCCTCTCCACGCCACTGGTAGCGCCGCCCGGCTCGCATTCGTGCTGCGCCACTGCCCTATTGCTTTGCGTGTGTCGCGCATGCCTGCCCCCTCTCCACACCAGTGGTAGCGCCGCCCGGCTCGCAATCGTGCTGCGCCACTGCCCTATTGCTTTGCGTGTGTCGCGCATGCCTGCCCCCTCTCCACACCAGTGGTAGCGCCGACCGGCTCGCAATCGTGCTGCGCCACTGCCCTATTGCTTTGCGTGTGTCGCGCACGCCTGCCCCCACCGCACACCACTGGTAGCGCCGCCCGGCTCGCAATCGTGCTGCGCCACTGCCCTATTGCTTTGCGTGTGTCGCGCACGCCTGCCCCCTCCCCACACCTCTGGTAGCGCCGCCCGGCTCGCAATCGTGCTGCGCCACTGCCCTATTGCTTTGCGTGTGTCGCGCACGCCTGCCCCCTCCCCACACCTCTGGTAGCGCCGCCCGGCATGCATTCGTGCTGCGCCACTGCCCTATTGCTTTGCGTGTGTCGCGCATGCCTGCCCCCTCTCCACACCAGTGGTAGCGCCGCCCGGCATGCATTCGTGCTGCGCCACTGCCCTATTGCTTTGCGTGTGTCGCGCACGCCTGCCCCCTCCCCACACCTCTGGTAGCGCCGCCCGGCTCGCAATCGTGCTGCGCCACTGCCCTATTGCTTTGCGTGTGTCGCGCACGCCTGCCCCCACCGCACACCACTGGTAGCGCCGCCCGGCTCGCAATCGTGCTGCGCCACTGCCCTATTGCTTTGCGTGTGTCGCGCACGCCTGCCCCCACCGCACACCACTGGTAGCGCCGCCCGGCTCGCATTCGTGCTGCGCCACTGCCCTATTGCTTTGCGTGTGTCGCGCACGCCTGCCCCCTCCCCACACCTCTGGTAGCGCCGCCCGGCTCGCAATCGTGCTGCGCCACTGCCCTATTGCTTTGCGTGTGTCGCGCACGCCTGCCCCCACCGCACACCACTGGTAGCGCCGCCCGGCTCGCAATCGTGCTGCGCCACTGCCCTATTGCTTTGCGTGTGTCGCGCACGCCTGCCCCCTCTCCACGCCACTGGTAGCGCCGCCCGGCATGCAATCGTGCTGCGCCACTGCCCTATTGCTTTGCGTGTGTCGCGCACGCCTGCCCCCTCTCCACGCCACTGGTAGCGCCGCCCGGCTCGCATTCGTGCTGCGCCACTGCCCTATTGCTTTGCGTGTGTCGCGCACGCCTGCCCCCTCCCCACACCTCTGGTAGCGCCGCCCGGCTCGCATTCGTGCTGCGCCGCTGCCCTATTGCTTTGCGTGTGTCACGCATGTCTGCCCCCTCCCCACACCTCTGGTAGCGCCGCCCGGCTCGCAATCGTGCTGCGCCACTGCCCTATTGCTTTGCGTGTGTCGCGCACGCCTGCCCCCTCTCCACGCCACTGGTAGCGCCGCCCGGCTCGCAATCGTGCTGCGCCACTGCCCTATTGCTTTGCGTGTGTCGCGCACGCCTGCCCCCTCCCCACACCTCTGGTACCGCCGCCCGGCATGCATTCGTGCTGCGCCACTGCCCTATTGCTTTGCGTGTGTCGCGCACGCCTGCCCCCTCCCCACACCTCTGGTAGCGCCGCCCGGCTCGCATTCGTGCTGCGCCGCTGCCCTATTGCTTTGCGTGTGTCACGCACGCCTGCCCCCTCCCCACACCTCTGGTAGCGCCGCCCGGCATGCATTCGTGCTGCGCCACTGCCCTATTGCTTTGCGTGTGTCACGCATGTCGCCCCCTCCCCACACCTCTGGTAGCGCCGCCCGGCAT
Organism: Chlamydomonas incerta; assembly: GCA_016834605.1. Lineage (NCBI taxonomy): Eukaryota > Viridiplantae > Chlorophyta > Chlorophyceae > Chlamydomonadales > Chlamydomonadaceae > Chlamydomonas > Chlamydomonas incerta. The sequence goes on from JAEHOC010000037.1 coordinate 705,528, forward strand.
GCATTCGTGCTGCGCCACTGCCCTATTGCTTTGCGTGTGTCACGCATGTCTGCCCCCATCGCACACCACTGGTAGCGCCGCCCGGCTCGCAATCGTGCTGCGCCACTGCCCTATTGCTTTGCGTGTGTCACGCATGTCGCCCCCTCCCCACACCTCTGGTAGCGCCGCCCGGCATGCATTCGTGCTGCGCCACTGCCCTATTGCTTTGCGTGTGTCGCGCACGCCTGCCCCCTCTCCACACCAGTGGTAGCGCCGACCGGCTCGCAATCGTGCTGCGCCACTGCCCTATTGCTTTGCGTGTGTCGCGCACGCCTGCCCCCATCGCACACCACTGGTAGCGCCGCCCGGCTCGCAATCGTGCTGCGCCACTGCCCTATTGCTTTGCGTGTGTCACGCATGTCTGCCCCCTCCCCACACCTCTGGTAGCGCCGCCCGGCATGCATTCGTGCTGCGCCACTGCCCTATTGCTTTGCGTGTGTCACGCATGTCTGCCCCCATCGCACACCACTGGTAGCGCCGCCCGGCTCGCAATCGTGCTGCGCCACTGCCCTATTGCTTTGCGTGTGTCACGCATGTCGCCCCCTCCCCACACCTCTGGTAGCGCCGCCCGGCATGCATTCGTGCTGCGCCACTGCCCTATTGCTTTGCGTGTGTCGCGCACGCCTGCCCCCTCCCCACACCTCTGGTAGCGCCGCCCGGCATGCATTCGTGCTGCGCCACTGCCCTATTGCTTTGCGTGTGTCGCGCACGCCTGCCCCCTCCCCACACCTCTGGTAGCGCCGCCCGGCATGCATTCGTGCTGCGCCACTGCCCTATTGCTTTGCGTGTGTCACGCATGCCTGCCCCCACCCCACACCTCTGGTAGCGCCGCGATAGGTCGTTGCGTGTATCGACAGGCCCTAACAGCCATTTCATTGCGAAGGTCACTGTGGCGCTACATACGTTGATGGGTTATGGAATCAGTGGCCGCCGAGGGCAGTGGACAGGGCTATGGAAGTGCGGGTGCCTGGGGTGGCCGCGGGGGCGTGGGCTGACACCCAGGCGGTCCCAATCGGTCCCAACCGGTCGACGGAGAACCCGAGGTTCTCCAAAATGTACGACAATGGATAAGCGAGTCGCCTTAGACAGCCTTCTTTGATGGCATACATTGTTTACGCAGATCTGCTTTACCTTGGCGCGACTAAATAAAACATGATTTGCGAAAATGGCAAACGTATGGCCCCTCGAGTTCCCGCCCGTTCAAATCACCTTTATCGAGTTATCGACAGACGAAGAGCGACAGGCCCTATGGCACCCAAATGGTCGTAACGATGCAAAAGCGGGGTTGACGATCCACGAGCGCGGGGTAACGGCCGGTTCGTGCCTGGCCGGCCGGGCACACCCAGGATGCAAGCGGAGCGGCGCAGAAGTGGCCGTTTAGCGTATTGATATGCGTGTGTGTAATGTAGAAAGGGTGGGGCACCTGAAGTCGACAATAAGTGAACATGCTACCATTCTTGGCTGAATTCCGTGTATTTACTTATGTTATGTGTTGATATAGTACACTATGCGGAGTGACAACCTTATTAAGTGTTTGCGGCCGTGAACGAGGAAGTTCGGGTGCGCTAGGCCGACTTGGTGACACTGTGACACAGGCCCGCGAGGGGGGTAACGACCATGGCTGATGGTAAAGATACACCTTGGGGACCGGTGGAGACATGAAACCTAGCAACGCCTGTGTGTGCCGATGTATTTAAAGCTGGATTCACTTTCACATTTTAAAGAAGTGTCTGTACAATAAGACACCCCACGTTGAAGTATACACTTGTACACACCCAGTTTGACCGAGACCGCAACAACGCGGTCGTGGCGACCGGCGTCAAGCGGCCACTTGGTGCACTCGGGCCTGGCTTAGACATTACGAATGACGAATTCTTCGCCAAGATGGACCGCGAGGTCTACTCGGCCTTTAGCGACCCGATGCGGAACCAGCTCCGCATCACCCTGCGCCAGAGGGGGCTGGACCTGCCAGGGATGGAGGACCACCTGTTCCACAGCTACGTGAACCACGGCCGAGATGACGCACGAAAGCTGCTGGGCAACTTTCTGGCAGACGGCCTGCTGGTGGAGTTGACCCTGCGCGCCTACGAGCCGTTGCTCGAGAAAAGGTGAGCTTATGTAGCACATTAAGACTGTTGGGGAGATTCGGTAACAGTAATACGCCACCAGAACAGATAAATTTCGTCGGTCAACATTCACTTTGGCCCCTCCTGACTGCTGCAGACTCGCGGCCAACGCGGCCTCCAAGCAGCCAGCCAAGAAGAGGAAGGCAGTCACCAAGAAGCTGACGGCCGAGGAGGAGTGGGAGCAGAAGCTGAAGGAGGCCGAGTGGTCGGCACCCAAGGCCATCGTTCAGGACGGCAAACGGTTCCTGCCCCTGTGGGTCAAGTGCAAGACCCAGATCAAGGCGTGCTGGATATCCCAGTCATACGCGCTCAAGTAGGTGCGGCGGAAGGAGGGGCTTGCAGCATAGTAGACACCAGTGCACAGCACGGCAAGGGCCGGGATACTCCTGCTAGTACCTGAGCCGCAAACACAGAAGCCCCAATGTCATTCAGATGTTATGCTACGCACACTAAGCTTTAATGTTACTCATGATTGCGGCAGGCTGGGCAGTGCTGGGATCAAGTGGGGCGACTGCAAGAAGGTCTTCCAGAACAAGGACGGCTCCAGCAACATCAGCGACTCCTTCGACCTGTACCGGCTGATGCGCGGCTGGTTTAGCTGCTACATTGACGAGACCACGAAGGTCAAGGACCTGGGCGCCGAGTTCCTGCAGATGGACCCCGTGGACCCGGTGGCCGCTGCTATCTGGGACAAGCTGGAGGCCATGGTGCAGACCTACTGTGAGAACTACCAGTCAGGCAAGTGGTGTTAGGAAGTAAGGGGGCGCTGTTGATGGGTCCTTTGATATATTTTGTCATTTGAGAGGGTGCAAGGCTCATGCAATTTCGCATACTTGCAGCTGATGTTTGCCTTCGGCCTATGTATCCGTGTGCAGAGGCCAAGTGGTCAGCCATGTACGGGCTGCAGCGGTTCGAGCCGCCCAAGGTGACGCTTCCTGGCATGACGGCGGACGAGATTCGCGGCGTGCTGAAGGACAACGCCAGTGCCCTGCACCGTGACTGGTACTACTACATGAAGGCCAGGAACCCGCCGATGATGGCCCGCCTATACAACGGTGACAACAACGCCACGCGAGGCACACCCGTGGCTCAGCTGGGCGGGGTGGCAACGCCGCTCACAGGTGTGCTTACTAGCTGTACTGACTCAGGGCATGTCTGAAAACTCAAGGGTCTTGGCTGCTGCCTGGCAATGTGCAGCCTTCTGAGTGTTACAGGTATTATGATATGTTCCAACTCGTATCCCGCTGGTGTGTGTGTGTACGCAGGTGCTGGCGGGAACCGCGCTGGAAACGGGCTGGCGGCGGGAGACCAGCAGCCAGCAGCGGATGTCGCGGCGCCGGCAGCAGGTGCGGCGGCTGGAGCGCCAGCGCATGGTGAAGTGGTGGAGGAGCAGCCCGATGGCGCAGCGGCGGCAGCGGTGATGGTGAATGGTGCGGCGCAAGCTCCTGTGACGGCGGCACAGGCAGGCATGGTAGCTGAGGTGACGGAGGCGGCAGGGGTGGGTGGAGAGGTGCCTGCTGGTCCCACGGGGGGGGGCTGCGCGTCCCCGCCGCACGCGCAAGGGGGGAGCTTAGACATTGATAGAGTGCACGTGCATGCCATTGCAATGTGACTGTGTGTGTGTGTGTGTGTGTGTGTGTGTGTGTGTGTGTGTGTAGGGTCACAAGATGATTTGATGACTGTAGTTGTAGATATCATGTGAGGCTAGCAGTGCAGATCAATGATGTGGACTATTGCGTAGGTATTCATATAAAGAAACGATATGACACTGGAGAAACCCAAAGCGCAGGGTGCTGTCACAGCTGTCACAGCAGTTGCAGGCCATGGCTGGCATGTAACGGGTAAAGGTCCTCAAGACCGGGGTGTGCACTGTAGACCGTAACGGGGCGGTTACCATGCCAATCGTAGATGGTGACAGCATCGTAATGAGATCGTAACGACGCCGCAGAGGTAACGATCTACGACCTAGGTAACGACCATCGTAACGATCGTTTGGGTGCCATAGGGAGGGAAATCTAGAGACGTAACAACAAGAATGCAGAAGTTGCGGATTCGGCGGAGTAGTCTGAAGGAAGGCGCCTTTTATACCCGGCGACGCTGCGCATTGAACTTGAACATTCAAGCTGTTATGCATCTGGCGCGAACCACTAAACGTTCCCAAGTCACACCTCCACCGCGGTAACGGGGCCCCAGCTTAACGGTGCGGGGTCCCTGTGATGGACACATAACCAGATAACCTCCCCTGATAACTAGGGCACCCCAGTTACACGGCATGCTGGGGGCCGTTACACAGCAACTTGATGGGCCAGTTAAGGGTCGGGTCCGTGTGTCTGCCCCCGTAACACCGGCAAAGGCTGCCATAGGGCAGACGGCGCAGGCTGAGGAGACGAAGGAAGCCCAGGCGGCTGGGGCCTGAAGGCGCTGCACGCGTAGACTTAGCTGAGGGAGGCGACGCCAGACGGCGCAGGCTGAGGAGACGAAGGAGGCGCAGGCGGCTGGGGCCTGAAGGCGCTGCGCGCGTAGGCTTAGCCGAGGGAGGCGACGCCAGACGGCGCAGGCTGAGGAGACGAAGGAGGCTCAGGCGGCTGGGCTTGAAGGCGCCGCACGCGTAGGCTAAACCGAGGGAGGCGACGCCAGACGGCGCAGGCTGAGGAGACGAAGGAGGCGCAGGCGGCTGGGGCCTGAAGGCGCTGCACGCGTAGGCTTAGCCGAGGGAGGCGACGCCAGACGGCGCAGGCTGAGGAGACGAAGGAAGCCCAGGCGGCTGGGGCCTGAAGGCGCTGCACGCGTAGGCTTAGCCGAGGGAGGCGACGCCAGACGGCGCAGGCTGAGGAGACGAAGAAGGCTCAGGCGGCTGGGCTTGAAGGCGCCGCACGCGTAGGCTAAACAGAGGGAGGCGACGCCAGACGGCGCAGGCTGAGGAGACGAAGGAAGCCCAGGCGGCTGGGGCCTGAAGGTGCTGCACGCGTAGACGAAGCCGAGGGAGGCGACGCCAGACGGCGCAGGCTGAGGAGACGAAGGAGGCTCAGGCGGCTGGGCTTGAAGGCGCCGCACGCGTAGGCTAAACCGAGGGAGGCGACGACAGACGGCGCAGGCTTGGAAGGCGAAGGAGGCTCAGGCGGCTGGGGCCTGAAGGCGCTGCACGCGTAGGCTTAGCCGAGGGAGGCGACGCCAGACGGCGCAGGCTGAGGAGACGAAGGAGGCTCAGGCGGCTGGGCTTGAAGGCGCCGCACGCGTAGGCTAAACCGAGGGAGGCGACGCCAGACGGCGCAGGCTGAGGAGACGAAGGAGGCGCAGGCGGCTGGGGCCTGAAGGTGCTGCACGCGTAGGCTTAGCCGAGGGAGGCGACGCCAGACGGCGCAGGCTGAGGAGACGAAGGAGGCTCAGGCGGCTGGGCTTGAAGGCGCAGCACGCGTAGGCTAAACCGAGGGAGGCAACGACAGACGGCGCAGGCTTGGAAGGCGAAGGAGGCGCAGGCGGCTGGGGCCTGAAGGCGCCGCACGCGTAGGCTAAACCGAGGGAGGCGACGCCAGACGGCGCAGGCTGAGGAGACGAAGGAGGCTCAGGCGGCTGGGGCCTGAAGGCGCTGCGCGCGTAGGCTTAGCCGAGGGAGGCGACGCCAGACGGCGCAGGCTGAGGAGACGAAGGAGGCGCAGGCGGCTGGGGCCTGAAGGCGCTGCACGCGTAGACGAAGCCGAGGGAGGCTACGCCAGACGGCGCAGGCTGAGGAGACGAAGGAGGCGCAGGCGGCTGGGGCCTGAAGGCGCTGCACGCGTAGACTTAGCCGAGGGAGGCGACGCCAGACGGCGCAGGCTGAGGAGACGAAGGAGGCGCAGGCGGCTGGGGCCTGAAGGCGCTGCACGCGTAGACTTAGCCGAGGGAGGCGACGCCAGACGGCGCAGGCTGAGGAGACGAAGGAGGCGCAGGCGGCTGGGGCCTGAAGGCGCTGCACGCGTAGGCTTAGCCAAGGGAGGCGACGCCATACGGCGCAGGCTGAGGAGACAAAGGAGACGCAGGCGGCTGGGGCCTGAAGGCGCTGCGCGCGTAGGCTTAGCCGAGGGAGGCGACGCCAGACGGCGCAGGCTGAGGAGACGAAGGAAGCCCAGGCGGCTGGGGCCTGAAGGCGCTGCGCGCGTAGGCTTAGCCGAGGGAGGCGACGCCAGACGGCGCAGGCTGGGGAGACGAAGGAGGCGCAGGCGGCTGGGGCCTGAAGGCGCTGCGCGCGTAGGCTTAGCTGAGGGAGGCGACGCCAGACGGCGCAGGCTGAGGAGAAGAAGGAGGCGCAGGCGGCTGGGGCCTGAAGGCGCTGCACGTGTAGACGAAGCCGAGGGAGGCGACGCCAGACGGCGCAGGCTGAGGAGACGAAGGAAGCCCAGGCGGCTGGGGCCTGAAGGCGCTGCACGCGTAGGCTTAGCCGAGGGAGGCGACGCCAGACGGCGCAGGCTGAGGAGACGAAGGAGGCGCAGGCGGCTGGGGCCTGAAGGCGCTGCACGTGTAGACGAAGCCGAGGGAGGCGACGCCAGACGGCGCAGGCTGAGGAGACGAAGGAAGCCCAGGCGGCTGGGGCCTGAAGGCGCTGCACGCGTAGGCTTAGCCGAGGGAGGCGACGCCAGACGGCGCAGGCTGAGGAGACGAAGGAGGCGCAGGCGGCTGGGGCCTGAAGGCGCTGCGCGCGTAGGCTTAGCCGAGGGAGGCGACGCCAGACGGCGCAGGCTGAGGAGACGAAGGAGGCGCAGGCGGCTGGGCCTGAAGGCGCTGCACGCGTAGGCTTAGCCGAGGGAGGCGACGCCAGACGGCGCAGGCTGAGGAGACGAAGGAAGCCCAGGCGGCTGGGGCCTGAAGGCGCTGCGCGCGTAGGCTTATCCGAGGGAGGCGACGCCAGACGGCGCAGGCTGAGGAGACGAAGGAGGCGCAGGCGGCTGGGGCCTGAAGGCGCTGCGCGCGTAGGCTTAGCCGAGGGAGGCGACGCCAGACAGCGCAGGCTGAGGAGACGAAGGAGGCGCAGGCGGCTGGGGCCTGAAGGCGCTGCACGCGTAGGCTTAGCCGAGGGAGGCGACGCCAGACGGCGCAGGCTGAGGAGACGAAGGAGGCGCAGGCGGCTGGGTCCTGAAGGCGCTGCACGCGTAGACTTAGCCAAGGGAGGCGACGCCATACGGCGCAGGCTGAGGAGACGAAGGAAGCCCAGGCGGCTGGGGCCTGAAGGCGCTGCGCGCGTAGGCTTAGCCGAGGGAGGCGACGCCAGACGGCGCAGGCTGAGGAGACGAAGGAAGCCCAGGCGGCTGGGGCCTGAAGGCGCTGCACGCGTAGACTTAGCCGAGGGAGGCGACGCCAGACGGCGCAGGCTGAGGAGACGAAGGAGGCGCAGGCGGCTGGGGCCTGAAGGCGCTGCGCGCGTAGGCTTAGCCGAGGGAGGCGACGCCAGACGGCGCAGGCTGAGGAGACGAAGGAAGCCCAGGCGGCTGGGGCCTGAAGGCGCTGCACGCGTAGGCTTATCCGAGGGAGGCGACGCCAGACGGCGCAGGCTGAGGAGACGAAGGAAGCCCAGGCGGCTGGGGCCTGAAGGCGCTGCACGTGTAGACGAAGCCGAGGGAGGCGACGCCAGACGGCGCAGGCTGAGGAGACGAAGGAAGCCCAGGCGGCTGGGGCCTGAAGGCGCTGCACGCGTAGGCTTAGCCGAGGGAGGCGACGCCAGACGGCGCAGGCTGAGGAGACGAAGGAGGCGCAGGCGGCTGGGGCCTGAAGGCGCTGCACGTGTAGACGAAGCCGAGGGAGGCGACGCCAGACGGCGCAGGCTGAGGAGACGAAGGAAGCCCAGGCGGCTGGGGCCTGAAGGCGCTGCACGCGTAGGCTTATCCGAGGGAGGCGACGCCAGACGGCGCAGGCTGAGGAGACGAAGGAGGCGCAGGCGGCTGGGGCCTGAAGGCGCTGCGCGCGTAGGCTTAGCCGAGGGAGGCGACGCCAGACGGCGCAGGCTGAGGAGACGAAGGAGGCGCAGGCGGCTGGGGCCTGAAGGCGCCGCACGCGTAGACTTAGCCAAGGGAGGCGACGCCAGACGGCGCAGGCTGAGGAGACGAAGGAGGCTCAGGCGGCTGGGGCCTGAAGGCGCTGCACGCGTAGACTTAGCCGAGGGAGGCGACGCCAGACGGCGCAGGCTGAGGAGACGAAGGAGGCGCAGGCGGCTGGGGCCTGAAGGCGCTGCGCGCGTAGGCTTAGCCGAGGGAGGCGACGCCAGACGGCGCAGGCTGAGGAGACGAAGGAAGCCCAGGCGGCTGGGGCCTGAAGGCGCTGCACGCGTAGGCTTATCCGAGGGAGGCGACGCCAGACGGCGCAGGCTGAGGAGACGAAGGAAGCCCAGGCGGCTGGGGCCTGAAGGCGCTGCACGCGTAGGCTTAGCCGAGGGAGGCGACGCCAGACGGCGCAGGCTGAGGAGACGAAGGAGGCGCAGGCGGCTGGGGCCTGAAGGCGCTGCACGTGTAGACGAAGCCGAGGGAGGCGACGCCAGACGGCGCAGGCTGAGGAGACGAAGGAAGCCCAGGCGGCTGGGGCCTGAAGGCGCTGCACGCGTAGGCTTATCCGAGGGAGGCGACGCCAGACGGCGCAGGCTGAGGAGACGAAGGAGGCGCAGGCGGCTGGGGCCTGAAGGCGCTGCGCGCGTAGGCTTAGCCGAGGGAGGCGACGCCAGACGGCGCAGGCTGAGGAGACGAAGGAGGCGCAGGCGGCTGGGGCCTGAAGGCGCCGCACGCGTAGACTTAGCCAAGGGAGGCGACGCCAGACGGCGCAGGCTGAGGAGACGAAGGAGGCATAGGCGGCTGGGGCCTGAAGGCGCTGCGCGCGTAGACGAAGCCGAGGGAGGCGACGCCAGACGGCGCAGGCTGGGGAGACGAAGGAGGCGCAGGCGGCTGGGGCCTGAAGGCGCTGCGCGCGTAGGCTTAGCCGAGGGAGGCGACGCCAGACGGCGCAGGCTGAGGAGACAAAGGAGGCGCAGGCGGCTGGGGCCTGAAGGCGCTGCACGCGTAGACTTAGCCAAGGGAGGCGACGCCATACGGCGCAGGCTGAGGAGACAAAGGAGACGCAGGCGGCTGGGGCCTGAAGGCGCTGCGCGCGTAGGCTTAGCCGAGGGAGGCGACGCCAGACGGCGCAGGCTGAGGAGACGAAGGAGGCGCAGGCGGCTGGGGCCTGAAGGCGCTGCACCCGTAGACTTAGCCAAGGGAGGCGACGCCAGACGGCGCAGGCTGAGGAGACGAAGGAGGCGCAGGCGGCTGGGGCCTGAAGGCGCCGCACGCGTAGGCTAAACCGAGGGAGGCGACGCCAGACGGCGCAGGCTGAGGAGACGAAGGAAGCCCAGGCGGCTGGGGCCTGAAGGCGCTGCACGCGTAGGCTTAGCCGAGGGAGGCGACGCCAGACAGCGCAGGCTGAGGAGACGAAGGAAGCCCAGGCGGCTGCTGGGGCCTGAAGGCGCTGCACGCGTAGGCTTAGCCGAGGGAGGCACCGCCAGACGGCGCAGGCTGAGGAGACGAAGGAGGCTCAGGCGGCTGGGGCCTGAAGGCGCTGCACGCGTAGGCTTAGCCGAGGGAGGCGACGACAGACGGCGCAGGCTTGGAAGGCGAAGGAGGCTCAGGCGGCTGGGGCCTGAAGGCGCTGCACGCGTAGGCTTATCCGAGGGAGGCGACGCCAGACGGCGCAGGCTGAGGAGACGAAGGAGGCGCAGGCGGCTGGGGCCTGAAGGCGCTGCGCGCGTAGGCTTAGCCGAGGGAGGCGACGCCAGACGGCGCAGGCTGAGGAGACGAAGGAGGCGCAGGCGGCTGGGGCCTGAAGGCGCCGCACGCGTAGACTTAGCCAAGGGAGGCGACGCCAGACGGCGCAGGCTGAGGAGACGAAGGAGGCATAGGCGGCTGGGGCCTGAAGGCGCTGCGCGCGTAGACGAAGCCGAGGGAGGCGACGCCAGACGGCGCAGGCTGGGGAGACGAAGGAGGCGCAGGCGGCTGGGGCCTGAAGGCGCTGCGCGCGTAGGCTTAGCCGAGGGAGGCGACGCCAGACGGCGCAGGCTGAGGAGACAAAGGAGGCGCAGGCGGCTGGGGCCTGAAGGCGCTGCACGCGTAGACTTAGCCAAGGGAGGCGACGCCATACGGCGCAGGCTGAGGAGACAAAGGAGACGCAGGCGGCTGGGGCCTGAAGGCGCTGCGCGCGTAGGCTTAGCCGAGGGAGGCGACGCCAGACGGCGCAGGCTGAGGAGACGAAGGAGGCGCAGGCGGCTGGGGCCTGAAGGCGCTGCACCCGTAGACTTAGCCAAGGGAGGCGACGCCAGACGGCGCAGGCTGAGGAGACGAAGGAGGCGCAGGCGGCTGGGGCCTGAAGGCGCCGCACGCGTAGGCTAAACCGAGGGAGGCGACGCCAGACGGCGCAGGCTGAGGAGACGAAGGAAGCCCAGGCGGCTGGGGCCTGAAGGCGCTGCACGCGTAGGCTTAGCCGAGGGAGGCGACGCCAGACAGCGCAGGCTGAGGAGACGAAGGAAGCCCAGGCGGCTGCTGGGGCCTGAAGGCGCTGCACGCGTAGGCTTAGCCGAGGGAGGCACCGCCAGACGGCGCAGGCTGAGGAGACGAAGGAGGCGCAGGCGGCTGGGGCCTGAAGGCGCTGCACGCGTAGGCTTAGCCGAGGGAGGCACCGCCAGACGGCGCAGGCTGAGGAGACGAAGGAGGCGCAGGCGGCTGGGGCCTGAAGGCGCTGCACGCGTAGACTTAGCCAAGGGAGGCGACACCAGACGGCGCAGGCTGAGGAGACAAAGGAGGCGCAGGCGGCTGGGGCTGAAGGCGCTGCACGCGTAGGCTTAGCCGAGGGAGGCGACGACAGACGGCGCAGGCTTGGAAGGCGAAGGAGGCGCAGGCGGCTGGGGCCTGAAGGCGCCGCACGCGTAGACTTAGCCAAGGGAGGCGACGCCATACGGCGCAGGCTGAGGAGACAAAGGAGACGCAGGCGGCTGGGGCCTGAAGGCGCTGCACGCGTAGGCTTATCCGAGGGAGGCGACGCCAGACGGCGCAGGCTGAGGAGACGAAGGAGGCGCAGGCGGCTGGGGCCTGAAGGCGCCGCACGCGTAGGCTTAGCCGAGTGAGGCGACGCCAGACGGCGCAGGCTGAGGAGACGAAGGAGGCGCAGGCGGCTGGGGCCTGAAGGTGCTGCACGCGTAGGCTAAACCGAGGGAGACAACGACAGACGGCGCAGGCTTGGAAGGCGAAGGAGGCGCAGGCGGCTGGGGCCTGAAGGCGCCGCACGCGTAGGCTTAGCCAAGGGAGGCGACGCCATACGGCGCAGGCTGAGGAGACAAAGGAGACGCAGGCGGCTGGGGCCTGAAGGTGCTGCACGCGTAGGCTAAACCGAGGGAGGCGACGCCAGACGGCGCAGGCTTGGAAGGCGAAGGAGGCGCAGGCGGCTGGGGCCTGAAGGCGCTGCACGTGTAGACGAAGCCGAGGGAAGCGACGCCAGACGGCGCAGGCTGAGGAGACGAAGGAAGCCCAGGCGGCTGCTGGGGCCTGAAGGCGCTGCACGCGTAGGCTTAGCCGAGGGAGGCGACGCCAGACGGCGCAGGCTGAGGAGACGAAGGAGGCGCAGGCGGCTGGGGCCTGAAGGCGCCGCACGCGTAGGCTAAACCGAGGGAGGCGACGCCAGACGGCGCAGGCTGAGGAGACGAAGGAAGCCCAGGCGGCTGGGGCCTGAAGGTGCTGCACGCGTAGACGAAGCCGAGGGAGGCAACGACAGACGGCGCAGGCTGGGAAGGCGAAGGAGGCGCAGGCGGCTGGGGCCTGAAGGCGCTGCACGCGTAGGCTTAGCCGAGGGAGGCGACGCCAGACGGCGCAGGCTGGGGAGACGAAGGAGGCGCAGGCGGCTGGGGCCTGAAGGCGCTGCGCGCGTAGGCTTAGCCGAGGGAGGCGACGCCAGACGGCGCAGGCTGAGGAGACGAAGGAAGCCCAGGCGGCTGGGGCCTGAAGGCGCTGCACGCGTAGGCTTATCCGAGGGAGGCGACGCCAGACGGCGCAGGCTGAGGAGACGAAGGAAGCCCAGGCGGCTGGGGCCTGAAGGCGCTGCACGCGTAGGCTTAGCCAAGGGAGGCGACGCCAGACGGCGCAGGCTGAGGAGACGAAGGAGGCGCAGGCGGCTGGGGCCTGAAGGCGCTGCACGCGTAGACTTAGCCAAGGGAGGCGACGCCATACGGCGCAGGCTGAGGAGACAAAGGAGGCGCAGGCGGCTGGGGCCTGAAGGCGCTGCACGCGTAGACTTAGCCAAGGGAGGCGACACCAGACGGCGCAGGCTGAGGAGACAAAGGAGGCGCAGGCGGCTGGGGCTGAAGGCGCTGCACGCGTAGGCTTAGCCGAGGGAGGCGACGCCAGACGGCGCATGCTGAGGAGACGAAGGAGGCTCAGGCGGCTGGGGCCTGAAGGCGCTGCGCGTGTAGACGAAGCCGAGGGAGGCGACGCCAGACGGCGCAGGCTGAGGAGACGAAGGAAGCCCAGGCGGCTGGGGCCTGAAGGCGCTGCACGCGTAGGCTTAGCCGAGGGAGGCGACGCCAGACGGCGCAGGCTGAGGAGACGAAGGAGGCGCAGGCGGCTGGGGCCTGAAGGCGCCGCACGCGTAGGCTTAGCCGAGGGAGGCGACGCCAGACGGCGCAGGCTGAGGAGACGAAGGAAGCCCAGGCGGCTGGGGCCTGAAGGCGCTGCACGTGTAGACGAAGCCGAGGGAGGCGACGCCAGACGGCGCAGGCTGAGGAGACGAAGGAAGCCCAGGCGGCTGGGGCCTGAAGGCGCTGCACGCGTAGGCTTATCCGAGGGAGGCGACGCCAGACGGCGCAGGCTGAGGAGACGAAGGAGGCGCAGGCGGCTGGGGCCTGAAGGCGCTGCACGCGTAGGCTTAGCCGAGGGAGGCGACGCCAGACGGCGCAGGCTGAGGAGACGAAGGAGGCGCAGGCGGCTGGGGCCTGAAGGCGCCGCACGCGTAGACTTAGCCAAGGGAGGCGACGCCAGACGGCGCAGGCTGAGGAGACGAAGGAGGCTCAGGCGGCTGGGGCCTGAAGGCGCTGCACGCGTAGACTTAGCCGAGGGAGGCGACGCCAGACGGCGCAGGCTGAGGAGACGAAGGAGGCGCAGGCGGCTGGGGCCTGAAGGCGCTGCGCGCGTAGGCTTAGCCGAGGGAGGCGACGCCAGACGGCGCAGGCTGAGGAGACGAAGGAAGCCCAGGCGGCTGGGGCCTGAAGGCGCTGCACGCGTAGGCTTATCCGAGGGAGGCGACGCCAGACGGCGCAGGCTGAGGAGACGAAGGAAGCCCAGGCGGCTGGGGCCTGAAGGCGCTGCACGCGTAGGCTTAGCCGAGGGAGGCGACGCCAGACGGCGCAGGCTGAGGAGACGAAGGAGGCGCAGGCGGCTGGGGCCTGAAGGCGCTGCACGTGTAGACGAAGCCGAGGGAGGCGACGCCAGACGGCGCAGGCTGAGGAGACGAAGGAAGCCCAGGCGGCTGGGGCCTGAAGGCGCTGCACGCGTAGGCTTATCCGAGGGAGGCGACGCCAGACGGCGCAGGCTGAGGAGACGAAGGAGGCGCAGGCGGCTGGGGCCTGAAGGCGCTGCGCGCGTAGGCTTAGCCGAGGGAGGCGACGCCAGACGGCGCAGGCTGAGGAGACGAAGGAAGCCCAGGCGGCTGGGGCCTGAAGGCGCTGCACGCGTAGGCTTATCCGAGGGAGGCGACGCCAGACGGCGCAGGCTGAGGAGACGAAGGAAGCCCAGGCGGCTGGGGCCTGAAGGCGCTGCACGCGTAGGCTTAGCCGAGGGAGGCGACGCCAGACGGCGCAGGCTGAGGAGACGAAGGAGGCGCAGGCGGCTGGGGCCTGAAGGCGCTGCACGTGTAGACGAAGCCGAGGGAGGCGACGCCAGACGGCGCAGGCTGAGGAGACGAAGGAAGCCCAGGCGGCTGGGGCCTGAAGGCGCTGCACGCGTAGGCTTATCCGAGGGAGGCGACGCCAGACGGCGCAGGCTGAGGAGACGAAGGAGGCGCAGGCGGCTGGGGCCTGAAGGCGCTGCGCGCGTAGGCTTAGCCGAGGGAGGCGACGCCAGACGGCGCAGGCTGAGGAGACGAAGGAGGCGCAGGCGGCTGGGGCCTGAAGGCGCCGCACGCGTAGACTTAGCCAAGGGAGGCGACGCCAGACGGCGCAGGCTGAGGAGACGAAGGAGGCATAGGCGGCTGGGGCCTGAAGGCGCTGCGCGCGTAGACGAAGCCGAGGGAGGCGACGCCAGACGGCGCAGGCTGGGGAGACGAAGGAGGCGCAGGCGGCTGGGGCCTGAAGGCGCTGCGCGCGTAGGCTTAGCCGAGGGAGGCGACGCCAGACGGCGCAGGCTGAGGAGACAAAGGAGGCGCAGGCGGCTGGGGCCTGAAGGCGCTGCACGCGTAGACTTAGCCAAGGGAGGCGACGCCATACGGCGCAGGCTGAGGAGACAAAGGAGACGCAGGCGGCTGGGGCCTGAAGGCGCTGCGCGCGTAGGCTTAGCCGAGGGAGGCGACGCCAGACGGCGCAGGCTGAGGAGACGAAGGAGGCGCAGGCGGCTGGGGCCTGAAGGCGCTGCACCCGTAGACTTAGCCAAGGGAGGCGACGCCAGACGGCGCAGGCTGAGGAGACGAAGGAGGCGCAGGCGGCTGGGGCCTGAAGGCGCCGCACGCGTAGGCTAAACCGAGGGAGGCGACGCCAGACGGCGCAGGCTGAGGAGACGAAGGAAGCCCAGGCGGCTGGGGCCTGAAGGCGCTGCACGCGTAGGCTTAGCCGAGGGAGGCGACGCCAGACAGCGCAGGCTGAGGAGACGAAGGAAGCCCAGGCGGCTGCTGGGGCCTGAAGGCGCTGCACGCGTAGGCTTAGCCGAGGGAGGCACCGCCAGACGGCGCAGGCTGAGGAGACGAAGGAGGCTCAGGCGGCTGGGGCCTGAAGGCGCTGCACGCGTAGGCTTAGCCGAGGGAGGCGACGACAGACGGCGCAGGCTTGGAAGGCGAAGGAGGCTCAGGCGGCTGGGGCCTGAAGGCGCTGCACGCGTAGGCTTATCCGAGGGAGGCGACGCCAGACGGCGCAGGCTGAGGAGACGAAGGAGGCGCAGGCGGCTGGGGCCTGAAGGCGCTGCGCGCGTAGGCTTAGCCGAGGGAGGCGACGCCAGACGGCGCAGGCTGAGGAGACGAAGGAGGCGCAGGCGGCTGGGGCCTGAAGGCGCCGCACGCGTAGACTTAGCCAAGGGAGGCGACGCCAGACGGCGCAGGCTGAGGAGACGAAGGAGGCATAGGCGGCTGGGGCCTGAAGGCGCTGCGCGCGTAGACGAAGCCGAGGGAGGCGACGCCAGACGGCGCAGGCTGGGGAGACGAAGGAGGCGCAGGCGGCTGGGGCCTGAAGGCGCTGCGCGCGTAGGCTTAGCCGAGGGAGGCGACGCCAGACGGCGCAGGCTGAGGAGACAAAGGAGGCGCAGGCGGCTGGGGCCTGAAGGCGCTGCACGCGTAGACTTAGCCAAGGGAGGCGACGCCATACGGCGCAGGCTGAGGAGACAAAGGAGACGCAGGCGGCTGGGGCCTGAAGGCGCTGCGCGCGTAGGCTTAGCCGAGGGAGGCGACGCCAGACGGCGCAGGCTGAGGAGACGAAGGAGGCGCAGGCGGCTGGGGCCTGAAGGCGCTGCACCCGTAGACTTAGCCAAGGGAGGCGACGCCAGACGGCGCAGGCTGAGGAGACGAAGGAGGCGCAGGCGGCTGGGGCCTGAAGGCGCCGCACGCGTAGGCTAAACCGAGGGAGGCGACGCCAGACGGCGCAGGCTGAGGAGACGAAGGAAGCCCAGGCGGCTGGGGCCTGAAGGCGCTGCACGCGTAGGCTTAGCCGAGGGAGGCGACGCCAGACAGCGCAGGCTGAGGAGACGAAGGAAGCCCAGGCGGCTGCTGGGGCCTGAAGGCGCTGCACGCGTAGGCTTAGCCGAGGGAGGCACCGCCAGACGGCGCAGGCTGAGGAGACGAAGGAGGCGCAGGCGGCTGGGGCCTGAAGGCGCTGCACGCGTAGGCTTAGCCGAGGGAGGCACCGCCAGACGGCGCAGGCTGAGGAGACGAAGGAGGCGCAGGCGGCTGGGGCCTGAAGGCGCTGCACGCGTAGACTTAGCCAAGGGAGGCGACACCAGACGGCGCAGGCTGAGGAGACAAAGGAGGCGCAGGCGGCTGGGGCTGAAGGCGCTGCACGCGTAGGCTTAGCCGAGGGAGGCGACGACAGACGGCGCAGGCTTGGAAGGCGAAGGAGGCGCAGGCGGCTGGGGCCTGAAGGCGCCGCACGCGTAGACTTAGCCAAGGGAGGCGACGCCATACGGCGCAGGCTGAGGAGACAAAGGAGACGCAGGCGGCTGGGGCCTGAAGGCGCTGCACGCGTAGGCTTATCCGAGGGAGGCGACGCCAGACGGCGCAGGCTGAGGAGACGAAGGAGGCGCAGGCGGCTGGGGCCTGAAGGCGCCGCACGCGTAGGCTTAGCCGAGTGAGGCGACGCCAGACGGCGCAGGCTGAGGAGACGAAGGAGGCGCAGGCGGCTGGGGCCTGAAGGTGCTGCACGCGTAGGCTAAACCGAGGGAGACAACGACAGACGGCGCAGGCTTGGAAGGCGAAGGAGGCGCAGGCGGCTGGGGCCTGAAGGCGCCGCACGCGTAGACTTAGCCAAGGGAGGCGACGCCATACGGCGCAGGCTGAGGAGACAAAGGAGACGCAGGCGGCTGGGGCCTGAAGGTGCTGCACGCGTAGGCTAAACCGAGGGAGGCGACGCCAGACGGCGCAGGCTTGGAAGGCGAAGGAGGCGCAGGCGGCTGGGGCCTGAAGGCGCTGCACGTGTAGACGAAGCCGAGGGAAGCGACGCCAGACGGCGCAGGCTGAGGAGACGAAGGAAGCCCAGGCGGCTGCTGGGGCCTGAAGGCGCTGCACGCGTAGGCTTAGCCGAGGGAGGCGACGCCAGACGGCGCAGGCTGAGGAGACGAAGGAGGCGCAGGCGGCTGGGGCCTGAAGGCGCCGCACGCGTAGGCTAAACCGAGGGAGGCGACGCCAGACGGCGCAGGCTGAGGAGACGAAGGAAGCCCAGGCGGCTGGGGCCTGAAGGTGCTGCACGCGTAGACGAAGCCGAGGGAGGCAACGACAGACGGCGCAGGCTGGGAAGGCGAAGGAGGCGCAGGCGGCTGGGGCCTGAAGGCGCTGCACGCGTAGGCTTAGCCGAGGGAGGCGACGCCAGACGGCGCAGGCTGGGGAGACGAAGGAGGCGCAGGCGGCTGGGGCCTGAAGGCGCTGCGCGCGTAGGCTTAGCCGAGGGAGGCGACGCCAGACGGCGCAGGCTGAGGAGACAAAGGAGGCGCAGGCGGCTGGGGCCTGAAGGCGCTGCACGCGTAGACTTAGCCAAGGGAGGCGACGCCATACGGCGCAGGCTGAGGAGACAAAGGAGACGCAGGCGGCTGGGGCCTGAAGGCGCTGCGCGCGTAGGCGTAGCCAAGGGAGGCGACGCCAGACGGCGCAGGCTGAGGAGACGAAGGAGGCGCAGGCGGCTGGGGCCTGAAGGCGCTGCACGCGTAGACTTAGCCAAGGGAGGCGACGCCATACGGCGCAGGCTGAGGAGACAAAGGAGGCGCAGGCGGCTGGGGCCTGAAGGCGCTGCACGCGTAGACTTAGCCAAGGGAGGCGACACCAGACGGCGCAGGCTGAGGAGACAAAGGAGGCGCAGGCGGCTGGGGCTGAAGGCGCTGCACGCGTAGGCTTAGCCGAGGGAGGCGACGCCAGACGGCGCATGCTGAGGAGACGAAGGAGGCTCAGGCGGCTGGGGCCTGAAGGCGCTGCGCGTGTAGACGAAGCCGAGGGAGGCGACGCCAGACGGCGCAGGCTGAGGAGACGAAGGAAGCCCAGGCGGCTGGGGCCTGAAGGCGCTGCACGCGTAGGCTTAGCCGAGGGAGGCGACGCCAGACGGCGCAGGCTGAGGAGACGAAGGAGGCGCAGGCGGCTGGGGCCTGAAGGCGCCGCACGCGTAGGCTAAACCGAGGGAGGCGACGCCAGACGGCGCAGGCTGAGGAGACGAAGGAAGCCCAGGCGGCTGGGGCCTGAAGGTGATGCACGCGTAGACGAAGCCGAGGGAGGCAACGACAGACGGCGCAGGCTGGGAAGGCGAAGGAGGCTCAGGCGGCTGGGGCCTGAAGGCGCTGCACGCGTAGGCTTAGCCGAGGGAGGCGACGCCAGACGGTGCAGGCTGGGAAGACGAAGGAGGCGCAGGCGGCTGGGGCTGAAGGCGCTGCACGCGTAGGCTTAGCCGAGGGAGGCGACACCAGACGGCGCAGGCTGAGGAGACGAAGGAGGCTCAGGCGGCTGGGGCCTGAAGGCGCTGCACGCGTGGGCTAAACCGAGGGAGGCAACGACAGACGGCGCAGGCTGGGAAGGCGAAGGAGGCGCAGGCGGCTGGGGCCTGAAGGCGCCGCACGCGTAGGCTTAGCCGAGTGAGGCGACGCCAGACGGCGCAGGCTGAGGAGACGAAGGAGGCGCAGGCGGCTGGGGCCTGAAGGTGCTGCACGCGTAGGCTAAACCGAGGGAGACAACGACAGACGGCGCAGGCTTGGAAGGCGAAGGAGGCGCAGGCGGCTGGGGCCAGAAGGCGCTGCACGCGTAGGCTTAGCCGAGGGAGGCGACGCCAGACGGCGCAGGCTGGGGAGACGAAGGAGGCTCAGGCGGCTGGGGCCTGAAGGTGCTGCACGCGTAGGCTAAACCGAGGGAGACAACGACAGACGGCGCAGGCTTGGAAGGCGAAGGAGGCGCAGGCGGCTGGGGCCAGAAGGCGCTGCACGCGTAGGCTTAGCCGAGGGAGGCGACGCCAGACGGCGCAGGCTGGGGAGACGAAGGAGGCTCAGGCGGCTGGGGCCTGAAGGCGCCGCACGCGTAGGCTTAGCCAAGGGAGGCGACGCCATACGGCGCAGGCTGAGGAGACAAAGGAGACGCAGGCGGCTGGGGCCTGAAGGTGCTGCACGCGTAGGCTAAACCGAGGGAGGCGACGCCAGACGGCGCAGGCTTGGAAGGCGAAGGAGGCTCAGGCGGCTGGGGCCTGAAGGCGCTGCACGCGTAGACTTAGCCGAGGGAGGCAACGCCAGACGGCGCAGGCTGAGGAGACGAAGGAGGCGCAGGCGGCTGGGGCCTGAAGGCGCCGCACGCGTAGGCTAAACCGAGGGAGGCGACGCCAGACGGCGCAGGCTGAGGAGACGAAGGAAGCCCAGGCGGCTGGGGCCTGAAGGCGCTGCACGCGTAGGCTTAGCCGAGGGAGGCGACGCCAGACGGCGCATGCTGAGGAGACGAAGGAGGCGCAGGCGGCTGGGGCCTGAAGGCGCTGCACGCGTAGGCTTAGCCGAGGGAGGCACCGCCAGACGGCGCAGGCTGAGGAGACGAAGGAGGCGCAGGCGGCTGGGGCCTGAAGGCGCTGCACGCGTAGGCTTAGCCGAGGGAGGCACCGCCAGACGGCGCAGGCTGAGGAGACGAAGGAGGCGCAGGCGGCTGGGGCCTGAAGGCGCTGCACGCGTAGACTTAGCCAAGGGAGGCGACACCAGACGGCGCAGGCTGAGGAGACAAAGGAGGCGCAGGCGGCTGGGGCTGAAGGCGCTGCACGCGTAGGCTTAGCCGAGGGAGGCGACGCCAGACGGCGCATGCTGAGGAGACGAAGGAGGCTCAGGCGGCTGGGGCCTGAAGGCGCTGCGCGTGTAGACGAAGCCGAGGGAGGCGACGCCAGACGGCGCAGGCTGAGGAGACGAAGGAAGCCCAGGCGGCTGGGGCCTGAAGGCGCTGCACGCGTAGGCTTATCCGAGGGAGGCGACGCCAGACGGCGCAGGCTGAGGAGACGAAGGAGGCTCAGGCGGCTGGGGCCTGAAGGCGCCGCACGCGTAGGCTTAGCCGAGTGAGGCGACGCCAGACGGCGCAGGCTGAGGAGACGAAGGAGGCGCAGGCGGCTGGGGCCTGAAGGTGCTGCACGCGTAGGCTAAACCGAGGGAGACAACGACAGACGGCGCAGGCTTGGAAGGCGAAGGAGGCGCAGGCGGCTGGGGCCTGAAGGCGCCGCACGCGTAGACTTAGCCAAGGGAGGCGACGCCATACGGCGCAGGCTGAGGAGACAAAGGAGACGCAGGCGGCTGGGGCCTGAAGGTGCTGCACGCGTAGGCTAAACCGAGGGAGGCGACGCCAGACGGCGCAGGCTTGGAAGGCGAAGGAGGCGCAGGCGGCTGGGGCCTGAAGGCGCTGCACGTGTAGACGAAGCCGAGGGAAGCGACGCCAGACGGCGCAGGCTGAGGAGACGAAGGAAGCCCAGGCGGCTGCTGGGGCCTGAAGGCGCTGCACGCGTAGGCTTAGCCGAGGGAGGCGACGCCAGACGGCGCAGGCTGAGGAGACGAAGGAGGCGCAGGCGGCTGGGGCCTGAAGGCGCCGCACGCGTAGGCTAAACCGAGGGAGGCGACGCCAGACGGCGCAGGCTGAGGAGACGAAGGAAGCCCAGGCGGCTGGGGCCTGAAGGTGCTGCACGCGTAGACGAAGCCGAGGGAGGCAACGACAGACGGCGCAGGCTGGGGAGACGAAGGAGGCTCAGGCGGCTGGGGCCTGAAGGCGCTGCGCGCGTAGGCTTAGCCGAGGGAGGCGACGCCAGACGGCGCAGGCTGGGGAGACGAAGGAGGCGCAGGCGGCTGGGGCCTGAAGGCGCTGCGCGCGTAGGCTTAGCCGAGGGAAGCGACGCCAGACGGCGCAGGCTGAGGAGACAAAGGAGGCGCAGGCGGCTGGGGCCTGAAGGCGCTGCACGCGTAGACTTAGCCAAGGGAGGCGACGCCATACGGCGCAGGCTGAGGAGACAAAGGAGACGCAGGCGGCTGGGGCCTGAAGGCGCCGCACGCGTAGACTTAGCCAAGGGAGGCGACGCCATACGGCGCAGGCTGAGGAGACGAAGGAGGCGCAGGCGGCTGGGGCCTGAAGGCGCTGCACGCGTAGACTTAGCCAAGGGAGGCGACGCCAGACGGCGCAGGCTGAGGAGACGAAGGAGGCGCAGGCGGCTGGGGCCTGAAGGCGCTGCACGCGTAGACTTAGCCAAGGGAGGCGACGCCATACGGCGCAGGCTGAGGAGACGAAGGAGGCGCAGGCGGCTGGGGCCTGAAGGCGCTGCACGCGTAGGCTTAGCCGAGGGAGGCGACGCCAGACGGCGCAGGCTGAGGAGACGAAGGAGGCGCAGGCGGCTGGGGCCTGAAGGCGCTGCACGCGTAGGCTAAGCCGAGGGAGGCGACGCCAGACGGCGCAGGCTGAGGAGACGAAGGAGGCGCAGGCGGCTGGGGCCTGAAGGCGCTGCGCGTGTAGACGAAGCCGAGGGAGGCAACGCCAGACGGCGCAGGCTGGGAAGACGAAGGAGGCGCAGGCGGCTGGGGCCTGAAGGCGCTGCACGCGTAGGCTTAGCCGAGGGAGGCGACGCCAGACGGCGCAGGCTGAGGAGACGAAGGAGGCGCAGGCGGCTGGGGCCTGAAGGCGCTGCACGCGTAGGCTTAGCCGAGGGAGGCGACGCCAGACGGCGCAGGCTGAGGAGACGAAGGAGGCGCAGGCGGCTGGGGCCTGAAGGCGCTGCACGCGTAGGCTTAGCCGAGGGAGGCGACGCCAGACGGCGCAGGCTGAGGAGACGAAGGAGGCGCAGGCGGCTGGGGCCTGAAGGCGCTGCACGCGTAGGCTTAAGCCGAGGGAGGCGACGCCAGACGGCGCAGGCTGAGGAGACGAAGGAGGCGCAGGCGGCTGGGGCCTGAAGGGCGCTGCACGCGTAGGCTAAGCCGAGGGAGGCGACGCCAGACGGCGCAGGCTGAGGAGACGAAGGAAGCGCAGGCGGCTGGGGCCTGAAGGCTGCTGCACGCGTAGGCTAAGCCGAGGGAGGCGACGCCAGACGGCGCAGGCTGGGAAGGCGAAGGAGGCGCAGGCGGCTGGGGCCTGAAGGCGCTGCACGCGTAGACTTAGCCGAGGAGGCGACGCCAGACGGCGCAGGCTGAGGAGACGAAGGAGGCGCAGGCGGCTGGGGCCTGAAGGTGCTGCACGCGTAGGCTTAGCCGAGGGAGGCGACGCCAGACGGCGCAGGCTGAGGAGACAAAGGAGGCGCAGGCGGCTGGGGCCTGAAGGCGCTGCACGCGTAGGCTTAGACCGAGGGAGGCGACGCCAGACGGCGCAGGCTGAGGAGACGAAGGAGGCGCAGGCGGCTGGGGCCTGAAGGCGCTGCACGCGTAGGCTTAGCCGAGGGAGGCGACGCCAGACGGCGCAGGCTGGGAGACGAAGGAGGCGCAGGCGGCTGGGGCCTGAAGGCGCTGCACGCGTAGGCTAAGCCGAGGGAGGCAACGACAGACGGCGCAGGCTGGGGAGACGAAGGAGGCGCAGGCGGCTGGGGCCTGAAGGCGCCTGCACGCGTAGGCTTAGCCGAGGGAGGCACCGCCAGACGGCGCAGGCTGAGGAGACGAAGGAGGCGCAGGCGGCTGGGGCCTGAAGGCGCTGCACGCGTAGGCTTAGCCGAGGGAGGCGACGCCAGACGGCGCAGGCTGAGGAGACGAAGGAGGCGCAGGCGGCTGGGGCCTGAAGGCGCTGCACGCGTAGGCTTAGCCGAGGGAGGCGACGCCAGACGGCGCAGGCTGAGGAGACGAAGGAGGCGCAGGCGGCTGGGGCCTGAAGGCGCTGCACGCGTAGGCTAGCCGAGGGAGGCGAACGACAGACGGCGCAGGCTGGAGGAGACGAAGGAGGCGCAGGCGGCTGGGGCCTGAAGGCGCTGCACGCGTAGGCTTAGCCGAGGGAGGCGACGCCAGACGGCGCAGGCTGAGGAGACGAAGGAGGCGCAGGCGGCTGGGGCCTGAAGGCGCTGCACGCGTAGGCTTAGCCGAGGGAGGCGACGCCAGACGGCGCAGGCTGAGGAGACGAAGGAGGCGCAGGCGGCTGGGGCCTGAAGGCGCTGCACGCGTAGGCTTAGCCGAGGGAGGCGACGCCAGACGGCGCAGGCTGAGGAGACGAAGGAGGCGCAGGCGGCTGGGGCCTGAAGGCGCTGCACGCGTAGGACTAGCCGAGGGAGGCGACGCCAGACGGCGCAGGCTGAGGAGGACGAAGGAGGCGCAGGCGGCTGGGGCCTGAAGGCGCTGCACGCGTAGGCTTAGCCGAGGGAGGCGACGCCAGACGGCGCAGGCTGAGGAGACGAAGGAGGCGCAGGCGGCTGGGGCCTGAAGGCGCTGCACGCGTAGACTTAGCCGAGGGAGGCGACGCCAGACGGCGCAGGCTGAGGAGACGAAGGAAGCCGCAGGCGGCTGGGGCCTGAAGGCGCTGCACGCGTAGGCTTAAGCCGAGGGAGGCGACGACAGACGGCGCAGGCTGAGGAAGGCGAAGGAGGCGCAGGCGGCTGGGGCCTGAAGGCGCGCACGCGTAGGCTTAGCCGAGTGAGGCGACGCCAGACGGCGCAGGCTGAGGAGACGAAGGAGGCGCAGGCGGCTGGGGCCTGAAGGCGCTGCACGCGTAGGCTAAACCGAGGGAGGCAACGACAGACGGCGCAGGCTGGGAAGGCGAAGGAGGCGCAGGCGGCTGGGGCCTGAAGGCGCTGCACGCGTAGACTTAGCCAAGGGAGGCGACGCCAGACGGCGCAGGCTGAGGAGACGAAGGAGGCGCAGGCGGCTGGGGCCTGAAGGTGCTGCACGCGTAGGCTAAACCGAGGGAGACAACGACAGACGGCGCAGGCTTGGAAGGCGAAGGAGGCGCAGGCGGCTGGGGCCTGAAGGCGCCGCACGCGTAGACTTAGCCAAGGGAGGCGACGCCATACGGCGCAGGCTGAGGAGACGAAGGAGACGCAGGCGGCTGGGGCCTGAAGGTGCTGCACGCGTAGGCTAAACCGAGGGAGGCGACGCCAGACGGCGCAGGCTTGGAAGGCGAAGGAGGCGCAGGCGGCTGGGGCCTGAAGGCGCTGCGCGCGTAGACGAAGCCGAGGGAGGCGACGCCATACGGCGCAGGCTGGGGAGACGAAGGAGGCGCAGGCGGCTAGGGCCTGAAGGCGCTGCGCGCGTAGGCTTAGCCGAGGGAGGCGACGCCAGACGGCGCAGGCTGAGGAGACAAAGGAGGCGCAGGCGGCTGGGGCCTGAAGGCGCTGCACGCGTAGACTTAGCCAAGGGAGGCGACGCCAGACGGCGCAGGCTGAGGAGACAAAGGAGACGCAGGCGGCTGGGGCCAGAAGGCGCTGCACGCGTAGGCTTAGCCGAGGGAGGCGACGCCAGACGGCGCAGGCTGGGGAGACGAAGGAGGCTCAGGCGGCTGGGGCCTGAAGGCGCTGCACGCGTAGGCTAAACCGAGGGAGGCAACGACAGACGGCGCAGGCTGGGAAGGCGAAGGAGGCGCAGGCGGCTGGGGCCTGAAGGCGCCGCACGCGTAGGCTTAGCCGAGTGAGGCGACGCCAGACGGCGCAGGCTGAGGAGACGAAGGAGGCGCAGGCGGCTGGGGCCTGAAGGCGCTGCACGCGTAGGCTAAACCGAGGGAGACAACGACAGACGGCGCAGGCTTGGAAGGCGAAGGAGGCGCAGGCGGCTGGGGCCTGAAGGCGCTGCACGCGTAGGCTTAGCCGAGGGAGGCGACGCCAGACGGCGCAGGCTGGGGAGACGAAGGAGGCTCAGGCGGCTGGGGCCTGAAGGCGCTGCACGCGTAGGACTTAGCCGAGGGAGGCGACGCCAGACGGCGCAGGCTGAGGAGACGAAGGAGGCGCAGGCGGCTGGGGCCTGAAGGCGCTGCACGCGTAGACTTAGCCGAGGGAGGCGACGCCAGACGGCGCAGGCTGAGGAGACGAAGGAGGCGCAGGCGGCTGGGGCCTGAAGGCGCTGCACGCGTAGGCTTAGCCGAGGGAGGCGACGCCAGACGGCGCAGGCTGAGGAGACGAAGGAGGCGCAGGCGGCTGGGGCCTGAAGGCGCTGCACGCGTAGGCTAAGCCGAGGGAGGCGACGCCAGACGGCGCAGGCTGAGGAGACGAAGGAAGCCCAGGCGGCTGGGGCCTGAAGGCGCTGCACGCGTAGGCTTAGCCGAGGGAGGCGACGCCAGACGGCGCAGGCTGAGGAGACGAAGGAGGCGCAGGCGGCTGGGGCCTGAAGGCGCCGCACGCGTAGGCTAAACCGAGGGAGGCGACGCCAGACGGCGCAGGCTGAGGAGACGAAGGAGGCGCAGGCGGCTGGGGCTGAAGGCGCTGCACGCGTAGGCTTAGCCGAGGGAGGCGACGCCAGACGGCGCATGCTGAGGAGACGAAGGAGGCTCAGGCGGCTGGGGCCTGAAGGCGCTGCACGCGTAGGCTAAGCCGAGGGAGGCGACGCCAGACGGCGCAGGCTGAGGAGACGAAGGAAGCCCAGGCGGCTGGGGCCTGAAGGCGCTGCACGCGTAGGCTTAACCGAGGGAGGCGAACGCCAGACGGCGCAGGCTGGGAGACGAAGGAGGCTCAGGCGGCTGGGGCCTGAAGGCGCCGCACGCGTAGGCTTAGCCGAGTGAGGCGACGCCAGACGGCGCAGGCTGAGGAGACGAAGGAGGCGCAGGCGGCTGGGGCCTGAAGGTGCTGCACGCGTAGGCTAAACCGAGGGAGACAACGACAGACGGCGCAGGCTTGGAAGGCGAAGGAGGCGCAGGCGGCTGGGGCCTGAAGGCGCCGCACGCGTAGACTTAGCCAAGGGAGGCGACGCCATACGGCGCAGGCTGAGGAGACAAAGGAGACGCAGGCGGCTGGGGCCTGAAGGCGCTGCACGCGTAGGCTAACCGAGGGAGGCGACGCCAGACGGCGCAGGCTGGAAGGAGACGAAGGAGGCGCAGGCGGCTGGGGCCTGAAGGCGCTGCACGCGTAGGACTTAGCCGAGGGAGGCGACGCCAGACGGCGCAGGCTGAGGAGACGAAGGAGGCGCAGGCGGCTGGGGCCTGAAGGCGCTGCACGCGTAGGCTTAGCCGAGGGAGGCGACGCCAGACGGCGCAGGCTGAGGAGACGAAGGAGGCGCAGGCGGCGGGGCCTGAAGGCGCCGCACGCGTAGGCTAACCGAGGGAGGCGACGCCAGACGGCGCAGGCTGAGGAGACGAAGGAGCGCAGGCGGCTGGGGCCTGAAGGCGCTGCACGCGTAGACTAAGCCGAGGGAGGCAACGCCAGACGGCGCAGGCTGGGAAGACGAAGGAGGCGCAGGCGGCTGGGGCCTGAAGGCGCCTGCACGCGTAGGCTTAGCCGAGGGAGGCGACGCCAGACGGCGCAGGCTGAGGAGACGAAGGAGGCGCAGGCGGCTGGGCCTGAAGGCGCTGCACGCGTAGGCTAAGCCGAGGGAGGCGACGCCAGACGGCGCAGGCTGAGGAGACGAAGGAGGCGCAGGCGGCTGGGGCCTGAAGGCGCTGCACGCGTAGGCTTAAGCCGAGGGAGGCGACGCCATACGGCGCAGGCTGGGAGGACGAAGGAGGACGCAGGCGGCTGGGGCCTGAAGGCGCTGCACGCGTAGGCTTAGCCGAGGGAGGCGACGCCAGACGGCGCAGGCTGAGGAGACGAAGGAGGCGCAGGGCGGCTGGGGCCTGAAGGCGCTGCACGCGTAGGCTTAGCCGAGGGAGGCGACGCCAGACGGCGCAGGCTGAGGAGACGAAGGAGGCGCAGGCGGCTGGGGCCTGAAGGCGCTGCACGCGTAGGCTTAAGCCGAGGGAGGCGACGCCAGACGGCGCAGGCTGAGGAGACGAAGGAGGCGCAGGCGGCTGGGGCCTGAAGGCGCGCACGCGTAGGCTTAGCCAGGGAGGCGACGCCAGACGGCGCAGGCTGAGGAGACGAAGGAGGCGCAGGCGGCTGGGGCCTGAAGGCGCTGCACGCGTAGGCTTAGCCGAGGGAGGCGACGCCAGACGGCGCAGGCTTAGGAAGGACGAAGGAGGCGCAGGCGGCTGGGGCCTGAAGGCGCCTGCACGCGTAGGACTAGCCGAGGGAGGCGACGCCAGACGGCGCAGGCTGAGGAGACGAAGGAGGCGCAGGCGGCTGGGGCCTGAAGGCGCTGCACGCGTAGGCTTAGACCGAGGGAGGCGACGCCAGACGGCGCAGGCTGAGGAGACGAAGGAGGCGCAGGCGGCTGGGGCCTGAAGGCGCGCACGCGTAGGCTTAAGCCGAGGGAGGCGAACGCCAGACGGCGCAGGCTTGGAAGGCGAAGGAGGCGCAGGCGGCTGGGGCCTGAAGGCGCTGCGCGCGTAGACGAAGCCGAGGGAGGCGACGCCATACGGCGCAGGCTGGGGAGACGAAGGAGGCGCAGGCGGCTAGGGCCTGAAGGCGCTGCGCGCGTAGGCTTAGCCGAGGGAGGCGACGCCAGACGGCGCAGGCTGAGGAGACAAAGGAGGCGCAGGCGGCTGGGGCCTGAAGGCGCTGCACGCGTAGACTTAGCCAAGGGAGGCGACGCCATACGGCGCAGGCTGAGGAGACAAAGGAGACGCAGGCGGCTGGGGCCAGAAGGCGCTGCACGCGTAGGCTTAGCCGAGGGAGGCGACGCCAGACGGCGCAGGCTGGGGAGACGAAGGAGGCTCAGGCGGCTGGGGCCTGAAGGCGCTGCACGCGTGGGCTAAACCGAGGGAGGCAACGACAGACGGCGCAGGCTGGGAAGGCGAAGGAGGCGCAGGCGGCTGGGGCCTGAAGGCGCCGCACGCGTAGGCTTAGCCGAGTGAGGCGACGCCAGACGGCGCAGGCTGAGGAGACGAAGGAGGCGCAGGCGGCTGGGGCCTGAAGGCGCTGCACGCGTAGGCTAAACCGAGGGAGACAACGACAGACGGCGCAGGCTTGGAAGGCGAAGGAGGCGCAGGCGGCTGGGGCCAGAAGGCGCTGCACGCGTAGGCTTAGCCGAGGGAGGCGACGCCAGACGGCGCAGGCTGGGGAGACGAAGGAGGCTCAGGCGGCTGGGGCCTGAAGGCGCTGCACGCGTGGGCTAAACCGAGGGAGGCAACGACAGACGGCGCAGGCTGGGAAGGCGAAGGAGGCGCAGGCGGCTGGGGCCTGAAGGCGCCGCACGCGTAGGCTTAGCCGAGTGAGGCGACGCCATACGGCGCAGGCTGAGGAGACAAAGGAGACGCAGGCGGCTGGGGCCTGAAGGTGCTGCACGCGTAGGCTAAACCGAGGGAGGCGACGCCAGACGGCGCAGGCTTGGAAGGCGAAGGAGGCGCAGGCGGCTGGGGCCTGAAGGCGCTGCGCGCGTAGACGAAGCCGAGGGAGGCGACGCCAGACGGCGCAGGCTGAGGAGACGAAGGAGGCGCAGGCGGCTGGGGCCTGAAGGCGCTGCGCGCGTAGGCTTAGCCGAGGGAGGCGACGCCAGACGGCGCAGGCTGAGGAGACAAAGGAGGCGCAGGCGGCTGGGGCCTGAAGGCGCTGCACGCGTAGACTTAGCCAAGGGAGGCGACGCCATACGGCGCAGGCTGAGGAGACAAAGGAGACGCAGGCGGCTGGGGCCTGAAGGCGCTGCGCGCGTAGGCTTAGCCGAGGGAGGCGACGCCAGACGGCGCAGGCTGAGGAGACGAAGGAGGCGCAGGCGGCTGGGGCCTGAAGGCGCTGCACGCGTAGGCTTAGCCGAGGGAGGCGACGCCAGACGGCGCAGGCTGGGGAGACGAAGGAGGCGCAGGCGGCTGGGGCCTGAAGGCGCTGCACGCGTAGGCTTAGCCGAGGGAGGCGACGCCAGACGGCGCAGGCTGAGGAGACGAAGGAGGCGCAGGCGGCTGGGGCCTGAAGGCGCTGCACGCGTAGGCTAAACCGAGGGAGACAACGACAGACGGCGCAGGCTTGGAAGGCGAAGGAGGCGCAGGCGGCTGGGGCCTGAAGGCGCTGCACGCGTAGGCTTAGCCGAGGGAGGCACCGCCAGACGGCGCAGGCTGAGGAGACGAAGGAGGCGCAGGCGGCTGGGGCCTGAAGGCGCTGCACGCGTAGGCTTAGCCGAGGGAGGCACCGCCAGACGGCGCAGGCTGAGGAGACGAAGGAGGCGCAGGCGGCTGGGGCCTGAAGGCGCTGCACGCGTAGACTTAGCCAAGGGAGGCGACACCAGACGGCGCAGGCTGAGGAGACAAAGGAGGCGCAGGCGGCTGGGGCCTGAAGGCGCTGCACGCGTAGGCTTAGCCGAGGGAGGCGACGCCAGACGGCGCATGCTGAGGAGACGAAGGAGGCTCAGGCGGCTGGGGCCTGAAGGCGCTGCGCGCGTAGGCTTAGCCGAGGGAGGCGACGCCAGACGGCGCAGGCTGAGGAGACGAAGGAGCCGCAGGCGGCTGGGGCCTGAAGGCGCTGCACGCGTGGGCTAAACCGAGGGAGGCAACGACAGACGGCGCAGGCTGGGAAGGCGAAGGAGGCGCAGGCGGCTGGGGCCTGAAGGCGCCGCACGCGTAGGCTTAGCCGAGGGAGGCGACGCCAGACGGCGCAGGCTGAGGAGACGAAGGAGGCGCAGGCGGCTGGGGCCTGAAGGTGCTGCACGCGTAGGCTAAACCGAGGGAGACAACGACAGACGGCGCAGGCTTGGAAGGCGAAGGAGGCGCAGGCGGCTGGGGCCTGAAGGTGCTGCACGTGTAGACGAAGCCAAGGGAGGCGACGCCATACGGCGCAGGCTTGGAAGGCGAAGGAGGCGCAGGCGGCTGGGGCCTGAAGGCGCTGCACGCGTAGACGAAGCCGAGGGAGGCGACGCCAGACGGCGCAGGCTGAGGAGATGAAGGAAGCCCAGGCGGCTGGGGCCTGAAGGCGCTGCACGCGTAGGCTTAGCCGAGGGAGGCGACGCCAGACGGCGCAGGCTGAGGAGACGAAGGAGGCGCAGGCGGCTGGGGCCTGAAGGTGCTGCACGCGTAGGCTTAGCCGAGGGAGGCGACGCCAGCCGGCGCAGGCTTGGAAGGCGAAGGAGGCGCAGGCGGCTGGGGCCTGAAGGCGCCGCACGCGTAGGCTTAGCCGAGGGAGGCGACGCCAGACGGCGCAGGCTTGGAAGGCGAAGGAGGCGCAGGCGGCTGGGGCCTGAAGGCGCCGCACGCGTAGACGAAGCCGAGGGAGGCGACGCCAGACGGCGCAGGCTGAGGAGACGAAGGAGGCGCAGGCGGCTGGGCCTGAAGGCGCCGCACGCGTAGGCTTAGCCGAGTGAGGCGACGCCATACGGCGCAGGCTGAGGAGACGAAGGAGGCTCAGGCGGCTGGGGCCTGAAGGCGCTGCACGCGTAGACGAAGCCGAGGGAGGCGACGCCAGACGGCGCAGGCTGAGGAGACGAAGGAAGCCCAGGCGGCTGGGGCCTGAAGGCGCTGCACGCGTAGGCTTAGCCGAGGGAGGCGACGCCAGACGGCGCAGGCTGAGGAGACGAAGGAGGAATAGGCGGCTGGGGCCTGAAGGTGCTGCACGCGTAGGCTTAGCCGAGGGAGGCGACGCCAGCCGGCGCAGGCTTGGAAGGCGAAGGAGGCGCAGGCGGCTGGGGCCTGAAGGCGCCGCACGCGTAGGCTTAGCCGAGGGAGGCGACGCCAGACGGCGCAGGCTTGGAAGGCGAAGGAGGCGCAGGCGGCTGGGGCCTGAAGGCGCCGCACGCGTAGACGAAGCCGAGGGAGGCGACGCCAGACGGCGCAGGCTGAGGAGACGAAGGAGGCGCAGGCGGCTGGGGCTGAAGGCGCCGCACGCGTAGGCTTAGCCGAGGGAGGCGACGCCAGACGGCGCAGGCTGAGGAGACGAAGGAGGCGCAGGCGGCTGGGGCTGAAGGCGCTGCACGCGTAGGCTTAGCCGAGGGAGTCGATGCCAGACGGTGCAGGCTGGGAAGACGAAGGAGGCGCAGGCGGCTGGGGCCTGAAGGCGCCGCACGCGTAGGCTTAGCCGAGGGAGGCGACGCCAGACGGCGCAGGCTGAGGAGACGAAGGAAGCCCAGGCGGCTGGGGCCTGAAGGCGCTGCACGCGTATGCTTAGCCGAGGGAGGCGACGCCAGACGGCGCAGGCTGAGGAGACGAAGGAGGCTCAGGCGGCTGGGCTTGAAGGCGCCGCACGCGTAGGCTTAGCCGAGGGAGGCGACGCCAGACGGCGCAGGCTGAGGAGACGAAGGAAGCCCAGGCGGCTGGGGCCTGAAGGCGCTGCACGCGTATGCTTAGCCGAGGGAGGCGACGCCAGACGGCGCAGGCTGAGGAGACGAAGGAGGCTCAGGCGGCTGGGCTTGAAGGCGCCGCACGCGTAGGCTAAACCGAGGGAGGCGACGCCAGACGGCGCAGGCTGAGGAGACGAAGGAGGCGCAGGCGGCTGGGCCTGAAGGCGCTGCACGCGTAGGCTTAGCCGAGGGAGGCGACGCCAGACGGCGCAGGCTGAGGAGACAAAGGAGGCGCAGGCGGCTGGGGCCTGAAGGCGCTGCACGCGTAGACGAAGCCGAGGGAGGCGACGCCAGACGGCGCAGGCTGAGGAGACAAAGGAGGCGCAGGCGGCTGGGGCCTGAAGGCGCTGCACGCGTAGACTTAGCCGAGGGAGGCAACGCCAGACGGCGCAGGCTAAGGAGACAAAGGAGGCGCAGGCGGCTGGGGCCTGAAGGCGCTGCGCGCGTAGGCTTAGCCGAGGGAGGCGACGCCAGACGGCGCAGGCTGAGGAGACGAAGGAAGCCCAGGCGGCTGGGGCCTGAAGGCGCTGCAAGCGTAGGCTTAGCCGAGGGAGGCGACGCCAGACGGCGCAGGCTGAGGAGACGAAGGAGGCTCAGGCGGCTGGGCTTGAAGGCGCCGCACGCGTAGGCTAAACCGAGGGAGGCGACGCCAGACGGCGCAGGCTGAGGAGACGAAGGAGGCGCAGGCGGCTGGGCCTGAAGGCGCTGCACG
This sequence comes from Chlamydomonas incerta, assembly GCA_016834605.1. Classification (NCBI taxonomy): domain Eukaryota; kingdom Viridiplantae; phylum Chlorophyta; class Chlorophyceae; order Chlamydomonadales; family Chlamydomonadaceae; genus Chlamydomonas; species Chlamydomonas incerta. The sequence continues at coordinate 737,495 of JAEHOC010000037.1, forward strand.
CGTAGGCTTAGCCGAGGGAGGCGACGCCAGACGGCGCAGGCTGAGGAGACAAAGGAGACGCAGGCGGCTGGGGCCTGAAGGCGCTGCACGCGTGGGCTAACCCGAGGGAGGCGACGCCAGACGGCGCAGGCTGAGGAGACGAAGGAGGCATAGGCGGCTGGGGCCTCAAGGTGCTGCACGCGTTGGCTTAGCCGAGGGAGGCGACGCCAGACGGCGCAGGCTTGGAAGGCGAAGGAGGCGCAGGCGGCTGGGGCCTGAAGGCGCTGCACGCGTAGGCTTAGCCGAGGGAGGCGACGCCAGACGGCGCAGGCTGAGGAGACGAAGGAGGCTCAGGCGGCTGGGGCCTGAAGGCGCTGCACGCGTAGACTTAGCCGAGGGAGGCAACGACAGACGGCGCAGGCTGAGGAGACAAAGGAGACGCAGGCGGCTGGGGCCTGAAGGCGCTGCGCGCGTAGGCTTAGCCGAGGGAGTCGATGCCAGACGGTGCAGGCTGGGAAGACGAAGGAGGCGCAGGCGGCTGGGGCCTGAAGGCGCTGCACGCGTAGACTTAGCCGAGGGAGGCGACGCCATACGGCGCAGGCTGAGGAGACGAAGGAAGCGCAGGCGGCTGGGGCCTGAAGGCGCTGCACGCGTATGCTTAGCCGAGGGAGGCGACGCCAGACGGCGCAGGCTTGGAAGGCGAAGGAGGCGCAGGCGGCTGGGGCCTGAAGGCGCCGCACGCGTAGGCTTAGCCGAGTGAGGCGACGCCAGACGGCGCAGGCTTGGAAGGCGAAGGAGGCGCAGGCGGCTGGGGCCTGAAGGCGCCGCACGCGTAGACGAAGCCGAGGGAGGCGACGCCAGACGGCGCAGGCTGAGGAGACGAAGGAGGCGCAGGCGGCTGGGCCTGAAGGCGCCGCACGCGTAGGCTTAGCCGAGGGAGGCGACGCCAGACGGCGCAGGCTGAGGAGACGAAGGAGGCGCAGGCGGCTGGGGCTGAAGGCGCTGCACGCGTAGGCTTAGCCGAGGGAGTCGATGCCAGACGGTGCAGGCTGGGAAGACGAAGGAGGCGCAGGCGGCTGGGGCCTGAAGGCGCTGCACGCGTAGGCTTAGCCGAGGGAGGCGACGCCATACGGCGCAGGCTGTGGAGACGAAGGAAGCCCAGGCGGCTGGGGCCTGAAGGCGCTGCACGCGTATGCTTAGCCGAGGGAGGCGACGCCAGACGGCGCAGGCTGAGGAGACGAAGGAGGCTCAGGCGGCTGGGCTTGAAGGCGCCGCACGCGTAGGCTAAACCGAGGGAGGCGACGCCATACGGCGCAGGCTGAGGAGACGAAGGAGGCGCAGGCGGCTGGGGCCTGAAGGCGCTGCACGCGTAGGCTTAGCCGAGGGAGGCGACGCCAGACGGCGCAGGCTGAGGAGACAAAGGAGGCGCAGGCGGCTGGGGCCTGAAGGCGCTGCACGCGTAGACGAAGCCGAGGGAGGCGACGCCAGACGGCGCAGGCTGAGGAGACGAAGGAGGCTCAGGCGGCTGGGGCCTGAAGGCGCTGCACGCGTAGACTTAGCCGAGGGAGGCAACGCCAGACGGCGCAGGCTGAGGAGACAAAGGAGGCGCAGGCGGCTGGGGCCTGAAGGCGCTGCGCGCGTAGGCTTAGCCGAGGGAGGCGACGCCAGACGGCGCAGGCTGAGGAGACGAAGGAAGCCCAGGCGGCTGGGGCCTGAAGGCGCTGCAAGCGTAGGCTTAGCCGAGGGAGGCAACGCCAGACGGCGCAGGCTGAGGAGACGAAGGAGGCTCAGGCGGCTGGGCTTGAAGGCGCCGCACGCGTAGGCTAAACCGAGGGAGGCGACGCCAGACGGCGCAGGCTGAGGAGACGAAGGAGGCGCAGGCGGCTGGGGCCTGAAGGCGCTGCACGCGTAGGCTTAAGCCGAGGGAGGCGACGCCAGACGGCGCAGGCTGAGGAGACAAAGGAGACGCAGGCGGCTGGGGCCTGAAGGCGCTGCACGCGTAGGGCTAACCGAGGGAGGCGACGCCAGACGGCGCAGGCTGGGGAGACGAAGGAGGCATAGGCGGCTGGGGCCTCAAGGTGCTGCACGCGTAGGCTTAGCCGAGGGAGGCAACGCCAGACGGCGCAGGCTGAGGAGACAAAGGAGGCGCAGGCGGCTGGGGCCTGAAGGCGCTGCGCGCGTAGGCTTAGCCGAGGGAGGCGACGCCAGACGGCGCAGGCTGAGGAGACGAAGGAAGCCCAGGCGGCTGGGGCCTGAAGGCGCTGCAAGCGTAGGCTTAAGCCGAGGGAGGCGACGCCAGACGGCGCAGGCTGAGGAGACGAAGGAGGCTCAGGCGGCTGGGCTTGAAGGCGCCGCACGCGTAGGCTAAACCGAGGGAGGCGACGCCATACGGCGCAGGCTGAGGAGACGAAGGAGGCGCAGGCGGCTGGGGCCTGAAGGCGCTGCACGCGTAGGCTTAGCCGAGGGAGGCGACGCCAGACGGCGCAGGCTGAGGAGACGAAGGAGGCTCAGGCGGCTGGGGCCTGAAGGCGCTGCACGCGTAGACTTAGCCGAGGGAGGCAACGCCAGACGGCGCAGGCTGAGGAGACAAAGGAGGCGCAGGCGGCTGGGGCCTGAAGGCGCTGCGCGCGTAGGCTTAGCCGAGGGAGGCGACGCCAGACGGCGCAGGCTGAGGAGACGAAGGAAGCCCAGGCGGCTGGGGCCTGAAGGCGCTGCAAGCGTAGGCTTAGCCGAGGGAGGCAACGCCAGACGGCGCAGGCTGAGGAGACGAAGGAGGCTCAGGCGGCTGGGCTTGAAGGCGCCGCACGCGTAGGCTAAACCGAGGGAGGCGACGCCAGACGGCGCAGGCTGAGGAGACGAAGGAGGCGCAGGCGGCTGGGCCTGAAGGCGCTGCACGCGTAGGCTTAGCCGAGGGAGGCGACGCCAGACGGCGCAGGCTGAGGAGACAAAGGAGACGCAGGCGGCTGGGGCCTGAAGGCGCTGCACGCGTGGGCTAAACCGAGGGAGGCGACGCCAGACGGCGCAGGCTGGGGAGACGAAGGAGGCATAGGCGGCTGGGGCCTCAAGGTGCTGCACGCGTAGGCTTAGCCGAGGGAGGCAACGCCAGACGGCGCAGGCTGAGGAGACAAAGGAGGCGCAGGCGGCTGGGGCCTGAAGGCGCTGCGCGCGTAGGCTTAGCCGAGGGAGGCGACGCCAGACGGCGCAGGCTGAGGAGACGAAGGAAGCCCAGGCGGCTGGGGCCTGAAGGCGCTGCAAGCGTAGGCTTAGCCGAGGGAGGCAACGCCAGACGGCGCAGGCTGAGGAGACGAAGGAGGCTCAGGCGGCTGGGCTTGAAGGCGCCGCACGCGTAGGCTAAACCGAGGGAGGCGACGCCAGACGGCGCAGGCTGAGGAGACGAAGGAGGCGCAGGCGGCTGGGCCTGAAGGCGCTGCACGCGTAGGCTTAGCCGAGGGAGGCGACGCCAGACGGCGCAGGCTGAGGAGACAAAGGAGACGCAGGCGGCTGGGGCCTGAAGGCGCTGCACGCGTAGGCTTAGCCGAGGGAGGCGACGCCAGACGGCGCAGGCTGAGGAGACGAAGGAGGCTCAGGCGGCTGGGGCCTGAAGGCGCTGCACGCGTAGACTTAGCCGAGGGAGGCAACGACAGACGGCGCAGGCTGAGGAGACAAAGGAGACGCAGGCGGCTGGGGCCTGAAGGCGCTGCGCGCGTAGGCTTAGCCGAGGGAGTCGATGCCAGACGGTGCAGGCTGGGAAGACGAAGGAGGCGCAGGCGGCTGGGGCCTGAAGGCGCTGCACGCGTAGACTTAGCCGAGGGAGGCGACGCCAGACGGCGCAGGCTGAGGAGACGAAGGAAGCCCAGGCGGCTGGGGCCTGAAGGCGCTGGACGCGTATGCTTAGCCGAGGGAGGCGACGCCAGACGGCGCAGGCTGAGGAGACGAAGGAGGCTCAGGCGGCTGGGCTTGAAGGCGCCGCACGCGTAGGCTAAACCGAGGGAGGCGACGCCAGACGGCGCAGGCTGAGGAGACGAAGGAGGCGCAGGCGGCTGGGCCTGAAGGCGCCGCACGCGTAGGCTTAGCCGAGGGAGGCGACGCCAGACGGCGCAGGCTTGGAAGGCGAAGGAGGCGCAGGCGGCTGGGGCCTGAAGGCGCTGCACGCGTAGGCTTAGCCGAGGGAGGCGACGCCAGACGGCGCAGGCTGAGGAGACGAAGGAGGCTCAGGCGGCTGGGGCCTGAAGGCGCTGCACGCGTAGACTTAGCCGAGGGAGGCAACGACAGACGGCGCAGGCTGAGGAGACAAAGGAGACGCAGGCGGCTGGGGCCTGAAGGCGCTGCGCGCGTAGGCTTAGCCGAGGGAGTCGATGCCAGACGGTGCAGGCTGGGAAGACGAAGGAGGCGCAGGCGGCTGGGGCCTGAAGGCGCTGCACGCGTAGACTTAGCCGAGGGAGGCAACGCCAGACGGCGCAGGCTGAGGAGACAAAGGAGGCGCAGGCGGCTGGGGCCTGAAGGCGCTGCGCGCGTAGGCTTAGCCGAGGGAGGCGACGCCAGACGGCGCAGGCTGAGGAGACGAAGGAAGCCCAGGCGGCTGGGGCCTGAAGGCGCTGCAAGCGTAGGCTTAGCCGAGGGAGGCAACGCCAGACGGCGCAGGCTGAGGAGACGAAGGAGGCTCAGGCGGCTGGGCTTGAAGGCGCCGCACGCGTAGGCTAAACCGAGGGAGGCGACGCCAGACGGCGCAGGCTGAGGAGACGAAGGAGGCGCAGGCGGCTGGGCCTGAAGGCGCTGCACGCGTAGGCTTAGCCGAGGGAGGCGACGCCAGACGGCGCAGGCTGAGGAGACAAAGGAGACGCAGGCGGCTGGGGCCTGAAGGCGCTGCACGCGTGGGCTAAACCGAGGGAGGCGACGCCAGACGGCGCAGGCTGGGGAGACGAAGGAGGCATAGGCGGCTGGGGCCTCAAGGTGCTGCACGCGTAGGCTTAGCCGAGGGAGGCAACGACAGACGGCGCAGGCTTGGAAGGCGAAGGAGGCGCAGGCGGCTGGGGCCTGAAGGCGCTGCACGCGTAGGCTTAGCCGCGGGAGGCGACGCCAGACGGCGCAGGCTGAGGAGACGAAGGAGGCTCAGGCGGCTGGGGCCTGAAGGCGCTGCACGCGTAGACTTAGCCGAGGGAGGCAACGACAGACGGCGCAGGCTGAGGAGACAAAGGAGACGCAGGCGGCTGGGGCCTGAAGGCGCTGCGCGCGTAGGCTTAGCCGAGGGAGTCGATGCCAGACGGTGCAGGCTGGGAAGACGAAGGAGGCGCAGGCGGCTGGGGCCTGAAGGCGCTGCACGCGTAGACTTAGCCGAGGGAGGCGACGCCATACGGCGCAGGCTGAGGAGACGAAGGAAGCCCAGGCGGCTGGGGCCTGAAGGCGCTGGACGCGTATGCTTAGCCGAGGGAGGCGACGCCAGACGGCGCAGGCTGAGGAGACGAAGGAGGCTCAGGCGGCTGGGCTTGAAGGCGCCGCACGCGTAGGCTAAACCGAGGGAGGCGACGCCAGACGGCGCAGGCTGAGGAGACGAAGGAGGCGCAGGCGGCTGGGGCCTGAAGGCGCTGCGCGCGTAGGCTTAGCCGAGGGAGGCGACGCCAGACGGCGCAGGCTGAGGAGACGAAGGAGGCGCAGGCGGCTGGGCCTGAAGGCGCCGCACGCGTAGGCTTAGCCGAGGGAGGCGACGCCAGACGGCGCAGGCTGAGGAGACGAAGGAGGCGCAGGCGGCTGGGGCTGAAGGCGCTGCACGCGTAGGCTTAGCCGAGGGAGGCGACGCCACACGGCGCAGGCTGAGGAGACAAAGGAGGCGCAGGCGGCTGGGGCCTGAAGGCGCTGCACGCGTAGACTTAGCCGAGGGAGGCAACGCCAGACGGCGCAGGCTAAGGAGACAAAGGAGGCGCAGGCGGCTGGGGCCTGAAGGCGCTGCGCGCGTAGGCTTAGCCGAGGGAGGCGACGCCAGACGGCGCAGGCTGAGGAGACGAAGGAAGCCCAGGCGGCTGGGGCCTGAAGGCGCTGCAAGCGTAGGCTTAGCCGAGGGAGGCAACGCCAGACGGCGCAGGCTGAGGAGACGAAGGAGGCTCAGGCGGCTGGGCTTGAAGGCGCCGCACGCGTAGGCTAAACCGAGGGAGGCGACGCCAGACGGCGCAGGCTGAGGAGACGAAGGAGGCGCAGGCGGCTGGGCCTGAAGGCGCTGCACGCGTAGGCTTAGCCGAGGGAGGCGACGCCAGACGGCGCAGGCTGAGGAGACAAAGGAGACGCAGGCGGCTGGGGCCTGAAGGCGCTGCACGCGTGGGCTAACCCGAGGGAGGCGACGCCAGACGGCGCAGGCTGAGGAGACGAAGGAGGCATAGGCGGCTGGGGCCTCAAGGTGCTGCACGCGTTGGCTTAGCCGAGGGAGGCGACGCCAGACGGCGCAGGCTTGGAAGGCGAAGGAGGCGCAGGCGGCTGGGGCCTGAAGGCGCTGCACGCGTAGGCTTAGCCGAGGGAGGCGACGCCAGACGGCGCAGGCTGAGGAGACGAAGGAGACGCAGGCGGCTGGGGCCTGAAGGCGCTGCACGCGTAGACTTAGCCGAGGGAGGCAACGACAGACGGCGCAGGCTGAGGAGACAAAGGAGACGCAGGCGGCTGGGGCCTGAAGGCGCTGCGCGCGTAGGCTTAGCCGAGGGAGTCGATGCCAGACGGTGCAGGCTGGGAAGACGAAGGAGGCGCAGGCGGCTGGGGCCTGAAGGCGCTGCACGCGTAGACTTAGCCGAGGGAGGCGACGCCATACGGCGCAGGCTGAGGAGACGAAGGAAGCGCAGGCGGCTGGGGCCTGAAGGCGCTGCACGCGTATGCTTAGCCGAGGGAGGCGACGCCAGACGGCGCAGGCTTGGAAGGCGAAGGAGGCGCAGGCGGCTGGGGCCTGAAGGCGCCGCACGCGTAGGCTTAGCCGAGTGAGGCGACGCCAGACGGCGCAGGCTTGGAAGGCGAAGGAGGCGCAGGCGGCTGGGGCCTGAAGGCGCCGCACGCGTAGACGAAGCCGAGGGAGGCGACGCCAGACGGCGCAGGCTGAGGAGACGAAGGAGGCGCAGGCGGCTGGGCCTGAAGGCGCCGCACGCGTAGGCTTAGCCGAGGGAGGCGACGCCAGACGGCGCAGGCTGAGGAGACGAAGGAGGCGCAGGCGGCTGGGGCTGAAGGCGCTGCACGCGTAGGCTTAGCCGAGGGAGTCGATGCCAGACGGTGCAGGCTGGGAAGACGAAGGAGGCTCAGGCGGCTGGGGCCTGAAGGCGCTGCACGCGTAGGCTTAGCCGAGGGAGGCGACGCCATACGGCGCAGGCTGCGGAGACGAAGGAAGCCCAGGCGGCTGGGGCCTGAAGGCGCTGCACGCGTATGCTTAGCCGAGGGAGGCGACGCCAGACGGCGCAGGCTGAGGAGACGAAGGAGGCTCAGGCGGCTGGGCTTGAAGGCGCCGCACGCGTAGGCTAAACCGAGGGAGGCGACGCCATACGGCGCAGGCTGAGGAGACGAAGGAGGCGCAGGCGGCTGGGGCCTGAAGGCGCTGCACGCGTAGGCTTAGCCGAGGGAGGCGACGCCAGACGGCGCAGGCTGAGGAGACAAAGGAGGCGCAGGCGGCTGGGGCCTGAAGGCGCTGCACGCGTAGACGAAGCCGAGGGAGGCGACGCCAGACGGCGCAGGCTGAGGAGACGAAGGAGGCTCAGGCGGCTGGGGCCTGAAGGCGCTGCACGCGTAGACTTAGCCGAGGGAGGCAACGCCAGACGGCGCAGGCTGAGGAGACAAAGGAGGCGCAGGCGGCTGGGGCCTGAAGGCGCTGCGCGCGTAGGCTTAGCCGAGGGAGGCGACGCCAGACGGCGCAGGCTGAGGAGACGAAGGAAGCCCAGGCGGCTGGGGCCTGAAGGCGCTGCAAGCGTAGGCTTAGCCGAGGGAGGCAACGCCAGACGGCGCAGGCTGAGGAGACGAAGGAGGCTCAGGCGGCTGGGCTTGAAGGCGCCGCACGCGTAGGCTAAACCGAGGGAGGCGACGCCAGACGGCGCAGGCTGAGGAGACGAAGGAGGCGCAGGCGGCTGGGCCTGAAGGCGCTGCACGCGTAGGCTTAGCCGAGGGAGGCGACGCCAGACGGCGCAGGCTGAGGAGACAAAGGAGACGCAGGCGGCTGGGGCCTGAAGGCGCTGCACGCGTGGGCTAAACCGAGGGAGGCGACGCCAGACGGCGCAGGCTGAGGAGACGAAGGAGGCATAGGCGGCTGGGGCCTCAAGGTGCTGCACGCGTAGGCTTAGCCGAGGGAGGCAACGACAGACGGCGCAGGCTTGGAAGGCGAAGGAGGCGCAGGCGGCTGGGGCCTGAAGGCGCTGCACGCGTAGGCTTAGCCGAGGGAGGCGACGCCAGACGGCGCAGGCTGAGGAGACGAAGGAGGCTCAGGCGGCTGGGGCCTGAAGGCGCTGCACGCGTAGACTTAGCCGAGGGAGGCAACGACAGACGGCGCAGGCTGAGGAGACAAAGGAGACGCAGGCGGCTGGGGCCTGAAGGCGCTGCGCGCGTAGGCTTAGCCGAGGGAGTCGATGCCAGACGGTGCAGGCTGGGAAGACGAAGGAGGCGCAGGCGGCTGGGGCCTGAAGGCGCTGCACGCGTAGACTTAGCCGAGGGAGGCGACGCCATACGGCGCAGGCTGAGGAGACGAAGGAAGCCCAGGCGGCTGGGGCCTGAAGGCGCTGGACGCGTATGCTTAGCCGAGGGAGGCGACGCCAGACGGCGCAGGCTGAGGAGACGAAGGAGGCTCAGGCGGCTGGGCTTGAAGGCGCCGCACGCGTAGGCTAAACCGAGGGAGGCGACGCCAGACGGCGCAGGCTGAGGAGACGAAGGAGGCGCAGGCGGCTGGGCCTGAAGGCGCCGCACGCGTAGGCTTAGCCGAGGGAGGCGACGCCAGACGGCGCAGGCTGAGGAGACGAAGGAGGCGCAGGCGGCTGGGGCTGAAGGCGCTGCACGCGTAGGCTTAGCCGAGGGAGGCGACGCCACACGGCGCAGGCGGAGCCGAGGGCGCAGGCGGCTGGGGCTGGAAGGCGCTGCGCACGTAGCCGTAGGTGGGGGGAGCCACGTCAGACGGCGCAGGCTGACGAGAAGAGGGCGTAGGCGGCGAGCAATGTCGGTGCCACGACTCTCCACTGCAGGCTCAGGGTAGAGCAGGAAACAAAATAAGACGATAGCGATATCGCAGAGCAGCAGAGTCATGCCAGTCACAATAGCTATGAAGGCGCGTCTGTCATTGTTCGCTGCTCAAAACCGCTCGCGAGTACACGGCAGCAAGCAACGGATGCTTCTGCCCGATAATCCGATGCATGGACGAGGCTGGCGTCGTCTATGGAAATCAAGCGGGGACGGACCCCAGAAACTCGCGGGGACGGACCCCGGCTGAACCGTAGCCCTGTCTTACTTTCAACGAGATAGAGACTCTCGTGAAGTGCTAGACAGGCTCAAGGCCGGCGATAAGTGAGGACGCGCGGAGCGCAATGCTCCACGGTCTTGCTTCTTGCTGAGCGGGTGGTGACGCGACGGCAACTGTCCTCGGGAGAAGCCGCGCATACACCCAGACGAGTGACATTGAGGCGAGAAGAAGTCAGGCGAAAGCGGGCGCGTTACAGGAACTGCCCCTAATGTCAATGCCGTTAGCGCAAGGCGCTCTGGAACAAGCACTGTGTATAAGGTTCGTGGTCTTGATCTGTTCAATGGCTAACCCACAGGCTGTATGGGAGAGCAAGAAGCAAGACAAGGCTTGGCTTCTTGCTGGATACGCTTAAACCAGCTCAACTCTGCCGTACGGGGTCATCAGCGAACGGATAAAAGGGACGCTTACTTCAGCACACATTCGAGACCGGACCTCAAGTCGCACGGACAGGCAAATACAAGATACGAAGGACTCAAATCAACGTTGCACGGGTGCATAAACGCACTGATGTCACAGCCAGTCAGCTCTTGGGGCGTAAGCACGCCACTGGTGCAGCTGAAGAGGCATGCAAATGATTCATGTTGCCGTACCCGCGGCGTCACGCCTTGGGAAGGGATTCAGACAAAACTCGGAGCGATATACAAACTGACACGCAAAACCCTGACACACGTGTCCCCTGCTGGCCAGCTGGCTTTCCCCCAAGGGCCAGCACACGCTGGGCACCCTCACGCTGTGGGGCGTGACACTGCCGCCCTGATGTCTCATGCCCTCAGGTATTTTACTAATGTTTTCTTAAATATTGTCGTACAACATTGTCGTACAATATTTCGCATGCCCTTACTCATATATTTTTGCGACAAACATTTGGAAAGGTACGGTAATCATGCACGAATGTTGCCATGGACATCTGTTTCAAGTGCAGGTAACCCCCCCTACTTCGCTAATCCACGCAGAGACCGGCCCCGCTGGCGTGGTGATGGGGATACAGTAGATGTAGCAGGGCTGTCGGATGCAGGAGGCGGAGGCTTCCGCTTCCGCTTTGGCAGGGGCTTCACGGGAGGCGAGGGGGCCGGCGAGGGTGGCGTGGGCGGCATAGGTGGTGCAAGCGGCACTGGGCTGGGAGGTGATGGAGACGGGCGGTTGCGATGATGAACTGCGGCAGCAGGTGGATTAGGCGGTGCTTGCAAAGAGGAGCTGCCGTCTGCTGGCGAGGGAGGTGAGGGGGGCGAGGGAGAGGTTTTCCGGTACTTGCCACGAGGGCTTGGCGGCCTCAATGGTGGCGGCGTAGGTGGCGAGGGTGGTGCTCCTGGTAATGGGGGGCTGTTGTCCACAGGAGTTGGTGGAGCAGGCCGAAGCGGTGGTGGCGTGGAGCTTGCTGGGGAGGGGGGCAACGTGGAGCTGTGGAAGATGGTGGTGTTGCCATCCGTGCTGCTGCCCGCCGATGGGGCTGGAGATGAAGGTGGCTGCGGCGGGGCAGGGATACTATTGCCGATAGGGGACGGCGGAGACGGAGTAGGCGGCGGGGTGGGTGAGGAATGCGTGGGAGCTGGTGATGGGTCTGGTGAGGGCGCTGGCGTGGACATGAGCGGTGAAGCAGATGGAGATTCTGCTGTGGCTGGCGAGGATGTGGACGAAGTTGAGGTAGAAGGTGATGGTTCAGGCAAGGGGGGAGGTGGTTGCTGTGAGGCAAGAGAAGATGGAGGTGGAAGATCCAGAGAAGGCGAAGGGGGCTGTGCGGGTGGCAGCGGCTCCGGTGTTGGGCTGGGTGCTGGCAAGGGCAGTGGAGGAGAGGGTAAAGAGGGTGGCGAGGGTGATGGCGGTTCTGGTCTTGGGCTGGGCGGTGGTAAGGGTCGTGGCAGCGGAGGTAGAGGAGGAGAGGGCACGGTCGGGTCTGGGAGTGGTGGCGAGGGCGAAGGGGGAAAAGACATGGGCGGAGAGGGTGAGGGTGGGGCGGCGGCTGGGCTTGGTGGCACGGGGGAAGGAGGCGTGGGGCTTAGCAGCGCCTGCTGAACGTCATTGTTGTCGTCCCCGTCCACCACCATTTCTGCGTTATTGAGGATGCGATACGGAGATGGCGAGCCGTTGCCCTGGTAGTCCTGGACGCAAAGCTTTGTCCCCACAGCCATCGCTTCACACTGAAGACCTGTACGTACAGATAGAGAGCGCGCAGGTGGAGTAGTGTCAGATTTAGTTGTACATATTCTGCCGGCGCCACAGCCCCACGTGATAACGCGTGCATAGTATAGGGGGGTATAACTTCACCTTCGTTGCCTGGCAGCGTGAGCAGCAAGTCGCTTGAAAGCCGGTGCACGACCGCAATGCCGTCGCAGGACATCCCCTCTGCCACCCAACGCCATGAAGCGCAGCTGGGATTATCATCTGCTGCCGCCAGCAGCGCACGTGTCAAGCTGCCCCCCATATTGTGATGACCAGATGTTGACAATAATGTCGATAGTATGGCACGGTGGCGGTATTGGCCTCTGACCCTTGCAACGGAAGACGGGGGCTGTATGCATAATCTCATGCCCCTGTCCACTCGGGTTGCTGCCATTGGGCAAAGGCCCGCGTTGATCTCATTGAGGTATCTGTGGAAAAACGTACGTGTGACACATCATAAAACGTGAGCGTTAGGGGCAGCAGGCGCACCGTTATCGTCCGCAAGCTGCGTGATGCAAGGACTAGGAGCGTAGGTGCGTGGGTGGGGCATACTCAAAAAGCAGATGTCGTAACTCACTCACCGCAGGCTGAGGCGGTTGCTGGATGCAATGGTGCCGCACGTCTCTGTGCCGGTTATAGTGACGTTGGGCAGTGGCCACCTTCGTGTGCACTGTAGCAAATAATGAGAGTGGCACACGCCCGGAGTGTGATGCAGATGACCCAGCCACTGGCACGTTGTTAGTTGTACTAGAAAACAAGGCGAGCGAGGGGGCACCGTAAAGCCGGCAGCCGCTCGGGGGTTACCATTCGTATCGCAGGTTGCGCAGTACGTTAATAGCAGCATGATCGACTCACCACTGCAGCGATGGTGGTGACGGGCGGCTGCAGGGCGGTGGCGGCACAGCGCTGTGGCACCTGCAGTGTGGTGTCGTTGTAGGCTGCCAGGCCGAGGCTGGGGTTGACCTCGGGGTTGGCTGCCAGGAGCTCGCGGAGCGTGATGCCGTACCTGCAAGCATGCATGCGCACACGGTTGCACAGATGCGTGCGTGTACAGCACGCGGTGGCGAGCGCGGTAGGCGCTATGACAAGGGCGGGAGGTTGCTTGGGGATGCATGCTGGTGGCGGCACGACCTGCTGGCCTATCTACGCTGGCCTATCTACGTGGGACGGATAGCCCAGAAGTGGCGCCACAACAGCCACGCGACTGGCGTGGGGTGGCGTGGGGTGCTACGGCACACATGTGTATGGATGTAAGCAAAGAAGATCAAAACCCACCTTAATGCAATGTCATAAAATGATTTGTCACCGGCAGCCACCGGCTTGGGATGGCAGTACACGTGCACGGCACGGATGACCACAATCTTTGAGTTGTCGCTGTTCGGCACTTCGTAAGCTTCCACGTACATACTGGACACAAACTGCAGTACACCATCAGGGTTTGGCCCACACCGGAGCTCAATGCCCCTCAGGAATGCAGCCTCAGGGCCAGTGAACGACCGATTGTTGTCGATACCAGCACCACGGACCACAAGCGGGTAGCCTACTTGTGCCCAGGCGCGCCCGCCCGCAATGGTGCCATCAAGCACACTGGGGTTTGCAGTTGTGCCGCCGCTGCCAGTGGTGGTGTCACAGTGCAGTGCAAAGGTGCTGATGCCGAAAGCAGATTGTGTCCAGAGCCTGCACTCGCAGCCCAGCATCAGCAGTCACGTTCAGAACCCCATTGCAATGCAATCACGTACTCTTCACCACGCAATTGCAGAGCGTCAAAACCGTCAGGGCAGCTGTACTCCATGCTGTAACCGCGCGTGTCCTCCATCACACCGTCAGCAATCTGTGTTCCTTTGTACACCTTGTACTGCCCAACGGACCAGGATGAGCCGTCGGAACAGCGCATCCCCAACAGGTTCACGTGCTCCTGCATCATCATGGAGAGGAGGAACATGCATGCATGTATGCACTTTACGTGCTTGATGATTTCCCACCCCCAGCAAGGCAGAGCACCACGTCGCAGATACTCACCCTGTCCCCAGCACCAAAGACAGACGTCATGTACGCGTTTGAGGGGCACATCAGTGCGTGTGTAATGCTAGTACTTCCTGCTGGCAGTGAGCTGCCCTTTTGCGGCATCACACTCCCGAGATACACACTACCATCTTGTACTGCACACATTTGAATTCAGTCACATGTAATGCTCTCCAATGGAAGGCACACGTTGCAGCACATCTCACCCTCTGGAAGTTCAGTAGGATCTGATGGGTGAACGAGCTGTGGTGCCGGGGGGTATGCCACTGTGCCCAAAACATGGCACACTGCGCTCAAGAGCTTGGCCGATATAAATGTGAACCCCTCAGGCAATGGGTCTGTGGACATGGGAACTTTGAAGGCCCCCAGTGAAAGTGTCGCAGGCCGGCCGAGTCTTCCCTGTGGGATGAACCTTCCCTGCTGATCATACGTATGAACGGAATCCCTGGCCCGCTGGGCCAAGAAGCCTGCCAGCACCTGCCCCGGTGGGCAGGCAAAGCCACCTGTCAATTTTTCCAGCTCCACACTCTCGGAAAAGATCCGAAGGTGGTCGCGTGAGCGTCGTGCCATGTACTCTTCACCAAAAACCCAGTTGCCCAGCCCAAGTGCTTCCTGCTCTTGTGAAGTGGCTGTCCTTAAGGTTGACATGTCGTAATTTGTGTGACACTCTTGCGATACCGCAGACTCAAACTTCGGATCCATGGACTGTGTCGTGTCATACCCATCTGGTGGCGCTGGTGGAACTCCCTCCCAGCCGCCTGCCATACCCACACCACCTGTGTACGATGTCCACTCCCCGGTTTCACGGCAGCGGAAGAAAAGGTCAGGGTACGGCGAGTCACGAACATATAGGCTGCCTGAGTCTGGGTACATAGTGTTAGATGAATGGCGTAGGCGCATCAAGTCGTATCCGCCTGGGCAAGACGATTCTGTCCATGGTCTGCCCTTGTGAATGTAGCCGATCGAGGTGATCAATGGCATGTCGTCATCTGACATATCAAGTTTAATCTCTTGATTGTCACTGCAGATGAGACTGCGTGTCTGCACACATGAATGTTGGTATCATGCACTACTTGCACTATTGATAGTGTCGTGGCTGTGTGACCTACTGTTATGGCCCCGAGCCTTGCAAAGCGCCACATGATCCGATTACTCTGATCGGACCCAGACCGAAGCATAGCCCTCCATACGCAGTCCGGCAGCATGGGCAAGCCTACGAGTGCATTTCCCTTGAAGCCTGTGACGTACTGGCCAGGCCCGCATTTTAAAGGTATGGTCGGGCCAACTGGCATACTGGTCGGGCCAAATGGCATGCTGGAGTCGTTGTGAGAGCCATCCAGCCAGGCAATGATCGGCTTCGCCGTGCCTTGGACCCACTGTATGGACTCAGTCGACAGATCTGCAATGTGCATGATGGCAGCATGTTGATAAACGCACATAATTCTGCATACTTACCAGTGACATATAACACATCCAAAGGCCCACACGCTGAGAAAACTGGGTTGTAAGGGTTCGGCTGGGCGACAACCGTTTGTACACTAATGCACTGCGAGTCTAGCAACGCATCCTGCCAGACTAAGTTCATCAAGCCGCTTGGAGTGTCCAAATTGCAATAATACGAGGACATCTGTGAAACCGACTGTGGTATCGAAAGCACGCGCGCTACTTGCTTGCAACGTGCTTGCTTGCCTGTGCCCTTGGATAACCGTTGTCATCAAGCTCCATCACCAAGTCTTCAAATCCAAAGGTGAAAACTTGGAACAACTGTTTGCGATCGCTAATGTCACAGGGCGCAATAATGACAGGGCCTCCTGCTGCTGCACTCATGGATACGCAGTGTGTATTCTTGAGGCTGAGGTCCATAGTATGGTCCGCTAGACTGGTTGCAATGGCTTCCTGCTGCAGCGCCAACATAAACCTGCACACATATTACACGCCCAGTCTTCACCCAGTTGGGCCACACAGCTTCATTTACGTTCCAGCACCAAATCACGCACCTTGGTTTGGAGTTGGATTCATCGGGCGGTCCCCTCAGCATAAACCACCGCTGGAGCTGGTCTGGGCGGCCATCGACCGCGTTCCCCAGCTGGAAATGTACAACCGAAGATGCAAAGTCGGCTGTAAGAAACCGACCGTAGCCATCTGCAACCGTGCGCCATGCACCGTTGACTCCCCTTGGATCGCAACCTGGTGCAGCATGTTCACAAATAAAGGTGGTTAAGGTTAGCTGCAGAATATTAGCCGACTTTTGCTTGCAACGCACCTGAGCGTTGGTAGAGGCAAGTGGCCCCCAGCCCTCCAGCTGTGCGTGCAGCTGGTGATACACTTGATTTTAAAGTGTAAAATAGGCCCGAGGGGCCTGAGCTCAGCAAAAATCCAGAGCACGCCGACTGTAGCCTGCACGCGGCAGCTGCAGCCACTGCGGCAGCTTCAGGGGTCTGGATTCCAAGGCCCTGGAGACGGGTTGGCTCCGACAGATCATCACCAGCATGGTCGTAGCCCTCTTGCTGTGCATCGAAGCCTGCCACAGCAGCTTGGCACAACGCTGCAACAAATGTGTAGATGGTATACAGATTTTCGAAACGAGCTGATTTGCAGTACCTACCTTGACCGGGTGCTATAGGTGCCGGTGCAGGGGGGATGGCAAAGTGAAAATCCTGGACATGCACAGTCCAAGCGCCAATTTGTAAATAGCCTTGGGGCATGGTCCCATCACAAGAGCGTGCCGTCGTTTCAGATGGCAGGACATCAGATGATGGCCAGGTGTTCGCACTGCTGGGGTACTTGAGCACTCGGTGTGTTGGGTCTGCTCCAGAAAGGTATGGATAATAATAGTAAAAATTCAGGTCAGGCGCGCACTGTACAAGTGTGGTCTTGCTGTCATCTAGGCACAATGCATATTTGAGGTCCAAGCCTTCTACGTCAAAGTAGTCGTCCAAGCTGACAGTGACCGAAGCACGTAGTATGATGTAAAACCTGTGCAAAGAATAATAAACGACAAGGCAGTGTCAGCTTTGTACTGGAAAAAGGGCTGCTGAGCCCCTGTGGAAATCAGGGGCGATGACTAGGGCAACATAATCTACTGTATGGCGTGCAGACCGCTTGCAGGGGGTCGACACGACAGGGTGACATTCAGGGGGAGGTACAGTCAGGGAGACAGGGGGAGGCGCCAGAGGCGCAGAATACCATCCCATACTAAACCAAGCTAAGCTAGAGAGGGGACAGGCAAGTGCAATTGCGGCAATACAGAGCAGCAGAAGCGACGGCTTCTCTAGGAGGCCGCAGGCTGACAGAGAAGGCTAGTTCTTGTGACGATGAGTCGTACACTTGGCACGGAGTGCCTTAAGCAGCGGCGTCTGCTGTATCCAGAATCCGCCGTTGTAGCATTATCACTCTACGGTATCTCCTGGATATCACTAATTAACATAGCCATACTGCACCAAACTACCCACGCTGCCAATAGGGCAGCAAGTTTCGCGTAGCCCCAGCCCAGGCTGAGGCTTCGCAGCACGCATATCCATGCGACATCAAAATTCTATATTGAGGCCCACCCGCCCTACCCAGGGATTGCGCGCGATCCGCAATCCGCACGCTGTTGCACGTGCTTGCTTGCGGCCAAAGGTTCCCCTGCTTGCGGCCAGCAGCCAGCGGCCTGCCCACTGGAACACACCGTCGCTGCCACTGCATATGGCAGTATCCACGGCGCATTTCAAAACAGCTGCGGCCGCGCCAGCGCCGGGCGCCCGCAGTTAAAGTGGGCCAACGCCAGGTACCCAAGCAACCACCGGCCTGGCACATGCTGTCAGGCGGTGCGCCACCCAGTTCCACCACCGGCTCCCTCCGACAGTGCGGCTCCGTGGCGCACAGAACCGAGGGCTTCCTAGACGAAGGGCCGTTAGTCCCAACCCGAATCTGCCCGGTTCCTAGTCGGCAGCCCCAACGCGTGTCCTGCAGAGGACCGCGTTTTCAACTCGGTCTCACGGGCTTGCGACTGCTCAAACGGCCTCAGACTGTCGGGCCTGCCGGTCGGCGGCGTAGTTTAAGTGGAAGAACCCTTAGAGCACTTCGGTGTGATTGGGAGGTCCGGAGTTCGATTCCCGGCGTCGTCACCCTAGTTGTCAAATGGCATGGCCGCTGGTTCTGTGTCAGGTGCTTCTAGGGCATGCATATGTCCCCGTCCTGTGTGACGAGCAGGGACTAGTGCACGGTAACTGAGACTAGGTATTCAAAGCCTAGGCGCTCTTGCCAAGCGCGGTACTGTGTGCGAAACACGCGGTTGGTGGGAATTTCGCTCAGTTTGTATCCCTCACCGGCGTTGCCGGCCAGGAAGTCCTGGACTGCGGACGGTTGACAAATGCCAGTGTTGCTTTCAGTGGGCCGTTGAAGCCAATCGCATACGTGTGGGTGCGAGAGGGGGAGGCCGCAGGGACGTAAGCCTGCGTTATCAACACCTGGTAGGAGTACGCCACTATAAGACACGTACGCCTCCCTTAATCAACGCCCGGGCTCTGTGGTCCGGCGTGGCATTTACTTTTTTTTTTACTTTTTACGGGCCTGCCGGTCGGCTAGTCCATTATCTGCCCGGCCTAGGCGCCGGTCACAGGCACTCCGGTGTCAACCTTCCGCGTCCGTGCGCCAACAGGCCACAACCGTCACACGCCTGCTTTGCGGCCATGCGCGTCTTCCTTTTCGCGTGAACCACGCCCCCGATGGCCCCACGCTTGGATTGGCAGGGTCGATTTGGGCTGGGAATGAACTACCCCCGACCCCCCCCCCCCCACACACACACACATACATACACACGCTCCGCCACCTGCGGGACCTGCCACGGGTTGGCTCTTACATTTCGTTTTCGGACCCCATTTTCGGTTGTCTCACGAGCCCAGGTCGTTTTCCCCGGCTGGCTACGGCTGCCGCCGGCGTGGTCCCGCCTGGCTAGATCGCGGGTTGGCTTAGCCCGGTTGTCGCATCGAGGCCAAATGCACCAGCGCGCCTGCCGCGACGCCGCGGCAGCTGCACAGGTCCCTGCCGAGCGAGGTGCCCTGAGCCAGCCGGTCCGGCTTCGTCTGCTCTCCAGCCCTACGTGCTGCTAATGGTCCTAGACCGGCGCCTGCGCCGCCGGCCCCTGTTTAGGCCTGCCGCCGATGCGCACGGTTTCGCCAGCCCCTGCTTCTGGGGTGCAGGCTCCCAGGCTGCTTGGCCCCACTAGCCGGGACTTAAGAGTGAGAGCTCCCGGTCCTTATGGCCAGCTGCCGTGCCGAAGAAGGGGTGCGCTGCTGGCCCAAGGCCGGGGAAGCTCAGCCGCGAGGCGCATTTTGGCGCTTCTCACCAGGCCTGCGACGAGCGGTGCTCTTGGCCGCTCTCGCTGGGGCTGCCACGCGAGGCGCTATGGGCCCCATGGCCAGGGCTGAGGCGGGTTGCACTGCCTGCCCTGTGGCTGAGGAAGCCCAGCACCAATGGTGCATCCCGGCCCCACTCGCCGGGCCGGCGCCGAGAGGTGCTCCTGGCCGCTCTAGCTGGATGGGGCTGCAAAGCTAGGCGCCACGGGCCCCATGGCCGGGGGCTGCAGCGTCGGGGAAGCCAAGCCATTGAGTTGCGTCCCGGCCGCTCTCGCTTGGGGCAGCATTGCGTGATGCTTCCGGCCGCTATAGCCGGGGCTCCGGCGGGAGGCGCTGCTGCCCTTCCGGCCGGGGCTGCGGCCCGCGGTGCTGCCGGCCACTATGGCCGGGGCTGAGACGAGAGGTGCTGCCGGCCACTATGGCCGGGGGCTGAGAAGAGAGGTGCTACCGGCCACTATGGCCGGGGCTGAGAAGAGAGGTGCTACCGGCCACTATGGCAACATGAAAAAGCTTACGGTTTATTTTGCAGGTTTCCCTCATTGCAGGTCCATGGTTTTCCCTGGTGGTTTTGGCTGGTTTTGGAGTGGTCACGAGTTGGTTAGGAGTATTCGTGTTGGAAAGTAATGTGTATTTTATGATTGTAACGACTCAAGGAACAATAATACTCTCGAGTTTCGGGGTGGGGGGCATAGATGGGGCGAGTGTAGACGGGGTGAGGTCGGCGCGCCGTAGACGAAATGCCAACCAGGCTCTGCTCGCGCACAGCGCAGACAGGCACACAGACACGCAAATGCAAAACACACGACTAACCTGGCGACCAGGAAGGTGACCCCGGCGACAGGCAGCAAGCGCCGGGCCAGAAGAGCGACATGCGGTTAAGGGGAAAGGCGAGGTTTGAAACGGCGGGGCACAGTGAAAGGGACGAGGCGTATCGGCCTGGAGGTATGAACATAATTGGTTCAGACAGAGGCGCAGACAGGGAGACAGGGGGAGGCACAGACAGGGAGACCAGGGGGAGGCACAAACAGGGAGTCCGGTGGAGACCCAGACAGGGAGACAGGGGGAGACGCAGACCGGGAGACAGGGGGAGACGTAGACAGGGTGTTCCTGGTGGGCTTCACCCCCCCCCCCCCCTCCGCCCCCGTTGGAATCACTGCGCTGGGGGGGGGCCTCATCCCAAAAAGGAAACGTCCCGTATACTGAGTAGTAGGCTCGCAGAGACTAGCGTGTCCTTATACTGTTGCATAGAATAAGACTGGTGATCAATCTCTGGCATACATGGCTTATATCTACCGACGCCTGCAGCACCAATCGCATTGCCTTTCATTCTCACTTTCCTCGGCACGCTAGCTACTTCCCGTGTTGCCTAACGTTGCCAGAGTGGTAGTCGACCATACCTGTGACTTTCCAACAGGATTGATGACGAGCATTCGTTCTCACCTTAGCTCTTGGCTAACAGGAAGTCCAGCCATGAAGAACCACAGCTGATTAGCATTTAGGCCGCCGTCTTCAGACTGGCCTGCTTGAAATGAAACCTGTGCGCTGACCTGCACGCTAGCTGCAACTAAAAAACGTCCGCCTTGATCTTGTATGGTGCTCGCGGCACCCCGGATGCCGGTTGCATTGCAACCTACGCAAATGGTATGAGTCAACGCGTTGGGCAAGCATAACTACATTTGCGCACCAGAGGATTGGTAGAGGCAGCGCCGGATCTCCCCATTGTGGTAGTCGCCATAATATCTTGGCTCCACTCCAACATATTTCATTGAAGAAACATTAGATTTTAATGTGTATGTGATTCTATCAACTGCGCCAATGACATTGCCCATAGCAACAGCTACCAAGAATGCACTGCATGCCCGGTGCAGCCTGCAAGCTTTAGCAGCTGCTGCTACAGCTGATTTAGGATCGGAATTGTACCCGAGGGTGACCGGCGGAACCACATCGTCAGCAACAAGGTCATAGCCCTCTAACACATAGAAGCCAGTGATGGCTTGACAGAATGCTGAACAGAAGAAGGATAGAAGGCATAACGCATTGTCAGTGTATGTGTGGCATGCTGCAATAATGGTGCAATGATGCGCAATGCAACACATACCTGCTGGTGAGCGTGGATGAGGGGGTGATGGTGGTGGTGGTAAGGGCGGTGGTGGTGAAGGCGGTGAAGGTGGTGAAGGTGGTGGATGGGGTGATGGTGGTTGTGGGGAAGGCGGCGGTGGTGAAGGTGGTGAAGGTGGTGGTGCGGGCAAAATAGGAGGGTTGGGTTCGGGGTACGGCGGCGTGGGCACGTCTGCAGCAACATGATGGTGGTTGGAGGCTGGAAGGTTGCTGGAGGCCAACTTTCAACTTCAGTTTTGATGGCTCACCAATGTTTATATTCACCAGGTTAAACAGGTGTCTGGAGCTATCGCTACAATACTTGTCTGCACTTGTAGTGGACGGCTGCAGGCAGGCTTCATCGTATGCAGACAAAATGGCCGTGCTGATCGTCCTGCATCAGACAGTGTTTGGACTACTAGCATTGCAGCAGGCCCTGTTGTACCCCACCTTTGAATACTCCAGCGCTGCTGATTATAATGGTGGCCTTGCATTACATATAATGCGGATACACCCACATAGCCGGTGAAGGTGTGTGGATTGTAAGTAATGACACAGTTCAGGCTGGCCCGAGTCTTAATGACGAAAGTGTCGTCATCTGTGGGGCCAGGAACCACACAATGCGTATGTAGGGCCCAGTGCCTGCAAGGTACGATGGATACACACTGTAGTGGGTGCGGACATGCTTACCCTGGGCAACAATCAGGAACTGCTGGTTCATGTCAATTGCACTACATGGTGCCATTGATATGTAACCACCCTCCCATGGTTGGGCGCTCAGGCAGGTCCCGTCGTGTGCCAAGCGAATGGTCTTGTAGCCTGTTTGAGGATAAGGCAGACCCAATGACTCAAGGATCACTCTGGGAAAGGGGGGGATCCCCGTAAAAACAGGGGTTGGTTCCCGTAATATGTGCCCCGGAAACCATTTCCGAAGATTTAGTCAAAATTCCGGCGAAGTCGTTCCGGGGAACCCCGCGCCCTGGACGCTGATGGTACCCAAAACCGGGATTTGCGGCTGACCCCGGGCACAGGATTTCGCGCGTTCATCCAGGCATCTGTGGCATCTGTGGCATCTGCAGCACGCATTGATTCCCACGGCCACGGCCACGGCATCGGAACCCAGCAGTGACATCAGAACCCACGCACCTGCCGGTGTTGCTGGGCTAGGAGGAGTAGGTGGCGATGGCGGATTGGGTGATGGAGATGGCGGTGAAGGCGTATTTGGAGCTGGTGACGGTGGTGAAGGCATGTCTGGTGCTGGAGATGGTGTAGATGGGTCTAGACGGGAGGAATAGGATCAAAGATATAAGCATCAATAGATACCAGCAGTTGCCAATCCACAGCTGGCAACGCTTACACATCACACATCTCACCACGTGATCGCAAATAGTCCTCACCTGTTGGTACAGGTGGATCCGGAGCTGGAGAGGGTGGCAAAGTTCGACCCAATGGTGCAGGTGGAGTTGGCGGTTTGGGTGGTGGTGAAGGCGGCTGAGATGGGGGAGAGGGCGGCTCATGCAGAGGACCTCCACACTGCACACCCACTGCCTCACTGCTGGTGCAGTCATGTTTCCCCCATTCATCGTGTGGACACAAGGAAATTGCCACCTCTGTGCCATTGCACGCGACCTCGTCCAACCACATGTTGGGTGGCGGGCTACCTCCGGCTGCCATGCCGTTGTAGGCACCACAACATACGGCGTTGCCGCCTGTCAGCCCCAGCTGACCGCATGCCACCACTGCGCTAGCGTCAGTGAACCTGCATGGAAAATGAAAGAGCTATGAGCGAATTGCGCAACCTCCTGCAGGCTCCATCCCATCTCATCTGCTCCCACGTACTCGTCATCACAAACAGAGCCCCATGTGCCGTTGTAGTAGACCTCCAAGCGCCCCTCATACGGCGTCCTGCCACCAACCAGGCGTACGTCTCCATTGTACGCCTCTGGGGATGGTGGGTTAGGTGCGGGAGAGGGTGGTGACGGCGGGAGCTCAGGAGCAGGAGGGGGTGAAGGTGGTCCAGGCGGCGAGGGTGGTGCAGGCCCAGGTGAAGGCGGGAGCGGCAGGCCAGGAGCGGGCGAAGGTGGAAGGGGTAGAGCAGGGGCAGGCAGAAGTAGGCTGGGCTCTGGTAAGGCATTGTAGGGATAGATGGAAGGGCAGTCAGCGATCGCACGTACATGGAATTGAGTTTGGAGTGAATCCGGAACACACTGACGATAAATGCGTGAGGTCACGCTTGGCAGACTCTTACCAATGACGGCATACATGCTGTTCGACAGGGAACCTCCGCAGACCTGCGACAAGTAGATGAACCTGGATGACCTGGCTCTCCATGCACACTGCCACACGCACTTGACGCACCTGGTCCTCGTTGCCGGTGCAGGTCATGTTGCAGGCCGCCCCAGGCCCCAGTGACAGTGCGTATGACAGGACATTGCCGCCAAGGCAGTACCCGCCGGCCTGCATGCCGTAGTACTTGACGTTTTCACTGCGCGCCAAGCTGGCACAGAGCTCTTGTGTCAAGGCGGGGTGCCCAGATGCCAAAAAAACAGGAAGGCGGCGTTCTGCGATGCTGTCTCCGTAGCAGCCGAGGTAGCTGTCTGTCAAGGGAACTAGGCGCACAAATGGTGCCAGGGGGATGCCGGGCAGCAGGGGAGGGGGGCGGCAGAGGGGGGCGAGTGGGCAAAACCTCGGCGCCACAAGCTATGCTGTACAGCGAGAGGGACCTAGCTACAGGCCCCGTAACTGATATTGGATGTCGTGATACCGGATTACGTAGCAGCGCCTGTAACGGAAGCTTAAATCTTAAGGAGCTTCACTTGTGAAATGTGGACCGGCAGACCAGGCGGACCAGTCATGCCCCTTCTTCTGTAGACTACGCTGGCGACCTCACCAGGCATTTGGGCGCAATTTGTGACAGGGTGTGAGGTATTCGGACCGGCATTCGGACTGGCATTTGGAGAGGGGCATTCGAGGTTTGTGCTATAGGGGAGGGCGAGCGCTCCCGAACCGAGGCCCACCCCTTGAGGGCCTACTACTCATAGAACACTGCCAGAACGCACCCCTGCTGTGAACCCCAGTACGTACGTAGTATGCTTAGACGCTGCCCTGATCGCTAGTACATTTGTGTTCGGCAAGACGGTAGCGCAAAGCAAAAGTCAAACTGATTCGGGCATATCATGGGCGTGTCGTGTCGTCACCAGCTTTTCCGCAGATTTTGTGGCCCATGGCGTGCTATGTAACCATTCGAGAACGGTTCTACATACTATGCAACCCTATCCTTACCACCGTCAACGGCATACATGCTGTTTGACCAGGAACCTCCGCACATCTGCAACAGAACATGCGTGCAGGGCAGGGCGGCGGATCACGTTTTGGATGCAGTGTGTGGTTGCAGTATATGTATGCACGCCGGCTGCGCGCTGCCGCAGACTGCCGCACGCACTTAACGCACCTGGTCCTTGTTGCCGGTGCAGGGCTCGTCACAGGCCGCCCCAGGCCCCAGTGACAATGCGGTCGACAGGTCATTGCCGCCAAGGCAGTACCCTCCGGCCTGCATGCCATAGTACTTCAAGCTTCCACTGCGCGCGAAGGCGGCGCACAGCTCTCTTGTCAAGGCGGGGTGATCAGAGGCCAGAAGAAGAGGAAGGGGGCCGAAGCTGTCTCTGTAGCAGCCGAGGTAGCTGTCTGCTGTCAAGGGAACTGGGGGCACATACAAAGGGGCGGGCAGACGATCGGCACTTAACAATACAAAGTTTGTTACCTACTGAGCTCAACCTGAAGCACCCTGGATCCACCGTACCGTATATTTGTGAGGTCTACAGGTGGTCCCTTCTCGGGATGACAGCCCCTAGCCCCTGGCCACTGGTTTTGGTTAGCGCTTGATCTATATGCTTACAGTCGACGGCGTACAGGCTGTTTGACCAGAAATCTCCGCACATCTGCAACAGAACATGCATGCGGGGCGGGGAGGGGGCCGGTTTGGTCTGATGCAGTCCATGCATGCAGACAGCCGCACACACTACATACACGCACCTGGCGCTTGTCACCGGTGCAGCGCATGTTGCAAGAGGCCCCCCAAGGCCCCAGCCACGTTGCGTAGCTAAGGCTATTGCCTCCAAAGCAGTGCCCTCCGGCCTGCATGCCATAGTACTTCAAGTATTTCCTGCGCGCCAAGCTGGCGCACAGCTCTCGTGTCAAAGCAGGGTGATCAGAGGCCAGAAGAACAGGAAGGCGGCGTTGTGTGCTGTCCTTGTAGCAGCCGAGGTAGATGTCTGCTGTCAAGGGAGCTGGGGGCAAAAGGTGGGTGGGTGGGTGGGTGGGTGGGTGGGTGGGTGGTGGGTGGGTGGGTGGGTGGTGGGTGGGTGGGTGGGGGGGGTGGGTGGGGGTGGGTGGGTGGGTGGGTGGGTGGGGGGTGGGTGGGTGGGTGGGTGGGTGGTGGGTGGGTGGGTGGGTGGGTGGTGGGTGGGTGGGTGGGTGGGTGGTGGGTGGGTGGGTGGGTGGGTGGGTGGGTGGGTGGGTGGGTGGGTGGGTGGGTGGGTGGGTGGGTGGGTGGGTGGGTGGGTGGGTGGGTGGGTGGGTGGGCGGGGCAGGTAGGCGGGCGTTTCAAAGGGAGGCGAGGACTTGGTCGGTTTGTACTTGGATCGGTGACGGTATGTAGGCGGGGTATGTAGGCCGGTGACGTCAGGCAGGGGCGTTGGCAAGATTCGGGAAGGGCCGGGGGCGGGGGCAGGTAATAATGTAATCAACTCCTAGAGGGTGGGGTGGGGGGCGGCGGGTGGGAGTGTGGGGGGAAGAGGATGAACACCAGCGTCCCTATAGCATTCGCGGAGCAAAGTGATGCTTACCAGGGACTTTGATGTACGTGCACAGGCCGGGGTCGGTGTAAAAGCTGGTGACAGGCCCGTCGCTGTAAGCGCCGTACGTGTTCCACGTAGTACACGTTGGTGTGGCAGCGCAGTGACGCTCTGCCTCCGCAGATGTCCGCATCAGCTGTACAATTAAATTGACGGGATTGAAATTAACATTTATAAGCGCCGTGAACCCAAGCCGATCTTGGCAGACTGCGGGCAGAGAAACAGCAGACAAAGCGCGATATTATTGCCATGTGGCGGTCACGAGTCAAAATAAATAAATAAATAAATGTATACGCCTTTCCGTAAGTCAGGGCGTGGATTAAGGGAGCCGACGAGGTGAGAGGCAAGCCTCATTACTCGTCTGCTACCGGAGGTCACGAGTCCCCTCGCACGCTGGAGCATGTTTGCGGAGGGTGGCTCAGCTGAGGTTGGCAGTCGTACGTTGCACGCAGTCAGTGCAGCGCATGCATGCTAAGCCGTTTATAACGTGTACCGATTGGGCGCCCAGCCGCCAAAGAGCATAAACAAACGGAGTTTTTGCGGGGGTGGCGGTGACGGTGATTGTGGACGGATTTTCAGGGGGGGTAGAAAGCTCAGGATCTTACCCCATGCTCAACATTAAAGAGCGTAACGAGAGAATTATGCACGTGCTTTTAGTTTTATCACGGGGGTGTCTGGTGAGGAAGTTCTGGGGCGCCAAAGTTGGGGGGTCGGTCGTCGTCCCTGGGGGTCCGGCGGGTTTCGGGAGCCCATCCTGGTGGCTTTCGGGAAGCGCCCCACGAGCAGCACCAGGGGCCAACCGCAACATCAAGAGGTTGAAATATGCATGCTATGCCGTAATAAGCACAAAGCACAGCGTGGGAGCCCATTTGCATGCCCTGGCGTGGACATGTCGGCACATGTCCCCACATGTCGACACATGCGCAACGACACGGCGCTGGTGCGCATGGATTCGTGTCTAACAAGGGTGCCAAATGGCATTATGTTGAATGGGGCACTTTTGAGAGGTGGGATGGGTGCCGAAGTCTCGAACATGCCCCCAATGACACGGCGTGATAGCGCATGTCAAGAGCAGTCGATTGGCACCACTTTGGTATTAAATGGAAGGGTTTTAAACGACACGGTTTTGTCGGGTTCGGTCGTCCCCTCAAGGGCGGTCCCGGGGGATTTCGGGGCATGGGGTTTGGCACTTCGTTTGCTACCCCCACCCCCACCCCACCCCCATCACCGTCTGGGATTTTCGCCCGGAAGAGAGGATGTGCGGCAAACGTACATGTGCGGCAAAACCCCGTGCCCGAAACCATCTCCTCACCCCAACCCGACCTCATAGGCCCTAAGGAAGGGGATTGGGCGCCGCTTGCTCACCCCCGCCGGCCTTGACGTAGGTGCACAGGCCGTCGTAGGTGAAATAGCCGCGCACGCCGCCGAGCAGGTAGTAGCCAAAGCTATTCCAGTGCGTGCAGCTGGCGTCGGAGTTGCACAGCGCCTCGGCGTCCGCCGGCGACAGCTGCCCGCTGGTGCTGGTAGGCAGGCCGTCCCAGTTGGTGTCCCACAGCACCGTGTAGCCGGCCTTGGGCGGGCAGCCTGTGTGTGGGGGTGCGTGGGGGTGGGGATAGTTCATTCCAGAACCCAAAGCAACCGTGTGGGGGTGGGGGTGGGGGTGGGGTGGGGGGAGGGTGGAAATTAAAAAGGATATATGTTCGAGGGAACGGAGAAGAGTGTGATGGGAACAGCGGGATTGATGGGAACAGCGGTTTCACAGGTGCTGTGGCGCAATCGGGGGATAAGGTGATGAATCACGCATCACCATAGCCTCCAGCGCACTGTACGTACGTTGAGCATGCTGGCGTACTTGCCTGTGGCGGGGGGCGCTGACGGCGATGGAAGTGACGGCGGTGACGATGGGGGTGAAGGCTCAGGTGAAGGTGGGAGCGGCGGCAGGCCAGGAGTGGGAGAAGGTGGGGGAGAGGGCGGCGCATGCAGAAGAACGTCTGGAACGCCACACTGCACACCCACTGCCTCATCGCTGACGCAGTCATTTACGCCCCAGTCATTGTGAGGACACAATGATATGGCCGCCTCAATGCCAACGCACGCGACCTCGTCCAACCACATGTTGGGTGGCGGGCTACCTCCGGCTGCCATGCCGTTGTAGGCACCACAACATACGGCGTTGCCGCCTGTCAGCCCCAGCTGACCGCATGCCACCGCTGCGCTAGCATTGGTGAACCTACATGGAAAATGAAAGAGCTATGAGCGAATTGCGCAACCTCCTGCGGGCTCCATCATCAGCCCTAATCCACTACCACGTACCCGTCATCACAAACAGAGCCCCATGTGCCGTTGTAGTAGACCTCCAAGCGCCCCTCATACGGCGTCCTGCCACCAACCAGGCGTACGTCTCCATTGTACACCTCTGGGGATGGTGGGTTAGGTGCAGGAGAGGGTGGTGACGGCGGGAGCTCAGGAGCAGGAGGGGGTGAAGGTGGTCCAGGCAGCGAGGGCGGTGCAGGCCTAGGTGAAGGCGGGAGCGGCAGGCCAGGAGCTGGTGAAAGTGGAAGGGGTAAACCAGGGGCAGGCACAAATAGGCTGAGCTCTGGTAAGGCGATGTACGGATGGATGAGGGGGCGAGTCAGCAATTGTGGGAGTGTGTGTATGCCACTTGCCTGTGGGGGTGATATTACTTCCTCACCCCAACCCGATAACCCCAGCCCCGAGCCCGAAACCATCTCCTCACCCCAACCCGACCTCATAGGCCCTAAGGAAGGGGATTGGGCGCCGCTTGCTCACCCCCGCCGGCCTTGACGTAGGTGCACAGGCCGTCGTAGGTGAAATAGCCGCGCACGCCGCCGAGCAGGTAGTAGCCAAAGCTATTCCAGTGCGTGCAGCTGGCGTCGGAGTTGCACAGCGCCTCGGCGTCCGCCGGCGACAGCTGCCCGCTGGTGCTGGTAGGCAGGCCGTCCCAGTTGGTGTCCCACAGCACCGTGTAGCCGGCCTTGGGCGGGCAGCCTGTGTGTGGGGGTGCGTGGGGGTGGGGATAGTTCATTCCAGAACCCAAAGCAACCGTGTGGGGGGGGGGGGGGGGGGGGGGGGGGGGGAGGGTGGAAATTAAAAAAGGATATATGTTCGAGGGAACGGAGAAGAGTGTGATGGGAACAGCGGGATTGATGGGAACAGCGGTTTCACAGGTGCTGTGGCGCAATCGGGGGATAAGGTGATGAATCACGCATCACCATAGCCTCCAGCGCACTGTACGTACGTTGAGCATGCTGGCGTACTTGCCTGTGGCGGGGGGCGCTGACGGCGATGGAAGTGACGGCGGTGACGATGGGGGTGAAGGCTCAGGTGAAGGTGGGAGCGGCGGCAGGCCAGGAGTGGGAGAAGGTGGGGGAGAGGGCGGCGCATGCAGAAGAACGTCTGGAACGCCACACTGCACACCCACTGCCTCATCGCTGACGCAGTCATTTACGCCCCAGTCATTGTGAGGACACAATGATATGGCCGCCTCAATGCCAACGCACGCGACCTCGTCCAACCACATGTTGGGTGGCGGGCTACCTCCGGCTGCCATGCCGTTGTAGGCACCACAACATACGGCGTTGCCGCCTGTCAGCCCCAGCTGACCGCATGCCACCGCTGCGCTAGCATTGGTGAACCTACATGGAAAATGAAAGAGCTATGAGCGAATTGCGCAACCTCCTGCGGGCTCCATCGTCAGCCCTAATCCACTACCACGTACCCGTCATCACAAACAGAGCCCCATGTGCCGTTGTAGTAGACCTCCAAGCGCCCCTCATACGGCGTCCTGCCACCAACCAGGCGTACGTCTCCATTGTACACCTCTGGGGATGGTGGGTTAGGTGCAGGAGAGGGTGGTGACGGCGGGAGCTCAGGAGCAGGAGGGGGTGAAGGTGGTCCAGGCAGCGAGGGCGGTGCAGGCCTAGGTGAAGGCGGGAGCGGCAGGCCAGGAGCTGGTGAAAGTGGAAGGGGTAAACCAGGGGCAGGCACAAATAGGCTGAGCTCTGGTAAGGCGATGTACGGATGGATGAGGGGGCGAGTCAGCAATTGTGGGAGTGTGTGTATGCCACTTGCCTGTGGGGGTGATATTACTTCCTCACCCCAACCCGATAACCCCAGCCCCGAGCCCGAAACCATCTCCTCACCCCAACCCGACCTCATAGGCCCTAAGGAAGGGGATTGGGCGCCGCTTGCTCACCCCCGCCGGCCTTGACGTAGGTGCACAGGCCGTCGTAGGTGAAATAGCCGCGCACGCCGCCGAGCAGGTAGTAGCCAAAGCTATTCCAGTGCGTGCAGCTGGCGTCGGAGTTGCACAGCGCCTCGGCGTCCGCCGGCGACAGCTGCCCGCTGGTGCTGGTAGGCAGGCCGTCCCAGTTGGTGTCCCACAGCACCGTGTAGCCGGCCTTGGGCGGGCAGCCTGTGTGTGGGGGTGCGTGGGGGTGGGGATAGTTCATTCCAGAACCCAAAGCAACCGTGTGGGGGTGGGGGTGGGGGTGGGGTGGGGGGAGGGTGGAAATTAAAAAAGGATATATGTTCGAGGGAACGGAGAAGAGTGTGATGGGAACAGCGGGATTGATGGGAACAGCGGTTTCACAGGTGCTGTGGCGCAATCGGGGGATAAGGTGATGAATCACGCATCACCATAGCCTCCAGCGCACTGTACGTACGTTGAGCATGCTGGCGTACTTGCCTGTGGCGGGGGGCGCTGACGGCGATGGAAGTGACGGCGGTGACGATGGGGGTGAAGGCTCAGGTGAAGGTGGGAGCGGCGGCAGGCCAGGAGTGGGAGAAGGTGGGGGAGAGGGCGGCGCATGCAGAAGAACGTCTGGAACGCCACACTGCACACCCACTGCCTCATCGCTGACGCAGTCATTTACGCCCCAGTCATTGTGAGGACACAATGATATGGCCGCCTCAATGCCAACGCACGCGACCTCGTCCAACCACATGTTGGGTGGCGGGCTACCTCCGGCTGCCATGCCGTTGTAGGCACCACAACATACGGCGTTGCCGCCTGTCAGCCCCAGCTGACCGCATGCCACCGCTGCGCTAGCATTGGTGAACCTACATGGAAAATGAAAGAGCTATGAGCGAATTGCGCAACCTCCTGCGGGCTCCATCATCAGCCCTAATCCACTACCACGTACCCGTCATCACAAACAGAGCCCCATGTGCCGTTGTAGTAGACCTCCAAGCGCCCCTCATACGGCGTCCTGCCACCAACCAGGCGTACGTCTCCATTGTACACCTCTGGGGATGGTGGGTTAGGTGCAGGAGAGGGTGGTGACGGCGGGAGCTCAGGAGCAGGAGGGGGGTGAAGGTGGTCCAGGCAGCGAGGGCGGTGCAGGCCTAGGTGAAGGCGGGAGCGGCAGGCCAGGAGCTGGTGAAAGTGGAAGGGGTAAACCAGGGGCAGGCACAAATAGGCTGAGCTCTGGTAAGGCGATGTACGGATGGATGAGGGGGCGAGTCAGCAATTGTGGGAGTGTGTGTATGCCACTTGCCTGTGGGGGTGATATTACTTCCTCACCCCAACCCGATAACCCCAGCCCCGAGCCCGAAACCATCTCCTCACCCCAACCCGACCTCATAGGCCCTAAGGAAGGGGATTGGGCGCCACTTGCTCACCCCCGCCGGCCTTGACGTAGGTGCACAGGCCGTCGT
The DNA here is from genome assembly GCA_016834605.1 of Chlamydomonas incerta. NCBI lineage: Eukaryota > Viridiplantae > Chlorophyta > Chlorophyceae > Chlamydomonadales > Chlamydomonadaceae > Chlamydomonas > Chlamydomonas incerta. Next base: position 769,075 of record JAEHOC010000037.1, read on the forward strand.
AGGTGAAATAGCCGCGCACGCCGCCGAGCAGGTAGTAGCCAAAGCTATTCCAGTGCGTGCAGCTGGCGTCGGAGTTGCACAGCGCCTCGGCGTCCGCCGGCGACAGCTGCCCGCTGGTGCTGGTAGGCAGGCCGTCCCAGTTGGTGTCCCACAGCACCGTGTAGCCGGCCTTGGGCGGGCAGCCTGTGTGTGGGGGTGCGTGGGGGTGGGGATAGTTCATTCCAGAACCCAAAGCAACCGTGTGGGGGTGGGGGTGGGGGTGGGGGGAGGGTGGAAATTAAAAAAGGATATATGTTCGAGGGAACGGAGAAGAGTGTGATGAGGGGATTGATGGGAACAGCGGTTTCACAGGTGCTGTGGCGCAATCGGGGGATAAGGTGATGAATCACGCATCACCATAGCCTCCAGCGCACTGTACGTACGTTGAGCATGCTGGCGTACTTGCCTGTGGCGGGGGGCGCTGACGGCGATGGAAGTGACGGCGGTGACGATGGGGGTGAAGGCTCAGGTGAAGGTGGGAGCGGCGGCAGGCCAGGAGTGGGAGAAGGTGGGGGAGAGGGCGGCGCATGCAGAAGAACGTCTGGAACGCCACACTGCACACCCACTGCCTCATCGCTGACGCAGTCATTTACGCCCCAGTCATTGTGAGGACACAATGATATGGCCGCCTCAATGCCAACGCACGCGACCTCATCCAACCACATGTTGGGTGGCGGGCTACCTCCGGCTGCCATGCCGTTGTAGGCACCACAACATACGGCGTTGCCGCCTGTCAGCCCCAGCTGACCGCATGCCACCGCTGCGCTAGCATTGGTGAACCTACATGGAAAATGAAAGAGCTATGAGCGAATTGCGCAACCTCCTGCGGGCTCCATCATCAGCCCTAATCCACTACCACGTACCCGTCATCACAAACAGAGCCCCATGTGCCGTTGTAGTAGACCTCCAAGCGCCCCTCATACGGCGTCCTGCCACCAACCAGGCGTACGTCTCCATTGTACACCTCTGTCGATGGCGATAGTGGTGGATCAGATGATGGCGATGGCGGGAATTCAGGAGGAAAACAGGGCGAAGGCGATGGTGAAGGTGACAGCGGAGGTGATGTCGGTGAGGGGTGGATTGATGGCAACGGTTGTCCTGTGGAGCAAATAGGATGATGATAAGTAAGTTCATGAATTACGTGCGTGGGCAGCTGAAGTATGAATACATTCGGGATCGGTTGATGAGGTCCAGCATAGATAGGATCAAGCCCATGCGTGTATCAACCAGCTCAAGTCTGTGCGGCGTATGTATCGCGCAGCTACAGTCACCGCATGCGGGTGACATCATCACCATATGGCCACTGTCACGTGGCTAAAACCAAGGAGGCTATAATAATTGCATCCGCACGCACGTACTGGTTGGTTTGGCGCAACACCAGCAGTCCCCGCAGCCTGTGTAGTCGTCGTTGGCACCGCCAGTCCAAGCGTGACCGTGCACCGTTTCACACAGGTGCTGCTGGTCCAACGGGCCATCCCGCAGCTGTATCTCGTCCTCGTTCGTCCAGTGGTAGCACGTGTACGGGTAGACTGTACGGGCGGGTATGTGAATGTGGGAGCGAGGGCGGTGGGCGGTGGGGGGGGGGGTCTGATGATCGCGCGTTGGTATCAGCGTTATTACACACCGCCCGCAGGTCAGGTGAGTTTTGAATACCAAGTCTGTGCTTATCTAGCCTGTATATCAAGCACTCCTCCCCACCGGCATCAAGCGTTGGTGAGGGTGGAGCGGGGGATGGAGGCGTGGGAGGCACTTCGGCGGCGGATGGGGAGGGGGAAGCAGGTAAAGAAGAGGACGCCGGCGAAGGAGTTTCCTCGACGTTCAGGAGTTGCCGATGGCGTCCTCCAGGGTAGTCACCTGCTCGACCATGCGCTACATGCGCTAAGCGCCTTCTGCGCGCTTGTGCCTGCTGCTCCGCGTGCACCTCTCGCAGCCGCCGCCCCGCCGCGCCGCCCTGGTCGTAGGCGCTGGTTGCGGTGCCGGTGGCGGGCTGGTAGGAGACGTGGTAGGTGGTGCCACACTCGGCACTCGGCACGGGCGGCTTGGGCACGTTGCGAGTGCAGGGCGGCACGTAGAATGCGGTGTTGACGTCCAGTTCGGCGTCCGGGTCGGCCTGAGGTAGGAAGTGAAGCATGGGCAGCAGGGCAGCCAGGGCACCAGGGTTATCAAGCAAAGATTACAGCGACATCCAGCCAGCAGCCAGCCGTCACAATTCGGACACTGCACATGACACATGACAGCCACACCCGCAACCACGCGACCATGCACGCACGCACGCACGCACGCACGCACGCACGCACGCACGCACGCACGCACGCACGCACGCACGCACGTGTGGAATATTAGCGTTATCGACGCGAGGGAAAAGCGCTGACCCTTGGGGTCCATTACTCCCGTTCGATAGGCTTAGGTATATGAGTGCTGATCGGACAGAAATCACTTATGTTCAACACACCCCCTCGAGCAGCACTCCTTGCATCTAGCTTGTTCACCTTGTCCAGGCTCCAAACATACACACGGGCGTCTCCCACTGCGGCCGTACACTTATCCGGTCCACACACGTCGGGATTTAAATCACTAGGCTTCACCGGTAGACTTCTATCCGGCTCGTACCCACGACCTCAGCGCAACTAACGTTTTGCTCGGTGCACCCCCTTGCGTAATGCCGCACTCAGATCCGGCACACGACTTCTACACGGATCGAACATGAAACCTCTACTTTCAGCTCCCCCACGCCGACTGCGTATCGGGGCTCATAACCTGTGGAATTTTAGCGTTATCGACGCGAGGGAAAAGCGCAGACCCTTGGGGTCCATTACTCCCGTTCGATAGGCTTAGGTATATGAGTGCTGATCGGACAGAAATCACTTATGTTCAACACGCACGCACGCACGCACGCACGCACGCACGCACGCACGCACGCACGCACCAGGAGCACATTCATTAAGGTTAGTTGCTCACTGATATGTGCGTGTTTATGCGCATGAAGTCGTTGATGGCGACGTTGAAGTGCTGGGCAATCTGCCGTACCGTGCGGCCGGCGCCGCCGCTGGAGGCCACCAGGTCCACCCCCGAGCAGTAGCCCTCCTGGACCAGGTCGCCGCGCCGCTCCGGGGTCACTGCACGGCGGCATGGATGGCAGCAAGCAGCCAAACGTGCGTGGGCTGTGCAAGCAGGCCGTACGTGGAGAATGGGGGTAGTTCATTATATTCCAATTCCCAAATCAACCATTTGGGACTGGTGTTACGGACGTTCGGCGTTCTCAGCAGCAATCTAAGCCGCCCTGCAGCCACGCACCTTCGTCGAGGACGGGGTACGTGACGCGGTTGAGCAACCCGCATGGATTCAAGCTAGTGCTGTATTTGCCACGTGGCAGCCTCATTGCGCCGCCATCGCCCCAGGCTGGGCCCCATGAGTTCTGAACGATCCACTCCTTCTCTGTGACGTGCGAGCAGGTGATCACAAGACAGCGCATCAATTTGAAGTAAGGGACGGAATTTATGGGCAGGAGGTAGGTAGACACGGCGCGTATGTTTGCATGCAAGAAACGGCAGCCTCTTAATAAGGGTGGCTGGGCCGGGTTGACATACTTCCAGCGGCGATTTCCTGCGGAGACTTCCAGCAGAGACGGGTGATTCTTAGGATACCTTTCCGCCCACCTGTGTACCCGACGATGAGGACGGCGTGGTTGGCCATGCTTGGTTTCGAGCTGCACGACCCCACATACAGGCTCCTGCCGTCGTACGTATTCCAATCATCAGGCGCGTGCACAATCGCCACCGCCGGCTGGTTGGACACGATCTGCACATCGAGCGGCGGTAGGTAGACAGCTAGGTGGTTGATCGGGTCGTGACGCATGTACAGCAGGGTACAGCCCGTACGGCACCGCACGGACGATGATAGGTGGCAAGGAGTGCATGCATGGGTGGCGTTTAGATGGCATGTATATTCCACGATCAGCAGCACCTAGAGATGCACGGGTCCGTTCCATGCATGCACCACGTGCCGCACGCACGCACCTGTGTCACTGCGTGCTCAGGGGATGCTGGGAACGCGGTCTCCCAGCCCAGGACCTGCTTTGCCCGGGCGGTCTGGCGGGTTGCCTCGTCCAGTAGCTTCGCCAGCTCAATGTCCACTGCGTCGCGAGGGCACTGCTGCGCCGCAACACCTGCACGAATATTGAACAGGGGCACCCCGGATGGCTTCAGCGATCTGGCATGGCGCGCGCATGGGGCGCAGCAGGCACCTAATAACAGCAGCAGGCAAAACCGCCCGGGGGCATATCCCCCATCCAGTATGCCGCAAGCTACTTTTTTCGCGCTGCATGCGCGGCTCCGCTAATTCAGTCATTAGCCGCCGCCGTCACCGACCTGCCACCATCACGCTCCACGCATCCGCCTCCAGAATGCCTGATTTCATAGCGTACTGGTATGTCTCGCTGATCCAACCGCCGTCACACCCGGATTTGGTCGTGTTAGTCGTGTCGGTGTTGCAAAGGGCCGCCTGAAGATCTGCCAGATCTACCCGGGCACTGTTGATGCCGCGGCGGATCGAGTGCAGCGCCGCAATGGCGTGCACCACGGCGTACGCGTAGCAAGCCCCGCACTGCATGCGCGTAGCGGACGAAGAGGGGACACGTTTCCTCTGTTGGTTACAGCAAGCGCGCATGCATGGATAGGGGTGCAGCGCGGGGTCCAGGTGCAGGACGGGGGCCAGGTGCAGGGCAGCGCGGGCGCAGGCGGGGATGCAAAGGGCGCAAGCGCGCGGAAGAACCGCAGTCTACGGAAAACAGCAAAACGTGCGTGCGGACGACGCGCCGGAACTTGACCCGCTTCCCTCGCTCGCACAATTTTACAATATTCAGCAGTGTATTAGGCATATATACATCGAGTGAGCGAGCGGACAAGCGTCGGCGAAGCGGTCTCTTTGCTCGCCTGACCCTGGTCTCCGGGCTCGCTAACGACGCCGAGTTTGCGCCAGTCCCAAGCCTCTGGTGGATCGACGGTCGAATATCTGCGGGAAACGGAAACGGCGTTGAAAAAAGGCGTCGCGCCGTTAAATGTTCCGCTCTTAAACAAACTTTTCCGCACCGGTGCTGCGATGCGTGAGTCCAGCTTAACAGCTTTGTTGAACCTGGGAAATTTAGGCCGTTCGTGCGCTCGTCAGCCGCGGCCGCGACGACCAGCAGCATCAGGAGGACTGCTGCCGGGACGCAGCCCTGCGGTCGACGCGCATTCACCATTCTTATTCAAGCTTCTGAGTACTGTTGCTGTAAATTTGCAGCAGCATATCGCAGCGACACTTCCGTCAGCAGCAGTTTGTCAGCGTGTTGAGCGAGCCCTTGTGTGCCGCTAGGTATTACGGATTACTCTTGCCTATGAGCTTTTATTCGTGGGCAGGGTTTACACTTTGACGCAAATTTCGCAAGCAAGTGACCAGCAACTTTTCATCGGCCGGTACCCCACTACGCCGCAGACACCACCGCCAGACCCCAAACCCTGAGGGGGGTACTTCATACCGCAGTGGTGCAAAATAACTCCTTCGCGCTGTGACATGCGCGGACCGGCGGCGGCGGCCTGTGCCTTCAACACGTCAGGGCGGGTTTCAATCCACGGAAATCCGCAGCCCATCCCTCGCAAAGGACCCGGTTCTGAACTCCGTCATGAGTTTAATGGATCCCTTACATAGGCATACTTGCTGGACGTGAGTTCATGCGCACCAATGCGAACTTGAGAGCCCCGCCATGTCCGCATGCCCCACGCCTTACTTTTTGTCCATACCCGCTTCCATCTTTCCTCCGATGTATCCTCCTTCGGCCCTCATACTTTGTCCTGCCCTTCCGATCTACGTGTCTGTTTTGTGAACTCGAGCTGGGGCGGCGATTCTAGTCGATGGCCTCAGCCCGTCTACTGCTTCCTCGGCCCAACTAACCCCACGAGCATTGCCACGATTGCACTTTTTCGTGTGTGTGTGGTTACAGAGTGGTGCGCACGTTCTTGCGTGCCTTCCTGCTGCGTGTAAACCGGAGGCCCGGGCCGGGGTGACCCTTATAACGCCAGATTGCACTTGCCTGGCCTGGCCTGGGTTGGACTGATGTTCACTTCCCCGCCCCCCCCCCCCCCCCCGCACACGCATTGGTTGGGTTGGGTTTGGGTTTAGTTTGGGCTGGTATTCACCCGTTCCCCCGCCCCGTGTTCAATGCCTGGCAGGGACACTCCCGTACTGCGTGGCCCATCAGCGAAGTGCTTTCGAAACGCGAATGCGCATGCGTGTGACACCATGAGACGTTCATGGTTCGTGGCCCATCATCTTGAGTTAACCTCTCTCTCCGGTAGGGGCCCCGTTAGCGCCCCCCGTTCCGTTACCTGGGTACCAAGCAAAGCCCAGGGGGCCCGGTGCCCAGCCCGGCGCCCCCAGCCCAGCGCCCAGCCTGCTTCACGGCCCCTTCCCCACGCCACAAAAACCAACAGCACGCGGGCTCAAGAAGGTCTGATCCCAGAGTTTCAGCCCTAGAGAGTGGGGGTTTGTATGGAAAAGTGAAGATAGGAGCCCTTCTCAGGCAGATGCATGTAATTTCTTCTAGGGGTACCCCACCCACATGAGGGGGGCTGGGCAGGGGGGGGTAGTTTTCTCCAAGTCCCAAATCAACCATGGGGGGTATGGCAGGAAACAAAGAGCCACACCCTATGCCCCAAAGCTCCCCGGGAGACCGGGCCCCACTTTTGATGGGATGACCGACCTTGTCAGTTCCCTTCAGGGTCAGCAGGGTCAAAATGGTCTGGTGAGGAAGTTCTGGGCCGCCAACAGGGGTGCCCCAGGGCAATCCCTGGCCGCCAATGTTTGGGGGCTCGGTCATCGTCCCTGCGGCTCGGGAGCCGAGTTTTGGGAAGCGCCTCACATGCAGGGGGCGGGGGCGGCGGCGGCGGCGGAGGCGGCGAAAGCAGACATGTTACCTCATTGACGGAAACCGCCGCGGGCTGTGGAGGGGCGCCGCTGACCACATGAGACCTGTACAGATGCTGGGCTGGCAGTTGGCTGCCAGCGGGCTGGCGCGAAGCGGAGCGGTGCACGCGGGGTCCAAAACCAACCTGACAAGGGGTGTCAGCTTTGCACAGCTGGAAAATGGGCTGAGCCCCCGTACGCTTGGGAGGTAGTAGGCATGTAACGGCCCCGTCAGAGCCTCGATGCCCCTACGAAGCACAGGCGCATGGCTAGGGACACGCAGGCTGGGATTTCCCGCTCCATCCTTGTGCGTGCCTTGGCACGTTACCAAACACCCCAAGACTTTCTTAAGCCTCCTGCCATGCTCAACACTTCCCCGGCGTCCCACGCTCAAAGGGCCAGGCGCGGGGCGGGGACGACCTGGGGGCTTCTCGGAATTCTGGCGCGTCGGCAGGCATGGCTCGGCAAGTCGCACAAAACTTCCGATATACATCCCCGCTTTGCTTGCCGCCAACATAGTTTGACTTATAGACTGCATATCAGCGGGCACCGGATGCTTTCCTCGCGAAGTCCCTTGGAAGCGCGAAGGCACTTCTCGCTCCGCCCGAATTTTCCCTGCCACCTATTTACATGCAATAGGCATTAACAAATCCTAATACGTAGCAGTCGCGGTTTGCGCCAGTATGCTATGTTTTGCCGACGCAGCACGCCGTACGGACAGGGGTGTTCCTGAGCCCCCCCCCCCCTGGTGTTAAAAATGGGCCCGCTGGGGGGGCTCAGCCCAAAAATTCCAGCGCCAACGGCGCACGTGCAGGGGAGGGAGGGAAGGAATGGAAGGGCCTGCCGAGATCCCCTTGGGGATTTGGGATCGGAGACGGTGAATTTGTTCCGGGGTGACAGACTGGGCACCAGTTGAGGACTTGCGTTTTGCTGCTGTTTCTAACTTCCTTGGGCACTCGGCAAGTGTAGACCGGGGGGGAGGTGACTACGTGCTTGGTGGAGTCGGGTTGGCTAGATCGGGTGGGAACAGGCATTACAGTGCCCGTATCATGTAGATGGCTTTTGGCCCCCGGCGTCTACACAGCGTAGATGACCCCTCCCGCGCCATCTACGCCCGGAAAAATTTTCCTAGGGGCACGCCCCTCAAACCCCCAAACCATCTACGCCCCCTGTCTAAAATACCGCCAAATCCGCCCAAAACGTCTACGCTCCGTAGATGCGCGGCCCCAAACCCCCAAAATTTTTCTCAGCCTTCGGCGGATTTGGGGCAAATTTCTACAGCGTAGATGGAAGATACGGGCACTGACAGGCAAGGGACGGCGGGGGTGGTGGTAGGACCAGGGCATGGGATGAGAGCGGCATGCCCCAGTGGTGACAGATGAATCCCCGAACCCAACGAGCCCTGGCGCGGTAGCAAGGCAGGAGTTGCGGCTGTGCGACGCGGTTACTGTACCGATGCGCGCTAGCTGGCTGTCGCACTTTGCTGAAGCGCAGTCCTCACACTCCGGGCGCCCGGCCAGGCTAGAGCACCAGACAGACACATGCGACGCCACACCGCGGGAGACGCATCGTCGCAGCGCACCTGCGAGCAGGCGACCAGCGTCCACGGATGACCGCCGTCGACGGACACTAGGAGAATGCGAACAGCGTGCAGCAAAACAGTGGCCGGGCGACAGTGTGACAAGCAGGGGCAAAAACAGGGCGCGGCAAAGCAGAAGAGGGAGCCCGAAGAGTACGACAGTGGTGGGCGTAGCGAATGCGGTGTGAACACGCGAACATCACAACCGGAGGCGAGGACGCGCAGCTGATGGTGTGGTGACCGCACTGATGTTCGGAGGTGGACTGAGCGCGCGCCCTAGGCGAGACGGAAGTTTGCGAGAAGTTAGCTGGAAGCGTGCACTGACGCACGCGGAGGCTGGCAGATTGCATGTGAATAATGAAGTATATGTAGTTGTTGGCAAAGGCAGTGCGACGTGACGTGGCGCATCGGGCATGGGCGGGCGCGCTGTGCACGGGTCGGTAGCGCTGGTGCGAGGCCGGAGGACGACCGGCTGCCCTGGAATCGTGGGTACTGGAACTAGCGTCGCTGTAGCGGCCCGGGCTCACGATGAGCTCCCCGGTGGCACAGAGGCACGCAACCTTAAAAACCAGAGGCCGCCGCACGCACGCCCACACGCCAACCACCCACCCCGACACAGGCCCAAAACCCAGCTAGCCCCACCGGCCGAGAAGCCGAGCACCGAGAAGACGCCTGGCGGCAGACCCGCCCACCCGCGCCCACGAACGCTACAGAAGCGCCGCCGCCCACCCTGCCCCACAAACCCCGCCGCCCAACCTGCCCCAGAAACCAACACCACAGAAAAGCCCCGCACCGCCGGGAAATCCACACACCCACACGCCCGGACCCGGCGGCGCAGCGTCAGCCCGCCGCCCACCCTGCCCCACAAACCACCACCACAGAAAAGCCCCGCCGCCCACCCTGCCTCACAAACCCTGCCGCCCACCCGGCCCCATAAACCAACACAGAAAAGCCCGGCACCACGAAACCCACACACCCACACGCCCGGACCGGACCCCCGAGACCACCCGCTGCCCGAAGGAACCACCACGAACCGCAACGCAACAGCCCACGCCCCCCCCCGGCCGTGCGCCAACCCGCTACCGCCGCGCACCAACCCGCCACCTGACATCACCAGCGAAGTCCAGCAATTGGAACACCGGCACGGCCACCACCGGTCCGCAGAGCGGCGCGGGGCAGCCGGACCGGCGCCCCACCCCCATACACCTACTACATGCCATCGCACTGCTCGGTACCGCCGCTGCCAGCCCAGATCTCCACGGAGGCTGACTGCTGCTGCTACTGATCGCCGGAATGCTGGGGACCGTCCGCGGGCTGCTGCTTAGCAGAGGGACATGTCGCTGCCGGCGAGGGAGGCGGTGGGGGAGGAGGGGACGGGGGCCGCTGCGCCGTCGACGAGCTGCCAGGCCGGATGGCCAACCGGGGGCAGCGGAAGCGGAGGAGGCGGAGCCAGGACGGCCGGCGGGGCGCCGCTGGGCGGCGGGGGGTGCTCGGGCGGCGGCGGGCCGGCAGGCGGAGGTGGCGGCAGATCCAGAGGTGGGAGGAGCCGCAGTAGAATGCGGGATGACACTGCACAGGGCAACGCATGCCGATGGCGATGATAGAAGCGCTGGAGGGCCATCCGGAGGAAGGGCCGCGGGTAGGCTCGGAGATGGAGGCGCCGCAAAGCCCGCCGCGCAGAATGCAGGAAGGTGGCGAGCGCCGAACTGAGGCGGGCGAGGGTGAGGAGGGTGTTGATGACGACGTTGAGGCGCACGTGCCGAGAGATGCAGGAGTAGAAGGGGGTAAAACGCGTGACGCCGAGGGTGGCGAACTTGAGGCCGTCACGTTTGTCGTAGGGCTGCAGGTCGTACATCACGTGGCCACAGACTCGGCTGCTGCAAGGCGTAATGGCGAAATTGAGGTAGGGGGTTGACGCGCCAGCCGCCGGGGTGGCGCCGGACGCCGCCAAGGTGAGGTCAGCGGAGTAAATGCCGGGGATGCCGGCAACGGACTGCGTGCGCTGGAGGAGGTGGGGCAGGAAGGGGTTGCAGCATCCAAGGAGATCGTCGGTATACCGCTGCGTGTCCAGAAAGGCCAAAAGAACGTCCAGTACCAGGGACGCGTCAACGCGAAGGGTGGTGGCGGAGGGGCGAAAGACTTGGTCGTACAGCGCGCGTTGCCATTGCAATTCGTCATTCGCCAGGACGAGGTTGGCGACGTAGGAGGCGAAGTTGGCGCCCATTGCCACACCGCGAATTTGCCGGTAGTGCTGGCCACGGTAGGACGTAAAGGCGTGCACGAGAAGCGCCTGCAGGACGGTGCGGAGGGTCGCCGGCGACCACATGTAGTACTGGCCGTGCGCGTCGTACCCACGGTGCGGGTGGGGGGCGGACGGGCCACGGCGTCGTCCAGGAGCATCGGCGGGGGCAGCGGTGGACCGGCGTTGCCAGTCCGCATCGGTATGCCAGACGGAGTCGGACGGCGGGGGTGAAGGAATAGGCCGCCATGCGGCGGTGGAGGACAAGCGCGGGAGAGGGGCCGCACGAAGGTCAGCGTGAGGCGGGTAGTCAGCGGCGCGGGGGACGCGACTCCCGCTGTGGCGAACCCCAGGTGAGTGACCGGCGATTCCGCGAACCCAGGCGAGGAGGCGGTCCCTACGTCACGGACCTAAGCCGGACGAGCTTGGGAGGACAGCATCAACCTGTCCTCCAGACCCTGCAGCGCACACACGCTGCAGCACACACGCACCCCCATTACCCGCAATCGCTAATCCGGACGCCACTGCCACTAATCCAGCCGCACCGCTTGGGCAGCCTGCTCAGCGCAGCTGGCCATGGCGTGCCGTCCTGCACGCACGAGGTGATGCGGCGGATGTTTGCCGCAGCGTTCAGGTCGCGGTTTACAGATTGCGAAGGGCAACGGACCGCGACTGGCCCCTAGGCATCCCCACGCCCAACCCCAGAAGAAACACTCAATCGCTCGCAAACAATAATGGCCAAGATAACCAGGTGCTACAGACGTGCCATCATCTTATCTCGTGGTACGCGGAGCGAGTCCTCCGCAGGCCGCATCCCCCTGGGACTAACCGTCATACCCCCTTTGCAAGGGCGCCACGCACTGCCCGCATGGAGCGGACATCGTCCAATGAGGCAATGACAGGGCCGCCTTCACCCTATCCGCCTCTTACGTGTGCCACCACACACAACTCTGCAGTGGCTCGCTCGCTTCGTCCGACACCTCAGGTCACCAGATTCCATCTGTCCACATCGGGCTGCCGCTCCTCATCCCTTAACCCTGCCCCTTTAACCTCGGGTCACCTCTGCCCTAAGCTGACAGCCAGCTGCGCATGAATAGTTCCGCGATGCCGCGCCATTCCCACCAAACGAGTTCCATCTGCCTTCCGCTGTGAGCGAGTTGGCCGGGTCGAGCCTTAGTTCTAGGTTCATAACCTCGCTCGGTACTCGGCCATCCCACGCCCGCCTTCGGCCTACGTGCACGCCGGCTAAGGCACACGCTACCGCTGCGTGCCGAGCATGCGAGCGCTACCGCAACACCACCACCCGTGAGACCAGCACCCATTATCACCCCCGCCACCAGCTCAGCTTGCCGCGACAGGCGGCAGTGGCGGGGTCCAGGCGCACGCTGTAGTTGCCGTACGCCATCTCACGCTGGATCTGTGGTCGCGGGAGGGGCCGGGGGGTGGGCGGGGTGGATGGATGGGGTTGTGAATACCAGCCCAAGCTCAACCAGGGCGGGGCCTCGGCACGTGTCAGCCCGCTTCAGCGCGCGTCATCAGCACCAGGTATCGTGCTTGTGCGGCGTTCCTCAAATCCCGGTCGGGCAATCCAAATCAATTCGACCTTCGAGCTCATATCCCGTCGCTTTTGCCAGCCGCGCGCATCCCCAATACGGTACTCGGGGGCTGGGCACTTGGCGTCACCCTCCCCCCCCCGTCTCACCATCTTGTACAAGTGGTTGTTGTGCCCGTACATGGTGCTGTTCTTGCTCTTCTTGTTGTACAGCGCGGAGCGGGAGTGCGCGTTGCTGCTGCTGGACTCCATGTGTGGGCGGTGCACCAGGAAGGCGCCGGGGTGCACCATCAGGTCGTAGCCCTCGTACGCCAGCGTGCGGACCTGGGCGCGGAGGGGGGGAGAGGGGGCGGGGGAAAGTGGGCGTGGGCGTGGGTGCGGGCGGGGGATGGGGGTTGTAATCGTGATTAACTGGATGACGAGATGGGTGCCGGGGGAAAGAGGAGAGGGGGGGGCAGACGGGGAGAGAGCGCGGGAGAGGGGGAGGAGAGGCGGTCGATCCTAATACACTGCTCATACCATCCTTGCACCCCCCCCCCCCCGCCCTCCTGCACCAACCCAAACCCGATGGCTCCCCGACCCATGGTATACCAGCCCCGCACATCGCCTGCGTGTGGCCAGGCGGCACTCACGTGCACGATCTTGTTCTTGCCGTACCCCCGGAACCGCGCGTCCGCCCAGCTGCTGCCCAGCCGGTCCACGAACACCCACGGCTCGTAGCGCTCCTGCCAGTTGACGGCGTAGGGCTCGGTGCCGCGGAACCAGGCCGCGTAGTCGGTGGGGCGGTGGCCGCTGGAGGCGGGGTCGAACCGCACGATCTGCGTTGCGGGCGGGGTGGCAGGAGTGGCATGCGAGGGGGCGCATGAGTCGGACGTGTGAATCACGCGCACGGGCAGGCGGGCGGGCTGCAGGGAGGGTGGAGTGCAGTTGAGCGGACCTCTGTGCAGCTTCCAGCGGCTGCTGCCCCCGAACCTACAGGCAGTTCATTTGAGCTATCGTACGGCTGCCCCGCGCGATTGTTGGCACCTTGTTTCCATGCACCTCCCCAGCCCGCGCTCGCCTCCCAAACCGACATCCCCCGCCCCGCCCAACCGTTACCAACCGTTCACTCGGACGGCCACCCACCCCACACCCGAACCCCGACCCCTCACCTTCTTGCTCTGGTAGTACTTCCGCAGGCCCGCCTTGTCCAGCTGCACCACCTTGTCGGCGCGGGCGATCTGGGCGCTGACGGAGCCGCCGCGGGTCACAAACGCAGGCAGCACGTAGGCGGGCCTGCGGGAGGGGACGGCGCGGTGCGGCCAGGCAGGCGGTGGTGATGGGTGGAGCATGCAGTGGGCACTGGGTGCAGCCGGCTGAGTGGAACGGCCGTGGGCATGAGGGGCGCCGGCGGGAGGGCTGGTTCTCATGCCCCGCTTCAGCTGTGCGCCGGTGACGGCAGCGCCGGGGCAACTCCCACATTCGTATGAATCCTGCCCAGCCCGGTCCTGGTGTTGGTGCAGAGGGGGCCCAAGGGCTCTCCGCCGATGCGGCCGGCGGGCGTGTGCACCAGCCCAAACCAACTTCACTGCTTGGTATACGCACAGCCCCGCGCCACTCCGCCTTACCCTAGCCCGCTTCTTTCGACAGTGCCTAAGACCCGGCCCCTCCCTCCACAGCCCTGCGCGCACCTGCCGCCCTTCGCCGCAGGCTTGACACCCAACGGGTCCGCGATCGACTCCACGCTGGCAATCCTGCTGAAGCCCGTGCTATACTTGGGCCCGTGCCGGCCCTCGCTGTATGCCTTGGCGGCCTCCGCTGCTCCCGCCACGTAAGGCGCCGCTTTGGCGGGGTCGTTCATCTCAGAGGCTAGGCTGTCCGAGATGATAAGATCCACGTCTATGAGGCCTGGAGGGTGCGGGGGAGGGTTGCTAGATGGTGAGAGAAGTGTAGCAGGGTAGACAGCATGGGTGGGAGGGTGGCCGGGAGTCGGTTGAGTTCGGGGGCGACGCCGCGTGGTGAAGAGCCACGTGAGGGGTATGGGGTGCCGGGCGGGTGCGTGGTGGGAGGCCGCACGGCAGCGAGCAGCACGCAGCTTGGCAGTGAGGTGCTAACCCCCTCCCGCCAGCCCTGCGGAGCCGCCTCCTGCCCAACAGCGTGCCTCACCAATCAGCGGCGTCCGCGCCATGAGCCGCGCATAGTTGCGCAGCACGTTGACCGGGTACAGCACCAGCGACTTGCCTGCGGGCGGGGGGGGGGCGTGTGAACACCAGCCCAAGTTAAACAAAGCTAGGGGGGCGCGAGCCGCAGGCGGCGGGAGGGGGAGGCGGAGGGCGTCAGGGCTCCAAAGGTGCCGCACGACCCCCGTTTTGCCAGCGTGGCCGCCGCCTTTGCGCGCCGCACCCCTTCCGCAGCTTGGGCCGACCACTAACATGTCACCACGACCACACGTGCCGAGAATCGTGTACACCCGCCTATCATAACGTTGCGCTGGGGCATGCTCGTGGCTACACCACCGTCGCGATACCCCAAACACGGGTTCGCCCACCCGCCCACGCTTTAGCGCGCCACCCTCAGCCCCCAGCCCCCGGCGCACTGCGCCCCCCAAAAAAAACCGCTTTTACTACCAACTTCACGGAGGCACAGCGAGCTGGAGCGCGGCCGCCCGGACGGCCGCTCACTTCGGTAACGACTTCGAGACGCAGTCTTCAGTGCACCTGTACCACTTTTCCAAACATCCTTGCAAACCCCCAAACGCCACCCACCCCTCCTTGCTGCGCCGCCCCGACTACCACACCGCTCCGTCTACCCTGCCCGGCTGCGCTGCATGCCCCCAAACCCCCCTCACCGTCCCTGTACGGCTCCGCCACCAGCATGAGGTCCAGCTTGCAGGAGCCGTTGCCCTCCAGCTTGGCGTGGAAGGAGGCAACCTGCCCGGGTTGGGGAGGAGGGTGCGTTCTCGTGTTCGTGTTCGTGTTCGTGTTCGGGGGGGGGGGGCTAGCCGATGTGGATGCGTGGCTTGCGGTTGGTGGTGGGGCGGCGCGCCCCTCCTCTTGCCACCATCCCGGAATCCCCCAAGGTCCCCAGCTCCAGCTCGAGATCTATAAACCCTCCCTCCCATCGCCTGCCTCGCCTCTCACCGGGGCCCCTCCACTGCCCGTCTTTTACCCCACCGCGAGCTCCCCACCGGCACCAGTGTACCACCATCCCCACCCCACCTTGTCCACGGCCCGCTGCAGTGTGGCGTTGCTGATGTCGGCCAGGGTGGCGTCCTGCCGCCCCGTGAGCCGCGGCAGCAGCACGGGCATGTGCATGACGGCCGCGATGGGGCCCGCGTAGGTGCGGCACATGGCCTTGAGCTGCCACTTGCGGTTCCAGGACAGCTGCGTGGTGATGGTCAGCGGCGAGGAGGCGGCCTTGGCGCTCCACCACATGCCCACCACCTGTGCGAGGGTGCAGGGATGCGTGGTGTGTGGGCTGTGAGTGTGGCAGGGTCGGGGTCGAAGGCATAGCGGGGGCAAGAGCACCGGCTGGCCAGCTGCTTAAGAGGCAGCCGTGCGGCGGTGCTGGTGGGTCCGACTGTAGATTTGAAAGCGTAGCTGAGATAGCTGATCGCAACGGCTGCAATAACCCGCCGTGGGCGGCACATGATCGCCTCAGTTCTCCTTCCTCTGAAAACCCCAGCGCACCCATCCCCACAAACAGCAAAAGCGCTGCATCACCGCTGCCGCAGTCACTCGTACAACGATCCCCAGCCCGTTCACGTGGACGCTACCCCCCATATGGATTGGGTTTGGTTGGGTATGGGCTGGATTGGGCTGGCATTCAATCCCCCACCCCCATCCCCCCTTCCCGCGGCCGGTCATCGGTACGCCCGCCCCAACGCCTGCTGTCTACCAAGCAACACGTTTCTTCCCGTCTTTGCACCCAACCCCCGCGGTCACGCCCGTTTTCGCCGCCCAGCCCCGGGAGAGCACGCGCCTCACCTTGAGGTATGGCGGCTCGTCCGCCATGGCTGCACTCCAGTGCGTACCGTCATGACTAGGCTGGTGCGAGTTGAGACACCCCACCAGCTCCTCCGGCGTCCCCGGCGCCTCATACGCCAGCACGCCGCTCCGGCTGCCGTTGCTGTCGCTGCGGATGCCGCGCCCGCCGTGCCCATCGCTGCTGTCCAGCCCGTCCCCGTCCTCCGCCCCGTCGTTGCCACCGCTGCCGCTGCCACCTGAACCTGTGGCAGCGTGGCCTATCCGTGGCGCTGTCGACTGGAGGAACGCGAGGGGCAGCTCAAGCTGCAGTTTGTCTACGGACTTGGCGGCCACCGCCCGCAGCCCCGGCGATTGCGGCAGAAGTAACGGCCCAGGCCCCGCTAACAAGAGGAGCACCAGCAGCGGCGCCAAGCGAGCGAGGGAGTGCGAGCTAAAGGCTGCTGCAAGGGGTCTACACCGTGCCGGTGCCCGCCGACCGCGGTGGTGGCATGAGGAGCGCGCCTGTCCACACGCTCTCCCGCCGCCACGCTGCGGTCCCAGTGGGTCAGCAGCGAAGCAACGGTACCACGAAGGTGCGTGGGAGCCGCTCACACGCCATGGGCAGCTGCTGCATCCGCTGCGGCCATCGCCACTGCCTCCCAACCCCGGCTCTCGTGCCGACGGGCCGTCGAGCTGCGCCTGGTGGGAGCGGCTGGAGGTGGCCGCAGCTGTCGGGCGCAGCGAGCACGGCGCCCGCCCTACTGCTATCGCTCCCCTCGAATCGCTGCAGCCAGTGCGTGCATGTGTGCTGCTCGAGCCCATATCCAAGCGCCCAAGCGCTGCAACTGTCTGGACTTCGACTTCTTTTGATTGATGAATCGTCTCCACCTTCTGGCAACGAAATACCTACGCCGGACATTGTAAACATCATAATCATACGCGCGCATACCGATACATGCATGAAATTAGGCGCGGGTGCTGCGGAGAAGTGGCAGGAAGAGGAGCCGAAGCAGTTCACGCGCGCTAGAGTTCCATACCTGACTTGCCAGCTAGGTCAATTCACCATTCCTTTAACTTGCAGCGTTCAGGGCGCCTGTTGCACCGACCGCGGGGTCGGCCCTAACGCCAAGCCCTGGCACAAGCAAGCAGAAGCACGAAGTGGATTGACCTCAATAGCAAGGTATTCGAGAGCGCTGTGGCAGGTAGAGCGGGTAACTGATTGTCCTGATGATTCTCGTCGCCAAGCCGCTGTGGTGAACTGTTCAATGTATATGGTGCGATCGAGTGTGTATGAATGCTAGGGGTGCTGGAATTGGGGAGCCCAACCCTCGCTCACCAGCGTTACTCGGCGCTTCATCCGCGGCCGTACTTCTGCCCCCTGTCTCTGTCGCCCGCCCGTGCTGGCTGCAGCACCGTTGCATGCTTGCACGCACGCATCTCCCTTGAGAGCGATTTGCGAGCCTCCAGCGCGTCAGGGTACACTCTTTTTGCAAGACTGACCGTGGGCAGCGCCGTCGAGGCACGCGTCGAGGCCACCCGGGTGCCACTCCCGGTTTGGGCTGAGTCCAGAGGGCCCCAAAACTTTGGCTGGCCTGAAACCACCGGAACATATGTCCCCCAGTGACGTTCGACATGTGTAGGTAGTGTGGTCTTCTACGATATTGGCAGGGTAGAGTCACTGGGGGACACATGTTCCGGTGTCATACGGCGCATACCGTCCGGGGGGTGCATTTTCCCAGCCAAACCCGCACGCGCGGAGGCCGCCGGGCGTCGCCCCGGGCAAATCCTACCGCACGATTTAGTCACCGCCTTTTTGTAGGTATATATCTAACAACATCATTGGCCAATAGCGCTCGACAGAGGACTAAAACACGTTGCTCGGGGCTCAAGTCGCGAAATTGACCGAAGCCCATATCTCGCATAGGCGGTGTTTGGGGCCTAGCCCAAGTGCCGTCAACATAGTTGCACCTATAGATGAAATCCTGATAGCGTCGGGGGAATTCTGTTGAGTCCTGGCGACCGAGCATTTCGACTTCGGCTGTCGCTCGAATTGATGCCGGGGAACTGCTCAGGGACCTTAATATATGTCATAAGATACTGCTTCAACGGTCAAGGGGCTTGGACTCACACAGTCCCGGGTGGTCGAGGCGCACCGTCGGCACTGGTTGTGTTCATTTACAAGGAGCATGTTATGGAATGAAGAATGCGGGGGTTCTTACCTTTATCTCGCCACACGGCGGCCGCGGCCCGCGGGGGGGGGGGGGAGGGGGGTGAAGCGCATAAGAAGGCAGTTACCACGCCACGCGCCACGCGTGTTTCAGTCCGGTCCAAGGTTCATGGACTCAGTGGACTCAGGTCGATCCTAGCACATGGCCACCGAAATGGCATGATGTGACATGCATTAGGTCTCTGAATGGTCCCGGGCATCAATTCGAGCGCGAGCCGAAGTCGACATCTACATGTCGCGCTCGCCAGGACTGGACCGAGTTGGCCTGAAGCTATCTAGATTATGCAATTCAGTCGGCGGCACCGAATCCAGGCCACAACACACCGCCTGTGCGAGTTGTCAGTATATGTCAGATACACTGAGGTGCGGAAGTCCGTGCGAGTTTGGGAATTGCGACCGTCGGGCCCGGTCGTCGTTTTTCAGCCTTGATACGTCGGGCTTTTTATTTGCGAGCTTTCATAAACTGTTATACACTGTGATAACATTAGTCTCTGCGGGTTAAATTTTAAATCTGGCTTGTTGTGGTAGTTTGCGGGCCGTGTTTCGCAGCTCGGCTTTTAGGGCCCGTCCCCGCATGCAGACACCCCATCCCGCGCACCCAATGTTGGGCCACCACCGCGCGAACCGCGTCCCCGCGCCCGGCATATACATTCAATACCCTTGAATGAACACGCATGCAGGGCGGCAGGGGTGCCCGCGCTCAGGAAGCAACCTCCGCCTTCACATTCCCGCGCATGTCCCCTGAAACACACACCCTGCTGTCCGCCCCTGGCCCAGGTGACTCTAAACGGAGATAACTATCACGTACGCAAGCGGAGAGGACCACGGCACACCAAAGTAGGTTCGCATGTGTGAGGGCAAGCCCCGACAAGGGGCCGCGCACTACCAAACCGATACCAGTAGCAAGCACTAGCTGCACGCTTACGCATGCTGTTTACGCCCAGGGGAATGGGTGCACGGGGGCGAAGCTGCTCTCACTCATGCCGCGACGGGCTTGAGGGCAAACCTTATACAGGCCTTCCTAGACCTCAGGGCGTGGTGCAATGGAAAGCGGATGTGAAATTGCTTTTGTTTGCAGCAAGTGCGGGGGCTCGGCGCATGGTGGGTCGTGGTGGGTCACCCGTGCCGCGGTCAAATCCGCACGGACTTCTGCAACCTAGTGAGGAACTGGGACGAGCAAGCTGTATCCTGCCGTTATTGGTTGCAGGTACTGGATCCAACCGTCACGAGGCCAGATCGACACCATGCCACACGCCACGCGCAGCACGGCCAACCTTCCTCGCACCTCCCTGCAGGCCAGGGTGCGGCTCGCCCAGCAGAAGGAGGCCGCCCGCCTCCAGGCTGCCAAGTGCGCCGCCAAGGCCCGGCTCACAACCCTCAAGAAGGACGGCACGCCCTCGATGCACTGGCCTATTGAGGCCGGCAAGCTGCTAATTGCAGCGCTGCCCAAGGGTCATTGGCGCCCCAGGGACCCTGCCCGCTACTGTGCTGCGTGGTACCGCAAGTCTACCATCCGTGACGCCAAGCGCCCCGGTCGGCCCCGCAAGCTGCCCCTGTTTGTGGTGGCATCCTGCCTCAACGCAGTGGTGGAGATGGCGCCCAAGACGCAGCGGCAGATGAACACGACGGCGCTGTTCGTTCAGGTGGTGGAGCACTACTCGGTCACGGCTCGCCACCTGTGGCGTGAGATGAAGCGCATGTGCCCCAAGCTCAACTCCAAGGGCGTGCTAGTTGAGTACCGGCCTCCCCTCAACCTGGACCACATCCGTGACCGCGTCCTCACTGCTGTGAGCTGGCTGCGCCGTGGTGTGGCCAGCGACAAGGGCGAGCCCTACCCCAGCAACTTCCCGGCACTGCCGCATGCCGGCGCCGCTGATGCCCCCGCACCCGCGGAGCCCCCGGCGCCGCCGCGCATCCCCAAGTGCCCGGCAGATCTGAACATGCGCACGTTCCTGGAGCGCATCATCTGGATTGACGCCAAGAAGTTCTACATTCGGCCCCAGAACCACCACCGCTGGGGCCTGCGTGGCGCCCGCTCCAACGTCGTGTTCGACAGCCGCGCCCGCGGCAACTGGGGCGCCATCCACTACTACTCTGCCGTCAGTGCACGCTACGGCGCGGTGGCAATCCGCATTGTCACTGGCACGTTTGGCCCCGGCTACCAGCACCCGCAGCGCCTGGTAAGTTGCGCAGGCTACCAGGGAGAAGGTTGGGGGAGTTGTGGTATGTGGCCGTGTAACGCACGTGTGGCTTGGTAATGCCCACCATGGACAACAATTCCCGCGTGGCACTGGCCCACGTCCCCTCATCAGCATGATGCAAACGCAGCACGTAGTAGCCCGCACGCACTGCTGCTGCCTCCTTACGCCGATCACATTCACGCTGCCTGCCACCTGCCGGTGTGTCACGTGTGTGCCTCTCTCCATCCACCTCCACGAGCACCTTGCAATCGTGCACCCAAAAGTCAAACGGTCCGCAGCGCGGCACCACATGTGCCTCACTCGCAATCGTCATTTCACGCCTCCCCCCTGCAATGTTGCACAGCATTGCATGAGCCCTCCTGGCGTAGCCACTAGCAGTGCTAGCAGCACCATTGTGCACGGGGCAGTTAAAGCATGTGGGTGGGTTGTGTGCCTTCATGTTCGCCATGACCGCATGCCTGCTCTTTGCAACGTAGCAGCACTTGCACGTGTGGCATTTCCACAGCCTTAAGCCACCGTCATGTGTAGGCAATGCATCCAGCGCCTCACACCCGTTCTGGTCGAAGCACCAGTGCTCCTCCTCCACCCAACGCTCGAAGGCCTCCCTGTTGTAACCTCCACGTCGCTCCTCCCGCTGCTGCTGCTCCACATGACGCAGGCCAAGAATGGCGCTGTCGCCAAGGGCCCTACGGAGGAGGAGTTCAAGGAGTTCGTGGCTTACACGCGGGCGCAGTGGAACAGGCTGGAGGAGGGCGCGCAGGCGAGCGAGACGCCCATCTACTCGTGGGACAACGCGCGCATCCACCGCAGCGTGCGGGAGGGTGACTGGGAGGAGGCGCCCTTCAACATCACTACGGCGGACCACACCATGCTGCCGCCCTACAGCCCCGACATGCACAGCGTGATCGAGCTGAGCCACGCGCAGCTGATGCGGCATATGACGCACTTCATCAACGAGCGCTGCCGTGTGGAGAACGACACGCTGCCGCCCTACATTGCGGAGCTGGAGCGCGCCTTCCAGGTGCTGATCACTAAGAATCGGGCCCAGTCCACCACTCACCGGCTGTTCATCGAGGTTATGCCGGAGATCCTGCGGCTGGGCGGTCTGGTGCCGTGCAAGGAGTACCGCTAGAGGGCGTGTTGCGCTGCAGGGCAGAGGAGAGGCAGGGCAGGCGGACATGTTAACATGCGTGGCGGCAGAGTTGCGGAATTGGCGGAGATGGAGCGGCTTAACAATAAAATAACATGTATGCTATATGTGAGACGCTGTGGGCTTGAAACTAAGTGAAACAGAGCGGGCATTTGGAAGAACGAGTTGCGTATCGGTCGTGGGTGGGGGAAGAGGAAGGTGGGCGGGGCTGGGGTTTTGTGCCCGAGACACGCGGCGACCCATGAAGTCGGCTTCCTCACCTTGCAGATTCAGGGTGTAAGCTCGCGGCCCAATTAATTGTTCAATCACACAAGCCCAAAAATCTAGGCGCCGCCCTCAACAGCGGCTCCAGGTGCGAGCAAGCATTCACGATGCCAGGGATGCCGGCGAAGCCAACTTCGCTCAAACGCTTGCCGACTGCCTCCGCTGCGCTCCAATGAGTTGACTTTGACTTGCTACAGCGTCCCCTGGCCCGCAGACCCACTCGGTCGAGAGCTGTTGCCCAGCTGCGCCCCTTCAGAGGAACTGGGACGAGCAAGCTGTATCCTGCCGTTATTGGTTGCAGGTACTGGATCCAACCGTCACGAGGCCAGATCGACACCATGCCACACGCCACGCGCAGCACGGCCAACCTTCCTCGCACCTCCCTGCAGGCCAGGGTGCGGCTCGCCCAGCAGAAGGAGGCCGCCCGCCTCCAGGCTGCCAAGTGCGCCGCCAAGGCCCGGCTCACAACCCTCAAGAAGGACGGCACGCCCTCGATGCACTGGCCTATTGAGGCCGGCAAGCTGCTAATTGCAGCGCTGCCCAAGGGTCACTGGCGCCCCAGGGACCCTGCCCGCTACTGTGCTGCGTGGTACCGCAAGTCTACCATCCGTGACGCCAAGCGCCCCGGTCGGCCCCGCAAGCTGCCCCTGTTTGTGGTGGCATCCTGCCTCAACGCAGTGGTGGAGATGGCGCCCAAGACGCAGCGGCAGATGAACACGACGGCGCTGTTCGTTCAGGTGGTGGAGCACTACTCGGTCACGGCTCGCCACCTGTGGCGTGAGATGAAGCGCATGTGCCCCAAGCTCAACTCCAAGGGCGTGCTAGTTGAGTACCGGCCTCCCCTCAACCTGGACCACATCCGTGACCGCGTCCTCACTGCTGTGAGCTGGCTGCGCCGTGGTGTGGCCAGCGACAAGGGCGAGCCCTACCCCAGCAACTTCCCGGCACTGCCGCATGCCGGCGCCGCTGATGCCCCCGCACCCGCGGAGCCCCCGGCGCCGCCGCGCATCCCCAAGTGCCCGGCAGATCTGAACATGCGCACGTTCCTGGAGCGCATCATCTGGATTGACGCCAAGAAGTTCTACATTCGGCCCCAGAACCACCACCGCTGGGGCCTGCGTGGCGCCCGCTCCAACGTCGTGTTCGACAGCCGCGCCCGCGGCAACTGGGGCGCCATCCACTACTACTCTGCCGTCAGTGCACGCTACGGCGCGGTGGCAATCCGCATTGTCACTGGCACGTTTGGCCCCGGCTACCAGCACCCGCAGCGCCTGGTAAGTTGCGCAGGCTACCAGGGAGAAGGTTGGGGGAGTTGTGGTATGTGGCCGTGTAACGCACGTGTGGCTTGGTAATGCCCTCCAATCAAGCCTGCACTCCGCCTCCTGCACAAAACAGGCCGTCGTAGCCCGTGCGCCCGTCCGCTCTTCCACATACACCCTCGCTGCACAGTCCGAGTCCCCAAGTTCGCACATGCGGCCTGCACCTGCGCATGCCTTCTCACTGCACACCTAAGCCGCCGCGGCGCCCATAGCGCCGGCCACTGCCACTCGGTGTGTGCGCGCCCGCACCACAGCATCACCATCCTCTCTCTTCCGCCCCTGTCTGTGCCTTTCTTACGCGCGGACTGTCTGCCCTTGAACGCCCGCTCCCACCACGCCCGCTCCAGGCGGCGGCGCCTTCGACCCCAGCAGCCTCTTAAACATGACGTTGTCGGCAAGCGCCGCCTGCACGTCCTTCACCATGGTCCGCAGCGTCAGGCGCGTGGCGGCGGGTGTGCGGCCCTCCTGCGCAGGGCGGGCGGACAAGTGTGCGAGGGAGTGTGGAGGGGTCAACGAATCAAGCCGCCGGACGGGGAGCTGCCGTAGGGAGCTGCTGAGCGCGGGGCAATGCGGGCTTAACTTCACAACCCTCCTGCCATCAGGAAGGGAGTGCCTGCGTAGCTGAATTCGCACGTTGAGCCAAACCCTCCTGTTGCATGCTGTCGTCCGCCCCCTCTTCCTTCCACCCGCTCCTCTACTCCCTGCGCACCTGCACCTTGAGCAGGCCATCGCAGTCCAGCCCCGGCAGCGCGTCCGTGCGCAGCGCGCTCTCGGACATGGCGGGGATGTCCAGCTGCCGGCACATGGCGCTGTAGGCCGCATACACGTCGGGCAGCGCAAGCGCCAGCCCCGCGTCGCCCGCCAAGATGGAGCGGCTTGCGGGCGTACGGGAGGGCGGGGTCGCGCCGCCTGGCCCCGTCACACCGCGCACGCGGCCGCCGGCGGTGGAGGGCGTGGCGCCGCCAGTGCCTGCGGCGCCGCCCTTGCCGCCCTTGGTGGGTGTCGGCCCGGCGGGCTGCGGCGCCTCGCCAAAGCAGGCGCCCGGGTTGGCGGCGCCCCCTGCCGGCCCCGGCTGCTGATTGCCGATCTCGCGGAATGCCACCGCGTCCATGAACTTGGCCCGGGAGCCGGTGAACACCGCACCGCCGGGCTGGAAGCCGCCAGCCGCGGCGCCTCCGGCACCGCAACCGCCGGGCCCGGGGATGATGACGGCGGCTGCGCCGCCGCTCTCCGCGGCGGCGCGCGTGCCCACGGCGGTGGCCAGCGCCAGCAGCACCAGCTGCTGCTGCGGCGGCAGGCCCTTGATCTTGGCGACCACCGCGGAGGCGCCACTGCCGGAGCTTATGCGCTGCAGCGCGGTGTGCAGCTCGCGGATGCCCACCGAGGGCCGCGGGTTGCTGGGGTTGGCGCGGTTGTGGTCCAGCAGCACGTCCAGCGCGGTGCGGCAGGCCTGCATGGGTGCGGGATGGATGCCAGGGGCGAAGGGGGGGGCGGGGTCATTGCAGGCGAGGAGCTGGGAGATTGAGAAGCGAGTGGCGGTGCGTTGGCACAGGGGCGACTTGTGCTGAGGCCGCAATGCCCCTCGCTCGCCCCAAGTCGCCTGCCCGCGGTACCTTGAGCGCCTGGCGCAGGTCGCCGCTGCTGCTGCTGACAGACTTGGCCACCATGTCCAGAGCGCCGTCCTCGAAAAGCCGCCGACCCGCTGGGTGCGCGCCCAGCTGCGCCTGCAGGATGGCCAGCACCTGCAGCGGGGACAAGGCAGGCACACAGCACGCGTCAGGCGTCAGCACAGCGGGGACACGGCAGGTACACCGCACGCGTCAGCGCATGGGAGCCCGGCCTGCGTCATACACGTTGAATCTGCTAGCGGCCCTGAAGCACGGATGTGCGGGTGCACTTGTGCGGGTCGGCACGCGGCGCACCTGCGGCCGGCTGTAGGCGGTGAAGACCATGTGGCGCGGCGCCAGGCCGCGAGAGCGCAGCAGCGGCATCATGCGCTCCGTCAGGTCCAGGCTGTTGGCCACCGCTAGAAGCACCAGCGACACGCCTGCGCGCAACCACAAGTCACAAGGCTGGGACGTGATGACGCATGCGCCGGTTCACAGGGCTGCGGTTCGGAGGGCGAACCCATCGCGTACCATCTGGAGCCATCACATAACCATCAAGACGCAAGCAGAGCTGCCCTTACCGGGTGCGGAGGGCAGCTGGAATAGCCGCGCCAGGTCCTCGCCGCCGTCGCGCCGCCGCAGCAGGCGGTCCACCTCGTCCAGCACCACCACAAACACGCGGCGCCGGGGGCCGGCAGCAGCAGTGGCCTCCTCCGGCTCGTCCGTGGCCTTGCTGCTGCGGCCACGCTTGGTGCCAGCCCTCGCACCCTTGCCTTTGCCCGCCGCCTGCAAGAGCGTGACATGTAACGTACAGATGATGCGGATTTATGGTTATGTGGAGAATCAGAGGCAGCACCGTACACTGTAGGGAAACGAGTATTGGATATGTGTTGCGCACCTTGCCAGCACCACAGCCCGCTCCGGCCTGCACAGCACCCAGCCGCGCCAGGCTCGACACAAGCGATTCGTACGCCGCCGCAGCATCGGCCGCCGCGCCGCCACCGCTTGGCGTGGGCGCAGAAGATGCGGCTGATGACCCCGCGTCGCCGCCGCCGGCTGCGCGGCTGAGCTCATCGTTCAGGCGGTTGTAGAGGGCCACAGGGTCGTCCAGAGCCATGCAGTTGACGGTGGCGGCGCAGAACGACGCGGTGCCGGCACCGAGGGTGGACAGCGCCGCCAGCAGCCGCGTCACGGTATAGGTCTTGCCCGTGCCTGTGTGAGATGTGAGAGCGCAGTCGTTGTGGGTTAGTCGACAGGTGTCGGTCAGCGTTCGCGGCTGTATGGATGGTAGCGTCGGCTGCGGCACGTGCGCGCCGTCGGCGTTGTGGGCAGCCACGCTGACCAGAACCGTACCTGGGAGCCCACTGATGTAGACGGCGGTGCCGCGGCCTGAGGTGCAGCACTCATTCACAAGGCCGCACAGCTCCTTGAACTGCACCGCACGGCCGGCGGGCTCCGCGCCCAAGCTGCTGGCGCCGTTATCGGCTGCGGCTCCAGGCGATGCAGCCTGGGCGCTGGCGCTGGCGCTGGCGCTGGCGCTGGCGCTGGCGCTGGCGCTGGCGCTGGCGCTGGCGCTGGCGGCTGCAGAGGAGGCGCCGGCCGCTGCGGCGCTGCTGAGCAGGGTTCCGGCCAGGGCACCCGTCTGCAGCAGCCGCCGCACCTGCGCGATGGTCTGCTCCAAGGTCGTCCCAGCTGGTGCTGCCGCTGGTGCTGCTGCAGGTACGGCGGCGGCGGCAGTGCCAGCTGGCGAGGCCGACATCGCCACGGGTGCATGAACCGTCGCAGCGGCGGCCGCTGCAACCGGCGCTGGCTTGGGACTGGCGGGCTTGGGGCTGGAGGCTTTGGCTGCCGCCGCTGCAGCAGCTGCTGCAGCGGCAGTGGCTACCAGCGGCCGGCGCGGCGAGGCGGGCGGGCTGCGCAACAGCTGCGACACCAGCAGCGGCCGCGCGGTCGCGCGGGAGGGGCTGCTGGCCAGCACCGGCGACACAGTCGCCGGCATGGCGCCGGCGACCGCGCTGGCGCCGACGCCGGTCGTTGTGGGGACCTTGCCGCTGTCGTGCGGCTGCAGCTGGTGCGACGCGTCGGCCACGCTGGCGCCGGCAATCACGCCGGCGGCTGTGGAGGTCGTGCCGTTGACGGTGTCGTTGGTGGTGGCGGCCGGGGCCATGGCACTGTCTGCGACCAGCGGAGACCGCTTTGGCGACATGAGCCGCAGCACCTCCTCAGCGCCTGCAAGCACGGCAGCGGCAGCCGCGGCAACAGCCGGCTTGGGCGTCCGGCCGCCCTTCCTGGCGCGCTTGGCCGCAGGCTCCTCGCCCTCGTCCTGCTCCGTGCTTGGCTTGCTGAGCGTCAGCGCTGGTGCCGGTACTACTGCCTGCTCCGCAGGCATTGACTTCCGCGGCCGGCCACGTGGCCGCTTCGCGGGCTGTGCTTGCAGCTGGGGATCCTCGGAGGCTGCAGCGGGTTGCTGCTTTGAGGCAGCGCGCCCTCGCTTGCCCACTGTCGGCGCGGTCGCTGCGGCATCCACCGTCATGACACCGCCGTGCTCCTGGGCAGCAACGGCGAGCTCTGGCTCAGTTGCTCGCGCCTTGGATGCATTTGCCGGCCTAGAAGCAGCTGCGCGCTGGCCCCTTGCTGATGCCGGCGTTTGCGCAGTGGCTTGGGCTGCAGTTGCAGCCGCAGCTGTGCTGCTCCGTCGAGTAGTTGTCATAAATCCCAGCGTTGCAGCAATGAAGAATCAAGACTTGCGACGGTTCTGGTGGAAATGCTGAAAACCCCGAACTCAGGCGCAAGGATTCTTCGCCGGCTGTGCGAGCCCCTGCCGATTTGAGGATGATGGCCTTCTAAATATTTGACCACGGTGAACGTTTGGGGCTGCGGGCTTGGCTTTGAAAACCAAATTTACGGTTCAGCAAGCGCTCGCTCGCGAGCGCAGTCAGAGATATGATAAATACATATATGGCTTGGTCACAAAGGTAAATGCGCTTGTGGGTGGCTTCGGCTGTGCTGAACAAGGCCCGTCTGTCCGATTTCCTGGTTGGATTTCGAGTTCCCGCATGAATGCTCCCGAAATTGGCCCATCGTTGTTTCCCCTCAGCTTTTCAAGCCAAGCCCCCATTCGCAATAGCACTACTGACTTCCACTCAGCGAGACGTATTACAGCGCACAAGAGGGCAGCGCTGACAATATCAGTGTGCTCTTGACGTATTTCGTTGCGGTCTTCGTAAACCACTCCTGTGTGCATCACTCTGGTTGGGCCCTGGAGGATGAAGGGCAGCCAGCTCTCCTCGTCGGCGAAGCGCATTCAGAAGGAGCTCGCAGAGATTAGCCTGGACCCGCCCTGCAACTGCTCGGCCGGGCCAAAAGGCGACAACCTATATGAGTGGGTATCCACAATTGTGGGCCCATCAGGTGCGAACGATGTCTCGGCCGAACCAGGGTTGCGCGGCTGTGCTGAGCCTGCTGCTCGGCGTTGAGCGCAGGGTGCCCTTACTCGGGCGGTGTTTTCTTCCTTGACATCACCTTCCCACACGACTATCCGTTCAAGCCGCCAAAGGTGAGCACGCGGCTTGGCTGTGCAGCTGTCGGCATTCGCGCTGCTTTGCGCGGCAGTCGCTTCCAGGCGCAAGATTGCCGTTTGACGAAGCGCTTTTGAGTATTTCGCACAGCCCAGCTGTTGATACTGACTTGCGGGGGTTGTTCGGCGCAGATTGTCTTCCGCACGCGCATCTACCACTGCAACGTGAACAGCCAAGGGCAGATCTGTCTGGACATCCTCAAAGACCAGGTGCGCGATATGCTGGTTGGAGGAAAGGGTTCCTGCATCTCGGCAGCTGCGGGTTGGCGGGGCGACGGTGGGGCGGGGCCGGGTTGGCGCGGCGGGGCCTGGCGGGGCAGCGGGCCCGTCCAGGCCCATCGGCCGCGTTCCCCGCCTAAGAGGGCGGCTGCGCCCGGTGTGCGGAAGATGCTTACCCTTTGACCCACTTGACCCACTTGTGCATCTTGTCCGCAGTGGAGCCCGGCGCTCACCATTTCCAAAGTGCTGCTGTCCATCTGCTCACTGCTCACAGACTGCAACCCCAGTAAGTTGCCATTTGCTGCGCGTGTCATGCAGCGGTTGTGTGCGAGGATATGCGTGTGCCGGCATGCTAGTTGATAAGAGGCACGGGGAGCCTGTAAGATCAGCTTACCGTATACTTGTGCAGCTCTGGAGGGTCGTGCGATGGTGCGGCTGCACCGCTGCGGCTCTACCACATGCTCTGCCGCCACTTATAGCCGTCGTATTTCCCGGTTCTGAAACCAGCTGGTCACCTTGTTTCAGCGAATCCTCCTCCCAATCTTGTGCCCTTGCAGAGGACCCCCTGGTGGGCAGCATTGCCAAGCAGTACATGGAGGACCGTGAGCTGCACGACAAGACGGCGGCGGAGTGGACCAAGCGCTACGCGCAGGGCTAAATGCCAGCCACAGGGCTATACCCCAGCTGGCCAGACGCCAGACGCAGCAGCACCAGTGAATGACGCAGCCAAGGCGAAGCGCTAGTTGGAAGGGCTTTCGAGCGCGGAAGTCAGCTGGCCCAGTGGTGTGGGGAAGCTGCCATCGCACTTCCGACGCGTCAAGGAATAGAGGGCTACGCTGAATAGGGCAGGGCAGCAGGGGTCAGCAGAGGTACTTCACATAGGCGAACAATGCTCAGATATGTGTGTGCATAACGTCGCGATGTTGTTAGGAGTCGCGTTCGCCTGCAGCAGGAGGTAGTCTAGTGAGCACAGCAGGGGCTCGTGGGCGGCAAGCGGCGGGTGGTGTGCGCGTTGCAGTTTTCCATAGCGGCGTTTGTGCAAAGAGGGTGTTAGTGTGCGGTGATGGGCGGCCTCAGGGTCCGCTACCTTGTACAAGAAGATGATGACCGAAGACCGCGGCGAGCCCGCGGTTTGCAACGATGAAGTGATTGGGCGGTTGCTGCATTTTCATTGCATCTACGGCTTCACGCCTGGCGGGGCGTGCATCATGATGGCAATTGTTGTCAACTGCCCCCTTCCATTGATGCTGCTTCTCAATGAGCTTAGAGTTATAGCCATGCTGGCGAGATGGTCGCGTCATTGCAAGGCACGCGGCAACGCCCGAGACCTTCGCTTGTGTGCCGAAACTTTGCATTCAATGGCCTTCCTAAGTTCGCAACCAGCAGCACGCTGCAGACAGGGTCTCAGGCCCCACACAGTCCGGAGCACACTCACAGCTGCTAACCGCCCGCCACGCCGCCCGCCGACCTATCCAAGCGGCCGCGCTCACGGACACAGCAAAGCAGGCCAGCTACCGCACTTCAAGCACTGAAGGCGCATGAACACACGCAGGCACACACGCACCAGCACACTGCAGGCCGGTCTCGGGCCCCAAACATCTGCCTAACGACACAGGCAAGCACCAGTAAGCCCGCACCCAGGGCGCCTTCACCAATCACTCTTCCGCACGCGCCGCGACCCCCAGCAGCTGCGTCACCAGGCCCAGGGCCAAGCGATGGGGCTTCCGTCAGCCACCCGGTCCCGCCCTAGGTGGATACCTCACCGCGGAGGGACCGTACGCGCTCAGTGCCACGACCGCACACCGCGTACCGACCACTTGCAGCCGTCAACGCTGTAGGACCGCCACGATTGTAACTCCGGGCCTGCGGGCAGCCAACAAGGCAATGATGTCCGCCGCGGGCATGATTGTTCCGTGGATCGTTCCGCTCGCCATCACCCACGTCAGGGTCCGAGCCCATCCCAGCCGCCAACGCGCCAACGCCGGGCTCGCCGCCGCCACCGACAAGCAGAGCCCCTGCATCCGGAGAACTGCTCGCACGCCAAGCAGCGCCACCGGCCTCTCCATCCACAGGAGGCAACGGCCGCCGCCCAGCCAGTGGCAGAAGAACTAACACTAGACCGCAGGCCAGAGCCCGTCGCCCCAATGGCGCGGATGTCAAAGAATCCACAAGTGAACATGGCGGCAGGCCCGCCGGCAGCGCCAGGAGGCGGTGGAAGCGGTGGGCCGGTGGCGCTCCCGGAGCGGCGGTGGCGCCGCAAACAACGACGGCCGAACTGACGGTGGCGGTTGGAGCGCAGGCAATTGCGGAACACGCCGACCCTTTCCAGCCTTGCCCCAGACTGGCGCGGGAGTCAAAGGCGGGCGCCCCTGCAGCGTCAACGGCGCTGGCACGGATGCGCAGCGCGGCGGCGGCGGCTGCGCTGCGACGAGTGGTCGTATCTTCCTTCGTTCGGAACGAAATTTGTCCAAAAACGCCCCTGGCGGAAGACATTTTCTGTCCTGGACTTGAGATTTCGTTCGTTCGTCGGAGATTTCGGGGGAATACGCGGGATTTTGGGGGGTCTTTCGGCAAACAGACGAAGGCATTTTTGGGATTTCGGCCATGCTTGACCAGGGATCAGGGGCCCAGGGTGGGTACGTGGGGTACGTGGGGTTGGCTGGAGGGCAAACATGGGCTGGGGACAACCATGTCAGCACGTGGTAGCGGGCGGACACGGTGCTTCATGCTGTTGAATGGGCTGCGGGCACTAGCACCCGATACAAGACAGTGTGCGCTGGGATGTGTTGTGCTGCTGCCGCGAACCGTGCCACAAACTGTGTGCCGCGCGGGGGCGGAGCTCCCGGAAATGTTTTGGGGTGAACGAGACGGCGGCAGCGTCCTTCGGCAATCGAACGAAACCGTTTTTTGGAATTCGGCCACTGACGCCGCCCCTGCCTTCGTAAGATACGACCACTGTGCGACGATCGGCCGCGCAGCGACGGCTGCGGTTACAAACAGCGGCTGGGGATGGTAGGAACGGCGCCGTGTGTCTGTTCCGTTTATCCCCCCGTCCCTAGTCTATTGCCACCTACGCGGCGTGGGATGAGCAACAATTCATTGACAGGCACAAAGGATTTACATGTGATACGTACCAAAGGACGCCGGGGAAAAGAATGAGAACGATGCGCACGGGCCCGATGCGCACGGGCCCGATGGGATGGACAGCTCGGCTGGACGGACAAGGCCCTTGGCTGGACAGGACAAGGGGCCCGTCCCCACACGCACGCACAGGACCCGGGTCCAGACAGCATAAATTTGTCAGTTATATAACGAGAAATTGTCCACATATGAACACGCACGCTTGTTTGGTTGTGTGTGCTGCACGGCGCGTTGTGCACCCCTCGCCTACAAACAGCCGCACTGGCGACACCGTGCGTGCAACTGCGGCTCCGTCCCACACATTTAGAACATTCCAGCTACAGCATTCAAACCATACATACGAGCGACATCTGCTAAGATCATCGCAATCTTTCTGGAGGCAGTAAAAATGCGTGCTCACGAGACGGGCACAGTCCGAAGCATGGCAGGATGCCCGGACCACCTGAAGCTGGGGTTGCGCAAACCTCCCACAGCCTATGCAGTCCGCGCGCCTCCGCGTACCGTGCGTGAGTCACAGTAAGCACTTCATCACGTCGTTATGTGATCAGGGGTATTAGAGGATGACAACGCCGTGGACTCGGTACACGCCCTTGGCTCCCATGACGGTCTTGAAGTCGATCACGGACTTGCTAGGGTTCTGCACAACAAACTTCGAGGCCTTGTCGTTGAGGAAGAACATACGCAGCGTCATGTCGCCCGGCAGGACCACCTGTTGTGTGTGGTCGGGTGGGTTGGGACGAGGTTACATACGCTATTAGCCATCGTGTGCGGTTCAGAGAGCACGAGGGATAGCTGCAGCAGACAACACACCGCCGGGAAGCGTACGCACGTTCAGTCAAGAATAGGAACGAACAACGCACCTGGCCGACATCGCCCTCGTCCAGGAAGTACGTCGCCACGGCACCGAATGCCTCATCCTCGCTCAGGCGGACCACGTGCGCCCCCGCCCCGGCGGGGAACTTCAGAGTGTCCAAAAGCTTGGGCTTCTTGGGCTTGGTGGTGTCTAGCAGCTGGACCTGTGACGGCAACGTGGAACACACATGAACGCTCATCCTGATTGCCAACACCGAGGCCGCCCATCCACCCGCACGTTCATCGAGTCACGCACCTGGTCGGTGGTGTACGACGAAACAAGCAGGCGGGTGCCGGACCGGAAGGAATAGAGGATGTTGCCGGCGCTGGCGCGGTTGGTGCTGCCGGACAGGGTGTCCCAAGCCACCACAGGTGTGTGCGGAGCTTTGCCGTTGGCATCGATGTAATAGATGTTGCCATCACCACCGCCGAAATAGAAAGCACCTGTGTTGCGTGTGGTTGGGTTAGTCGGGGGTAACAAACACCTGGGGCAGCCACTACGCAGCTTCGTTTTGCGTACACCGTTATTGGCTTTGGACAACCATGCAGCAAACCAGGTGACGGGGGTCGGTCTGACCGCATCTACCCTTACTTTGCATCAACCCCCGTCTAGCTGCGCTCCTTGCAACTGTGCGCTCACCGGTCTCGGCAATGGCGACTGCGTCCATAGGGCCGTTCACGCCAAGCGCCGAGCAATTGACGGTTTCCTTAATGGTCATGGTGTTCATATCCCACAGGCGCACGGTCTTCCACAGGACGGGGATGTTGGGCTTCAGGGTTGACGCTGGCACCAGGAAGTCCACCGTCAGCATGACGTTCTTGGTCCAGCTCACGGCAATACCTGCACGCACGCAAGCGTGAAGTGGGTGGGAGGGGACAGCAGGGGGCAGATAGGTGCGTGCGCGGAGGCCGCTTTGAGGAAGGCATTCCTGGCTAGGGGGAAGCGGCAGACACAAGGGGTTTAGTATGTAACGCGAGCAGCGCGGCTCACCGTGCGGGTTGAGGCCCGGAACGTCCGGGTAGGTTTTCGGGTCGGGGTACTCGCCCACCAGCTTGAAGTCCTTGTTGTACTTGGCCACGCGGCCGGGCGAGCCGCCGGTGGAGGAGCCCATCATGGTCGCCAGGAAGCCGTCTGCGTGCGGGGGGCGGGGGGGGACGTGGTGAGGATGGGTGGGCACGCACTGCTGGGCGGGTAGAAAGGTTATAGACACGCGCACATCACGCTATGCGCTTGTACATCGTGCACGCTGAGGTCGCCTGAGCTACGTGCGCTGTAAGGCGCGCGGGTGAGAGTGAGCGCGGGGTTTGATTGGAAAGCGTACGGCGGGTCGTCGGATGTCCGGACAGCTAGCGGTGTGGACCAAACCACAGGCACCAGCGCGGGGTCGAGGAACAGCACGCCGCCAATGCGGCGCCAACGCACCGTCGGGGGTGGTGATGAACTCATCAGCAAACGCGCTGGTCTTGGGCTGGTCCACCTTGGCCGGGTCAATCATCTTGGGGACGCGGGGGTTGGTGATGTCAAAGAAGATGACGCTCGGGGCGGGGGCACCGTTTACTGCCGGCGCGAGGGGGGAGAGGAGCCCACCGCAACCCAGGAACTTCTTGTCCGTCGAAGCGCGGCAATGGTGGGGCTCGATACCGTTGTACGGCGTGGGCACGACAGTCACGACCTGCCCATACTCGGCGCCAACCAGGGAGATGACTGTGAGGCTATCCTTGCCGCCCAGGCTGGCGTCTTTTGCGCCTGCCCAGGCATATAGGTACTTGGCGCTGGTGGACAGATTGTCGACCCGCGAGCGCCTGGCCACGGCCGCGTGTGGCGCCAGGACGCAGCTGCGGGCAGCGGGCCCAAGGGGAAGGGTGCGAGAGTGAGGAATGAAGTAAGGCCACCCGCCGGCCATAAGTGACAGCATAACGAGCCTCTAGGGCTCACCCCCTAGCCCGCGAGCCTTGCTCGCGTGGGGGCGCACAACCTTTTAGTTGTCGACCTTGGCTTTCGTTACCAACTTTTTGTAGCCTGTTACGGGCTCTTTGAATGCGGCATTGGTTCAGACGGGGTGGGAATCAGACAGGCGCTCGGCGCCCAGACTTGGCATCGAAGTTTCGGGGCGGCCGGTCGCGCGGGGCGGCTGGTTCGCGGGTTGTTTAGGCTCGTTGTGTTCGTTTTCCGCGTCGGTCCTGGGTGGTCCTCGTGGCTGCCCGGGGCTCGGCGCCCGCAGGCGCAAGTTCCCCGCGCCTCCATGGCGCGCTGCTGGCCTCGCATTTCTGGGCCTCCGCCTTCTCAAGAGCCGGCGTCGTACAGGAGCACAGGGCCTCAGCCAGATTGAGGACGCTCCGCTGGTGCTGGCTCCTGCGTTGTCGGTGTGCTAGCTGGCCGCATGTCGGCCTGCGTCGGCCTCCTTCTCGGCCGCATGCATCGCTTAGGAGCAACGGGCCTCAGCCAGATTGAGGACGCTCCGTGTGTGTGGTGAAGGGATGTCTGTGGGCTGCGTGTCGGTTTGCGTTGGTTGCCGGTGTTGCCTGCTTGTTCGGGGCGCTTCCCTGTGTTCTCAGACAGCGGTGTGGGGCGCTGCCCCGTGTTGAGCCTTCGGGCTAGGACCAGACCGTGCCTCCGGCACACAGACCTGCAGTTTGGGGCGCTGCCCCGTGTTGAGCCTTCGGGCTGGGACCAGATTGTGCCACAGGCACACCAGTTTGCTTGCTGTTTGGGGCGCTGCCCTGTGTTGCGCCTTCGGGCTTGGTGGAAGACTTTGCGGTGCCTTATGAGCCGCGTGCTTTGTGATGCTGCTGTTTGGTGTGGCTTTGGCGGGCTGCGGCTTAGCTTCGACGCGCCTACGCAGCTGTGAGTTGGGTTGGCAGCCAAGCGGGGGTTGCGGTTTGCTGCGTTCCTCGGAATGGTGGCTTCCCTCGTAGCCGTGATGGTGTTTACACTGTCCCCTTCTTGTAACCTCGCAATCATAAGTGACAAGCAAAACCGTGTGCGGCGGTCGGGTCGGTAACATCGTCCTAACACGACTTTGTGGGCGATTACACATGCACCTTCAACCTGTGCAGCTGAACGCGTTAATGGTCACGGCGGATGGCCGCTCGGGGACGGTTCTTATGTTGATGCCGCGCGGCGCGGCGGTGGCATTCGAGCGGCGTTCCGCGGCAGCCCTCAGAACGGATTTCCAGGAACTGACATCGGCCAAATACCCCATCCTGCGCTTGTTTAAATCGACTCACCACACGGCGGCGACGAGCAGGCCGAGACGGACTTCATGTAACTTCATGTTGCCTGACGAGCAACCGCGCCTTGCAGTATCAGCAGGATGTGGAGTGCCTACCTGTATAGGGTGGGTTATTGCGCTAGGTTGCCGCGAGTCTGGTGCTCGAAGTCAGGTGCTGTTCGAGTTGCACATTCGCATTGAGCCGCGCGGATGCCCGCCCCGAACCGCAGCGCGCCTAAGAGGTGAGCAAGGCTTCTACAAATCAACCTCTCCATATCACGCTCCCAGTTATTACTTCACGGGTCCAGCATTGAAAGCTTCTCACCTGACGTAATGCCAGCAGACGCCCCGCGCAGCAGAAGCAAGCGTCCCGGCGTCCGCAAGTGGTAAAACGATGTCGACAAAAGTAATTAGACTACTTGGCAGCGACTCGAGTTTCCCAGTGAGTGGCACACTTTCCTGGATTGATGTTGCAAGTTCAGCACTTGTAAATATATCCAAGCAAGCCAAACGTTTAAGTACTGCAAGTTAAGTACTCTTGTCACGTCAGAGAGGCATCCGCTCAATTTATACCCGGCCGCGCGCAGCGCGTGAGCGTTCGTTTGCCCATGCGAGCCCCATTAAGTTCATTCATTTAGATTATTGCGTCCATTTGCGCACAATTGGCTGGTCAAAGCAGTCCATAGCCGCCAGGCGCCCGGAAGAAAGCTAGCCGGAGAACTTTTACCGCGAGTACAGAGTGACGCGGCGCTACTTTGCTAACCTCTGTGCTTCATTCATTATACAATTGATATTGATACCATAGGCTTCTCTCGCGGGGTCAGTCGGGGGGTCCTTCCCTGGCGCGCGCGGTTAGGTCACGGTGCGCGGACCGTACAGCATGAGCAGGTCGCCCCGTTTTACACGTTCACCCCAGGGGCCCCTGTTCACAAGCGTTACTCTCAGCTATGCATCAGCTCCGCAGACGTCTCGGTGCGTGGACAAGCGTGTTACCTCGCATACAAGCAAACGAGCCTTCGTCTCGTCTGGCTACCAGCGTCGTCTCCTTCGGTCCTTCCACACATCGCCGGGGAGAAGCAATGTTAGTTGCTGCAGGTTGCTTTAGGTTGTGGCAAGGTGCGGCACGAGTTGCGTTCTGACTCTCCTCTCCCCGCCACCCGCCCCCCACCCCCCACCGCGCCCTCATTCCTCAGATGGCCCAGCAGCTCCCTGCTGCTGCGGGCGCCGGAACACGCCTGTGCCGCAAGCGCCGCCCCCCGGTGCGCAGCGGCCTACTCGCCTCCACATACCGCACGTACCGCATGAGCGCACTTATGTGCGTGCTTGCATGTTGCAACGGCCTCATGTGCGCTGCTGGCGTGCCTCTTGCTCCGTGAACTAAGGCGGCCGTCCAAGGGTGCAGGGTATGACTAATATTGAGCGGGTTTGGGGCAGGTGCAGGTTTGGGGCAGGCAGGTTTAGGGCAGGCAGGTTTGGGGGCAGGGGCAGGCTTTGAGCAGGCAGGTTTTGGCAGGGGCAGGTTTGGGGCAGGGGCAGGGTTGGGGCAGGCAGGCTTTGCGACGGCTGTGACGGCGGCTGGCATCTGCGGTGCTTGGGCGGCTTAAAGCAGGTGCCGTCACGCTGGTGTGCGCAGCTGCCTGTCACCCGCTCGTCGCGCGCCCACCTGTGCAAACGGGGCGCGGGGTGGCCCCAGCCCGCAAGTCCCAGCAGATGGCGGTCCGAGCACGCGCGGTGGCGCAGTCCGACACTCCAAGCGGTGGTGGCGCGGCGGCCTGGATGGCTCGGCCGGACGACATGAACGTGGAGCTGGCACACGCAGCGGGCGCGGCGCCTCGCAGTGGTCACGGTGGCTGCGCATGCTAGCTCCGCTGCCCAGCTGCCGCCGCCGTCCCTGCGGCTGTCATCGCCCGCCGACCCGTCCTCACGGCGGCGCAGCCACCGCCGGGAGGACCGTCTCGGCCTCCATTGCCAGCGAACTCCGGGAAGGCTGCCGAAGGTCCGCGGCGTTTGGCCGTGGATGGCGCCGGCGCTGCCAGAGCCGCTGCCGGCGGCGACCATGGTGCCTGCTTTATTTCCCATCGCCGCCGCTGCTAGCTTCCAACGCAGCTGCTGCTTCCGGCGCCGCCGCCGCTTACGCCGGTCCCGAAGGCGCCACCGGTTCCAACGACTCCCGCCTCCTGAGGGCTTCACCGCCCCAAAGCCGACCGCGCATACACTAGTAAGCATGGCGGCAGGCCCGCCGGTCGCCCTCGCTGGGGCCCCTGCCTCGAAGCGTGCAGTCACCCGCGCCATTGGGGCTGCGGGCTCTGGCTGCGGTCTGGCGTTAGTTCTTCTGCCGCTGGCTGGGCGGCGGCCGTTGCCTCCTGTGGATGGAGAAGCCCGTGGCGCTGCTTGGCGTGCGAGCAGCTCTCCAGATGCAGGGGCTCTGCTTGTCGGTGGCGGCGGCGAGCCCGGCGGTGGCGCGTTGGCGGCTGGGATGGGCTCGGACCCTGACGTGGGTGATGGCGAGCGCGACCACGGAACAATCATGCCCGCGGCGGACATCATTGCCATGTTGGCTGCCCGCAGGCCCGGAGTTACAATCGCGGCGGTCCTACAGCGTTGACGGCTGCAAGTGGTCGGTACGCGGTGTGCGGTCGTGGCACTGAGCGCGGACGGTCCTCCGCGGTGAGGTATCCACCTAGGGCGGGACCGGGTGGCGGACGGTAGCCCATCACTTGGCCCTGGGCCTGGTGACGCAGCTGCTGGGGGTCGCGGCGCGTGCGGGAGAGTAATTGGTGAAGGCGCTCTGGGTGCGGGCTTACTGGTGCTTGCCTGTGTCGTTAGGCAGATGTTTGGGGCCCGAGACCCGGCCTGCAGTGTGCTGGTGAGTGTGTGCCTGCGTGTGTTCATGCGCCTTCAGTGCTTGCCGTGCGGGAGCTGACCTGCTTTGCTGTGTCCGTGAGCGCCGTGGCGGGAATCAGCATGCGCCCCCGCGGGGTCAGGATGCGGCCTGGCGTGGGGTGGGATGCCGGTCGGGCGCCGGGGGGTTGCCGGTCGACAGGAGTGCCTCACGACGCCGCACCGGACTCGGGCGGTGGATTCGTGATTGACGCACTGCTCTTGGCTGGGGCCACTAGCATAGGCCAACGAGGGGGCATGACGAATACTCGGCTCGGTTGCGCGCGAAATAGGACGCAAAACACAATTGATTTGTGTGTATGTGGATGGGGGGGGGGGGTTGTGAACACCAGCCCAATCTAAACCCAAGCGAAACTAGACAAGGGACAGGCAGGTGCAGTTTGCGGCAATAGAGACGCGGGGGGGGGAGACACGCCACAGCTCAGGAACCATTCTCTGTTGTGCCGCCTCAAAGCGCCGTGTACAACGGCAGCCCCAAACACCTTCTGGACGAGCCCATTCCCCAGCCTGCGCACATCACGCAAGCCCAATGCGCAACCCCTACCTATCATTTCGCTCCTCGGCGCACCCCCACGGCAACAGTACGTATCTATCTTTGATGTTCTGATAAACTCCGCCCAAAATTGCACCTACGTGTGCACGTTCAGGGATGCCACTTTCGTGCTTCACCCCCTCCCCCCACGCACACATCCCCGGCGACACTTCTCTGACCGTCCTTGCAACTTCCGATCCAGGCATCCACCCACACCACGCCCTCCCCACCACCCCTCCCCACCACCCCCACCCCCTCCTTCCCCAGTAGCCCAAACTGCGCCGGCGCTCCGCAGGAAGGCCCCTACTACCGGCCCGGCGCCGCCCCGCCGTTGCCCGCTGGCCGCCCCGCCGCCGCTGCCGCCTTGCCGCCCGCTCCCGCGTGCCCCATCTCGTCGTCTATGGCCGCGTCCAGGTCCTCGTAGTTCTCGTCGTCGCCGCCCGTGGCGAACGCGTATCTGATGGGTGTGCGTTGCGTGTGGTGCGAGGGAGCGTGAGGGTGGACCGAGCGGATGGGTGGGGGAGGCGCGTGTGCATGGGGCGCTGGGCAGCTGCCGGCGGCGGCCGCCAGAGCGAAGCCGCGCGACGACCTGCTTCGGGCAGGGAGAGAGCACCCCACGCCGTCCACCCGCATTACCGCACCCACAACTCACTTGGAGGAGGGCGCGGGGATGGCGGCGGATGCCAGCACCTTCTTGATGTCCTCCTCACTCTGGCCAGCAGCACACGCAGATAGACACAAGTACCGCACAAGGAGCGGCACAAGCGGGGCAGGCACAGCGCGACGGTCAAGTCAGGTCAGGGCGTCCGCCGCTGTGTACTGGCACGCACGCACTGGCTGCCCCGCGGCTCGCGGCCTGGTCCGACCCAATCTGCGCCACCGCCTGCCCTTCTTGCCTCCGCCCCCCCCCGCCGGGGGCCCGTACCATCTTTGCAACCCACCCCACCCCGCACCTGCACGCCCGTGTAGTCCGTGTGCGCCAGGAAGTTGTCGTTCATCGCGAGTGCGTCCGGCGGCAGGTTGGTCAGGAACCAGGGGTGTTGCTGCACGGCAGGAGGGCGGGCACACGGCTTCAGAGCACGGTACTCCGCAGATCGACGGCAAGCAGTGGTGGCCGCACAGTCGCCCTCTCCTTCGCGCCCCCTCCCCACCGACCCATGCCGCTGCTCCTCCCTTCCTATCCAACCTCCCTCCAGCCGACGGCCACACTCCCCACCCTGCCCGCACAACACACAACACCCCTACTATCCTACCTACCTACCCACCCATCCCACCCCACCCACCCCAACCCACCCCACCCACCCCAACCCACCCCACCCACCCAAACCCACCCCACCCACACATACACCCACCTGGATCTGGTTCATGGTGAGGCGGTGCCGCGGGTCGCCCACCAGCAGCTTGCACAGCAGGTCGCGGCACTCGGGCGACACCTCCACGTCCGCGGGGATGCTCCACTCCATGCGCAGGATGCGCTGCATCATGCTGTCCATGCGCGCCTTGCCCTGCGCCGGTGCGGCCGCGGCCGCGGTGAATGGTGGCGGTGAATGGTGGCGGTGAATGGTGGCGGTGAATGGTGGTGGCGGTGGCGGTGAATGGTGGCGGCGGTGGGCCATGGACGGAGGCCGTGTGAGCCCCGTGGGTGTGCGAGTGCGCTGGCGGCAAGGGCACACGGCCACGCGGGCGGCGCCAGCCTGCCTTGGCTCACGAGAGTCACGACCCCTGCCCCGCCCCCCCCTGTCGCCACCCATCCTTGCAACTGAAGCGGCGCTGCAGCCCCGCATGTGGCACGTGTACCTCGCCCGGAGCCGCACCCACCCCTGCTCCGGCCCCCTGTACGTCCGGGTGCCTAGTCCCGGCAGCGTCCTGCGGCGGAGCTCGCCGCAACTCCAAGCCGACCAGCCTGGCCTCGGCAGCCACCCATCCGCGTCCGCTAAATGCCCTTTCTTCCTGGCCCCCACCCAACTTCCCGCTCCACGGTTCCTGCCCCTGCCCATCAGCCCCCAGCCCCGAGCCCCCAGCCCCGCCCCACGCACCATCCCAAGAAAACCCGCCCGCACGCACGGCGAGCCCCGCTTCCCCCACCCCACCCCCACATGCGTAATGTGTTTCTCCACGGTGGGCTTGGCAACTGGAAATGAACTACCCCACACCCCACACCCGCCCCGCCCCCGGCCCCCTCCGCGCCCTCCCCCTCCCCGCGGCCCGCACCTGCTGGTGCCGGCTCTGCGGGCTCTCAAAGGGGTAGGCGCCGAACAGCATCACGTACAGCATGACGCCGCAGGACCAGATGTCCGCCGCCTGGCCCGCGTACTGGTCCGTGGCGCGGATCACTTCCGGCGCCATGTACGCCAGCTGCAGGAGCGGGGGTGCACGGGGGCGGGCCGTGCGCGCAGTTTGACCGTGTGGCGAGCACGCGCGAGGGCGAGCGAGGAGACGGATCGTGAAGAAGCCGCGGGGATCCTGATCCCCCAGCCCATCGGCCGATCCAGGGCGCTGAGGCTGGCGATAGCCTAGGCGCACGTGTCGCGCGTCTTCAACTGCTGCCGCCTCTTGCCACCCGCCCCCACCCGCCCCATCGAAACCACCCAGGTTCCCTGCCCGCGCCGCCTGCAACCCACTCCCCACCTCCCCCACCCCTGCCGCTGCACGCACCGTCCCGACTTTGCTCTTGGGCGCGGACATGAAGTGCGCCTTGCTGTACCCGAAGTCGCAGATTTTGAGCAGCGGCAGCGGCAGGCCCGGCACCATGGTCAACAGCGTGTTCTCCAGCCTGGGGACGTGGGAGAGAGAGGGGGGGGGAGAGGGGGGGCCGGTTAGCGGCACAGCGAGGAAAGCAGGGGCGGCAGCGGACTCCAATTCCCAACTCCAGCAGAACCCGCCCCCGATAGCAAACAGGATCGTTGCAGGACACCTCTTCATGCGCTCACTTGATGTCGCGGTTCACCACGCCGCGCCGGTGGCAGTAGTCCAGGCCGATGCACAGCTGCGTGTGCCGCGGGTGGGGGAGCAGGTGAGGGTGCGCGGCGAGGCATGGGATGGCGCAAGCGGGTGAGGGAGGGCGATCCCGGTCATGACGTGCAATGATGATGGGGAGAAGAGAGTGGTGGGAAGGTTCGCTGCATGTGGGCGCGTGCGGACTGCTGGTATGTGTAGACGTGCACATGTGGGGAGGCAAGCCATGAGCGAGCGGCTGATGTACGGCAGCACGGCGCGTCCCTCACACACGCACCCAGCCACACCACCCCTCCCGGACAAAGCCCGCTCCTATGCAGCGTGTCGCCGCCGACGGCCACTCGGCTTGCAGGACCCCTCGCATACAACGCGCGCGCATGTATACACAAATGCACACACACCTGTTGGAAGAACCAGCGCGCCGCAGGCTCCTTGAGCCGCACCGCTCGCTGCACGTAGCCAAACAGGTTGCCGCCCGACGCGTACTCCATGCAGATGCAGATGTACTCCGGCGTCTGCGCCGTTGACAATTGCACATGCACTTTCAGCATTCACAACCCATTCGGCGGCGATACGGCGGCGCCCCAGCGAGGTTGGCGGTAGGCCTTGCCCCCAACCCTTGCCCCAGACCCAACAGCCCAATGCGGAACCGCTCACCAGGAAAACTTCCTTGAACTGCAGAGCCAGAGGATGGACGCGGGTTGAAGAGAGCCGGCGGCAGACAAGGAGGGCACGGGGCAGCAGCAGGAATGACGGGGCCGGAGACAAGTGCAGGAGGGCCGGGCCGCAGTAGCAGCTGCCCCGGGTGCGGTGGTGGACACCCGACCCCTCAGGCCTCCGCGGGGCCATTCCAGACCCCTAATCGGCTCCTCCTCCAAGCCTGCACCCTGCAAGGTTCCTCCCAGCAGCAGCACTGCCGTGACGCACCTCGATTACGTGCGGGTGCCGCAGCATGCGGTGGTTCAGGACCTCCGTCTCCACATACTTGTTTACCCGCTCCCCGCGTTCCAAGAACTTGATGGCCTGTGTGCAAGTAGGTTGCCTCGGCCTGAGTTCTGGCATTCGGCAGAATCTCGCCCGAGAGGTCCAACCACACCCAAACGCTTCACGACACCATGCTGCATGCCCTACCACTAGCTCGCCAGTTTGCAGGTTCTTGCAGAGGTGCACGAAGCCAAAGGAGCCCGAGCTAAGAGGCTGGACCTTTGCATATCGGTCGTGGCCTTTCAAGGGGTCAGGCGCAGCCGTGTTCATCTGAAGTGTGTTCCTAGATTGATCGGCGCGTTCGCGGCTCGCTTGCGAGGCTTGAGAAGCGTCTCTGACTGTCGTGAGAGCTCGTAAAAGCTTTTAGGCGAGGAATTAAGACTATTCAAGACACGACAGTCCACGGATAACACTGCTAGACTGTAAACAAATTATGAGCTGGGACTCCGGATGTCAGCACGTTGTGACGCTGCTGAAT
The DNA here is from genome assembly GCA_016834605.1 of Chlamydomonas incerta. NCBI lineage: Eukaryota > Viridiplantae > Chlorophyta > Chlorophyceae > Chlamydomonadales > Chlamydomonadaceae > Chlamydomonas > Chlamydomonas incerta. The sequence continues at coordinate 812,986 of JAEHOC010000037.1, forward strand.
GTGCTTGCTGGTGGTAAGTGGTAAGTGGATGATCTTATGTTATGGCGCAACGGCGTGGTCCTGCGCCTTGGGCGCGGGCGCTCGCGGCTTGCAGTGCCCAATCGCCCGGTTGCTTCTGCCACCTCCTCGCAAGGCTTCATGCAGTCCTCATGAGAGCTTCTCGTTGAATCGCAATGCTTTTTTCTAATAATATGGCATAATGCAGGGGCTGCTGGCCGCGTTACTCCGCCGGCTCCCGGCCGGCCACGGCCCGTGCCACTACCCAGTGCACCGCGGCGCACCCCGTACGTCACCATGATTCCATGAGCTAATTGATTTCGCATAGCCACCCACTGCTGATTACCTTCGCAGACCTGAAGCAGCCACCTTTGACCGAACAAACAGTCCCCATCCACCATCCACCTGCTCCACCATCACAGCCTGCTTTCCTCCCCCTTCCTTCAACTGCATCTCGCCCGGGGGGGGGGGGGGGGCTGGGGCGGCTTCATGGGCTCACGCCCTCGCACAAACATTACTTGGAATGTTATGCGCTGCTGCCGTCTCCTACCAGTTCACCAACAACTATAGTGCTGGAAATCTGCGTGCGCACTAAACGCTGCGGACCAAGCGCCATCCTGATCTATCACCTACCTAGCCATCTCGCTGCTTCGCTTTGACGCGGCCTCCTGTCTCCTGGTCATTTGCAAACAGCACCCAGCCCTTTGCCTATGCCCCTGCCTAAAACATGCACAGCACGCAGGCCCACTCGGCAAGTCGCCAGAAAGCTCACCGGCGGCGCATGCCAGGGCCGCCGGGCATGCCATGCATGCCAGGGCCTCCGGGCCGGCCCATGCCCCCCATGCCCCCCATACCACCCATGCCGCCCATGCCTCCCATGCCACCCATACCACCCATGCCGCCCATGCCTCCCATGCCCACGCCGCCCCTGCCGGGGCCGCCAAAGGGGCCGTCAAAGTGTGCGCCCTGATTCTGGTCCTGGCCGCCGCTGATGTGCAGGAAGCGGCAGTTGTCGCCGTTGCGGCAGCCATTTGGCGTGTTGAAATACACGCACATCTTGCCACCCGGCCCGGGCCCTTGGCCGGGCCCTTGGCCGACGCCTGGACCGCCCTGCACACCGCCGGCACCGGCGCCCGGCTGCGGCCCGCCACCCGGGCCGCCCCAGCCGCCAGGGTGACGCATTCCAGGATGGCCGGCAGGGCCGCCCATCATGTGTGGGCCACCCATGCCTGGAGGCCCGTCCTTGCGGGGCGGCGGAGGTGGAACCGCGCCGGCGCCGCCGCGACCCATGCCGGCGCCGCCCATGCCGGCGCCGCCCATGCCGGCGCCGCCCATGCCGGCACCGCCCATGCCCGCACCGCCCATGCCGGCACCGCCCATGCCGGCGCCACCCATGCCTGGTCCGCCAGCGCTCATGCCTGGTCCGCCAGCGCCCATGCCCCCGACATGGGGGCCGCCCATGCCCATGCCCATTTGCCCCCGCATCATGCCGCCTGGGCCGCCCCCACCCCAGCCCATGTGCGGCGCCCCGCCGCCTGGGCCGCCCATCATGGGTGGCCGGCCTGGGCCGCCCATGCCCATGTTTGGGTGCTGCTGCATCCCAGGGTGCTGCGCATGCAGCCCCTGCGCCTGCTGCTGCTGCTGTTGCTGCTGCTGCATGCCGGCATGGCCAGGCATGCCCCCATGCCCCCCGTGTGGCCCTCCCTGGTGCTGCGCTGCGCCTGCGCCCATGCCTCCTCCTGGCTGCTGCGGACCAGCCCCGGGCATGCCCTGTCCCGGACCCACGCCCGGCGGACCTTGCCCCGGCAGCTGCCCCGGGCCCAGCCCTGGCGCCCCCGCCTTTCCCCCCATTCCAGGCTGGGTGCCGGTGGCGCCAGGGCCGCCGGGCTGCTGCCCCGGCGCAGGCTGCCCCGGTGGACTGGGCTGCGTTAGCGGTGGCTGCTGCTGCTGCAGCTGCGGCGGCGGCTGCGGCGGCTGTGTGGATGCCTGCTGCGGCGGCGTCAGCGCCTGCTGCGTTGCCTGCTGCGTTGCCTGCTGCGCCGCCTGCTGCGCCGCCTGTAGTGGCTGGGACTGCGACAGCGTGCTGATGAGCGCCGGCAGCGACGCAACCAGGTCGGGTGGCAGCGTCAGTGTCGGCCCCTGCGCGCCCCCCGCTGCCGGCCCCGCCGCCGGCACCACCGGCAGCACCGCCGCCGCCACCGCCGGCTGCACGCCTGCTAACCCTGGCACAGCGCCGCCGAAGAGCAAAGGCGCCGGCGGAGCCTGCGGCGGCGGCGGTGGCGGCAGGCCCGGCACTCCCGCTGGGCCCGGCAGCGGCGCCCCCGATGGCACGCTGGCGGCGGCGGCGGGGGCGCCCGGCGGCTGCGGCACGATCGGCACCACCAGCGGAATGTGCCGTACCCGGTACGGGTCGTAATCGGGCTCGCGCGGCGCCTCGCCGGGCGAGGGCGGCACCTGCGAGGGCGTGTAGTAGGTGACACGGGGCGTGCGCCGGCGCGCCAGCTCCATGGCCGCGCGCTCGCTGCTCTCTTCCCCAAGCGCTGGCTGCTGCTGGTTCAGCACGGCGGTCAGGTTCAGCAGCGGCGGCTCCGTCCACGGCACCGAAGCGCGCATGCCGTTCCAGCGCTCCTGCAGTTGCGGCGCGGCGGGGGGACCCAACTGCACTCAGGTATGGCGATGCGAGCTACTGGGGCATCGCGTGCAGCCACAGCCTGTGAACTTAGCTAGGCCGTGTGGCGTGCCTTTTTTAACTCGAAGCCACACAGGCGTGCTTATCCAGCTCAGAGCAAGAACCAGGGCGGCCCCGAATGCGGCTACTCGCCGGACGTCCGTCCGCACTCACCATCTCCAGCTGCCGCTCCTGCTCCTCCTGCTGGTGCTGCGCGATGAGCGCCATGCGCTCGGACGCATGCTCGCGCCGCGCCGCCGACTGGAAGGCGGGGTGGTGCGGCGGGAGCAGCCCGGCACCGCCCATGACGTCGGCGGCCGCCGCCGCCTCGTCCTCAGCCGTCAGCACCGCATCCGAGGACGCCAGCTGCGGCGGGTCCTCTTTCTTGAACAGCCTGCGGCGAGCACAAACACGGGCGGCCGTCCGGCGGATAGGTGGTATGCGCGATGGGCGTCAAGTACAGTACTTCAGGGGCATGCGTGCATGCATGCATGCATGCACGCGCGCACGCCTCCACACCCACAGAGACACAGAGAATCACTGCGCTCACCGGTATGCTGCGAGCGCATCGTCAGTGGCCCAGCGCACGCTTTTGCGCTTCTCCTTGCGCGGGCCCGGCTCTGGCGACGGCGCACGGGCACGCGCCGCCATGGCGCGCGCGTGCGCGCTCTGGGGCCCTCCCGGCGCCACCGCCGCCGGCAGGGACGCAGCGGTGCCCGTGCGACCGCCTCCGCCCGAGCCGAGCCCGCCCGTCACGGCCCCGAGCCGCGCAATGCCCGCCGTCGGAAGGCTGCCGTCACGCAAGCTGCCCAGCCGCACGGAAGGCGCGCCGGGGCCGCCAGACAACGAGCCCAGGCGCGGCAACGTCACGGGCTTGGGCAGTGAAGTCGCTGGCTGCGCCGGTGCCGCGCCGGCGGCACTGCCGCTGGCCCCGGCCGCGCCCTCTGTCCCCGGAGATGCCGCGCCCTCGCCCGGCTTTGGCGATTCTGGCCCGGCGGCGCCGTCGCCGCCCGCAGCGCCGTCACCGCCCGCAGCGCCCACCTCGCCGCTGCCAACCGGACTGAGCACGCCAGACGGCGACGCCACACCGTCGCCGCCATCGCCGGACGCTGTCCCTGCCCCGTCTGCCCCCGCGGCGCCAGCGGTCGACTGCCCTGCCCTGCTGAGCGTCGGGTTCTCCAGCTTCACCGCGTGGACCTGCGGAGACACACAGCCACAGCGACGGGCATCAGGTGCATGCGGCGGGCCACACAAGATCCAGAGCGCGAGCAGGCGCTAGCTTTCTTGACACCAACGCCAGCCCCCTCGCTACCCGCACTGCACCATGGTTCCCACATGCTGAGCCGCGCGCACCTTGCTGCGCCCCGCCACGAAGCTGGTCAGGCCGCCGGGCTTGTGCCCCGAGCCGCCCGCCTCCTTGCCCGAGCCGCCGCCGGCGTCCTTGCCCGCCGCCATGAACAGCTCGTCATCCATGACGTGCAGCGTGCTGGTGGCGGCAGCGCCGCCCTCAGAGGCGGGCTTGCCGCCTGCCGCCGCCGACCCCGCGGCGCCGGGGTCGCCCTTCTTAGCCCGCTTGTTCGGCCCCTCTTGCAACGCGGCGTCGGCTCTGCAAAAGCGGGTGAGAGGCACAACCGTGCGCGTGAGGCGGGGTCCATGAAAGCACCAAGCACCACAGCGTCCCCTGCCCAGGCGCTAGCACTTCGCATAGCCCTCCGCCGCTGTACGCGGGCCAAACTGTCGCTGAGGCTGCTTGCTGTCTCACCTGGACGACTTGCCACCCTGCCGCGCCTCGCCGGCGCGCCCCACCGAGCGGTCCACCACACCCTTCCACAAGTCCACAAGCTCGGCCGCCGCCTTGCGCACGCCCCCGTCCGTGTGCTTGCGCAGCTTGCCCACCGTCTGCGGGAGGGGTTGCGGTGTGGAGGAGGTCAGGTCGTGGTGTTCAGTCGCCTGCACATTTGCGTGCGCGCATGCAGGCTGTGCCTGTTGCGCCTCGGCACGCCAGCAGCGCGCCGCGAGCCATCCCAGAAACATTGGGCGCTCGACAACGACTCCGCGCAGTGCGCACCTGGCCAATGCTGCTGGCTTTGAGGGCTTGCAGATCCACGGGCAGCATCTTCAGGCAGCCGATGACGCTGACGAGCGCCGACAGCTTGGCCTCGTCCCGAAACTGCACCACCCATTTCTCCAGTGAGCGCAGCCCCGAGCCCTGCGTGCGTTGTGGACGCGCGAGGAGCGACGTTGGACGGTTAAGCTAGGCATGATCGCTTAGCTTAGCTTAGTTGCAGCACAAGGATTTCATTCCCGCGAACCGACACGGCAACATGGCGTGTGCCCATAACGATACCCAACAACCCGTCTTGCGGCGTCGACGAGCGCGCACCTGCACGAGCATGCGCAGCACCTCCTGACTGGACTGCTGCAGCACAGTCAGGAGCGTGAGCCGCCCGCCCAGCCGCCCCTCGCCGTCCACCAGCGCGCCCAGCCGGCCGGCATAGGCGGCGTTGGACACGCCGCCGGTCGGCGAGATGATCTGATACAGCTCCTTGCCTAGCGAGTCCTGGACGGCCAGAGACGCCGGCTGCCCTGCTTTAGATGCTGCCGGCGCTGGTGCGCCGCTAGCGACCTCCGCCGCCGCGGCAGCGGCGCCTGGCGGCGCCGTTGTGGCCACAGCGTCCGCGGGGCCGTTGGCCGCATCGCCGGCAGGCTCTGGCGTCTGCTCAGCACTATTGCTGTCGGCCGGCGCGCCGCGCGTGGCCCCACCGCCCGCCTCCTGCATCTGCACGTCGCCCTGCAGCAAATGCTGCGCTTGTATACACTGCTGCACCTCCTGTGCAGACGGAGGAGAGGCCTGCTGGAGCCGCGCTTCCAAGGAGTCGACGTGCGGCAGCGCATGCCCCGGGCCCCATTCGGGCGCAGCCGCTGCCGCGTCCGTAGTGGCCGCCCCGCGCAGCCCATTCGTTTCTGCTGCCGATGCAGCCGCTCCGGAAGCGCCTGCTTGCCCATGCTCAGCGCGGAGACCATCCTCTGCTACTGTTGCTGTCGTTGCGCCATCCATGCCGGCGTCCTGATCAGGCGCTGACCGCTTCCTCGATCCGTTGCTCTCGACAGCGCCCTCGCCGCCCGCGCGGGTATCCATCTGCACGTCTGCGTGCTCGACGCTTCCGTTGGCTTCTGCACTCGCTGGTGTCACGGACGGCGGTTCTGCATCCGGGCAAGCTGGCTGGCTGCTATGGCAGGGCCCTGTCCGTATGCTGTCCTGGCGGTCTTGCCACGCCGCCCAGTCGGTCATAGGCGGGTTGAGCGGTACAGTACTTTCCTGGGCTGGAAGGGACGTTGCCGTTGGCGGGAGCGAGCCTGTAAGCCCCGATCCTGTTCGTAGTTCGGGGCCTTCGTCCGATGGAGGGAGGGCGCACGTGCCGAGCGCAGGCACGTCCGCGAGCGCCAGGCCGCCGTGGAACGGCGGGCCGGACTGCAGGCTCACGGGCGGGTGGCTTACAGAAGCCAAGTCCATGGACACGGCCGCCGCGAACCCCTGCGTCGCATTGTAACAGGGCAGAAAGCGTGGTACGTCAAGCGAGGGCGCAGCGAGGACAGCATAGGCGCGCCAGGCCCGGGGTTTGTTCGGCCATGCTGGCTGTGCAGCGCTGGGCAAGCGCAAACGCGGCATCCTTGCCGGTCATTCCCTAACCAACGGGATTCGTGAGCTCGAAAGCTAACCAAGGAGCCAATAGGCCTTCGCGCGGCAGCCAACCTACCCTCCTCTGCGCTGCGCGCAGGCCAAACGCTGCAAGGCCGGCTTCTAGAGTTGCCTTCTTCTTGGACAAAGAGTGACGCCAGCCATGCTTATAATCTTAGGCCGCTGTGCGGGAGCGATGCAAGTTGGCACCCGGGCCGCCCTGGGCCCACGCGTTTCACCAATGCCAGACACGCGTTCACTTATTATTACGCGGGGCCACTAATGTGGCGTGAATAGAACCGGTTGTGCAGCGACAAAACTGTGCCGCCCCGGCTTTTCCCCCGCGCAATTGCGTCTCCCCCCGATAATGCACGAGCGTTCAGTTGTGTCGAGCACCAGGCGGAATGACGACGCGGTTCAGCGATCAAGAACGTGGGCAGCCCCGGTCCCCAGGGGATCTTGGGCCTCTCTGTCTACGGACTTGGAGCCGTGTCTAAGAAATGAAGTCCAGCCTGAATTCAATCAACGTCCCATCATACTACTCTGTGCCCACTCCGGGACATGCCAGTTTGGGAGTTTGGCTGCATGGCGCCACTCATGGCAATGTTGGCGCCGATTCAGCGGACTCAATTCGCAATTGCTGCCTTAGCTTTTACTTTGTTCATCTGTCGCTAGGGAACCCTCCGTGTTCAAGGGCCACGCCAAGCACCAAATTTTGTAACTGTCTGATACACCGCGCAATCATAGGTTTTGACGTGTATAGTGCTATATAGCTTCACGTTCAATGCTAGTTAGCAGTTCATTGCTGCAATTGAACGCAAACGCACAGTGAGGCAAATTGTTTCCTCGGGCAACCGCGCCATCTTATCAGAAGAAAAGGACGCATAAGATTGATTGCAGTGCTGTGAATGGCGTTTGACAGATAACGGCGGCGTTAGCGGTCAGCCGCCGGCACCTGGAGGCACGCCACGCACTTGACCAGGAACGAGGCCCCACACAATCGGGCTTGCTGGGCCCGGCAGCCTTACTCTCAGCGAACTCGATGAGCGCGTGCTTTGGAGTGAGCAGCGCCCCGCGCTCACGGTACCTAGACGCCACTGCAGCGCTACCGCCTGGCGCTGCTCGTGTTCGTCAGCGTCAGCACTGCCGCGCCGGACTCGATGCCGGGGCGCCAGCGCCGCGGGCGTCGGCCGCAGAGCTTCTCGTGCCCACAAGCGCGCGCACACTCAGCGTGGCTTGCCATTGGAAGCGCTCGGTGTCCCGTTGTCAACTGAAAGTCATGAGCGTCCGCAATGACGGCGGCAGCAACAGTGACTGCAGCAGCGCCAGTGGCCGGGCGGCGCCGGGCGAGGGACCGCACAGCGGCGACACCAACGCCAGCTGGGAGTCTGGTTGGGAGGCGCAGCTGGCGACCCACAGGGAGTGGCTTCTGTCGGGTGCTGACTCAGGGCAGCAGCACAGTAGCACTGGCACCGGACAACAGTCAGCAACAGCCGAGCACGGAGCTGGCCACGCATCCGCACAGTCGCCGACGCCTGGCGCAGGCGTGACAGCAGGCGGCATGCCAACCGCAGCGACCGTGCTGCTGCCTGGCCACGTGGCGGCTGCAGAGGCCGCTGCAGAGGCCGCTGCAGAGGCCGCTGCAGAGGCCGCGACAGCGGGGACGGTGGCGGCGCACTCGCCCGCTTCCAGTGCTGCTGCATTAACGGGCGATGACAACGAACACGCTCGGGCGAGGCCACTTCCTACAGCAGCGCGGCGCTCCGCAGCCAGGCCCAGGGCCCCACAATATGTGCCCATTGTGTCACTGGCGCAGGCCAGGGCAGCCGCGCCGCTGCCGATGCCGGCGCCAGTGCTGCTGCCACTGCCACCCAGCCCGACCGCCGGCCCGGGCGCAAGCAATGCCACGGCGGAACGCGCTGATGCGCCATCAGCGCCTACCGGAACCGCGCGCACCAGCTCTGAAGCTGACATGGAGCTGAAGGCAGCTGTAGCCGCTCTGGCCGATGCAGTCAGCGACGCGGCGGTAGCACGGCCGGATGAGTGGACGAACTCGCAAGTGGCAGCGCTTCTGCAGCATGCGGCGCACGTGGCGCATCGCTGCCCAGGGATACGAGACCCAGCGGCAATTGCCACATCCAGCAGCGATGGAGCTGCCAGCGATGGCATCAGCAGTCGCAACAGCGGGGCAGATGAAGCAACGCGCAGGCAGCTGCGCTTCCGGCTGCAGCAGCTGCTGTTGCGGCTGGACGGCCTCTTGCCCGGCAGCGGGCAGGAGCCCCGCGCAAGCGGTCGTCAAAGTCACCGCCCCAATCAGCATGCGCAGCAGCCTCAACAGCTGACGACTGCAGCGGCTTCTTCTGCCGCCTGGGCGGCGGCGGCGCTCCGCTTGCGCCTGAGCCCTGACGGCGCGGTGCACAGGCGGCTGCTGGACGCCTTCAAGCAGCAAAAGCAAAAGTGTGCGGGCGCTCGGCGCACCTCCGGCGACCGCGAAAGCAGCGCAGGCGGTGACCATAAGGTTGGCGTTGGTGGACAGGCACGGCCAGCGGCTCTCCAGGGCGATGCGGAAGCGCAACCCGAGGCGTTTAGCGGTGGCGGCGGCGGCGGCAGTGCCAGCGGCGCGCTGGAACTGCACCGCATGGCGGCTGGCGACGTGGCGCGGATGCTGTGGGCACTCGCGCGCCTCGAGCTCAGGGTGAGCTGACGGGCGGGTAGCTGGCTGCGTTGTACCTTTGCTGAAATACCGCACACGGCCTTCTGGTTTACAATTTTTTCAATGAGTTCGCACGCTGATGAATCCTTTACGCTTTGGTGCCACCACAGGTGCCAGCGGTGTGGCTCGACGGGATTATTCGGGTGCTGTTGGAAGCGCCGGCCTGCACCGGGAACCCGCTCCTGCCGCCGCTGCCCGCGCCACACTCCTTGCCAGGCTTCACGCGCTCGGGACGGCACCGCGCGAACTCCGTTGGCGCGGCGGCCAAGGCAACCGGCACCGGCTCGCCCCTGGTCGCCTCGGCCGCCAAGGGGCTGCAAGTCCTGCCGGCTTATGAGCTTGCGCGCGTGGCTTGGGCGGTGGTGCAGCTGAGCGCTAACGCGACGCGCGGCAGCTCCGCCAGTTTGGACGCGCCTGGTGGCAGCGCCGGCCAGGCCGAAGGAGGCGTGACGCGCAAGTGGGCGCAGGCACTGTTCAGCGGGACGCAGACCCGCATGCAGGAGTTCAGGTGAGTGCTGGCGGCTGTGCATGTTTACGCGTGCGCGCCTGTGCGGTCCAACGCGCCATTGTACTTGTAGTCCTGCACGAGCCCGCATCTAACCTATTGTGGACGGGGTTCTCGTTACGTACATCGCCGTCGGGTCACGACTGATGCGCGCGTGCTCAATCCCTGCCTGCCCGTCTTCCATGTTGTCTCGCGCAGCCCGGACCAGCTAGTGGGGCTGCTGTGGGCAGTGGGGCGCGGGCGCCGCGAGCCGAACGGCGCCTGGCGTATGTCGGCGGCGCAGGCGCTGGGCATTGCTGCGCCGCAGCTGGCGCCGTGGCAGGTGGCGCGTGTGACGGTGGCGCTGGCCTCGTTGCGAGTCGCACTGCCGTACGACGTAAGTACTTACGTGCCGCCAGGGCCCACACGTCCTGTAGGCTAAGCTTCGTGCAACTTTGCACCTCGTGGCACTCACCGCCGTAGCGTGGCGATGTACGCGCCCCGCCCTTTCGCGCCCTTGCGCCGCATGGCGGCCGCCAATGCCCGACTTCACTGTGAACTGTTTTGTACTTGCACCTGGGCTGGCAATGACAATTTCCGACGTCGTTTGGCCAAACCGCTTGCCGGACCCCTTGGCAGCTGGTGGTGGCGCTGCTGGCAGCGCTGCACAGCCGCCTGGGCGCCGCCAGCGCCGCGGACGTTGCGGGCTTCGTGTGGGGGCTGCGCTTCGTGTCGGTGCCGTACGGCCGGACGCTGGCGCGTATGCAAATCAGGTGCGCCGCGACTACGTGCCTCACGGCAGCGTGTGCAAAATTGTGAAGGCTTTCATGTTTGGGGCAAGCGCGGACACCGCATCTGCTTGGGGCCCTGCCGCGCTTGCCTGTCAGTGCCCGGTCAACCGGGGGCATCTTTGCCAGGTTTGTTGCATGCCGTATGGCACGCGAGCTGCCTTCGTGAGCGTTACCCCTTTCACCAATCCCGGCCATCCTGGCCATGCCCGTTCCGCCATTCGCAACCGCGATGCAGGCCACTGCTGGATTTGGCCACCGCCACGCAGCCGGCGCTGTCGGCGCTGCCGGCGGGTCAGCTGGTGCAGCTGGCGGACGGCTTCGCGCACCTGGGGCTGCTGCCGGGCGCCGAGTGGATGAAGCTCCACAGGTGCGGACGCGTGGGTGGTTTGGTGCCTTGGCACGCACGTGGGGCATTGGGGGGCAGGGGGCGGGGCAGGCGGTTGCGCGTGCGCGGAGCACACCGGGCACGGCGGATAGGGCAGCGCGAAGCATACCGAGGCATATGCGAGAGGGTATGCAGTCGCCCCGGCCTGGCCCTGTGAATTCCGCATGCAAGCGGCATCGACAGCGAAGCCATAGGTGCCCTGCACGCGCAAACCAGCACGAAGGTGGCAAGCTGCACCGGGCAGACGCGCTTGCGGCAGTCCTGCACGACGAGAGCGGTGCGACTTGGACCCTGCCTGTCCTAACTTGGCATCATCATGTCCCGCAGGGAGGCGTGCATCCGGCAGAAGTCGCAGTTCTCGGAGGCCAACCGGCGGAAAGTGAGGCAGGCGTATGCAATGATGTGGACGCTGTAGGTGATGCCGTGATGGGCTCTCGAGGCAGCTTTCAGAGCGGGGGGAGTGGGGGCTGGAACATGCTGCTCGGCTCACAAGCTCTGTAGGACAGGTAGCCCATGCGCTACCTGGCGCGCATTGCGATTTCTAGTGCACTGAGACGAGGGGCGCTGTGGGGCAGTGCGGGGGTTGATTCCATTACGTACCACACCCCGGTTGTCAGGTACACGACGCCACGAGGGTGCACGGGGGCTCCGGATTGTGCTGTGTACACTTATAACAGGCGATTAAAGCATTTCGATTGGGGGAAGTGACTGAAATCGTACCCTACCGCCATGCCGCGGTGCCGCCGCAACTGGCTGCGTGTCATGCGTTTCTGGGAAAGCAGCATACCCTAGCCGTGGCGGTAGCCGCCGTGACCAGGCCGTACTGTGCCAAGGGGGAAGGAGGAGCATGGCTAAGGGCGGCCGTGCCAGCGACATCGGGCGGGGGGTAAGGCGGAGGGGGGGGGGGGGGGCACGCGGGGGCCGGGGGCTTGCGCTGGCATTCCGGCAGTCTTGCGCGTTATGTCAAGCTAATTCCATCCGTCCCTGATATCATGCTGCAAGCGCGGGTCCAAGCCCGCAGTCTGCGCGTGAACAGGACGTCGACATGTTTCAACTTTCGAGTCGGTCAAAACTGCGGTGCCACCCTGGTCCCAGTGCCATCCCGAGGATGGATTGTCTGTACAAAACTTAACCATGATTGCACCTGACGCACCGGTTTGACGTGTGACCCGGCCGCATGAGACCCCTCCCCGTCTAAGTCCCGATTCCGCCTACTCGAAAGCCGGCCGCTTGCTACCATAGCTCTAGTCTGTATACCTAAGACTGCGCTGTAATTCTGAGCTACTTGACGTTCAACGGGCCAGGGTGAAACTTGGAGCCGCCTACATTCTTTGCGTCTCTTGTTCCCCGCGCTTACCGAACTTGAATCCTTCCCCCGGCCCATGGAGGCTCTTGCGCAGTAGAGTAGACCGGCCCAAGGAGGGACCACTGAGACCTGCCGGGGTCGGCAGGACGTTCTTGACTAGCGAACTTCACGTAGCAAAGCAGCCATGGACATTGCTCAGGTTGACGAGATTATCGAGCGGCTCTTGGACGTGCGGAATGGCCGCCCGGGGAAGCAGGTGCAGCTGGCGGAGAATGAGATTCGTCTACTCTGCCTGACGGCCAAGGAGATCTTTATGAGCCAGCCCAACCTGCTGGAGCTGGAGGCGCCCATCAAGATTTGCGGTGCGTGGGCATGGCAGCGAATGGACCGGCAGGCGGTGGCGGCCTGCTACGGGGCCCTGGGCTTTGTTTTCCGGCGCTCCATCACCACGCTGACTTGAACGCGCGTCTGGGGCTGCAGGTGACATCCACGGTCAGTACTCGGACCTGCTGCGCCTGTTTGAGTACGGAGGCTTTCCCCCGGAGGCGAACTACCTTTTCCTCGGCGACTATGTCGACCGCGGCAAGCAGTCTCTGGAGACCATTTGCCTGCTCCTGTCGTTCAAGGTGCGCGGCGGGTCCTGAATGCTGCTATAGCGTCTGCGCAGCTTTCATGCAGCATCATTCCGGGCCTGGGGCCGCGCCCGCGGCGCAGTCGGCAGCTGAATGGCAGTGCGGCATGTCGGGGGCGCGCACTTTGTGCGTCGGTCGACGGCTCACCATGCGGTGATTCTGCATGCAGATCAAGTACCCGGAGAACTTCTTCTTGTTGCGGGGGAACCACGAGTGCGCGTCCATCAACCGCATTTATGGCTTCTATGACGAGTGCAAGCGGAGATACAACATCCGCCTGTGGCGCACGTTCACGGACTGCTTCAACTGCCTGCCCGTGGCGGCGCTCATAGACGAGAAGGTGCGAACTCGTGCACGCATGCGGTTCTGGTCCGTGCGTCGGCGACGGCATGTCTCACGCTGGCTCGCCCTACCACGCGCAGATTCTCTGCATGCACGGCGGCCTGTCGCCGGAGCTGAAGTCGCTGGAGCAGATTAAGCGCATCACCCGGCCAACGGACGTGCCCGACTCGGGCCTGCTTTGCGACCTGCTGTGGGCGGACCCGGATAAGGATATCCAGGGCTGGGGCGAGAACGACCGCGGCGTGTCATACACGTTCGGGCCGGACTGCGTCACGGAATTCCTCCAAAAGCACGACCTGGACCTGGTGTGCCGCGCGCATCAGGTGCGGATCTTGCCTGACTGTGTGTTACGCGGGGTTGGAAGGCGGCGCAACACGTCCTGCTCGGGTTGGGGCAGGGAGATGGGGCAGGGGCGGGGTGTCTACACTCAGATGAGGAAGCTGGAGATCGGGCGAGGGTGGGGTGTCTACACACAGTCGATTCTGGTATAGCAATAGAAACTCCCAGCTGCAAAGCCGCTAATGAGCTTGCCGCGATGCGTGTGTGCCCTTCCAGGTGGTGGAGGAGGGCTACGAGTTCTTCGCAAAGCGCCAGCTCGTGACCATATTCTCGGCGCCGAACTACTGCGGCGAGTTCGAGAACGCGGGAGCGATGATGAGCGTGGATGAGACGCTGATGTGCTCCTTCCAGGTGCGTGCTCCTGACTGTGCATGGCAAACTAGCCAAACGGCGCGCGGATGCCGTAGTTGTGGGGACTCAAGATTGGCGACGGCAAGACGACCCTCGCAATTCGACGATATGTACCTGCATTGACAATCGCATGGCCCGTTCGCTCTCGCCGACACAGATCCTGAAGCCCGCGGAGACGAAGGCGAAGGGGCGTCGCTAACTGTGCTGCAGCGGTTGTGGCACGCACCGGTCTGTGACAGCTTGCGCAGTAGCGCTGTAAGCGCGCATTACAGTTGTAGCAGTGCGAGGTGCGATCTGCGCCTGATCAGAGGGCGGGGCACTCTCATGTGCCCGCGATTTACGGGTGGCGCTGCCATCAGCAGTTGCGCTGGAGGAAGCCGTGGGTGCAGGAGCTTCCATACCAGTCAGGGTATAGGATCGAGGAGCAGTCATGGGCCCTTGAGGTCACCGGTGCAGCTGTCAGGAGATGGAGCAAGCGGTTGGGGCCCGGCGGAGTTAAGGAGGTTGACTCATTGACGACGTCCGAACGACCGCCATCAGAGAAAGCAAGGAGGGATGCGTGTGCTGCGCTGGGTCAGATGCCTGCTGTGCAAGCGAGCGGCTGGCGCTTATTCCTGGGGCTTCCAGAGCGGTCTGGTTGCGCCGAGCTTTTGAGGCGTGATTGACCTGTTAGTGGACAGAATCGTAGTTTGAGGAGTGGTGTGGTCTCGGCTCTCGAGTCGGCGAGTGGCTGGGCTTTCGACAAAGTTTGAACGGCGAAGGAGTGATTCTGAGCGTGACGATCAAGTTTGCAGATCTTTGTTTGTTGCGGACAGCCCGGTGGAGGACGCGCCTGAACCTGATGGCGTGCGCGTATGGGTGCAAGCAGCGATGCGCGCATGTGCGGGTCCGCAAGCGTGCTGTGGGCAAGGTGGCAGCGGAAAGAATGCGCGCCGAGTGCATCGGACGTGAGGAAACTGATCAGGAAGGCAATGCTGGTGTCCTGCCCGCTGAATAGAGCGTGTGCACGCACCAGGCACGTTCCGCCAACTGTGTGTAAGATCGCATTGCCGGACGTGTGACATGCCGTAGGCACCAGGGGACTAGGTAGGCACACCGGTCGTGTGCTTGCTTCACACGCCGCAGCAGCAGAGAGACGCACGGAAACGGCTGCCTACCGGCCCTTGCTCCAGCTAACCTTCAAACTATTTCAGTCATATGCACACATCGGGGCTCATGCGCGCCTCATGCATGCCTCTGACACCAGCAACTCAGCCACTCGATCCCCTACTTTGCCCGTGGTTCGGGCCCCAGCCTGCCGGCACCATGGAGCACGTGTTCGCGTCATGTACTCATGTTTGCAGCTGCACGCCCGTGAGCTCTTAGGCGGGCAGGCACTTCTTCCGCACGCGCTGCAGCTCCTCCGCCTGGCTGGCGAAGCGCAGCGTCAGCTCGTGGAGGTCGTCCTCGCACACTTTGGCGTCTGCGGTTGCCGGGTGGTGGTGTGGTGTGGTTAGAGGCCGCTCGCAGGTTGTTCTGGGGACTGGGGCAGTCCAAATCCATGTGGGGCCCACGGCTAGGGCGGAGCGCCAAGTGCAGACGCATGCAGTAGCAGTACAGCTTGCGCCGTTCGCGAGCGCCCTCTTGCAACGGGCGGCAGCGCCGCCGCACCCACCTGGCAACGTGAGCGCGGGCTCTGGCCGGTTGATGCGGTACCAGTACGTGGCCTGGATGGTGATGCGCTTGAGCGGCATCACTGCGGGGCCGGGCGCGGGTGGCAGGTGCAGGAGGAGGAATGCAAAGGGCTCAGACGCTCCGCTCCGTCCATGCCATGCGCCATCTTGCACGGGCTGGCCGGCACCGACTCTTGCCACGTGGCGCCAGTGCGTGCCTCCACCCCCTGCGCGGACTGCGTCTATCCAGGGCCCCCCACCCTGCGCTGACCATGCTGACTCACCGAAGATGCCCTCACGCTTGGTGGGCAGCTCCTCCAGCTTCCGCAGCGTCTCCATGCCCTCAGTCACCTTGCTGCAGCACACAGCGACGGGAACGGCATTCAGCGGCGCGTAGCTCATGTGTCCTAAGCGGACCGCCTCATGCTGCGCACCCACCCACCCCGCTGCTGCAGTGTGCTTCATGCAGCCACCCGCAAACGCCCGGAACCCGTCAGCGACCAAGCACGGCCACAACGTCGCCACACTGTCGCCACACGCGCTCGCTGATGCCTTGAACCCCTCTGACACAACGCTGGCGGTCCTGCACGCTCGTCGCGACACCGTCCGAATCCCCTCGACCGCTTCATCCCCAAAACAAACAAAGTTCAAATGTACTCAACGCAAACGCAGTGTAAACCATGTCCAGATGCGGCGCGTCGCCCAGCAGCACACTGAAGCTGGACGCGCCCGAGTTGGGGTCGTCGTATCGGCCCATCGACATCACGCCTTTGAGCCGCGGCATATTGTGGCCGGGTAGGGTGTGGGTGGCGGCGTGGTGGCGGCGTGGATGGCAGGGCAGGCGGCGGATGCGGAGGCAGAATGGGGCGGCGGGAGCAGGTGGCACGTCAGCGCGCGATGTGGGATAGGGTAGGGTGGGGTGCGGAGTCCAGCGAGGGGAGGCTGCCGCTGTGGCTGGCGGAGCCGCTGCCTCTCCCACAGGTGGCTGGGTACGATGCGGGTGCCGCTGCAGCCACTGCAGCCGCTGAGCTGCTGAGCCTGTTGCACATACTGGCAGCCCGGGGCTGTGAATCTGTGACGGCTGGGCTGTGACAGCTAGGCTGTGGGACCCGCAGCAGCTGCGTGCTGTATCGCTCCTGCCGTGGCGCTGCAGCCGCTGCCAACCCTACCGCCGCCACCCGTGCGTCACCGCCGCCGCCGGGCCACCGCCGCCTCGCCATCGACGCCACACCGCCACCGCACCGACACGCTCACGGCCACGCATCCATTCCCGGGGCACACACGCTACCACAAGCACCAGTAGCCGACGCGGCTCTCGCACTCCTCAGCATCATCACCGTCGTCTGCGGCCACTCCGCGCCCCTGCCTCCTCATGCCAACGCAGCCGCCATGCAGCACACTCTCTGCCAGCCCACCAGCAGCCATTCATCCACGCACCCGCATGGACCCATGCATCCCCGCGCCAATCAAAGCACCCACCCGAAGATTGCGTACTGCATGTCGAGGTGCGGCGCGCTGCCCAGCAGCACACTGAAGCTCGAGCGCGCGCCGTTCTTATCCGCGCCTCGAGCCATTGAGAGAACACCTACAAATGCCACACAGCCGCCAACAGACGCGCCGCTGCATTTCAACAATAGACACTCTCCCGCACCGTGGACATGGCCAGTCGTGCGCAGCTGCGTGCGGCCCTGCTACATCCCAGCCGCCGGGTGGTGCGCGGTGGCGAGGCAGCGGGCGGCAGTAGATGGGCTGCTGCTGGGGGTAGAGGCTGCTGCTGTGGCTGCTATTGCCGTACCGTATTGCTTTGAGACGTTGGCAGTGCGCGCAAGTCACCAGCTGACCCACTGGCGCTGCTGGCTGTGGCTTCCCTGCCCACTCCCTCCCTCCCCCACCTGCCGTCCCCCACCCTTCCTTCGCCCAGCACACCGCAATTCCACCACCGGCACCCCACCCGCCCTTTCCTTCACCTGCGCCTTGTCCCCCTGCACTCACCGGCGTGGTGCTTGACGCCCTGCACCACCTCCAGGGGCACGGTCTTGCCCGCCTCAGCCTCCTGCGCCGCATTCGCGGGGCCGCACAGCAACCGGGAAGCTGGTCAGCCCGGCGAGGCAGGCTCCTGGCATCCACACCCCGCCTGGTATTATTGTGCCAACTCACTACGGTACATGCAAGGCTTTACAAGGTCCTACCCCAGCGCACTTTATTTTTGGCCACCAGCCCCTTCACTTCAGTCTCAACCAGCCCACACCTAACACCCAACTTCCTGCACCACGCGCGCTCATGCACGGTGCACATCACATGCCCCTTTCTTTGCCTCCATCTCTCGCACCTGCTCCGCGTTCATGGGCAGTGAACGGCCGCCCACCACATCCGAGGTTTGCGCCACAAAGCCCTTGTCCACGCGGAAGAAGTGGTTGCTGTGGTGGTGGTAAAGGAAAGGCGGACCATGAAGGCAGAGAGGCCAGGGAATCCGTTGTGAACACGGCATGTGCGCGGGGCAGCGCAGCACGCGGCAGCGCAGTATGATAGCCGGGTCAGGTTCCACGTCCCCTGATTCGGGAAAGGGACAGCTGAAGGGACAGTGCCATGCCGGCGGGCTGTTTCGCAGTGTCGAGAGACAGGGGTTCCGGCACGACTCTGCCAGCCCTCCAATCACTTCCCTATTACCTAGCTCCCCGAGCTCCCCGAGCTCTGCTGATGCTGAGGCGACGAGGCAACCTTGGTCACTCACCTTATGTAGCAGCCCAGGCGCACAAGCTTGAAGATATGCGCGCAGGTTACAGGCGCGACCTCCGGCCAAAAGCCGAAGGTGATGTCGCCGTATTCAGTTTGGAATACAACGCGCTCATCCGACATGACGGGGGTGATTTCCTCCGCGCGAGCTGCGAGGGCGAGGCCCAGGAGCACCAAGGCGCAAAGTTTGCGCGCCATGTTCAGGGTTACCGGTCGACGCGGGCTACTGAAGGTACGTTAGCTTTAATCAATGTGAGTACAGAGCAAGTTGAACAAACGCATTTGCATGGGCACTTACGTGTAACGACCTGCACTTGCACCACCGGCGGGCTCATGCAAACTTGTCATTTCCTTTGATGTTTGTTGTCAAACTATTACATGTGCGTGCACAGCTATAATCACGCATGTCGCAGCGGATAGCGCTGTGCCTTGGCTACAATGGCGCTGGCTACTTTGTGAGTTGCCCAACTGCGCACGAATCTGCTATAAGGCATGCGCTTAGCGGTACAACATGTCGGGATTTCCCAATGAACTGGCAGGGGGCGACGGGGCACGCGGCAGGATGAACCCGGGGTCTGTTCGAGGGCGCGCTGCACGCCCGGGCCCGTGCAATCCGCTGCAACATTCGTGCGGCTCATGTCGGCATTGCGCGCTGGTGCCGGCGTGCAGGGCCTGCAGCGGCAGCCGGACAGCATCGGCAAGCCCACCATCGAGCAGGAGCTGGAGCGGGGGCTGCTGGAGGTCGGGGCGCTTCAGGCGCGGAACGCGGGCGCGCTTCACAGGGTACGTGTCGCCGCCCGCTGTGCCCACGAAACTTTCTATGCCTGCGGGCATTTGCGGATGCGGTGTGGGGTTGGTGCGGATGTTTAAATGCGGCGTGGAAGACTGTGCGGTGTGGTCACAGCTAGCCGCACCTACGCGCTCCCGTGGGAGGTTGCGGCATGTTCGGGTGTCCGCGCAAGCCACACTCGTGAAGGCCCGGCTTCGCCACACGCGCCCCTCCTGCACCGCTCGGCTCGTGTGCAGCGCAGGTGAACTGGAGCCGAACCTCGCGCACCGACAAGGGCGTCAGCGCTGCCGCCAACGTGGTGGCCTTTGACGTGCCACACGCCTGCCTGAAGGACGAGCAGCAGCGGGGCCAGCAGCAGGACCCGCAGCGCGCTGCGGGCTCCGCGGGCGCCAGCACCACCGGAGTTGGCGGTGGCGGCGGCTGCGGCGACGACGCGGGGTTGGCGGGGCTAGTGCAGCGGCTGAACGGGGCGCTCCAGGCGCCCATCCGCGTGTGGGGCGGCGTGCGGGTGGGCCAGAGCTTCGACGCGCGCAGGGTCGCGTGCGGACGCAGGTGCGCTGTGTTGCGGCGTGGCCCCTGCAAAGGGTGCATCGCATGTCTGACTGCCGATCCGGGTACCGCACCGTACTGCATCGCAGGTACGAGTACCTGCTTCCCGTGTGGGCTCTGGACCCCGCGGTGGGGAAGCCGCGTGGCGTGCAGCAGCAGCAGCAGCAGCAGCAGCGGCGGCCAGCACAGCCGCCGCAGTTGGCCAGCAGCCCCGGTGGCGCCGCTGAGCCCCCCGCCACCGCCAGCTGTGCGCAGCCCGCGGCCGCGGCTGCGGGGAACACTGCCGCTGATGGCACCGGTACCTCCGCTGCCGCTAATGGCGCCGCTGCTGCTGCCGGCACCACCACGGCTGAGCGCAGCCGAATGCGGGCTGAGGCGGAGATCAGCGCCAGCTCCTTCGCGCTCACCGCCACCGAGCTCAAACGCCTGAACCTGATTCTGGGCGTGTTCGTGGGCTCTCACTGCTTCCACAACTTCACAAGCGAGGTCAGGCTGGTAATGAAATGCCGGGTTGGGGTTGGTGTTAGAGAGTAGGATTGCCGATCTTTGGCGGGGCCTTGGGTATTGACGCACCGCAGCACCCTGCTGTGTAGGGTGCGTGGCGCGGTGCAGACCTTCAGGTCGGGTTACAGGAACCCCCTGCCGCCCCGCTTGCCAGCTATGGCGCTCACGGACTGAATGCCAGAACCTTGTTGCGCCTTCGCCTGTGTCCGTCGCAGCCCTCGGACGACCCCGAGAGCCTGCGGAGGACCATCCACGTGGCGCGGGCGGAGGGGCCCGTGTACCTGCGGCCCAGCCCGGCTGCCGCGAGCGAGGCCGCGGCGACCTGCCCCGACAGCATCCGGGCCAGCGATCAGAGCCAGGCCGAAGCCCCGGCCGCGACCCCGGCCTCGGCCTCGACCATGGCCCCGGCCCAGGCGGAGCCGTACGTGCGGATCACATTCATCGGCACCGGCTTCCTGATGCACCAGATCCGGCGGATGGTAGGCCGGCGGGACCGGGGGACACATCTCCCCCACATGCTTTGTGGTTTGGGCGGTTTGGGCCACGCGCGGCGCGCTGGCAGTCGCGCTTTAGCGGCACACCGCGAGGGCAGCCGGCACCAAACGACGTGCATACGGCAGCCCAGCATGAGCTCCGCCCGCTGCGACCCGCCGCCGCATCCACCCAGGTCCCTAGCTCAAGCCGCCGCCCGTCCCCTTGACCCGCAGGTGGGGCTGGCGCTGGCGGTGGCGCGGAAGGCCGCGCCGCCCGACTGCATCCGCGCGGCGCTGGACCCCGCCCGGCCGCACATCACGCCGCCCACCGCGCCGCCAACCGGCCTCATGATGGTGCGCGCTGGGGCCGAGGCGGCCGGGGCCGGGGCTGGGCATGTCTGTAGCTACGTGGCATGCCCACCGGTGCCGTTGTCCCGGACGGCTTCTGCTCAAACCGTGTCACGATTCACGAACCCTGTCCTGAACAGGATCGCGCCTACTTCAGCAAGGAGTCGTACAGCGCGGCATGTGCAGCCGCCGCCGCCGCAGCAGCAGCAGCAGCAGCAGCCCCGGCCACCAGCACCACAGCCGGCGGCGGCTGTAGCGGCGCCAGCAGTGCGCCCCCAGCGAGCGCAGCCGGCGCGCCGGCGCGGGCTGCGGCTGCGGCCCAGCCCACCAAGGGGCCAACCGGTCGTGGCGGCAGCGGCGGCGGCGGCGCCGACGGCGACTGGCAGGCGCAGCTGGAGGGGCTTAGCGCGTCGGGAGGGGGCGAGGCGTTCAAGCTGCGGGAGCTGTACACGGCGGTGTGCGGTACGTGGCGTCGCGTGGCGTTTCGGGGCCCAGCTGCACGATTTGAGCTTGCTTCCCCGTGCCGCGAGAGATATGAGGCACCACACATCTTGTGCGCCAGCGCGCTGCGTCTTGAAGTACGGTCCCCGCCACTGCCATGTTGCTGCTGCAGGCGCGGGCCCAGTCGAGATGTTCCAGTTCCTGTGCGGCCTCACGGACAGCGCGTTCGGCTTCAAATCCTGGAACAAACGCCCCGCTGGGTCAGCTGGGTCAGCCGCTGCGGCGGCGGCAGGGAAAGCAGGCGGGACGGGTGGTGCAGGTGCAGGTGCTGGATCCAAGGCGGCCACAGGGGCAGGCGGCGCAGGTGCGGGTGCGGGCGCGGTGCATGCGGCTGGTCCGGTGTTGATTGCAGGGCAAGGTGACGGCTCGCCGCCACAGAAGCTGCCGAGAGTGGAGGAATAGGCTTGACCGCTTGACCCCTGAGCAGCCAGTTTTGCCGCTTGGGCGTATTGTACAGAGTCACGGTCGCAGCGTGTTGATGGGCGCCTGTTGTGCAGCTGTGTGATTGGCCAAACCCAAGGGCTATCCCGTAGGATGCACAGACATGCAGACTCTATACGTCGTCGCTGAGACTGCTCCAATTGTTAGGTCAGGTTCTCTCCGCACTCTCCCCAATGTGCATCAGATTGTCGGTGCGCATGCGAAGCTCGCGTCTTCAGCACAGCGACGAAACAGTGTGCATCCCTCCTTCGTTTGCATGCGTAAGGCATTTCAGTCGAGAAAGCAGCCTGCCACTACCCTACTCTTCATCTCTCCTGGGATCTTGGGGTCCGGTCCCCCCGCCCTATCGTGCCACCGTGCCACCGTGTCTAACCCCTGTCAGGACACGCTAATTGCAGGCTGCACGCCCGCATCCGTGGCTCCTCTTGCTCTCGCGGTCTCGCCCTGCCCTTTCAGAACCGGCCTCCGGTGCCGGTCTCACCACCCTGTCCGGGAAGCAGCAGTAGCAGTCGGGCAAGGTGGCAGGCAACGTGTCAACCCAGCGGATTCAAAGACTCACAGCACCCCAATCCCCGCTGATCACGACTACAGACAGCTGACGTGCCCCTGAACCCCCATTTTCTTCTCCTCGGCCAGCGAACGGCAGCGTCCAGGCTGCATCCAGGCGCATCCAACTCGAGTCATCCCACGTCGGCTTACGGGCCCTCCTGACAATCCCAGCCCCACGCACGCCAGCCCACCCCGCATTCCTGCTAAACCTCACCCACCCAACCGTCCCTCCCCAACGCCCCTCCTTTCGCTCCCGCCGTTGCCCCCCTCTCCACCCCTCCTCCCCGCCCCACGCCGCACCTGCATGCCCTGTGCGAACTTGAGCACCTCCACCACCACACAGCCGCCCAGCGCCACCTGCACCGCCACCACCGCGGGCCCGGGCAGCAGCCCCTCGCCGCCGTTGGCCAGCGACACCGCGAAGGAGGCCGCCAGCAGCGCCGCGCTGGCCTTGAGGAACAGCGGGTTCAGCACGAACCACATGCCCTGACGCATTGCGGTGGGCGATGGCGTGGGACAGAGGGCACATGGTGTGAGGGATGGCGTTCCAGGCGAGGGATGAGCAGGTGCGGTGGTGCGGTGGTGCCGTGGGTGCGGTGCGGGGTCGGAGCGGATGTGAGGAGCGGTATGGAGGCGGTGTGGAGCAGGTGTGTAGGAGGTGTGGAGATGTGGAGCTTGTATGGAGCAGGCAATGTGCGTTGGTGTGACACCGAAGTCTGCTGCAGCGCGGGCGGTCGCCGCAGGGAGTCAGGGGTGGGTTGCAGGGCGGCCGAGCGGTGGGGGGGGGGCGGTGGGTTACGCCGCGCATGCACACCTGCACGTCTCCTGCTGATGCCGACATGAGGAAGGTCTCCCACGCGTTTGAGGGCACCTGCGGTGCGCCGGCGCAAGGACCATTTTGGGGAGAGGTAAATGCCAGCCCAATCTGAGACCAAGTCCAGGCTTATTGGCACCTGCCCAAGGCGGTCACCACTGGTCTCACATCACTGCACGCGCCCTTCACCACCACGGGACTGGGGACGCAGGCGCGAGTCATAGCTGCCACTGCGCCACAAGCCCATTCCCCGGCCCCGACCCACCTTGGCCGCCGGCGTGAACAGCTGCGCCACCACCTTCCCCGGCTCCACCTCCCACCTGCGCGTGCAGCGTTGGTGCGGCGGCGCCAGATGCGTGACACACAGGCGAACACGGGGGCGTGCGTGTGGGTGTGTGTCGGTGGCTGCGCGCATGCGTGCGGCACGTGATGCGGAACGTGCGCAATCCACCCACCCCATTCTCAGTATCAGCATTTCACGGGGAAGGCTACTGGCGTCCCCCTTTGCACACGAATCGGTAAACGGCTCCAGCACAATCTGAGCGGACCTCGTTCCGTCTTTTATAACACACGCACGCCGCTCCCCAGTCCCCACCGCTCCTCGTGCCGCACCACCAGGCCGCGCGCCGGGTCGATGACGTGCGTGGTGCCGCCCGCCGCCGCCAGCCGCGGCCGCCAGGGCAGGTCCAGCAGGCAGGAGAAGCGCCAGCGCGTGGTGAGCGTGTTGTCACCTGCGGCAGCGCCGCAAGCAGGAGCACGGCGGAAGCCACCAGCCAGATGGACACGCGCGTGTTGGCCGCGGACCCCAACAACCACTGCCGGCCCCAACAACCACTGCCGGCCCCAACAACCACTGTCGGCCCCCCACACTCCACCCCCACCCCCAGCCGGACGCTTTTCCAACCATCCCTGCAACCCCCGCAACCCCCCTCCCCCCCCTGTGTTTGTTGTGAGCGCCACGCCTGACCGCCGCCCCGTGTTTTTTGCTGTGTGTGTGTGCTGCCATGCGTTCTGCGGCTCTGGCGTGGTCCTGCGCTGCCTGTGCGTAGGTGAGTCCGCGGGTTTCCGAACAAGCGCAGCAAAGTCGCAAGGACATTGCCACCTGAACGCATGCACTCAGCTTTACCTAGCGAGCCTACGACTCAACACTGCACCTCTAGCCTACTCGCTTTTCAACTAGCATACGAAATAGTAGCGAATCAGCCACGGCGCGGAGGGACGCGAGCAGCCTCGGCGGACATGCTTGCTGGCGCCACCGGTATGAAGTTTCCTGTGTACCCGCTGTACCATTGGTCATCGGCAGTTCATCTATTTACAAAAAACCGTCACATGCACGGCTTACCCCCCCCCCCCGCGGCCTCACCCTCCTGCCAGTCGTACACGTCCAGCTTGATGTCCGACATGAGGCCGCCCAGGTTGGACACGTTCTGCTTGAAGCGCTGCGTGCCGGAGAAGCTCACGAACGGGTCTGCGGTGGCAGCGGGGTGCGCGCGCGCGGGGCTGGCTCAGGGCTCAGGCCCGCCGTCCGGCCTGCATCCCGCATCCCGCAAGCCGCTCGCCCCGCTGCAGCGCTGCCCCGCAGTAGCACTGCCCCGCAGTAGCGCTGCCCCGCAGTGGCACTGCCCGGCCCTCGCATCTCCAACCCTCCAACCCTCCAGCCCCCCCAGGCCCCCCCAGCCCCGCCCCAGGCCGCCGCCGCACCCGCGAACACGCAGTCGGGCGCGTAGGCCGCCATGTCGCCCACGCCGCGCACAAAGTACTGTTCGTCGTAGTCGGCGCGGATCGAGGCCAGGATCTCCTCCCGTCCCATCACCCTGCCCCCACCCGCGCCCGCCGCGGCCTTCTGCTGCGGCTGCTGCGGCCCGCGCGCGAGGCTGACCAGCTTGCCGAACGTCTCCGCGCCGTACCTGCGGGGTGGGCGCGCCCGCAGCGTGTGCGGCGGGGCATGGGGAAGGAGTTGGGGGACGCAGGGGGGACTGCGTGCGGGGGCATCCTCGTGCGGGGGCATCGCACCAGGCGCCTCGGTGACCCCGCCACAATCCCTAAGCTACGCTGCCTGTGCATGGTGCGTGTCGGTGGCACCCTGCCAGCAGCGGCCGCCCCATCGCCGTTGCGGGCACGCACCAGACCGCCTTCAGGCCGGCGCCCACTTGCGGGTCCGTGGCGCCATCGGGAGCAGTGCCGCCGCGGCCGCTGGTGCTGGGGCCTGCGGCGAGAGGCGGCCGGGGCGCCGGATGCGGCAGCGCGTAGGGTGGACGCGCGGGTGCAGCAAGGAGCGTGCGAGGTGCGGCTATGCGGCTGGAGTGCAGGCCAGGCGCGGGCGTTTGCCAGATAGTGCACTTGCGGGTGAGACACAAGGATTGCCAGCTGAAGAGGCTTAGCATCTCGGGGCTACAGGATCCCCGGCTGCAGCCAGTGGCGGAGGGGTTTGGGACGGTTGGCCCCGCGCCAACCACAGAGCTCCCACCTCGCTCACCGTCGCCCTGCGCGCGAACCCGTACAGCGCGTTGCAGTCGCCGTGGGTTTAGGCAGCCATTCGAGCCCCAGCTGAGCCCCCGCGGGGCAACTGGGCGTTGAGTGTGCATCATCAAATCAATATATGGGCACGCGTTGTGTTTCAGCCTGTGTATTAAATGTTATTACCAATTTCATTGGCTTGCTCCCATTCCCTCCCCTTCACTTGGTCGCGAATGCCGCATGCGACATAAGAAATCGCAAACTTTCGCCTCAGCCATTCCTTTCTTTTGGACAATTCTCCAACGGTAATTGCTACCTCTTAAACCCATTCCCAAATTGGACATCGTTTCAACGCTTCGCTGAGACTTGCTGAAGCTTCCATTCTCTTGCGCTTGCATGTATCCTCACGCTATTTGCAGCCTCTAAAAGAGCATAACCCAACTGCTGTTGTAAGCACCAATGGAGGGCAGCTGACCCCGGCTCCATCGAGCTTTTCTTGTTAGGCTTCCGCTTTCCGGCGCCCACGCGCGCGTGGCGGAACAACCTGTTATTGGGTCGACTTGAGGTTGCACAAGGCTGCTCTGAGGGTGCAGCTGCTGCAGGCGCCGCTCAGCCAGCTTTTCGCGCAGTGCCGGCGCTGACGAACTTCTTTGTCGAGCTAAATGGCGGACCTAATTCGTGACGACGGCGACGCCAGCGTGCCGCTTATCGCGCCTGCTAGCCCGAGGCACGACAAGCCGCACGATGTGATGGGATATGGAGGCGAGGTGAGGTTTAAAGGCTGGGGCTCGACGCTGGAATTTGTGTCGGCGCGTGTCGAATGGGCGCCTGAAACCCTAGCCTACCCAGATCAGCGTCAGTCTTTATTTCCGCGTGGACCTGTCGCATCAGATCAGTGCAAGCAGGCAGGTTGTTTGCACGCACGTCCGCGACTCCAGTCCCCACCCCACGCGTTCAGGCGCGCTTTCCCGCCCTGTGGCCGCCGACCACCGACAGCTAGCCTGCAGCCCCGGCCGGCCCGCCCGTGCATCTATTTGGGCTCCTAGCCTGTGTTACCCCGCATTGAGCCGCTTGTCGCCTGGGTGCCTAACGCAGGGGCACCACCGGCCACCCGGCGAGCCGGGGCACGTGCGCACGCTCGGGCTGCTGCCGCTGGTGACGCTCATCTTCTTTGAGGTGTCCGGAGGGCCCTTCGGGACCGAGGTGCGTGCGTGCGTGTGCTGTGACCGCACCGGGAGTAGTGGAGTGGTGCACTGGAGGCCTGGCAGATGCAGGCGTGGAGGCGCAGCTGGTGGCGCAGCTGGTGGCGCAGCCGGTGGCGCAGCTGGTGGCGCAGCCGGTGGCGCAGCTGGTGGCGCAGCTGGTGGCGCAGCTGGAGCCGTAGCTGCCTGCCTCGCCTGCTGGCCGCCGTGGGCCCGGCCCCGCGCCTGCCACAACGCAAGCCTTCCTCGCCGCCCGCGGCCCGCACCGTGCCCCCGCACCCACAATCCGGACCACCGCCCTCCCCACACCGCCTCCGTCTCCTGCCCCCCGCCCCTCCACACACTCACACACACACCCTGCACACCACGTGCGCAGGACGCCGTGTCCGCCGCGGGGCCGCTGCTGACCATCATCGGCTTCATCGTGTTCCCGCTGCTGTGGTCGGTGCCCGAGGCGCTCATCACCGCGGAGCTGGCCACAGCCTTCCCCGAGAACAGGTGGGGTGCAGGTGGTGGTGGGATGGGGGTGGGTAGGGTGGGCCGGTGGGGTTGGGGTTGCGTGGGGGTTGGGGGTAGGGCCCGGCAACTGGGTTAGCGGCAAGACGGGTAGCGGCAGGACGTGGGGCTTGTATGTTTGGTGGCCCAGCCTGTGCCCCCGGGTGTGTTTGGAGTTTAGCAGGGGGCAGCATGTGTATGTCCCTCGCTCGCCGCACTCTGTGCCACCCACCGCGTCCTCCCCGCACTGCATCTCCGCCCAACACCCACCCCCACCCGCACCCTCACAACCGCACCCCCACGACCCCACCCCCACCATCGCACCCGCGCACCCGCCGCAGCGGCTACGTGGCCTGGGTGACGGCGGCGTTCGGCCCCTTCTGGGGCTTCCAGGAGGGGCTGTGGAGCTGGCTGTCGGGCGTCACCGACAACAGCCTGTACCCCGTCATGCTGGCGGCCAACCTGGAGATCTTCTTCCCGCAGCTGGAGAGCGGCTGGCCGAGAGTGTGAGCGGCTGAGCGCCCTGTCAGCGGCGGCGGTCCGGGGGAGCGGGAGCGGCCGCAGCCGAGAGGGCAGCAGCGGGGAGGTGGAGGGGAGGTGGAGGGGAGGTGGAGGGGAGGTGGAGGGGAGGTGGAGGGGAGGTGGAGGGGAGGTGGAAGGGAGGTAGAGGGGCGCGGCGCTGCCTCCGCACGTGCGTGCCAGCTGCGTGTTTGGCTTGAGCGTGCGGCGCATGCCCTTCTGACGCACTCTGTCTCCGCTCCTCCTGCTTCTCCTGCTCCCCCTCCCTGCCCGCGCCCGCAGCTGCTTCCTGGTGGGCATGTCGCTGCTGCTGTCGTGGCTCAACTACCGCGGGCTGACGGTGGTGGGGCACGCGGTGGTGACCTCCACGGTGGCCATCGTGCTGCCCTTCGTGCTGCTGTGCCTGCTGGCGCTACCGCACGCCAACGTGAGCCGTGGCCGGGGGGCTGCTGGGGTGGGGTGCGGGGGTTTGCGGGGGTTTGCGGGGGAGTTGCGGGGGTTTGGGGGGAGTTGCGGGGGATGGGGGGGGGGGAGAATTGCGGGGATCAGGAGTGGGGGTTGGGGAGAGGGGGCTAGGGACAGCAGGAGGGCCGGGGGGTGGGGTGGGCAAGGAGGAGGGGGCGAGGGTGCGGGGAAGCGTGCGATGCCACGGCGACGCCTGCCGGCCCCTGCGCCGCCACGGCCTCCACCGCCACCACCTGCACACGGCCCTCCCTGACCCCCGGGGGCAACCTGTCATCATCATCTCGTCTAAATCATCTTAATCATGCATGGAACCCCCGGGGGCGCAGGTCAAGAACTACACCAAGGTGGACTGGGACACCGTGGACTGGCCCACATTCCTCAACGTCATGTTCTGGTGAGTGAGCAGCCGGCACCGCCCTGCGACAGACTGGGCGGGGGCCATCGTTCGGGCCAAAGCATGCCAGCTGGTGGTGATGTGGTGGCGGGGCGGAAGGGGAGGGGAGCGTGTGTGGGGATTTGGTAATGCGGTACTCGAACGGACGAAACCGAGTCCAACCGAGTTCGGCAGGGCGCGGGTGGGCCGTGGTCGGTCTGGGTGCACCTCGGCGCTGCACTGTGTCCGAAGGCGTTCCTGAGACCTGCTCCTGCCCCTGCCCCTGCCCCTGCCCCTGCCCCGGCTCCTGCTGCGCCCTGCCAGGAACCTGAACTACTGGGACAGCGTGTCCACACTGGCGGGCGAGGTGGGTGCGCCGGTGGGCCCCGGGCGGCTGGGGTGCATGGGGTGCACGGCGGTGCAGGCCTCAGGCGGGGGCGGGCTGTGTGTAGGCCCCGGGCGGGGGCGGCGTGATGGCTGCAGTGCGGGCTTACGGGAGGGCCGTCCAGCTGCCGCCGTCCCTGTCACCGTCATCGTCGTCACGCCGCCCACCCGACGTCAGACTCCGGCACCTGAAGGAGAGCGTCGCTCACACTCTGCCCCAAACCTGCACGCTCACACCCCGCCCCAACAGTCCTTCTCCGCACCCGCCCGCCGCAGGTCCGCGACCCCGGCCGCACCTTCCCGCGCGCGATGCTGCTGGCGGTGGTGCTGGTGGTGCTCATGTACCTGCTGCCCACCGTGGCGGCGCTGGGCGTCACCAGCGCGGCGGGCGACTGGAGCCTGGGCTTCTACGGCTACGTGGCGCAGCAGGTGCGCGTGCGCGTGCGTGTGGTGTGTGTATATGCGGACTGTGCGGGTGGTGGGGGCGCGGTTGTTCATTCCAGGGTGTGTGTGTGTGTGAGGGGGGTTTCGTGGGGGACGGCGAGGTGGGAGCTGGACTGAGCGATAGGACAGTGTTGGGAGGGGGCGGATGGGTGTCTGGCGCATGGACACGTATTGGATGGTCGCGGTGGGAGGGTCGGCGAGGGGTGGGGTGGGGTGGGGGGCCGCAGGATGGTTGGACGCAGATAGGTACACAGCCCAACCCGGCGTGGGAGCAGCTTGACCCCAAACCTCGACTCTGACTCCAACCCGCCGCAACTGGCGCCTGACCCCCGGCCCGTCGCTTACCACCATCCTTGCAACCCCCCGCGCCCGCTGCTGGCACGCTGCGGCTGCAGGTTGGCGGCCCCTGGCTGGCGCTGTGGGTGGTGGTGGCTGCGGGCTGCAGTCAGGTGGGGCAGTACCAGGCGGAGATGGCCAGCGACTCGTACCAGGTGCGGCGGAGGGAGGGGAGGGGCGGGGTGGGGGGCGGGAGGGGGGGATGAAGAGGGGGAGGCGGGGAAAGGCAGGGCGAGGCTGGGGAAGGCAGGGGGAGGGGGGGGAGGCAGAGGGAGGGGGCGGGGCGGCGAGCGGGAGGAGAGATACTCACGGATGCGCGGGCGTAGGGACCGTGGCTGGGAGGAGCTGGGACAAGGGAGCGAAGCCAGCTGACCGGTGAAGGCGGGCGGGCCCACCCTCCCGACGTTTGTCGTCCCTTGGTTCCGTTTGGCAGTTTATCGTGGGCCGGCCTTCACAAACCCCCTCCACACACAATCTCAACGCTCTGCAACTGCGGCCAACCCTACTACACTTCTTGCAACACTTCCCACCACCCCACCCCACCCCACCACCATCCTGTACCGCTGTTTCAACCATCTTTGCAACCTGCACACACGCCCTGCCGCGCAGGTCCAGGGCATGGCTGAGCGCGGCTTCCTGCCCAAGGTGCTGGGCCGCCGCAGCCGCCACGGCACGCCCGTCTACGGCATCCTGCTCAGCTCGCTGGGCGTGCTGTGCCTGGTGCGTGCGATGTGTGTGTGCGCGCGCTCGGTTGGCATGGGCATTGACAAGGGGCAGCGAGCTGGTCGCGGCCAGACGTGGGGGCCCGAGGTGCCCGGCCCGACAGCCCCCGCCGCGGCCCCACAGTCCCACACCTAGTGCCCCCTGCCGCCCGCCCACACCCCATACACCCACCCTACCCTGCACCCACCCAGCCCTCCCCTGCCCTGACCTCCCCCTCCCCTGCCCTCTTCCCCTGCCCTCTTTCCCTGCCCTGTCCCCTGCCCCGTCCCCCTCCGGCCTCCCCTGCAGGCGTCCATGTCGTTCGTGGAGATCGTGACGCTGCTCAACGCCATCTACTGCCTGGCGGAGCTGCTGGAGTTCGCGGCCTACGTGTGGCTGCGCATCAAACAGCCCGACCTGCCGCGGCCCTACAAGTGCGGGCGGGCTGCGCGGGGCTGTCAGCTGACGGCTGTGGGCTGTGGGCCGTCGGGGTCTGGGAATTGCTGCGTTCCGTTGCTGTCGCCATTGTGGCGGGGGCTTGCTGTCAGCGCGTGGCTTGGCTAGTGTAGGTATGGGCGGACGCGTCATGGCACGGCGGGACGTAACTTGGCGAGACGCGGGTGCTACTGATGCTGGATGATGACCGCCTTCGGTCGCGGGCACCGCGTGCTTGCGTTACGCGCGCTGCCTTCCTGGGGCCGGCCGCCCGCGCGACCGGCTGCTGCCCCGGCCCCCATCGGTACGAACGCCTCCACGCCTGCTGTCTACGCCACTACGCTTCTATATACCATCTTTGCAACCCCCCTTCCCCCAGTGCATCCTGTACCGCTTTTTCAAAACATCCTTGCCACCCCCGCTCGCCAGGGTGCCGCTGCCGGTGTGGGGCCTGGTGCTGATGCTGCTGCCCGCCAGCGCGCTGCTGCTGGTGGTGCTGGCGGTGCCCTTCGTCACGCGCGACCTGCCCACCGTGGCCTGGACGCTGGGCGCGGTGCTGCTGGGCTTCGTCATGTACCCGGCGCTGCAGGTGGGGGCGGGGAGGGGAGGGGGTTTAGGGGTGTTGGGGGGGTGGGCGTGGAGGGGGTGGAGGGGGTGGAGGGGGTTGGGATTAAGCCATCCATGCGGATGGTTCGGCGGGGGCGGGGTTCAATCGCGTGAAGTCCATGCATGTTCGATGCGGGAGGGGAGGAAGTCCAGTCCAGCCCAAGATGAACCCGCACGAAACCCGGGATACCGACCGCACACAGGGGCGCCGACCACAATGCCCCCACTTGCGCAACCTGACACCGTCCCCCAGCCGCCACCCCCAGCCGCCATACCCAACCGTCATGCCCCAACTGCCATGCGTGCGTCGCAGTTTGCCAAGAAGCGCGGGTGGATGGTCTTTGAGGACATGCACTTTGACTGCGCCAATGTCTACGACCGCTCCAGCAGCGGGGGCGGCGGCGAAGGCGCGGCAGCTGCCGGCGCCAACGGTCCTGACTGTGCAGCAGCCAACGGTCATGGTGTTGTGGTGGTAGATAGCACCGAGCGCACGGCTTTGCTGGCCAACGGCGGTGCAAACTGAGTCGTTTGACGGATTGCAGCGAGCGGGCTCTATTCTTGCGGGTGCGGGTTGCTCTGGTGTATAGGTGAGGTGCAAAGGTGTGGCATGCAGGTTGCAGTAATGCATTGCTAAATCGGTGGCCAGGAGCCAATAATGCGCTCCAGGATTGCGGGTTATTGAACAGACGTGTACGACATGACGTGAGGCAGGATGGCAAGCCCGAGGTCGTCTATTGCGGCTCGTCGCTTGCCAACATCGAACCTGACTAGCGCTGGGCCGGACAGGACAGACAGGACAGGACAAGGGCGCTAGGCCGGACAGGACAAGGGCGCTAGGCCGGACAGGACGTGACAACGGCGGACTTGGAGCGGAAGCTTCAATGGCACAATCGCGGGCGAGCGGCAGGGCCGTATATGTGTGGCTGATGTCGCCCACCGCCGCCAGCGCGCCAGGAGTGGGCTCGAGCATGGGCGTCGCGAGGCAGGGGAGGGACGTGATGAGTGCGGACGAGGAGGCTAGCGCAAGGATTTAAACTTCCTGCTGGTTCACAGAGTCACAGGGCTCTAGGACGCCCCCGGTGTCGGTGCGGGCGCGTGTGGGGCAGGGGCAGGTTGGGGGCAGCACCCAGACACGCACGGGCCCCTGCCCCACACGGGCCCACACTGCCTAGACCGAAACGGTATGTACAGCAGCACACGCCAACGCACATCTGCGCTGGGCATACCACTCCCCAAACACGTGCCAGGACAGGGGCCGGGGCAGCAGAGACAGGCGCAGGGTGGACGGTGCCAGGGGTTCTACAGTCGGCGATCCGATGGGACTGGATCGAGGAAATCAAGCACTTCGCCCCCTGTTCAACACATTAATTTACTTGATTGATTTTCTGCAGCACCGCGACAGTCATAGTTTGCCGTTACCTCTGAGAACTTCAAGCACTCCGACTCAGTCGTGCTTAGTAGCGCTAAGCTAGCTATAGTTTGACGGCAGCAACCACCTTCTGGGCTCCAGTTGGGCTGGCTGTTGGTCCCGCAGGACCACGGGCTCCGTCTGAGGGGTCGTCTGTTGCAACTAGCTGCCCCGAACGCTTTCCGCCGATCTGCCCACGGCCCGCATGCTTCAGCGTTGTGCCTCCGCAATCCGTGCCCAGCGGCCCCTCCGCGCCGTTTTAGCTACTCCTACTGACGTCTTCAGCGAAGCAGGAGAGTTGCCGCGGCATGGGCCAGCACCTGCCGCGTGCAGCAGCACGCACAGCAGCCGGCGGCTGGCTGGATGCAACTGCTGGGCCCATGTCGCCCCTTCAGCGCCTCTGCGCCACCCCTTCATCGCCCCTTCAGGTTTGCGTTCCAATCTGAGGGCTACGGGCAGGCGGGCTGGGTGGGGACGTAGTAAGCGTCTGCAGAAGGGGCCAGGAATGTGTCGTGGGGTTGGGCGGGCGGGGGGGGGGGGGCAGAAACGTCTAGTGGGGGGCAGGCAGCCAGCCAGCAGAAAGTTTCGTTGTTTGGACAGGCAGGAATTCGGGCGGGAGAGGCAGGGTTTGGGGCGGGGGGTTTTGGGGGTGGTGGGCGACTGCAGAAGGGAGCCAGGAATGTGGGTGATGGCAGGGCCGGCATAGCAAGTTGCGTGGTCACCCAGCGCGTTGATCGCACGTTGACCGTGTGTGCGCGGCCCGCAGGCATCGCGCAGCAGCAGCAAAGCCGCTGCCGGCAGCAGCAGCCCATCGTCAGCCATGCAGCAGCAGTGCCGCTGGGAGGCACAGCAGTAGGAGGCAGTAGCAGGCCGCCGTGGCTTCCGCACACACGAGCGGTCCACCGCCATGCGCCGCCACCCAGCTTCCAACCAGCTGGCGGCAGTGGTAGCGGCGGCGGCGGCGGCGGCGGCGGCGGCGGCGGCGGCGGCCAGTGGCGTCGCCACGAAAGTCCTTGTTACTCCTGGCCAGCGGCCCCCACCGCCTCGCCATTTGTATCGTCCGCACCGTCGGCGCCATCCCCACAGCCCCTTTTGCATCTGCAAACACATGCCGCTGTGCAGCCACGGCCGCCACCACTCGCAGCGGCTGCAGCAGCCCCGGCGGCTGTGGCAGCAGCCGGCATGTCTGCAGGCGGCGCCAGCAGCGGCCGAGTGCTCGCGGCAGTAGCGGCGGCAGGGCGGCAGGACGCCAGCTCGCGCCTAGACGGAAAGAATGGAATGCAGCAGCACCACCAGCAGCAACAGCAGCAACTGGGTGCTGCTGGCACGAACACTGCCGCCCCTGCCTCAGCCGCCCCCACCGCCGGGGCGCCACCGAGCACTGCAGCCGCCTGCTCCTCCAGCCCCACGCCCGCCGCCGACCCGCCTGCCGCCTGCTACGACGTGTGTCGAATTGACGACAACGCAAACACGTTTGTGATTGCGACCTTTCCAGCGGAGGCTCGGGACCAGGCAGAGGCTCTTGCTGCGGAGTTTGAGCGCCGCGGGCACAAGCAGGCGCGTGCCATGCCGTGCCGTGCCGTGGCATGCTGCGTGGTTGTTTGTGGCGCATCGTTGGTGCTGTGCGCTGCGATGTGTGCCCCGTACGCACCGCCACGTGGAACCTTGTCTGCTGTGCCTGCCCACGAAACGTTCTCTGCCTGCCCACGAAATGGACGGGACCCTGGTTCCTGTACGACCCAGGCTGACTCCTGTTCTACCCACCCTGCCCCAGTGTTTGAGCGTTGGTTCCCGTGCCAGTATCTCAATTTGTGAGACGGACGCTACCGCCTTGCTTCACGCGCGCGCAGGTATACTACGTGAGGGAGAGCACGAGCACGTCACAGCGTTGCACGATACCCGGCAGTGGCAGTAGCAGCGGCAGTAGCAGCGGCAGTAGCAGCGGTGCCGGGGTGGGAGGCGGTGCTGCGCGGACACCGGAGGCAGCAGGTGCAGTCGATGAGTTTTGAATGTTGGCTGGTGCGGGCCCAACTGGGAGGTGGCTGCTGGTAATGCCGATGATGATATTGAGGATGTTGGGCTCCTTGGTCCCGCCGGTGCGTGATGGGGTTGGTTGAATTAAGAAATAAAAGCATTACACGCGTTCATTTTCTGGCTGGATTAAGAACAAGAAGAGGTGTCTTTCCAGCGCGGCTGGAAAAGGGGGATGAGTCCCCGTCACGTCTCCCGTCTGAGGCCGAAGGTATGTCGAAGCTGCCTCATCTCACCCGCCCTAGTCACTATTCACCTATAGCCGGGGTCGGTTGGTACAGGCACCGCCAGCCATGTGTCCGGCCGCCGCGTTCAGCTATTCAAGCACAAGCACAGCAATACGACGTCCTGTAGCCGCAACACTCCGCTAGCTGCTGCGGCCTACTGCCGCATACCGTGTTATGCTCGCCAGCCAAAACGGCTAACCAGACACCGGCCAGTCTCAACCTGCGCGCCTGCGCCGCTTCTTGGGCCCCCGAACCGCTGTCCCCGCCCAGCCTTACCTCCTGCGCTGCTGGCCCCAGGCTGTCGCCGTCCCCGGCCCCCGGGCGGGTCGTCAAGGGACATGGCGACCTCGCTTCGCATTCCGGCTGATGAGGCCCGCCGCGTAATTGCATGGGTTTTTTATGATGGGCCCGCCGTGTAATTGCATTCAACAGGCCTTCATTTTGTGCTGGGGCGAGTGATGAAAACGTTACATGGGGCCTGCACGGGTGCCAGAGAGAACAAGTCCTTGCCGCCGCACAGCGCTGCTGTGTACATACAGCACCCAGCCTTTTTGTGCGTGTGCGGCCACGTGTGCGTGATAGCAACACTCATTGCAAAAAAATGTAGTACCTAATCCTGCGGCCGGCAATGGTGAACATTCTTGGTAAACAGCAGCAAGTACCCAATCGTTGCGCAAACAACTCCTGCTAGAATTAAACACCGAAACTGCTGCGCATGCGTGCGCAAACGCAACACCAATAGATCATCGAGTGATTGGTGTGTCGCGAATACACCCGCACGCGCACGCACACACACGCACACACTCACAAGCACACACCACACGCACGGACGCACGCGCGCGCACGCACAGCATACGAGATGCCCCCGCCGTACGAGTACCGTATCGGCTTGGGGCAATATGGAGCGTGTGGATGGTGCAGCACACAGCCACACCGTAGTGGCCAACGCCACGATCGAACCAATTATTAATGTAATTCTGCATGTGACCCGTGCCCGCGCATCAGGGCGGGAACACCGGAGGCATCACGGCAGCTAATGTGTGCATCCCACTGCAACTTACTTTAAACCTAGGCTAACAGCACGGAGGTTGCGGGAATGTGCGCAAGTGGGATGGACGTGATAAATGCACGGAACTTAAGAAAAGGAACGCCCACACGCTAGATTGGATGTGGCGATGCCACGCACGCTGTGTACAGGTATGTTCAGTAGTGGAAGAGTGATCGGGGTGCGGTTCACAATGCATCACTGCTAGTTACCAAGCGCATTTCATCATCCACAAAGACACAAAAAGAAGCAGCTAACACATCCTGCAAACTGGCTACTATCTCCTAAACGAGCTGCGGTGGCGCCCAAGGTCGACAGTGACCACGGCGTCCGGCGGCGCGTTGTCTGCCTCCATCTCGGGGGCGGCGGCCGGACCCTGCACGCTGCTCAGACCGGTGGGGCTGCAGGGCGCACGGACGGGACAGGCGGCAGGGCAAGCACACGATGCGCGTCAATCCAATTGTTCGTACCCATGGGCCGCAAGCAAGCAAGCAATCGTGAACCGTAAACGATCCCCCCCCCCGGCCCGCCCACGCACCCGCCCAGCAGCCACCCAACCCGGAACGCCTCACCAGCCGCCCACCAGAAACATAGCGGGCAACAACAGCGCAAAAACTCACCAGCAGCTCTCTTCCTCGTTGAAGAAGGTCACGCGGCATTGGTTGTTGCCGCCGTCGTAGCAAAAGTCCTTCAGCTGGGCGCAGGTGTCTGAGAGGACGATGCATAGGCTGGTGGCGTTGCGCACCTCGTCACGGCCGAGGTGGAGGTTGGGGAACTTGAAAGTTGTGTAAACGGAGCCCTCGTGCGTGTCCTGCGTGAACGACCAACTGAGGCTCTGGTCGCCCAGCAGGGCCAGCTTCACGGACTTGCGGCACTCGTTCCGGGCAAACAGCTCTGTCGAGGGGCGCCACGCAAAATCGCACGCACGCGTCAGCAGTGCAGCAGGTAGGGCAGGAGCAGCACAGGAGCACTGCAAGAGGGTCCCAGCCACCCGCGGAAACCTATCGCCGCCGCTGCTACAGACGCACACCAACCAGGGTGGGGGCCAGCTGAGTGAACGCAGGCAGGGCGACCCACACGGCACGCAATCAAGCGTCATTCAGGGCGGCAGGCACCGCATACAGAACGTGTACGGGCCCGCCCCAGCAACCAAGCAATGCCGCTCACCGATCTTCTTGATGCCCATGCCGCAGCACGAGGTGATGGGGTCGCACGGCACGGTGTCGATTTCGAAGCAGTGCTTGATCCGCGGGATGCCCCCGGGCATCGGCGACATGGCTGAGCTGGAGGCGTAGGTCAGGCGGAACGGCGTGTTCTTGACGTTGCGCTTCTTGCACGCGCAAAATGGGAACGGGATGTTGCGGCGGGGCGGCGGCGGGGCGGGCGCCGGCGGCACGTTGGGCGCGCGCTGGCCGGGCTTGGCCGGCGGGCGCGGCGGGCGCTGGCGGCCGGGCGTGGTGGGGCCGCTGGGTGGCGGGACGGAAGGCGGCGGAGGGGCCGTGCAGACCTCGCCGTCCCAGCCGGGCCCGCCGGGGCGCGGCACCATGAGCCGCCACAGGCACTGCGGGAGCAGGAGGGTTACACCGCGGATAGAGGTTAGTTCGGAAATCCATCATCCGTGTGTCTGGTGCATTGCGGCCCTGCTGCTGCTGCTGCTGCTGCTGCCTGCGGTGCCATCGCGAAGGCCCCTTCACGTGCCCGTAGGTTCCCCTGCCCCGCCGCCCTTCATCAGTGGTGGGCGTGCGATGCAGCAGCAGAACGTGGTGCATGCGGTGCCCACCTCGTTGTCAACGTCGTCGTTGCCCTGGCAGCCAGCGGGCTTTCCAAAGGCGTTCTGCCGGGGGCCAGTGCACATGGCGTCTAGGCCCTGGAGGGTCACGTTGACGCTGGCGCCCGCCCGCCGCGTACAAGCGCCGGTGCCGTCCTTGATGCTGTAGAAAATGGGCTGCTGCGCGAAGTCGTCCTGGCGCCAGCGCACCCACTGGCAGAAGTTGGAGTAGGGGGCCCAGCCGGGCAGCGTGGCAATGCCGCCCGGGACCGGCTCCCCGGTGTTGCTGCTGAGGACGGTGCTGACCTCGTCGCCCGCGCACAGGTACTCGATGGAGGACGTGCTGGGGCACATGGTGCTGTCGCGCGGATAGCGCAGGCACACCGGGCAATCTGCAGACGGCGGGGACGCAAACAACACGCAAGTGTTAGAACGCTGTTCCGTAGGGTAGCGCGCGTCGTTTCCGAATCATGGCTGGATGCACGCAAGCGCGAAGCGCGACTCACAGAGGTAGGCATTGCCGTCGGCGCCGGCGCGCCACTCGCACTTGGCGCTGTCGTAGTAGACGTCGAGGCAGTTGGCCTGGTTCACGCACTCGGTGCCGCCGGGCGTCTTGCTGCTGCTGACGCCGGACAGCAGGCAGGGGTTGTACGGCGGCAGCGGCGGAGCCCGCTGGCCCGGAGTGCCCTTGGGCCGCGGCGGGCTGGGGCTGCGCGGGCTGGGCGGGCTGCTGCCGCCGCCGCCGGGGCTGGGGCTGGGGCTGGGCGGCGCGGCGGGCGTGTTGTTCTCCACGCACACGTCGCCGTTCCAGCCCTCGCCGCCGGGGCGCGGCACGTTTATGCTCCACAGGCACTCGTTGAAGATGGTGCCGTCGTTGGCCTGGCAGCCGGCGGCAATGGTGCCGGCCGCGTCCAGGAAGCGCGGCCCGCTGCACGTCGCGTCCATGCCATTCACAGTGATGGCCGTGGGGCGGCTGCCCAGGCTGCACGCCTTGGTCCCGGAGCGGATGCTGAACTCCACGGTGCGCGGCTGCATGTCGGCCTCCGTCCAGCGCACCCACTGCGTGTACACCGTGACGTTGCCCGGCAGCCACAGCTGCTGGTTGATGCCGCCGGGCACTGGCACGCCGCCCGCGCCCTCCACAACTGTTCCCAGCTTGTCGGAGGAACAGATGTACCTGCAGCAGGAAGGGCGTTGCGGAGGAGTTCAGGGAGGAGGCTCACACAATCAATCACTCGGCAGGTTGTGTGTTTAGTTGGTGCACTGTGGCGCTGTGCGCCGTGTGCATGCGCTGTGTGGAGGCATGTGTACTCACGGGCTGCTGCTGGTGCCACCATCACCGCCGCCGCCACCGCCACGCGGCGGCGGCGGTGCGGGGGGCGGGATGTTGAGCAGGGCGCAGATGCTGCCGGGGCGCGGGTAGGTGAAGGTGACGGGGCAGTACAGGTAGACCTGGTCGCCCTGGCTGCGGTACTCGCACTGTGAGCTGTCAATGTTGGTCTCGATGCACGTGGCCTGATCGCCGCAGGCGCGGGAGTTCTCGGGCGGGGCGGTCAGGTCCGTCGAGGGGCCGGAGGTGACGCAGACGCGCTCCACAGGGACCTCCGGCGGGAAGGGCGGCAGCGGCGGCGCGTTCTGCTTGCCCTGGGCGGGGGGCCGTGGCGAGGGCGGCTGAGGCGACTGCGGCTCTGGACTGGGCGGCTCGGGGCTGGGCGGGATGGGCGCCAGTGGCGCAGGCGGCAGCGGACTGGGCGGCGGCGGCAGCGGCAGGCTGGGCGGCTCGGGGCTTGGCGGCGGCGGCGGGTTCGGAGACGGCGGCGGGTTTTCCGGCGGCGGGGGCGGCGGCGGCGGCGGCAGGTATGAGGTGATCGGCAGTGACGGCGGGAAGGCGGGCGGCGCGGGGCTGGGCGGCTCGGGGGAGGGCGGGAACTCGGGGAAGCACGAGCCCTTTGTTATATCCGAGTGGAAGAAGCATCCTTGCGGCGTGGACTCAAACTGCAGGGAGGTGGATATGCCGGCTAGGTCGGGCGGGCAGTCCTC
The DNA here is from genome assembly GCA_016834605.1 of Chlamydomonas incerta. Lineage (NCBI taxonomy): Eukaryota > Viridiplantae > Chlorophyta > Chlorophyceae > Chlamydomonadales > Chlamydomonadaceae > Chlamydomonas > Chlamydomonas incerta. The sequence continues at coordinate 852,964 of JAEHOC010000037.1, forward strand.
GCCCTGGTACAGGATGTTGAACCACTGGCTCCACACAATGTCGTCCACCGCCGCCAGCGCGTCGATGCCGTCGGCCGAGAAGTTCCCGCAGACGGTGGAAAAGGGCGTCACGCTGGTCCCCGGGATCCAGGTTGCGTTGTCGGCTGAGATGGGGATCTCAAAGGCATTGTCGGGCGGCGTGGGCAGGCCCGCCAACACCGCCTGGTTGAAGAAGCTCGCAAACTGCTCGCCGTACGATCGCAGGTCGTCGTCTGTGATGTTGAGGGGGCCGGTGAAGGTGGGCCCCGGCATCAGCACGAGCGTGACGCACAGGCGGCAGGGCGGCTGCGGCGGCGTGGGAGGCGATGGCGGCGCCGGCGGCTGCGGCGGCGTGGGTGACGGCGGCAGCTGCGGCGGGCCCGGAGGCGGCCGTGGTGGCGAGGGCGGGAAGTAGGGGCAGGTCTCGTTGTAGTCCGCTACCAGGCAGCGCGGGTTGCCGGGCTCCGGCTCCAGCGTGGCGGAGAAGCCGTAGCCTGCCAGCGTCTCCGTGCACAAGATGGACCCCTGCAGCGAGCGGCGCTGCTGCTGCTGCATTTGGTGCATCTGGTGCAGGAGGTGCTGGAGCTCCAGGAGCTGGCGGTGGCGGTGTCCGGAGGCGCCGCCGCCGTAGGCGTTCAACAGCTCGGCCGCCAGCTTCGCCACCCACTGCGGCATGAGCGCCTGGATGCCGGCTTCAATCGATGCCGCGTCCGCAATGGAGCCGAAGATACCGCACACAGTCAAGTAGGGCAACTCCGGCGGCACAGCTGACAGGTTGCCGACGCTGAAGGTCTTCAGTTTGAACGGCTCCTTGAGCGGGGTGCCCTGGTCGGAAGACAGCTGGCCGATGCTGTCCGCGATCGTCTCTCCAGTGTTTCCGCAAACAACGCCATCGAACTGAAGCTTCGGTACCTCGCCCGCAACCATCGGTGGTTGCATGGTGAGCTTCGCGCATATGGCGCACTGCTCTTCTACAGGTGCAGGGAAAGGCGGTAAGGGGCTTGGCGGCGCCGGCGACGGGGGCGGCGCGCCAGGAGCAGGCGACGGAGGCTCGGGCGAGGGAGGAGGGGCATCTGGCGTCGGGGTCGGCGGCGCCGGCGACGGGGGCGGCGCGCCAGGAGCAGGCGACGGAGGCACGGGCGAGGGAGGAGGGGCATCTGGCGTCGGGGTCGGCGGCGCCGGCGACGGGGACGGGGCGCCAGGAGCAGGCGACGGAGGTACGGGCGAGGGAGGAGGGGCATATGGCGTCGGGGTCGGCGGCGCCGGCGAAGGAGGAGGGGCGCCAGGTGTGGGGCTGGGCGGCTCGGGCGAAGGAGGGGCGCCAGGTGTGGGGCTGGGCGGCTCGGGCGAAGGAGGAGGGGGCGCCAGGTGTGGGGCTGGGCGGCTCGGGCGAAGGAGGAGGGGCGCCAGGTGTGGGGCTGGGCGGCTCGGGCGAAGGAGGAGGGGCGCCAGGTGTGGGGCTGGGCGGCTCGGGCGAAGGAGGAGGGGGCGCCAGGTGTGGGGCTGGGCGGCTCGGGCGAGGGAGGAGGGGCGCCAGGTGTGGGGCTGGGCGGCTCGGGCGAAGGAGGAGGGGCGCCAGGTGTGGGGCTGGGCGGCTCGGGCGAAGGAGGAGGGGCGCCAGGTGTGGGGCTGGGCGGCTCGGGCGAAGGAGGAGGGGCGCCAGGTGTGGGGCTTGGGCGGCTCGGGCGAGGGAGGAGGGGCGCCAGGTGTGGGGCTGGGCGGCTCGGGCGAAGGAGGAGGGGCGCCAGGTGTGGGGCTGGGCGGCTCGGGCGAAGGAGGAGGGGCGCCAGGTGTGGGGCTGGGCGGCTCAGGCGAGGGAGGAGGGGCGCCAGGTGTGGGGCTGGGCGGCTCGGGCGAGGGAGGAGGGGCGCCAGGTGTGGGGCTGGGCGGCTCGGGCGAGGGAGGAGGGGCGCCAGGTGTGGGGCTGGGCGGCTCGGGCGAAGGAGGAGGGGGCGCCAGGTGTGGGGCTGGGCGGCTCGGGCGAAGGAGGAGGGGCGCCAGGTGTGGGGCTGGGCGGCTCGGGCGAAGGAGGAGGGGCGCCAGGTGTGGGGCTGGGCGGCTCGGGCGAAGGAGGAGGGGCGCCAGGTGTGGGGCTGGGCGGCTCGGGCGAAGGAGGAGGGGCGCCAGGTGTGGGGCTGGGCGGCTCGGGCGAAGGAGGAGGGGCGCCAGGTGTGGGGCTGGGCGGCTCGGACGAAGGAGGAGGGGCGCCAGGTGTGGGGCTGGGCGGCTCGGGCGAGGGAGGAGGGGCGCCAGGTGTGGGGCTGGGCGGCTCGGGCGAAGGAGGAGGGGCGCCAGGTGTGGGGCTGGGCGGCTCGGGCGAAGGAGGAGGGGCGCCAGGTGTGGGGCTGGGCGGCTCGGGCGAAGGAGGAGGGGCGCCAGGTGTGGGGCTGGGCGGCTCGGGCGAAGGAGGAGGGGCGCCAGGTGTGGGGCTGGGCGGCTCGGGCGAGGGAGGAGGGGCGCCAGGTGTGGGGCTGGGCGGCTCGGGCGAGGGAGGAGGGGCGCCAGGTGTGGGGCTGGGCGGCTCGGGCGAGGGAGGAGGGGCGCCAGGTGTGGGGCTGGGCGGCTCGGGCGAGGGAGGAGGGGCGCCAGGTGTGGGGCTGGGCGGCTCGGGCGAGGGAGGAGGGGCGCCAGGTGTGGGGGCTGGGCGGCTCGGGCGAGGGAGGAGGGGCGCCAGGTGTGGGGCTGGGCGGCTCGGGCGAAGGAGGAGGGGCGCCAGGTGTGGGGCTGGGCGGCTCGGGCGAAGGAGGAGGGGCGCCAGGTGTGGGGCTGGGCGGCTCGGGCGAAGGAGGAGGGGCGCCAGGTGTGGGGCTGGGCGGCTCGGGCGAGGGAGGAGGGGGCGCCAGGTGTGGGGCTGGGCGGCTCGGGCGAGGGAGGAGGGGCGCCAGGTGTGGGGCTGGGCGGCTCGGGCGAAGGAGGAGGGGCGCCAGGTGTGGGGCTGGGCGGCTCGGGCGAAGGAGGAGGGGCGCCAGGTGTGGGGCTGGGCGGCTCGGGCGAAGGAGGAGGGGCGCCAGGTGTGGGGCTGGGCGGCTCGGGCGAGGGAGGAGGGGCGCCAGGTGTGGGGCTGGGCGGCTCGGGCGAGGGAGGAGGGGCGCCAGGTGTGGGGCTGGGCGGCTCGGGCGAAGGAGGAGGGGCGCCAGGTGTGGGGCTGGGCGGCTCGGGCGAAGGAGGAGGGGCGCCAGGTGTGGGGCTGGGCGGCTCGGGCGAAGGAGGAGGGGCGCCAGGTGTGGGGCTGGGCGGCTCGGGCGAAGGAGGAGGGGCGCCAGGTGTGGGGCTGGGCGGCTCGGGCGAAGGAGGAGGGGCGCCAGGTGTGGGGCTGGGCGGCTCGGGCGAGGGAGGAGGGGCGCCAGGTGTGGGGCTGGGCGGCTCGGGCGAGGGAGGAGGGGCGCCAGGTGTGGGGCTGGGCGGCTCGGGCGAAGGAGGAGGGGCGCCAGGTGTGGGGCTGGGCGGCTCGGGCGAAGGAGGAGGGGCGCCAGGTGTGGGGCTGGGCGGCTCGGGCGAAGGAGGAGGGGCGCCAGGTGTGGGGCTGGGCGGCTCAGGCGAAGGAGGAGGGGCGCCAGGTGTGGGGCTGGGCGGCTCGGGCGAGGGAGGAGGGGCGCCAGGTGTGGGGCTGGGCGGCTCGGGCGAAGGAGGAGGGGGCGCCAGGTGTGGGGCTGGGCGGCTCGGGCGAAGGAGGAGGGGCGCCAGGTGTGGGGCTGGGCGGCTCGGGCGAAGGAGGAGGGGCGCCAGGTGTGGGGCTGGGCGGCTCGGGCGAAGGAGGAGGGGCGCCAGGTGTGGGGCTGGGCGGCTCGGGCGAAGGAGGAGGGGCGCCAGGTGTAGGGCTGGGCGGCTCGGGCGAGGGAGGAGGGGCGCCAGGTGTGGGGCTGGGCGGCTCGGGCGAAGGAGGAGGGGCGCCAGGTGTGGGGCTGGGCGGCTCGGGCGAAGGAGGAGGGGCGCCAGGTGTGGGGCTGGGCGGCTCGGGCGAAGGAGGAGGGGCGCCAGGTGTGGGGCTGGGCGGCTCGGGCGAAGGAGGAGGGGCGCCAGGTGTGGGGCTGGGCGGCTCGGGCGAAGGAGGAGGGGCGCCAGGTGTGGGGCTGGGCGGCTCGGGCGAAGGAGGAGGGGCGCCAGGTGTGGGGCTGGGCGGCTCGGGCGAAGGAGGAGGGGCGCCAGGTGTAGGGCTGGGCGGCTCGGGCGAGGGAGGAGGGGCGCCAGGTGTGGGGCTGGGCGGCTCGGGCGAGGGAGGAGGGGCGCCAGGTGTGGGGCTGGGCGGCTCGGGCGAAGGAGGAGGGGCGCCAGGTGTGGGGCTGGGCGGCTCGGGCGAAGGAGGAGGGGCGCCAGGTGTGGGGCTGGGCGGCTCGGGCGAAGGAGGAGGGGCGCCAGGTGTGGGGCTGGGCGGCTCGGGCGAGGGAGGAGGGGCGCCAGGTGTGGGGCTGGGCGGCTCGGGCGAGGGAGGAGGGGCGCCAGGTGTGGGGCTGGGCGGCTCGGGCGAAGGAGGAGGGGCGCCAGGTGTGGGGCTGGGCGGCTCGGGCGAAGGAGGAGGGGCGCCAGGTGTGGGGCTGGGCGGCTCGGGCGAAGGAGGAGGGGCGCCAGGTGTGGGGCTGGGCGGCTCGGGCGAAGGAGGAGGGGGCGCCAGGTGTGGGGCTGGGCGGCTCGGGCGAAGGAGGAGGGGCGCCAGGTGTGGGGCTGGGCGGCTCGGGCGAGGGAGGAGGGGCGCCAGGTGTGGGGCTGGGCGGCTCGGGCGAGGGAGGAGGGGCGCCAGGTGTGGGGCTGGGCGGCTCGGGCGAAGGAGGAGGGGCGCCAGGTGTGGGGCTGGGCGGCTCGGGCGAAGGAGGAGGGGCGCCAGGTGTGGGGCTGGGCGGCTCGGGCGAAGGAGGAGGGGCGCCAGGTGTGGGGCTGGGCGGCTCAGGCGAAGGAGGAGGGGCGCCAGGTGTGGGGCTGGGCGGCTCGGGCGAGGGAGGAGGGGCGCCAGGTGTGGGGCTGGGCGGCTCGGGCGAAGGAGGAGGGGCGCCAGGTGTGGGGCTGGGCGGCTCGGGCGAAGGAGGAGGGGCGCCAGGTGTGGGGCTGGGCGGCTCGGGCGAAGGAGGAGGGGCGCCAGGTGTGGGGCTGGGCGGCTCGGGCGAAGGAGGAGGGGCGCCAGGTGTGGGGCTGGGCGGCTCGGGCGAAGGAGGAGGGGCGCCAGGTGTAGGGCTGGGCGGCTCGGGCGAGGGAGGAGGGGCGCCAGGTGTGGGGCTGGGCGGCTCGGGCGAAGGAGGAGGGGCGCCAGGTGTGGGGCTGGGCGGCTCGGGCGAAGGAGGAGGGGGCGCCAGGTGTGGGGCTGGGCGGCTCGGGCGAGGGAGGAGGGGCGCCAGGTGTGGGGCTGGGCGGCTCGGGCGAGGGAGGAGGGGCGCCAGGTGTGGGGCTGGGCGGCTCGGGCGAGGGAGGAGGGGCGCCAGGTGTGGGGCTGGGCGGCTCGGGCGAAGGAGGAGGGGGCGCCAGGTGTGGGGCTGGGCGGCTCGGGCGAAGGAGGAGGGGCGCCAGGTGTGGGGCTGGGCGGCTCGGGCGAAGGAGGAGGGGCGCCAGGTGTGGGGCTGGGCGGCTCGGGCGAAGGAGGAGGGGCGCCAGGTGTGGGGCTGGGCGGCTCGGGCGAAGGAGGAGGGGCGCCAGGTGTGGGGCTGGGCGGCTCGGGCGAAGGAGGAGGGGCGCCAGGTGTGGGGCTGGGGCGGCTCGGACGAAGGAGGGAGGGGGCGCCAGGTGTGGGGCTGGGCGGCTCGGGCGAGGGAGGAGGGGCGCCAGGTGTGGGGCTGGGCGGCTCGGGCGAAGGAGGAGGGGCGCCAGGTGTGGGGCTTGGGCGGCTCGGGCGAAGGAGGAGGGGCGCCAGGTGTGGGGCTGGGCGGCTCGGGCGAAGGAGGAGGGGCGCCAGGTGTGGGGCTGGGCGGCTCGGGCGAAGGAGGAGGGGCGCCAGGTGTGGGGCTGGGCGGCTCGGGCGAAGGAGGAGGGGCGCCAGGTGTGGGGCTGGGCGGCTCGGGCGAGGGAGGAGGGGCGCCAGGTGTGGGGCTGGGCGGCTCGGGCGAGGGAGGAGGGGCGCCAGGTGTGGGGCTGGGGCGGCTCGGGCGAGGGAGGAGGGGCGCCAGGTGTGGGGCTGGGCGGCTCGGGGCGAGGGAGGAGGGGCGCCAGGTTGTGGGGCTGGGCGGCTCGGGCGAGGGAGGAGGGGCGCCAGGTGTGGGGCTGGGCGGCTCGGGCGAAGGAGGAGGGGCGCCAGGTGTGGGGCTGGGCGGCTCGGGCGAAGGAGGAGGGGCGCCAGGTGTGGGGCTGGGCGGCTCAGGCGAAGGAGGAGGGGCGCCAGGTGTGGGGCTGGGCGGCTCGGGCGAGGGGAGGAGGGGGCGCCAGGTGTGGGGCTGGGCGGCTCGGGCGAAGGAGGAGGGGCGCCAGGTGTGGGGCTGGGCGGCTCGGGCGAAGGAGGAGGGGCGCCAGGTGTGGGGGCTGGGCGGCTCGGGCGAAGGAAGGAGGGGCGCCAGGTGTGGGTGCTGGGCGGCTCGGGCGAAGGAGGAGGGGCGCCAGGTGTGGGGCTTGGGCGGCTCGGGCGAAGGAGGAGGGGCGCAGGTGTGGGGCTGGGCGGCTCGGGCGAGGGAGGAGGGGCGCCAGGTGTGGGGCTGGGCGGCTCGGGCGAGGGAGGAGGGCGCCAGGTGTGGGGCTGGGCGCTCGGGCGAAGGAGGAGGGGCGCCAGGTGTGGGGCTGGGGCGGCCTCGGGCGAAGGAGGAGGGGCGCCAGGTGTGGGGGCTGGGCGGCTCGGGCGACAGGATGGATGTGGGCGCCAGGTGTGGGTGGGCGGCTCGGCGAGGGAGTGAGGGTGCGCCAGGTGCTGGGCTGGGCGGCTCGGGCGAGGAAGGAGGGGCGCCAGGTGTGGGGCTGGGCGGATCGGGCGAAGGAGGAGGGGCGCCAGGTGTGGGGCTGGGCGGCTCGGGCGAGGAGGAGGGGAGCCAGGTGTGGGGCTGGGCGGCTCGGCGAGGAGAGGGGCGCCAGGGTGGGCTGGGCTCGGGCGAAGGAGGAGGGGCGCCAGGTGTGGGGCTGGGCGGCTCGGGGCGAAGGAGGAGGGGCGCCAGGTGTGGGGCTGGGTCGGCTCGGGCGAAGGAGGAGGGGCGCCAGGTGTGGTGGCTGGGCGGCTCGGGCGAAGGGAGGAGGGGCGCCAGGTGTGGGGCTGGGCGGCTCGGGCGAAGGGAGGAGGGGCGCCAGGTGTGGGGCTGGGCGGCTCGGGCGAGGGAGGAGGGGCGCCAGTTGTGGGGCGTGGGCGGCTCGGGCGAATGGAGGAGGGGCGCCAGGTGTGGGGCTGGGCGGCTCGGGGCGAAGGAGGAGGGGGGCGCCAGGTGTGGGGCTGGGCGGCTCGGGCGAAGGAGAGGGCGCCAGTGTAGGCTGGGCGGCTCAGGCGAGGGAGGAGGGGCGCCAGGTGGGGGCTGGGCGGCTCAGGCGAGGAGGAGGGCGCCAGGGTGTGGGCTGGGCGGCTCAGGCGAAGGAGGGGAAGGGAGGAGGGGCGCCAGTGTGGGGCTGGGCGGCTCGGCGAAGGAGGAGGGGCGCCCGGTGGGGGCTGGGCGGCTCGGGCGAAGGAGGAGGGGCGCCGTGCGGGGCTGGGCGGCTCGGGCGAAGGAGGAGGGGCGCCAGGTGTGGGGCTGGGCGGCCGGGCGAGCGGAGGAGGGGCGCCAGGTGTAGGGCTGGGCGGCTCAGGCGACGGAGGAGGGCGCCCGGTGTGGGGCTGGGCGGCTCAGGCGAGGAGGAGGGGCGCCGGTGTGGGCTGGGCGGCTCAGGCGACGGAGGAGGGGCGCCCAGGGTGGGGCTGGGCGGCGCGGGCGAAGGAGGAGGGGCGCCAGGCGTGGGGCTGGGCGGCTCGGGCGACGGAGGAGGGGCGCCAGGTGTGGGCGGGCGTGCTCGGCGAGGGAGGAGGGGGCGCCAGGTGTGGGCTGGGCGCGGCTCGGGAGAAGGAGGATGGCGCCAGGTGTGGGGCTGGGCGGCTCGGCGAAGGAGGAGGGGCGCAAGGGGTTTGGCTGGCGGCTCAGCGAGGGAGGAAAGGCCGCACCGGCGCAGGGCTGGGAGGCGCAGGCGACGGCGGAGCGGGGCCGGAGGCGCCGGGGCTGGGAGGCCTCAGGCGAGGTAGGAGGCGCACCCGGCGCAGGGCTGGAGGCGCAGGCGACGGCGGCGGCGGGGCTGGGAGGGCGCCGGGCTGGGCGGCTCAGGCGACGGCGGAAGGCGCACCCGCGCAGGGCTGGGAGGCGCTGGCGACGGCGGCGCGGGCTGGGAGGCGCCGGGCTGGGCGGCTCAGGCGACGGCGGAGGCGCACCCGGCGCAGGGCTGGGAGGCGCAGGCGACGGCGGCGCGGGGCTGGGAGGCGCCGGGCTGGGCGGCTCAGGCGACGGCGGAGGCGCACCCGGCGCAGGGCTGGGAGGCGCAGGCGACGGCGGCGCAGGGCTGGGAGGCCAGGCGACGGCGGCGCGGGGCTGGGAGGCGCCGGGCTGGGCGGCTCAGGCGACGGCGGAGGCGCACCCGGCGCAGGGCTGGGAGGCGCAGGCGACGGCGGCGCGGGGGCTGGGAGGCGCCGGGCTGGGCGGCTCAGGCGACGGCGGAGGCGCACACCGGCGCAGGGCTGGGAGGCGCAGGCGACGGCGGCGCGGGGCTGGGAGGGCGCCGGGCTGGGCGGCTCAGGCGACGGCGGAGGCGCACCCGGCGCAGGGCTGGGAGGCGCAGGCGACGGCGGCGCGGGGCTGGGGAGGCGCCGGGCTGGGCGGCTCAGGCGACGGCGGAGGCGCACCCGGCGCAGGGCTGGGAGGCGCAGGCGACGGCGGGCGCGGGGCTGGGAGGGCGCCGGGCTGGGCGGCTCAGGCGACGGCGGAGGCGCACCCGGCGCAGGGCTGGGAGGCGCAGGCGACGGCGGAGGCGCACCCGGCGCTGGCTGGGAGGCGCAGGCGACGGCGGCGCGGGGCTGGAGGCGCCGGGCTGGGCGGATCAGGCGACGGCGGAGGCGCACCCGGCGCAGGGCTGGGAGGCGCAGGCGAAGGCGGCGCGGGGCTGGGAGGGCGCCGGGCTGGGCGGCTCAGGCGACGGCGGAGGCGCACCCGGCGCAGGGCTGGGAGGCGCAGGCGACGGCGGCGCGGGGCTGGGAGGCGCCGGGCTGGGCGGCTCAGGCGACGGCGGAGGCGCACCCGGCGCAGGGCTGGGAGGCGCAGGCGACGGCGGCGCGGGGCTGGGAGGCGCCGGGCTGGGCGGACTCAGGGACGACAGGCGGAGGCGCCACCCGGCGCAGGGCTGGGAGGCGCAGGCGACGGCGGCGGCGGGCTGGGAGGCGCCGGGCTGGGCGGCTCAGGCGACGGCGGAGGCGCACCCGGCGCAGGGCTGGGAGGCGCAGGCGACGGCGGCGCGGGGCTGGGAGGCGCCGGGCTGGGCGGCTCAGGCGACGGCGGAGGCGCACCCGGCGCAGGGCTGGGAGGCGCAGGCGACGGCGGCGCGGGGCTGGGAGGCGCCGGGCTGGGCGGCTCAGGCGACGGCGGAGGCGCACCCGGCGCAGGGCTGGGAGGCGCAGGCGACGGCGGCGCGGGGCTGGGAGGCGCCGGGCTGGGCGGCTCAGGCGACGGCGGAGGCGCACCCGGCGCAGGGCTGGGAGGCGCAGGCGACGGCGGCGCGGGGCTGGGAGGCGCCGGGCTGGGCGGCTCAGGCGAGCGGCGGAGGCGCACCCGGCGCAGGGCTGGGAGGCGCAGGCGACGGCGGCGCGGGGCTGGGAGGCGCCGGGCTGGGCGGCTCAGGCGACGGCGGAGGCGCACCCGGCGCAGGGCTGGGAGGCGCAGGCGACGGCGGCGCGGGGCTGGGAGGCGCCGGGCTGGGCGGCTCAGGCGACGGCGGAGGCGCACCCGGCGCAGGGCTGGGAGGCGCAGGCGACGGCGGCGCGGGGCTGGGAGGCGCCGGGCTGGGCGGCTCAGGCGACGGCGGAGGCGCACCCGGCGCAGGGCTGGGAGGCGCAGGCGACGGCGGCGCGGGGCTGGGAGGCGCCGGGCTGGGCGGCTCAGGCGACGGCGGAGGCGCACCCGGCGCAGGGCTGGGAGGCGCAGGCGACGGCGGCGCGGGGCTGGGAGGCGCCGGGCTGGGCGGCTCAGGGCGACGGCGGAGGCGCACCCGGCGCAGGGCTGGGAGGCGCAGGCGACGGCGGCGCGGGGCTGGGAGGCGCCGGGCTGGGCGGCTCAGGCGACGGCGGAGGCGCACCCGGCGCAGGGCTGGGAGGCGCAGGCGACGGCGGCGCGGGGCTGGGAGGCGCCGGGCTGGGCGGCTCAGGCGACGGCGGAGGCGCACCCGGCGCAGGGCTGGGAGGCGCAGGCGACGGCGGCGCGGGGCTGGGAGGCGCCGGGCTGGGCGGCTCAGGCGACGGCGGAGGCGCACCCGGCGCAGGGCTGGGAGGCGCAGGCGACGGCGGCGCGGGGCTGGGAGGCGCCGGGCTGGGCGGCTCAGGCGACGGCGGAGGCGCACCCGGCGCAGGGCTGGGAGGCGCAGGCGACGGCGGCGCGGGGCTGGGAGGCGCCGGGCTGGGCGGCTCAGGCGACGGCGGAGGCGCACCCGGCGCAGGGCTGGGAGGCGCAGGCGACGGCGGCGCGGGGGCTGGGAGGCGCCGGGCTGGGCGGCTCAGGCGACGGCGGAGGCGCACCCGGCGCAGGGCTGGGAGGCGCAGGCGACGGCGGCGCGGGGCTGGGAGGCGCCGGGCTGGGCGGCTCAGGCGACGGCGGAGGCGCACCCGGCGCAGGGCTGGGAGGCGCAGGCGACGGCGGCGCGGGGCTGGGAGGCGCCGGGCTGGGCGGCTCAGGCGACGGCGGAGGCGCACCCGGCGCAGGGCTGGGAGGCGCAGGCGACGGCGGCGCGGGGCTGGGAGGCGCCGGGCTGGGCGGCTCAGGCGACGGCGGAGGCGCACCCGGCGCAGGGCTGGGAGGCGCAGGCGACGGCGGCGCGGGGCTGGGAGGCGCCGGGCTGGGCGGCTCAGGCGACGGCGGAGGCGCACCCGGCGCAGGGCTGGGAGGCGCAGGCGACGGCGGCGCGGGGCTGGGAGGCGCCGGGCTGGGCGGCTCAGGCGACGGCGGAGGCGCACCCGGCGCAGGGCTGGGAGGCGCAGGCGACGGCGGCGCGGGGCTGGGAGGCGCCGGGCTGGGCGGCTCAGGCGACGGCGGAGGCGCACCCGGCGCAGGGCTGGGAGGCGCAGGCGACGGCGGCGCGGGGCTGGGAGGCGCCGGGCTGGGCGGCTCAGGCGACGGCGGAGGCGCACCCGGCGCAGGGCTGGGAGGCGCAGGCGACGGCGGCGCGGGGCTGGGAGGCGCCGGGCTGGGCGGCTCAGGCGACGGCGGAGGCGCACCCGGCGCAGGGCTGGGAGGCGCAGGCGACGGCGGCGCGGGGGCTGGGAGGCGCCGGGCTGGGCGGCTCAGGCGACGGCGGAGGCGCACCCGGCGCAGGGCTGGGAGGCGCAGGCGACGGCGGCGCGGGGCTGGGAGGCGCCGGGCTGGGCGGCTCAGGGCGACGGCGGAGGCGCACCCGGCGCAGGGCTGGGAGGCGCAGGCGACGGCGGCGCGGGGCTGGGAGGCGCCGGGCTGGGCGGCTCAGGCGACGGCGGAGGCGCACCCGGCGCAGGGCTGGGAGGCGCAGGCGACGGCGGCGCGGGGCTGGGAGGCGCCGGGCTGGGCGGCTCAGGCGACGGCGGAGGCGCACCCGGCGCAGGGCTGGGAGGCGCAGGCGACGGCGGCGCGGGGCTGGGAGGCGCCGGGCTGGGCGGCTCAGGCGACGGCGGAGGCGCACCCGGCGCAGGGCTGGGAGGCGCAGGCGACGGCGGCGCGGGGCTGGGAGGCGCCGGGCTGGGCGGCTCAGGCGACGGCGGAGGCGCACCCGGCGCAGGGCTGGGAGGCGCAGGCGACGGCGGCGCGGGGCTGGGAGGCGCCGGGCTGGGCGGCTCAGGCGACGGCGGAGGCGCACCCGGCGCAGGGCTGGGAGGCGCAGGCGACGGCGGCGCGGGGCTGGGAGGCGCCGGGCTGGGCGGCTCAGGCGACGGCGGAGGCGCACCCGGCGCAGGGCTGGGAGGCGCAGGCGACGGCGGCGCGGGGCTGGGAGGCGCCGGGCTGGGCGGCTCAGGCGACGGCGGAGGCGCACCCGGCGCAGGGCTGGGAGGCGCAGGCGACGGCGGCGCGGGGCTGGGAGGCGCCGGGCTGGGCGGCTCAGGCGACGGCGGAGGCGCACCCGGCGCAGGGCTGGGAGGCGCAGGCGACGGCGGCGCGGGGCTGGGAGGCGCCGGGCTGGGCGGCTCAGGCGACGGCGGAGGCGCACCCGGCGCAGGGCTGGGAGGCGCAGGCGACGGCGGCGCGGGGCTGGGAGGCGCCGGGCTGGGCGGCTCAGGCGACGGCGGAGGCGCACCCGGCGCAGGGCTGGGAGGCGCAGGCGACGGCGGCGCGGGGCTGGGAGGCGCCGGGCTGGGCGGCTCAGGCGACGGCGGAGGCGCACCCGGCGCAGGGCTGGGAGGCGCAGGCGACGGCGGCGCGGGGCTGGGAGGCGCCGGGCTGGGCGGCTCAGGCGACGGCGGAGGCGCACCCGGCGCAGGGCTGGGAGGCGCAGGCGACGGCGGCGCGGGGCTGGGAGGCGCCGGGCTGGGCGGCTCAGGCGACGGCGGAGGCGCACCCGGCGCAGGGCTGGGAGGCGCAGGCGACGGCGGCGCGGGGCTGGGAGGCGCCGGGCTGGGCGGCTCAGGCGACGGCGGAGGCGCACCCGGCGCAGGGCTGGGAGGCGCAGGCGACGGCGGCGCGGGGCTGGGAGGCGCCGGGCTGGGCGGCTCAGGCGACGGCGGAGGCGCACCCGGCGCAGGGCTGGGAGGCGCAGGCGACGGCGGCGCGGGGCTGGGAGGCGCCGGGCTGGGCGGCTCAGGCGACGGCGGAGGCGCACCCGGCGCAGGGCTGGGAGGCGCAGGCGACGGCGGCGCGGGGCTGGGAGGCGCCGGGCTGGGCGGCTCAGGCGACGGCGGAGGCGCACCCGGCGCAGGGCTGGGAGGCGCAGGCGACGGCGGCGCGGGGCTGGGAGGCGCCGGGCTGGGCGGCTCAGGCGACGGCGGAGGCGCACCCGGCGCAGGGCTGGGAGGCGCAGGCGACGGCGGCGCGGGGCTGGGAGGCGCCGGGCTGGGCGGCTCAGGCGACGGCGGAGGCGCACCCGGCGCAGGGCTGGGAGGCGCAGGCGACGGCGGCGCGGGGCTGGGAGGCGCCGGGCTGGGCGGCTCAGGCGACGGCGGAGGCGCACCCGGCGCAGGGCTGGGAGGCGCAGGCGACGGCGGCGCGGGGCTGGGAGGCGCCGGGCTGGGCGGCTCAGGCGACGGCGGAGGCGCACCCGGCGCAGGGCTGGGAGGCGCAGGCGACGGCGGCGCGGGGCTGGGAGGCGCCGGGCTGGGCGGCTCAGGCGACGGCGGAGGCGCACCCGGCGCAGGGCTGGGAGGCGCAGGCGACGGCGGCGCGGGGCTGGGAGGCGCCGGGCTGGGCGGCTCAGGCGACGGCGGAGGCGCACCCGGCGCAGGGCTGGGAGGCGCAGGCGACGGCGGCGCGGGGCTGGGAGGCGCCGGGCTGGGCGGCTCAGGCGACGGCGGAGGCGCACCCGGCGCAGGGCTGGGAGGCGCAGGCGACGGCGGCGCGGGGCTGGGAGGCGCCGGGCTGGGCGGCTCAGGCGACGGCGGAGGCGCACCCGGCGCAGGGCTGGGAGGCGCAGGCGACGGCGGCGCGGGGCTGGGAGGCGCCGGGCTGGGCGGCTCAGGCGACGGCGGAGGCGCACCCGGCGCAGGGCTGGGAGGCGCAGGCGACGGCGGCGCGGGGCTGGGAGGCGCCGGGCTGGGCGGCTCAGGCGACGGCGGAGGCGCACCCGGCGCAGGGCTGGGAGGCGCAGGCGACGGCGGCGCGGGGCTGGGAGGCGCCGGGCTGGGCGGCTCAGGCGACGGCGGAGGCGCACCCGGCGCAGGGCTGGGAGGCGCAGGCGACGGCGGCGCGGGGCTGGGAGGCGCCGGGCTGGGCGGCTCAGGCGACGGCGGAGGCGCACCCGGCGCAGGGCTGGGAGGCGCAGGCGACGGCGGCGCGGGGCTGGGAGGCGCCGGGCTGGGCGGCTCAGGGCGACGGCGGAGGCGCACCCGGCGCAGGGCTGGGAGGCGCAGGCGACGGCGGCGCGGGGCTGGGAGGCGCCGGGCTGGGCGGCTCAGGCGACGGCGGAGGCGCACCCGGCGCAGGGCTGGGAGGCGCAGGCGACGGCGGCGCGGGGCTGGGAGGCGCCGGGCTGGGCGGCTCAGGCGACGGCGGAGGCGCACCCGGCGCAGGGCTGGGAGGCGCAGGCGACGGCGGCGCGGGGCTGGGAGGCGCCGGGCTGGGCGGCTCAGGCGACGGCGGAGGCGCACCCGGCGCAGGGCTGGGAGGCGCAGGCGACGGCGGCGCGGGGCTGGGAGGCGCCGGGCTGGGCGGCTCAGGCGACGGCGGAGGCGCACCCGGCGCAGGGCTGGGAGGCGCAGGCGACGGCGGCGCGGGGCTGGGAGGCGCCGGGCTGGGCGGCTCAGGCGACGGCGGAGGCGCACCCGGCGCAGGGCTGGGAGGCGCAGGCGACGGCGGCGCGGGGCTGGGAGGCGCCGGGCTGGGCGGCTCAGGCGACGGCGGAGGCGCACCCGGCGCAGGGCTGGGAGGCGCAGGCGACGGCGGCGCGGGGCTGGGAGGCGCCGGGCTGGGCGGCTCAGGCGACGGCGGAGGCGCACCCGGCGCAGGGCTGGGAGGCGCAGGCGACGGCGGCGCGGGGCTGGGAGGCGCCGGGCTGGGCGGCTCAGGCGACGGCGGAGGCGCACCCGGCGCAGGGCTGGGAGGCGCAGGCGACGGCGGCGCGGGGCTGGGAGGCGCCGGGCTGGGCGGCTCAGGCGACGGCGGAGGCGCACCCGGCGCAGGGCTGGGAGGCGCAGGCGACGGCGGCGCGGGGCTGGGAGGCGCCGGGCTGGGCGGCTCAGGCGACGGCGGAGGCGCACCCGGCGCAGGGCTGGGAGGCGCAGGCGACGGCGGCGCGGGGCTGGGAGGCGCCGGGCTGGGCGGCTCAGGCGACGGCGGAGGCGCACCCGGCGCAGGGCTGGGAGGCGCAGGCGACGGCGGCGCGGGGCTGGGAGGCGCCGGGCTGGGCGGCTCAGGCGACGGCGGAGGCGCACCCGGCGCAGGGCTGGGAGGCGCAGGCGACGGCGGCGCGGGGCTGGGAGGCGCCGGGCTGGGCGGCTCAGGCGACGGCGGAGGCGCACCCGGCGCAGGGCTGGGAGGCGCAGGCGACGGCGGCGCGGGGCTGGGAGGCGCCGGGCTGGGCGGCTCAGGCGACGGCGGAGGCGCACCCGGCGCAGGGCTGGGAGGCGCAGGCGACGGCGGCGCGGGGCTGGGAGGCGCCGGGCTGGGCGGCTCAGGCGACGGCGGAGGCGCACCCGGCGCAGGGCTGGGAGGCGCAGGCGACGGCGGCGCGGGGCTGGGAGGCGCCGGGCTGGGCGGCTCAGGCGACGGCGGAGGCGCACCCGGCGCAGGGCTGGGAGGCGCAGGCGACGGCGGCGCGGGGCTGGGAGGCGCCGGGCTGGGCGGCTCAGGCGACGGCGGAGGCGCACCCGGCGCAGGGCTGGGAGGCGCAGGCGACGGCGGCGCGGGGCTGGGAGGCGCCGGGCTGGGCGGCTCAGGCGACGGCGGAGGCGCACCCGGCGCAGGGCTGGGAGGCGCAGGCGACGGCGGCGCGGGGCTGGGAGGCGCCGGGCTGGGCGGCTCAGGCGACGGCGGAGGCGCACCCGGCGCAGGGCTGGGAGGCGCAGGCGACGGCGGCGCGGGGCTGGGAGGCGCCGGGCTGGGCGGCTCAGGCGACGGCGGAGGCGCACCCGGCGCAGGGCTGGGAGGCGCAGGCGACGGCGGCGCGGGGCTGGGAGGCGCCGGGCTGGGCGGCTCAGGCGACGGCGGAGGCGCACCCGGCGCAGGGCTGGGAGGCGCAGGCGACGGCGGCGCGGGCTGGGAGGCGCCGGGCTGGGCGGCTCAGGCGACGGCGGAGGCGCACCCGGCGCAGGGCTGGGAGGCGCAGGCGACGGCGGCGCGGGGCTGGGAGGCGCCGGGCTGGGCGGCTCAGGCGACGGCGGAGGCGCACCCGGCGCAGGGCTGGGAGGCGCAGGCGACGGCGGCGCGGGGCTGGGAGGCGCCGGGCTGGGCGGCTCAGGCGACGGCGGAGGCGCACCCGGCGCAGGGCTGGGAGGCGCAGGCGACGGCGGCGCGGGGCTGGGAGGCGCCGGGCTGGGCGGCTCAGGCGACGGCGGAGGCGCACCCGGCGCAGGGCTGGGAGGCGCAGGCGACGGCGGCGCGGGGCTGGGAGGCGCCGGGCTGGGCGGCTCAGGCGACGGCGGAGGCGCACCCGGCGCAGGGCTGGGAGGCGCAGGCGACGGCGGCGCGGGGCTGGGAGGCGCCGGGCTGGGCGGCTCAGGCGACGGCGGAGGCGCACCCGGCGCAGGGCTGGGAGGCGCAGGCGACGGCGGCGCGGGGCTGGGAGGCGCCGGGCTGGGCGGCTCAGGCGACGGCGGAGGCGCACCCGGCGCAGGGCTGGGAGGCGCAGGCGACGGCGGCGCGGGGCTGGGAGGCGCCGGGCTGGGCGGCTCAGGCGACGGCGGAGGCGCACCCGGCGCAGGGCTGGGAGGCGCAGGCGACGGCGGCGCGGGGCTGGGAGGCGCCGGGCTGGGCGGCTCAGGCGACGGCGGAGGCGCACCCGGCGCAGGGCTGGGAGGCGCAGGCGACGGCGGCGCGGGGCTGGGAGGCGCCGGGCTGGGCGGCTCAGGCGACGGCGGAGGCGCACCCGGCGCAGGGCTGGGAGGCGCAGGCGACGGCGGCGCGGGGCTGGGAGGCGCCGGGCTGGGCGGCTCAGGCGACGGCGGAGGCGCACCCGGCGCAGGGCTGGGAGGCGCAGGCGACGGCGGCGCGGGGCTGGGAGGCGCCGGGCTGGGCGGCTCAGGCGACGGCGGAGGCGCACCCGGCGCAGGGCTGGGAGGCGCAGGCGACGGCGGCGCGGGGCTGGGAGGCGCCGGGCTGGGCGGCTCAGGCGACGGCGGAGGCGCACCCGGCGCAGGGCTGGGAGGCGCAGGCGACGGCGGCGCGGGGCTGGGAGGCGCCGGGCTGGGCGGCTCAGGCGACGGCGGAGGCGCACCCGGCGCAGGGCTGGGAGGCGCAGGCGACGGCGGCGCGGGGCTGGGAGGCGCCGGGCTGGGCGGCTCAGGCGACGGCGGAGGCGCACCCGGCGCAGGGCTGGGAGGCGCAGGCGACGGCGGCGCGGGGGCTGGGAGGCGCCGGGCTGGGCGGCTCAGGCGACGGCGGAGGCGCACCCGGCGCAGGGCTGGGAGGCGCAGGCGACGGCGGCGCGGGGCTGGGAGGCGCCGGGCTGGGCGGCTCAGGCGACGGCGGAGGCGCACCCGGCGCAGGGCTGGGAGGCGCAGGCGACGGCGGCGCGGGGCTGGGAGGCGCCGGGCTGGGCGGCTCAGGCGACGGCGGAGGCGCACCCGGCGCAGGGCTGGGAGGCGCAGGCGACGGCGGCGCGGGGCTGGGAGGCGCCGGGCTGGGCGGCTCAGGCGACGGCGGAGGCGCACCCGGCGCAGGGCTGGGAGGCGCAGGCGACGGCGGCGCGGGGCTGGGAGGCGCCGGGCTGGGCGGCTCAGGCGACGGCGGAGGCGCACCCGGCGCAGGGCTGGGAGGCGCAGGCGACGGCGGCGCGGGGCTGGGAGGCGCCGGGCTGGGCGGCTCAGGCGACGGCGGAGGCGCACCCGGCGCAGGGCTGGGAGGCGCAGGCGACGGCGGCGCGGGGCTGGGAGGCGCCGGGCTGGGCGGCTCAGGCGACGGCGGAGGCGCACCCGGCGCAGGGCTGGGAGGCGCAGGCGACGGCGGCGCGGGGCTGGGAGGCGCCGGGCTGGGCGGCTCAGGCGACGGCGGAGGCGCACCCGGCGCAGGGCTGGGAGGCGCAGGCGACGGCGGCGCGGGGCTGGGAGGCGCCGGGCTGGGCGGCTCAGGCGACGGCGGAGGCGCACCCGGCGCAGGGCTGGGAGGCGCAGGCGACGGCGGCGCGGGGCTGGGAGGCGCCGGGCTGGGCGGCTCAGGCGACGGCGGAGGCGCACCCGGCGCAGGGCTGGGAGGCGCAGGCGACGGCGGCGCGGGGCTGGGAGGCGCCGGGCTGGGCGGCTCAGGCGACGGCGGAGGCGCACCCGGCGCAGGGCTGGGAGGCGCAGGCGACGGCGGCGCGGGGCTGGGAGGCGCCGGGCTGGGCGGCTCAGGCGACGGCGGAGGCGCACCCGGCGCAGGGCTGGGAGGCGCAGGCGACGGCGGCGCGGGGCTGGGAGGCGCCGGGCTGGGCGGCTCAGGCGACGGCGGAGGCGCACCCGGCGCAGGGCTGGGAGGCGCAGGCGACGGCGGCGCGGGGCTGGGAGGCGCCGGGCTGGGCGGCTCAGGCGACGGCGGAGGCGCACCCGGCGCAGGGCTGGGAGGCGCAGGCGACGGCGGCGCGGGGCTGGGAGGCGCCGGGCTGGGCGGCTCAGGCGACGGCGGAGGCGCACCCGGCGCAGGGCTGGGAGGCGCAGGCGACGGCGGCGCGGGGCTGGGAGGCGCCGGGCTGGGCGGCTCAGGCGACGGCGGAGGCGCACCCGGCGCAGGGCTGGGAGGCGCAGGCGACGGCGGCGCGGGGCTGGGAGGCGCCGGGCTGGGCGGCTCAGGCGACGGCGGAGGCGCACCCGGCGCAGGGCTGGGAGGCGCAGGCGACGGCGGGCGCGGGGCTGGGAGGCGCCGGGCTGGGCGGCTCGGGCGACGGCGGAGGCGCACCCGGCGCAGGGCTGGGAGGCGCAGGCGACGGCGGCGCGGGGCTGGGAGGCGCCGGGCTGGGCGGCTCAGGCGACGGCGGAGGCGCACCCGGCGCAGGGCTGGGAGGCGCAGGCGACGGCGGCGCGGGGCTGGGAGGCGCCGGGCTGGGCGGCTCAGGCGACGGCGGAGGCGCACCCGGCGCAGGGCTGGGAGGCGCAGGCGACGGCGGCGCGGGGCTGGGAGGCGCCGGGCTGGGCGGCTCAGGCGACGGCGGAGGCGCACCCGGCGCAGGGCTGGGAGGCGCAGGCGACGGCGGCGCGGGGCTGGGAGGCGCCGGGCTGGGCGGCTCAGGCGACGGCGGAGGCGCACCCGGCGCAGGGCTGGGAGGCGCAGGCGACGGCGGCGCGGGGCTGGGAGGCGCCGGGCTGGGCGGCTCAGGCGACGGCGGAGGCGCACCCGGCGCAGGGCTGGGAGGCGCAGGCGACGGCGGCGCGGGGCTGGGAGGCGCCGGGCTGGGCGGCTCAGGCGACGGCGGAGGCGCACCCGGCGCAGGGCTGGGAGGCGCAGGCGACGGCGGCGCGGGGCTGGGAGGCGCCGGGCTGGGCGGCTCAGGCGACGGCGGAGGCGCACCCGGCGCAGGGCTGGGAGGCGCAGGCGACGGCGGCGCGGGGCTGGGAGGCGCCGGGCTGGGCGGCTCAGGCGACGGCGGAGGCGCACCCGGCGCAGGGCTGGGAGGCGCAGGCGACGGCGGCGCGGGGCTGGGAGGCGCCGGGCTGGGCGGCTCAGGCGACGGCGGAGGCGCACCCGGCGCAGGGCTGGGAGGCGCAGGCGACGGCGGCGCGGGGCTGGGAGGCGCCGGGCTGGGCGGCTCAGGCGACGGCGGAGGCGCACCCGGCGCAGGGCTGGGAGGCGCAGGCGACGGCGGCGCGGGGCTGGGAGGCGCCGGGCTGGGCGGCTCAGGCGACGGCGGAGGCGCACCCGGCGCAGGGCTGGGAGGCGCAGGCGACGGCGGCGCGGGGCTGGGAGGCGCCGGGCTGGGCGGCTCGGCGACGGCGGAGGCGCACCCGGCGCAGGGCTGGGAGGCGCAGGCGACGGCGGCGCGGGGCTGGGAGGCGCCGGGCTGGGCGGCTCAGGCGACGGCGGAGGCGCACCCGGCGCAGGGCTGGGAGGCGCAGGCGACGGCGGCGCGGGGCTGGGAGGCGCCGGGCTGGGCGGCTCAGGCGACGGCGGAGGCGCACCCGGCGCAGGGCTGGGAGGCGCAGGCGACGGCGGCGCGGGGCTGGGAGGCGCCGGGCTGGGCGGCTCAGGCGACGGCGGAGGCGCACCCGGCGCAGGGCTGGGAGGCGCAGGCGACGGCGGCGCGGGGCTGGGAGGCGCCGGGCTGGGCGGCTCAGGCGACGGCGGAGGCGCACCCGGCGCAGGGCTGGGAGGCGCAGGCGACGGCGGCGCGGGGCTGGGAGGCGCCGGGCTGGGCGGCTCAGGCGACGGCGGAGGCGCACCCGGCGCAGGGCTGGGAGGCGCAGGCGACGGCGGCGCGGGGCTGGGAGGCGCCGGGCTGGGCGGCTCAGGCGACGGCGGAGGCGCACCCGGCGCAGGGCTGGGAGGCGCAGGCGACGGCGGCGCGGGGCTGGGAGGCGCCGGGCTGGGCGGCTCAGGCGACGGCGGAGGCGCACCCGGCGCAGGGCTGGGAGGCGCAGGCGACGGCGGCGCGGGGCTGGGAGGCGCCGGGCTGGGCGGCTCAGGCGACGGCGGAGGCGCACCCGGCGCAGGGCTGGGAGGCGCAGGCGACGGCGGCGCGGGGCTGGGAGGCGCCGGGCTGGGCGGCTCAGGCGACGGCGGAGGCGCACCCGGCGCAGGGCTGGGAGGCGCAGGCGACGGCGGCGCGGGGCTGGGAGGCGCCGGGCTGGGCGGCTCAGGCGACGGCGGAGGCGCACCCGGCGCAGGGCTGGGAGGCGCAGGCGACGGCGGCGCGGGGCTGGGAGGCGCCGGGCTGGGCGGCTCAGGCGACGGCGGAGGCGCACCCGGCGCAGGGCTGGGAGGCGCAGGCGACGGCGGCGCGGGGCTGGGAGGCGCCGGGCTGGGCGGCTCAGGCGACGGCGGAGGCGCACCCGGCGCAGGGCTGGGAGGCGCAGGCGACGGCGGCGCGGGGCTGGGAGGCGCCGGGCTGGGCGGCTCAGGCGACGGCGGAGGCGCACCCGGCGCAGGGCTGGGAGGCGCAGGCGACGGCGGCGCGGGGCTGGGAGGCGCCGGGCTAGGCGGCTCAGGCGACGGCGGAGGCGCACCCGGCGCAGGGCTGGGAGGCGCAGGCGACGGCGGCGCGGGGCTGGGAGGCGCCGGGCTGGGCGGCTCAGGCGACGGCGGAGGCGCACCCGGCGCAGGGCTGGGAGGCGCAGGCGACGGCGGCGCGGGGCTGGGAGGACTCGGAGACGGAGGCGTTGGGCTGGGAGGCGCAGGCGACGGCGGCGCGGGGCTGGGAGGACTCGGAGACGGAGGCGTTGGGCTGGGAGGCGCAGGCGACGGCGGCGCGGGGTTGGGAGGACTCGGAGACGGAGGCGTTGGGCTGGGAGGCGCGGGCGACGGCGGGCTTAAGCTGACCGTTGATGGCGGCAAAGGCGGAGAGGGTGGGGCGCAGGGTTTGCATGACAAGTAGAAATCACCCAGGCCAAACCAGGAGTTCGCTGTGCCCCCCACCGAGGTACAGAGCTCGGGGAACTGGTTTATGTTCTTGGTCATGTAATCCCATGACAGGAAAGCCGTCTCGCCCTGTAGCATTAATATGTAGGGTATGCATTGTTTGTCCAGGCCGATAATTATTTTTGGCCCAAATTTTGGATTGAGCTGTCGAGTGTGCAAGGGCATTTGCGGCTCAAGCAAGTGTGCACGCTTTTTTACTTCTAAAGAGGAGTGCAGTTATAGTGAGGTTGCACCTGGCCTGGGTCCGGCCCCATCACACCCGGCCCCATCGACGATGGTAACTCACCGCCACGCCGGTCTTGATGATTATGAAAAAACGCTTGCGGTCACAGCTGTCTGGTGTGAGGCCCAAGCTGACGTACGAAATTACAATACTGAAAGTTCCAACGTTGCCGGTCATGGGGACGTGGTTGAAGGTTGCGCCGAGCTGATTGGGGCGGGAGCAGCCTGGAGCCTGCGGGTCGCCATCAATACATAATCGAAAGGGTGGGGTCAGTTACCAGCCCAAGCTCATCCAAATCACCAAATCCATGCGTGTGCGTCAGTGCGGCGGGCCCTACGCTGGACAACGCCCGGGGCTAGACAGGACAGGGCGCGCACGCCGAGGAAAGTTGCCCCGGAAAGTTGCGTGGTGGTGTGTGTGTGTGTGTGGGGGGGGGGGGTAGTTGTCTCCAATTCCCAGATGGGGGGGCAGGCAGGCAGCCAGCAGACAGGGAAGTTGCGGGGCGGTGGGGGAACCCGCAGCGTCGCACATGCCGCACATGCCCCCCCCATGCACTGACGCACACGCATTGGTTTGGTTATGTTGGATGTAGCTTGGGATGGTATTCACACACACACACACACACACCATACCCCCGTGTGCTGTGCGCGAGCCGAGCCTGGGTGGCATACTGGCCCCTCCCCTTGAACTGGTGTCTGGGGTGTGGGCGGCGGCTGCCTGTGGTGTGGGTTTTTACTGCGGTGCTAGCATTTGCCTGGGCGTCGCCGGACTATACGCGGCGTACCTGGTTTTGCGTCTGGTGCTGTAGACAGCGCTTTGTGCGCAGACACGGTTTGCTACACTTTGTGGGGCTTTGGCGGGCTTACGCTTGGCTTCGACTTGCGAGGTTAGCAGCTGATTTGGTTTGGGTTCACTCGGTCGGTTGCTTTGGGTTCTGTAATGAACTACCCCGCCCCCCGCCCTTCTCCTTGCAGCGCTTCTGTTTCCCTACGGGATTGGTTCACAGTACCCCCCCCCCCCCACACACACACACCGACATCACAATATGGCTTGCTGCCTCGCACCGCCGGAAATCAATCAGGCATGTCCGCACTAAGCTCTTGTCGAGATCCTGTCACCAACAGGTAATCGCCTCCGGCCTGACAGCCCCGCACTCCGTGTCCCGCCCCCCGTGCCCGCCGCACCCACATCGATGGCGGCGCCCAGCGAGCCGAGGTCGGTGTACAGCTGCCACAGCGCGTCATCGGTGGACCAGAAGGGCGAGCTGGGGAAGTCGGGCGAGGGGATCCGCACCATCGTGAAGGTGATGTACCCGGGGGACGGCGTGTTGGGGTACAGCGTGGCCGTGCCCACCAGCTGCTGGTCCGCGCCCGCATACACGGGCCCTGTGATGAAGGGCACGGGGTTGCCCGTCGCGCTGTCGTACAGGACGGTGTTGGGGCAGGGCGCGCAGGGGGGCTCGGGCGGCCTGGGTGCGGGGCTGGGCGGAGCTGGGCTGGGTGGCCGCAAACTGGTTGGCGCAGGGCTGGGAGGGGCGGGGCTGGGGGGGCGAGGGCTAGGGGGCGAAGGGCTGGGCGGCGCAGGAGGCAAAGGGCTTGGCGGGCGCGGACTGGGAGGCGCAGGGCTAGGTGGTCGCGGGCTTGGGGGCCGCGGGCTGGGCGGTGCCGGGCTGGGAGGCGACGGGGACGGTACTGCGGTTGGCGAAGGGGAGGGAGGCGACGGACTGGGCGGCGATGGGCTGGGCGGGGACGGGCTGGGCGGAAGTGGTGGGGAGGGCGGGCTGGCGCAAGGTTGGCACCCCATGTAGAAATCACCCAGGCCGAACCAGGAGTTCGCTGTGCCCCCCACCGAGGTACAGAGCTCGGGGAACTGGTTAATGTTCTTGGTCATGTAATCCCATGACAGGAACGCCGTCTCGCCCTGATGTTAACACGAGGCATCCAAGAGGTGGAAGGGAGGTGTTCGTGAACAGCGTGTGGCGACCGCTGATGTGTACGAGCATGGATGATGCCCCCGCGCCTGGGCCTTGAGAGCGCCAACCCCATGCGTGTCAGAGTCCCACAGACCGCAGTGTCAGATGGAACTCACCGCCACGCCGGTCTTGATGATGATGAAGAACCGCTTACGGTCACAACTGCCAAGCGTTAGCCCCAATCTGGAATATGGGATGATAAAGCTGAAGGTGCCAATGTTGCCGGTCATGGGGACGTGGTTGAAGGTAGCGCCGAGCTGGTTGGGGCGGGAGCAGCCCGGAGCCTGCGGGTACACACGAAGCGGGTGCGGGTTGTGCGAAGTCACGAAGAGCGGAAGGAGCGGGGGTGGAAAGGAGAGGGAGGGGGGGCAGGAGAGGCTACACAGGGTGAGCCAGCAGATGATGTCACCGTCGCGGCCAGGAGCGAGGCTAGCGCGTGGCGCGTTGACACATGCGGTGTGTGTGTGTGTGTGTGTGTGTGTGTGTGTGTGTGTGTGTGTGTGTGTGTGTGTGTGTGTGTGTGTGTGTGTGTGTGTGTGTGTGTGTGTGTGTGTGTGTGTGTGTGTGTGTCAGCAGCCCGAACAACCTCAGCCGCTCAGCGCGCGCACACACATACGCTCTGGTGCACTGCAGTCGTTTGTGCCTTCTTTGTGCTGTCTAACACACACACACACACACACACACACACACACACACACACACACACACACACACACACACACACACGAGAGCCTGGAGCGCCCGTTGTTTGCTGGTTGTCCCGAGTACTCGATCACGAGACTCGATCAGTCAACCGTGGAAACCGTAGTTACACACACACACACACACACACACACACACACACACACACACACACACACACACACACACACACACACACACACACACACACACATCCCGACCCTGATGAGGTCCCACCCACACAGCTGACGCCACCGCCGCCGGGAGTCACCCCTGTCCAGCTTGTGTGTGCTCGCGCGGTCGCGGACTTCTGGTCGCGGCTGATGCAGTTCGCACAGCTGGGCGTGCCCCGCAAGGGCTGGGATGACGTGGACGCCACCCACCCCATGCTGGCGGTGGTGGGTGGTGAACTGCTGTGCGCGCTGCCGCAAGCTGTGGAACTGGAGTTCGAGATGGAGGCTTGAGAGGGAACAGCCCTAACTAGAAGCGCAAGAGCGCTTGGTAGAGCCGCCAATGAGTTGGCGTGTGAGAAGGCCCAGCGGGCAGGGTTCGGGAAAGCAGGCAGGCACGGGTACTGGGGCCAGGGTGAGAGGGGCTGTGGGGGCTGAGGGTGTTAGCGAGTTGGGTGCTGGAGCACCTCGGGCCTCTCGGCCTGGACCGGCCTAGTGGCCAAGACGCGTTTGTGGCTGCCCGTAGGCATAGTCTGCCCTGGCGTCGAGTGCTGGTTAGGTTGAGGTCTTGGTCGTGTTAGGCTGCGAGGGTCGCAGGACTCAGCCCCGCAGCCTATGGGTGTCTTGTTGAGCGTGCGTGTGCGTGCGTGTGCGTGTGTGCGCGTGTGCGTGCGGTGGTGGGTGTTAGCTGGTGTGCTCTGGTGTGCCTTGCCGTTGCCTAGAGGTGGTTAGCCCGCTGGGCCCTGCGGCGTTTTGGTCAGGAGTAACCCAGCTGAGGTTACTGGTGTGGCCCGGGGTTGGTGCGTTCTCTCCGGTGGACTCCAGAGCAGGATGCGCTCTGGGCAGGAGAGGCGCGTGGTAGCAGCAACGAGAGCCTGGAGTGCCCGTTGTTTGCTGGTTGTCCCGAGTACTCGATCACGAGACTCGATCAGTCAACCGTGGAAACCGTAGTTACACACACACACACACACACACACACACACACACACACACACACTGCATGGCATGCAGCGCGGCTCGTGCGCGCGTGGTGGCAAAGGCGCTGATGGGCACCGCTATGCAAAGCATCTCGTGCTGCACTCCCTGCCCAGCTCCTGTCGTCAAAAGCCGCCGGCCTGACGGCAGCCCCGCCCCCCGTGCACGCCGCACCCACATCGATGGCGGCGCCCAGCGAACCGAGGTCGGTGTACAGCTGCCACAGCGCGTCGTCGGTGGACCAGAAGGGCGAGTTGGGGAAGTCGGGCGAGGGGATCCGCACGAGCGTGAATGTCATGTAGCCCCCAGGCGGCGAGTTGATGGTGAGCGTGGCCGTTCCCACCAGCTGCTGGTCCGCGCCCGCGTACACGGGTCCGGTGATGGTCCCGTGCGGCACGGGGCTGCCCGTCGCGCTGTCGTACAGGACAGCGCCCTGGCAGGGCTGGGGCACGTAGTTCAGGAGCGACCTGCCGTGCGGGGTTGCCGCGCCGGCAGCTTCGTGTGGGACCACGACGGCGGCGGCACTGCCTGCACCTGGGAGCAGCCGGGCGGCTGCCGGGCGCCGCACGCCCAGCGTGAGCGAGACCTCGCCCGGCACGGCGCCGGGGGCACGGCAGCCCCAGGCGCTCCGGCCGCAGGTGGCGGACACGGCGCCGTCGATGTTGAACGGGGCTTCGCCTGCAGCGCGGCGGTTGTTTGGGGTCAGGCATGTTAGTTGTTTATGGTGAAGAGGGGGAAGCGAGGCACAGGGGTGGAGTGTGTGTTGCCTGGTGAGAGACGTGCATTGCCAGGGACGCAGCGCGACCGCGCAACAATAGCAGGACCGGCGGTGGAGTGGTGGCGAAGGTAGGGGCGCCCCTGGGAGAGATCTTGGATGGCGAGACGCGGATGCAGGCACTGCCCAGCTCCGCACGCTCGCACGTCCGCACGCACGCACCTTCAGGGCAGCCCAGCCCCTTGCCTAGCAGCATGGTAAACACAACGTGCGTGTCTTGCGCTTCAGGCGAGCTCCAACGAGCCCACTGGCAGAACTCGCCTGCGCATTCGTCATGCACTTTCATATCTGAGTGTTGGTTCACGGACATTCGCGGAAGTCGGGCTGTAATAACACCTAGTGGGTTAGTACCACCGTACTGGTGCAAGGCGGCAATGTTGAATACGCTCAAACCAGCCAAGATGAATGGCAAAGTGTAGCGGAAGCTATAGAAGCGGTTCAAGGGGTTGGGATTTCACGGCCCCGTCGCACATCAGAGGACACATAGATAGGAGGCTGCGCAACACCACCTGACGCCACTCACCTCCCTCCCTATGTGCCCAGGATGCGCTCACGCCCGTGCTGCCGGGCGCAGCTGGCGCTCCTGGCCCCGAGTACCACTGTGTCAGCCGGTCGGCGGCGCACACGTGGCGAACGTCCGCAAGGGCCGCATGACACGCTCCATCATCCCGGCCGGGCGCCGCGTAGCTACTCAGGCACACCCTGCAGTAGGTAGCTTGTCTTGACGCCCGGCCACCTTCGATGTGCGTCTCGCAGCTATCTTCATGTGTGATGAGTGCCAAGCACCTGAAGCGAGTGATGAAGCACATAAGGCACGTGCGTGGCGAGTAAATTGGCCGCAAGTTAAGCCGCAACTTTTGGCGGGAGCCGTGGTAGGGCTCGTCCCGGGTGGTTGGCCGTGGCGTTGGCCTGCTTTGTTCATCGAGCCAGCAGGCCATCACCCGCGCTTACTTCCCTGGCGTGCAGCGCAGCGCCACCCACTAGACTGCCAGGTGCGCAGCGCCAAAACCACACCAGGGCAGGGGACGGGCCTCGATCGAGTCGGACCGGCGGTTAGCGTCAGAAGTCCCATATGAACAGACACGGAGCCCTTCGCCACAGAAAGGGCAATTTGTGCGCCCCTACGTACTGCTTCACGCGTCAGCGCGCACATTGCGAGAATGCACGCGCCGCGCGGCCATCCTACCCTCCACCCTGTGCAACCAAGCACCGCGCTACCCCGCGTCTTACCTGCGAGCTGCATCCGACCAGCTTCGAAAGGGGCTGCGTGCACCGGCGATGCCACGAATTGAAGCCGCGCCGGAATCTGAAGCTGCGCCGGATGCCGAAAGTCCCGCAAGCAACAGGACTAGAACCACGGACTGCATTATGTTGGACGAACGTGCCTCATTGACACACAAGGCGAGGCCAGGAAAGGCGCAAGCGAGGGACTGCGCAAGGAAATGACCTTGTTGAGGTGGGCCCTGAGGTGGCCCTTTCTGTATTCAGGTGCGTCGTGTATCCTACTTATATCGCTGCGAATCGGCCCGAAGCCATGTTGCGATGTGGCTGGCGTCTAAGAAGGACCTGTTGTAACTTGCGATCCACCGGCAGGCAGTTGGGCTCCACGCGCGTCCGCTGTTCCGGGCGGGCGCTAGCTATATCTCAACATAATATTCAATTGTCTGTATCGACGTGATGTATGCCACGGTCGGCGGTGGATTTCTCGAAAGGTTATTGACGATTTGGTTTTTGCCTGACGAGCGCCTTGGCGGTGTTTCCGCAGCTGAATGTGCTTACCCACCGATTGCTGCGTTGTTTGCTTTACCATGATGAGCTGAAAGGATATTGGGAAGCAGGACTAGAGGACAAGGGTCAGCGGTCAGAAGTAACCTCCCAGCTGCCGAGTTTTGGCCCTGCGTCGTCCCGGTTGCGTAAGGCCAGACGCAGGCGAGTCATGCCGCAAAATCACAGGCGACACCGGGCTGAGTGCCCAGCGATGTCCCGGATTTATCACATGCGCGTCCGAGGCTACTTCTGGACACAAGCACTGGGCGTTCGATGCGAACCTTTGCGAACCCGTCAGCTGTGCCAACCGCCGGCGGCCTTGTGGCCGGGAACAGATTGCATTGGTTACAGGAGGGACCTGCTGACGCAGCTCACGAGCCAGCGAGCACGTACTAGTACGGACGCCCTGCTCCAGACCTCAGGGGCGCGCCACCTGCAGCGCCGACAGCCTACTCTGCGCCTTGGGCTAATAGGCCTTGCTCCCATGGGAGCGCCACCATCTTCTAAACTCAATCTCCTTCCTCTTCAACTGTAATGAAAGTCGGCTTATTGATCCACATACTCCCGTCTTCCCTTCTTTCAATCCAAGGGTGGCCTGGTGGGATTTCGTCCCACCCCCTTGGCTTGATGCCCAGGCTCACATACGTCTGCAAACGCTCCCAAAAGTCTGCTATAACTTGCGTTTTAACCCTGCTAATCGCTGTTTCTTCTACCTTGCCTTGTTCCCCTCTGGAGGCAAACAATAGCCTCCTACCGTACCGGGAACAGGCCTCACTCACGCCTGGGGTGGTTCACTGTTTCCCCCTGCGCCCACGAACCTCTTCTGTCCTGTCCCCCTGCCCTGCCCCCATGAAACCACTGAATCAGCCGGCCGTATTCCGCTCGCTGTTCCCTGGCTTGCAACCTTGGTTCCTTGCGTCTGCTGTGCCAGTCGCGTCCAGGTACCGTATTAGCTAAGGTATTAGTTGGACGCAGCCTCCTCATCCTGATCCACCCCTAGACTCCCAGAGCCACGCCAAGAGCGCCCATTGCGGCGCGTGCGCCAGGCCACGGCGCCGCGGTCGCCATACACAGTCTTGATGGTAGGGGTCGCCAAGCTATTGCCACGGCCCAATCCTCCGCAAGACCGTTGCGCTGCTGAATTCCCTCATATTTCTACTCAGAATATGCACGCACAGGCTTGCGCGAGCCTGTTTCCTCGCCGCCGCGGAGGTCGGGCCTTGCCCACCGCTCGCGACATACAACGTGTGAGCTTCCGTGTCGGTTAAAAGCTGCGTGTGCGCAACCCTCGAGGAATGGTACCGAAGGGCAACCGCACGCGCACAGACCAAGTGCGCTGGGCACGTGCGGGGACCTCAAAGTGACGCATGATACCCCATCGTCAACTCCAGCGCGCACCTGCTGGAGAGTGAGGTGCGGCCAGCATCCACGAAGCTGCTCGCGAGTCCATCGAGTTCGGGACCATGGCTTTTCAGCGAGGCCGGGAAAGTTGTTCTGCTTGGGCACGAGGCCAGGAAGCCGCCTCAGGCTCATTTAGGCTATGCGTCCGCATCATGACCGCCGCAATCGCCTGGCGGAGCGGCAAGCGAGCCAAGGACTAACACATTTATCTGCGGCTGCAGTTGTTAAACGAAGTGCTTTCTACAGTTGTTGCCTCTGAGTGGCTCTGACTCCGCTCTGCGCCAGGGGCGCCGTATTACTACCCAGGCGGATTCCCTGAGAAAGCCATGGCACAAGCCCCAGCCATATGGCATTCCTGACTACCCAGGCGGATTCCTGATGGCTGCTGCGCCCGGCCCATTTCGAGGCTCAAAGACACATGCCAAAGACACTCCAAAACAAGGTTACACGATAGCGGAAGCCAGGTTCCAGGCTCCAGGCTCCAAGCGCACCTGTAGGTGCACGGTCGTGTGTTCAGCGGGTATACATCTGTCTCTTTTGCATAAACACAGCAGTAGGCTGGCCACCCCACCACCAGACCTCTCACCTTCCACTACTTGGACCGGGGCAGGACGGTCAGCTTGCCGGTCCCCTCTGCGTCCGCGTTGCCGCCCCTGGCACGCACGGCCGCCCGCAACTGCTCCTCGTTCTCCACCTTGCCCCAGCCGAACCGCTTTAGGACGCGGTAGCGCTCGGCGGCGGACTCGTTCACCGCCGCCGCCAGGTTCCTCTTGATGGTGTTGGGGTCGCCGCTGCTCAGCTGGGGCCGGCGGCGGCATGCCCTGTGATGGGGGTTGGTCAGCCGCCCACCCCCGCCAGCGAGCAGCCGAAGTAGACCAGCAGCCAGCACGTCGCGCACTGGTCCTCGCTCTCCCTCGGGGGCTGCTGGTCGGCTTGCAGCAGCCATCGGCTCTGGCGGGCGGTGCGCGGGCTTGGCCACAGACTCGGGCTCGCGGCGCAGCTGGGCCATCGCCTTGCCGAGCTGGTCGAAGTGGTCATAGCACCAGCGGACTGCCGTGGAGCCGGTCGTCCAGGTGGTTGGATGTTTGGATGTTTGGGTTTTTACAATAGGATTTCCGCGCAAAACAGAAGTCTGGCTTTTGATGCACTAGTCGACGAGGCACGGGAGGCATGGGCGAATCCAATGGGAGACGGGTGGTGCGCGCGGCTGTTCCGTTTTGTGGCGGCACAGGGTGTCGACGCGTGGCATTGGCCAGGCACACACGAGTCCAGAGAGGAGTGGAGGGCAAGCACGGTCCTACCCGATGGACCTATCTTATCTACCTTCAGGGGCCATTTGACGAGGGCGTGGGAGCACGAGAGGCTGGTAGCGGACCCGCACGCATTCCCCTCAGACGGCAAGCAACCCGGCATACACATGTGCAAACACAAGCATTGGATGGGGCTAAGCGCACTAGGGTCCGCGCCGCCGACCCTGCACGAACACAGTAGAGCATTCATACCGGTTGCACAGCATAAGCTTTTGATGAGATTCCGTCTATGTTGCTGGCCAATCACCGCGAACCGTGCCTGGGAGAGGCCTAGGGAGGAGAGGACGTGCCCACTATGTACGGCCAATGAGGTGGAGGATGAGCACCACGTCCTGATGCAATGTGCTGCCTACACCGAGTTACGAGCGTGCAGTGGCCTAGACTTTAGCCTAAGCATGCGCGAAGTGATGCTGAAATCTGAGCCTGTCAAGTTAGCTGCATTACTCAGCTCCATCTGGGAGCATAGAAGTAGGGAAGTCCCCCTTGCAAGGGGAGAACAATAAATAGGACAATCATGCACTGGCGTTATAAGGGTCACCCCGGCCCGGGCCTCCGGTTTACACGCAGCAGGAAGGCACGCAAGAACGTGCGCACCACTCTGTAACCACACACACACAGGTGGTCACCAATGGCTTTTCCGCTCGCTTGATGGGCGCGAGCATCTTCTTGTTGACGCCGAAGTGGTGCAGGCTCAGCTCGTAGCTAGCGGCTGGCGAGCTGCCTGATGTAGTTGGGCTTGGATAGCTGCGCGCCAGTGGCAGTCGGCACGCCCAGCTGCGCGCGCTGACCCGCCCGCTGCCGCCGTTGCCTGTGCGCCAGCTGCCCCGACCCTCCAGCCGCCGCCGCCGCCAGCCGCCGCTGCCTGCACATACAGCTGCTGCCACCTGCGCAGCCGCCGCGGCCGGCTCCTGTACAGAACTAGGCTGGACAGTGAGTGAGTGAGTATTACAGGTGGTCCCTTCTCGGGTTCTCGGGTCACTCCCCTGACCATCACAACTGGCGAAGTTTGCTAGCCGTACGCATGTCACTGAGCGCAGAGATGTGTTTCATAGGCAGGTTCGATGTCAATTCAGTAGTAGGACTAGCAGGCGCATCACCTAATCAGAGCGGTGGCGCCCAATGCTGTTCAACAGGCAGAAAAGTAGGCACATACAGAGGAACCCGTTGAAACCAGAGCCCCAACTAGCCTGAATTGCGATCGGCCCCTCATCAATCCTGCCCACGGTTGCATGCAACCCACCCCATCTCAAACGCACAAACGTGGCTATAACACTACTCGCATTTCCGTGTTTGGTCAAGTCAGATAGTCGTAAGCGCAGCATCACAGACTGGTAGTGTTTGGTTTCAGACAGTTCAGGAATCACATGTCGTCAAGGCCACACACATCCGGAATGGCCACTTCCATCCGGTCACCACACACACGCAGGAAGGGGTGTGTGTCGGACACGTTCAGCCAGGCCTTATCCCGCCGGCGCCGTGGCAGTCCAAGCGACAGGCGTAGGTTGGACAGAACTAGGCGGGACAGGCTTTAGGGTGGACCAGGGACAGGACTAGGCTGGACAGGTTCGCCGCGCCGGAGCCCAAAGTCCCGCAAGCAACAGGACTAGAACCACGGACTGCATTATGTTGGACGAACGTCCCTCATTGACACACAAGGCGAGGCCAGGAAAGGCGCAAGCGAGGGACTGCGCAAGGAAATGACCTTGGCCCTGA
Source organism: Chlamydomonas incerta (assembly GCA_016834605.1). Classification (NCBI taxonomy): domain Eukaryota; kingdom Viridiplantae; phylum Chlorophyta; class Chlorophyceae; order Chlamydomonadales; family Chlamydomonadaceae; genus Chlamydomonas; species Chlamydomonas incerta. Next base: position 885,451 of record JAEHOC010000037.1, read on the forward strand.
CTCGGTGGCCCTTTCTGTATTCAGGTGCGTCGTGTATCCTACTTATGATCGCCGTGAATCGGCCCGAAGCCATATTGCGATGTGGCTGGCGTCTAAGAAGGACCTGTTGTAACTTGCGATTCACCGGCAGGCAGTTGGGCTCCACGCGCGTCCGCTGTTCCGGGCGGGCGCTAGCTATATCTCAACATAATATTCAATTGTCTGTATCGACGTGATGTATGCCACGGTCGGCGGTGGATTTCTCGAAAGGTTATTGACGATTTGGTTTTTGCCTGACGAGCGCCCTTGCGAGCGCCTTGGCGGTGTTTCCGCAGCTGAATGTGCTTACCCGCAGATTGCTGCGTTGTTTGCTTTACCTTGATGAGCTGAAAGGATATTGGGAAGGCGGAGCACTAGAGGCAAACGGCGTGGGACAGGCGGCGCTCCGACATCTTCCCAGCTGCCGAGTTTTGGCCCTGCGTCGTCCCGGTTGCGTAAGGCCAGACGCAGGCGAGTCGTGCCGCAAAAATCACAGGCGACACCGGGCTGAGCGCCCAGCGATGTCCCGGATTTGTCACTTGCGCTTTCGAGGCTACTTCTGGACACTAGCACTGGGTGCTCGAACCCTTGCGAACCCGTTAGTCAGCTAGTCAACCGCCGGGGCCTTGCGGCCCTCGCGCCTAGGGGGTTTCCCCCTGCCCTGCCCCCCTGCCCTGCTAGAAGAAAAGCGTTTTTTGGGGGGCAAGGGGAAACCCCTGGTGTTTGGGGTCGGGAGGGGGGTGGAGCGTGGGAAAGAATAATGAGAAGGGAAGGAAGTGCATAGAAGTATCAGGGATGCGTATGGGGGAACGCGTTGGGGAGCCTGAATCCCACCCCTCACGTCCACGTCATCCTGACCCACCCCTCACGTCCACGATCTTTGCCCTGACCCCATGAAACCACTGAATCAGCCGGCCGTATCCCGCTGTTCCCTGGCTTGCAGCCTTGGTTCATTGCGTCGCTTTGGAGCAGTTGCGTTCGCCCACGAAGCTTGCGCATGCGTCTGTGCCAGTCGCGCCCAGCTATTAGTTGGACGCAGCCCCTTCATCCTGACCCACCCCCAGACTCCCAGAGCCACGCCCAGAGCGCCCATCGCGGCGCGTGCGCCAGCCCTCGGCGCCGCGGTTGCCAACACAGCCTTGATGGCTGGGGTCACCAAGCTTGCCACGGCCCAATCCTCCGCAAGCCCGTTGCGCTGCTGAGGGGCCCCGTCGGCAAGTTGCGTGGGCACAGGTGAGACAACCGTAAATCACATTTGTGCACGTTACGTTTTGTGCCGCGTTGTCAGTGTCGGGGCCGCAAAATCTGGGGCCAAGCATGCAATCGTGCAAAGTACGGTAACCGTTGGTGATGGCCATCAAACGGCACTGACCTGAGAACACCTGAGTTGTACACGCCCGAGGGTGGACACCCCCGCGCTGGTGGTCCTGCCTCCGCACGTCCTGCACACACGAGCTCTAGCGCCTACCTAGCTCAAAACTCATGACTACCTGCGATTGTCATCTTCCGCAATGACTGCCTCCTACCCCACTCATCCCAGCTACACCATTCCAACTACGTCCGTCCTCCCGCGCGCACCCGCTCACGTCCAGTCCCCGACCTGCCTTACGCAGACCTGACTGCCGCGCTGCCCTGGGCCTCTTCCTTCTTCCTTAGCATAGATATGATACCTAAACTGCGAGTCCCTGCCACTGCATCTACACCTAACCTGTGTGACCTGCACCCTGTCGTCCGTTCACGCATCGCGTCAATGCCCCAGATCGCTGCAACCAGACCGCTATGTGCTCGGTTAAGAGCCCAACCCATGTGGACAGCCAGTAGCCCCACGCGCGCGCAGTCGTCGCTGCTCCATCGAGCCGGAAGCCTAGGGTGTGCTCGCGGGCAGACCGGGGGCACGCGCACCGCCCGGCGCGCCACCCGGGTGCGGCAGCCCGGAGCTGCTGCCAGCGTCAACGCAACTGCTAGCCCGGCCGCTGCCCGGCGAGCTCGCGCCCATGGGGATTACCATATGTGCCGCACCCTGCACAGCCGGCTCGCGCCCGTCCCCTGGCAGCGCGGAAATGAACGGCGGCGGCTGGCTGCAGCCTGGAGGCTGCTGTGGCCTGCGCGCCCGGTGCGGCGATCCTGCTGCATCAGCAGCCGCCGCTCCCAGCCCCGGGCCCCCTGCCGCCGGTGTGGCGTCTGCGCGCCCAGGCCCTAGGGCGCCGGCCCTGGCCCTGGCACCAGCGCCGGCTGCGTCTGCGTCAGCGCCAGAGAAGCGGCTGGGCCCTAACCCACTATGCGCCCGGCTGCCGTGCAGACTGCTGCTGGTGCAGCCGCCGCCGCCAGCGCCGCCGGGCCCCGCACTGCTGCATCGCAGCAGGACGGCCGTGGGTGGTCGGGAGTTGCACAGCCCTGCAGGCGCCGGTAGCAACGAGGCCGGCGGCGGCGGAATGCCCACCACCTGCCCGGTGCCGCCTGCTGACCACGCCCGCAGCAACGGCGGCGGGTGCTGTGCGGCCGCGGGCTGCAGCGACCCGGGCGTCCCCGCATGCGCGTGCAGGCGCGGCGGGAATGCGGGCGGCGGGACAGCGCGCGGGCTGGACACCGCCGGCACAACCCTGGCCGCTGCAGCCGCCGAAGCAGCCGCCCCGGCGTCCTCGCCGCCCGGCAGCGCAACCAGCGTTGCCGCCTCTCCTACGAAAGGCGCTGCGGCCGCCGCCGGCGGGCCTGGCCGTGCTCCACCGAGCCTACTGCCTGCTGCTGCGTTGCTGGTCACGGCGCAGCCGCTTGCGCCGCTGGTGCCGGTGCTGTTGGCGCTCCCGCTCCCGCTGCCGGGCCGAAGCCAGCCCATCACGGCCCACGCGTTCGCAGCCAAGCTCCAGGCGGCGGACGCAGACCCCTCGGCCGCCTCCGCTACAGCCATGCCGCCACCGCCGCCGCCGCCGCCGCCAGCGCCCGCACCCCCACCAGCGCCAGACGCGCTCCGCGACAGCATCGTCGGACCCGCCGCTGGCGGCGGCGGCGGCAACCGCCCGCCCGCACCAATGCCACCACCGCCGATGGCCGCAGCAGCTCGCGGGGACGCCGGCGCCGGCAGCTGCGCCTGTGACGGCGCCGGCGCCGGCGACCCGCTTCCGGATGCGCTGCCACCCAGCACGCCCCCGCCCCGCGCGATGGCGGTGCTGGTGCGTGACGGCGGTGGGTGCGGCACGTACGCCCCGGCCAAGCCGTCGCCGCCGCCGCCGCCGCCGCCGCCACCGGTGCCGCTCGCCGCCGCCGCCGCAGCCGCCGTGATCAGCACCGCCGTCGCCGACGCCCCGCCGATGCTGGCGTCCCTGCTGGCTGCTGCGGCCGCCGCCGCCGGGCTGTCCGGCGAGATGCCGGCGGCACGTGGCCGCAGCGGGCTGGGCACGGCCGATGCAGAGATCGACGGCGCCGCAGAGCCCGAGCCAGCTGGGGTGGGCGAGCTGCCCCCGCCCGACCCGTGCCCCAGGCTGCGCTGCCGCCCAAACACGGCTGCCATCAGGCCGCTAAAGCGCGAGCTGCCCCGCCTGGCCTCGCCGCCTGACCCACTCCGGAACGGAAGAAAGCTCGTGCTGCGGCCGCTGGCGGCGGCACCGGCGCCGGCGCCCCCGCCGCTGCCGGTGCTCGCGTGGCGGCTGCCGGCACCGCCGCCGCGAATGGCGGCGGCGGCCGCGGTCCCCGCCGACGCCATGCGCTCGGGCAGCGAGCCGACGCGCGTGTACGCCGCAGCCCCGCCCGCCGCAGCCCCAGCCCCAGCCCCAGCCCCGGCCCCTGCGTGCCCCGCCAGTGCGCCGCCGGCGCTGACCGCCTTGCTGTGCGTGGGGTCGGAGGTGCGCGGCGGCGCGCCGCTGCCCGACACCCGCTCCTCCGTTTCCGTGGATATCCCGCTTGTGGCCTGGCGCCGCGGCGCGCCCTGGCCCTGGCCCTGCCCCACCACGCCCGCCGCCGCCGCCGCCGCCGCAGCGGCGGCCGTCGCTGCCGCGGACATGGCCGCCGGCCCCGAGCCCGGCCCCGAGCCCGGCCCCGACACGGCTGCGAAGGCGGGGTGGCCCGAGTCCGCCTCCAGCTCCTCCGGCGCCTCCTGGATGACGCTGGCCTGGCGCCGCGCGTCCATGGCCGTCCGCATCCGCGCCGACGTGCCCTGCCCAAAGCCCAGCCGCCCCAGCATGCCCGCCCGCTGCTGCGGCGGCGCCAGCGGCGCCTGCTGCAGCTGCGCCAGCTGCGGGTCGCTGCCGAACTGCGGGAGGCCGCTCAGGGACCCCAGCGGCGATGCCTGGGACGACAGCTGCTGCGGCGGCCCGTCTTCCGACCCGGCCAGCAGGGCGCCCGCCAGCGCCGCAGCCGAGCCCGGCCGCGACGGCGACGGCACCGGGCTGGGGTAGGACGCGGCCGAGCCGACGCCCAGCGCCGCCGCTGGCGGCGGCGCCGTGCTCTGCCTGCTCTGCGCCGCTATGAGGCTGCCCTCGCGACTGCTGAACGCCAGCCCGCCGGCGCCAGGCGTGCCGCTGCCGTCGTTGCTGCCGCCGCCGCCGCCGCCGCCGCCGCCGCCGCCGCCGCCCGCCCGCGCCGGCGCGCCGCTCGCGGCGGCCGCCGCCGCCGCGGCCGCCGCGATCATGGCGGCGGCGGACAGCCGCACCGACGCCACGGCGCCGCCCGTGCCGTCGTTCGAGGTGCCGTGCCCCGGTGTGATCTGCCCGCTGCCGCTCGCGCTGCCGGTGGCATGCAGCCCCGACGGCGCCGCCAGCACCTGCCCGCTGGCGCTGCTGGCGGACACGCTGCTGGCAAAGCCACCGCCGCCGCCGCCGCCTGCGCCCGCACCCCCGGCCGCGCCGCTGCCGCTGATGCGGCCGCCCAGCACCTGCGGCTGCCCGCTGCCGCTGCTGCCCTGCCGCCACCGGCTGCTGCCGCCCAGCAACCCCCCGAGAACGCGGCCGGCGGTGCTCCCGATGGACCCGCCGCCGGCCAGCAGCATGGTCGCCGCCGCGCTGCCGCCGCCGCCGCCGCCGCCGCCGCCGCCGCCCCCGCTGGCGCTGACCCCCGGCCCCGCCATCGCCGCCAGGCTGCCGCTGCTGGCGCTGCCGCGGCGCTGCTTGCTGCCGGGCGCGCCCAGACCGAACTTGGACAGGAAGGCGGAGCGCAGGCTGCTGCTCTGGCTGGGCGGCCCGCTGGCGTCCAGGTCCTCAGCGGCGGCGCCCGCAGCCGGGCCGCCTGCCTCCAACCCCGCACCCGCCCCCGACTGCGCCACCGGCCCGCCGGCGCCGGCGCCTTCCTGCCCCTCCGCGCCGCCGCCCCCCGACACCGTCCGCTCCGGGCCGGGGCCGGCGCCCTCCGCGCCGCCGCCGCCGCCGCCACCGACGCCGCCGAGGCCCCCGCCCAGGCCCAGGCCCGCCGCCGCCGAGCGCCACAGGCCCCGCCCGCTGCGCGGCTTGCCGTTCCTGCCGGACGCCCCCGCGCCGCCGCCGCCTCCGGCGCCGTCCACGGACGCATTGGCGGACACGGCCGCGTTCATCAGCGCCGCCAGCTGCCCCGACACGCCGCTGCCCGCGCCCGCCAGCCCCGACCCCAGCCCGCCGCCGCTGACCGGCCCGCTGCCAAAGCCCGCCAGCGCGCCGCTGCCGCCCGCCGCGCCGCCGCCGCCGCCCGCCGCGCTGCCGCCGCCCAGCGTGATGGCCTGGGCGCTGGCCGCCGCCGCCGCGGCCGCGGCTGCCGCCTGGGCCGCCGCCGCCGCCTCTGCCTGCTGGTTGGCTGCGTTGAGGCCGGTGAAGATCTCGTCGTCCAGCTTCTCCAGGTAGGCGGTGAACTCCTTGATGTCCAGGCGGCCGTTGCCGTCGCGGTCGGCGCCCTCGAAGATGATCTGCCGCGGCGGAGCAGCCCGTTTGCGGGGGGGGGGGTGGTTGCATTCATGAAAATGACAGAGACGAGAGGGAGGGAGAGGAGGATACGCGCTCGACGGGGATGCAGGTACGCGGCCTCGTCCGTCCCGGCCTGCCTGCCCGCCTTCCCCGTGCCGAGAACAGGGATCGTCAAGCCCCGCCAGTCATACACAACCCCGCTCCCGTACACGCGCTCCCGCCCCGCCCCGGCCCGCCGGCCCGCCTCGCGCTCCCGACCCGCCCCGGCCCCGCCCCCGCCCCCGGCCCGGGCCGCACCTTGAGGTAGGCCTTGTCCTCATCCGACAGCGGCTCGCCCACATACTGCAGGCGGGCAGGGTGGAGGTGCGTGAGTGAGCTGCGAATCCAGCAGCGCAAGCTAAGGCAATCCTAGCTAAAAGGAGCCCGGCCGGATGCGATGGGGTGGCAACATGGAGGCAGACCAGCCCTCCGCACAGCTCCAATTGCTACTGGCGTCGCTGCTGCTGCTGCTGCTGCTGCTGCCGCTGCTGCCGCTGCTGCTGCTGCCACCGCCGAAGCGCCGCCAGGCCCCAGGTCACCGCTCCGTCCGTCACCATGCAGCCAGCCCAGCCAGCCGCGCCGCGCCTACCTGGAAGCTGCGCTCGATGGCGGACAGCGTGAGCGCGCGCTCGTTGTTGTCGCTGTCCTGCGCTCAGAGGAGGCCACACGGAGGGGGCACAGCGATCAGGCACACTGCCCCCTCCTCTCTTCAAACCCCACCTCCCTCGCCCCCCCCCGGTTGGCGATGGCTGATTGGGGAACTCGAAACGACTATCCCCCTCCGCCTCCCTCCCCAGCCTCCCCAGCCTCCCCAGCCTGGCCCACCCCAGCCCCCTCCACACAAACACCCCCGCCCCCCGCCCCGCCCGCACCTCCAGCACGAACAGCTGCTTGAAGACGCGCAGCAGCTCCTCCTCGTCCATGGCGGTGAAGAACTTGGTGAGGAACTCGGGGAAGTCCACCACCGCGTCGCCGTTGCTGTCCAGCTCGAACATGACCGCGTCCAGCTCCTGCGGCGTGGGGCTGCCGCCCATGGCCTCCATGACGCTGAGGGGTTGAGGGGGGGAGGGTTGAGGGGTGAGGAGGGGGAGGTTGAGGAGACGGGGGGGGGAGGTTGAGGAGGGAGGCGGTGACGAGGGAGGCGGTGAGGAGGGAGGGTGCAGGGGCGGGTCGGTGGAGGGATGGGGTGCGTGGGGTTGGAGGCACGCGGCGTGGGCCGGGGGCTCCGTGCCCCCGCCGCGCGTTGGCCCGCGGCCCGCGTGCACACTCCGGCCCCAACCCCTGGCGCTTGCAACTGAGGCCCGCCCCGGGGCGTGGCGAGGCGTGGCCGCGCCGGCACGTAACGCCCCGCCATTACGAACCCGCGCCCGCTGAGGCTGCCCGCTGCTGCTGCTGCCGCCGCCGACTCACAAGAACAGGTCATCTTTGGTGAAGTAGCCCTTGTCCTCCGTGTCAAACAGCTGGAACACCTCCTTGAGCAGCTCCACCTGCGCGGGTGCCAACCGGGCGGCCAAAGCGTCGACGTCAGGCGGGCGGGGCGGGCGGGCACGGCCGGGTAGTGCGAGGGGAGTGGGGGTGACTCCCAAGGCGTCCGATAGCCCCCGCCAGGCCTCGCGGGGCGCGATCCAGCCCCCTCACCCTGACCCGCTCCCAGAGCGCCAATCGCGGCCCGTGCGCCAGGCCACGGCGCAACGGTCGCCATACACAGTCTTGATGGTAGGGGTCGCCAAGCTATTGCCACGGCCCAATCCTCCGCAAGACCGTTGCGCTGCTGAATTCCCTCATATTTCTACTCAGAATATGCACGCACAGGCTTGCGCGAGCCTGTTTCCTCGCCGCCGCGGAGGTCGGGCCTTGCCCACCGCTCGCGACAACGTGTGAGCTTCCGTGTCGGTTAAAAGCTGCGTGTGCGCAACCCTCGGGGAATGGTACCGAAGGGCAACCGCACGCGCACAGACCAAGCGCGCTGGGCACGTGCGGGGACCTCAAAGTGACGCATGATACCCCATCGTCAACTCCAGCGCGCACCTGCTGGAGAGTGAGGTGCGGCCAGCATCCACGAAGCTGCTCGCGAGTCCATCGAGTTCGGGACCATGGCTTTTCAGCGAGGCCGGGAAAGTTGTTCTGCTTGGGCACGAGGCCAGGAAGCCGCCTCAGGCTCATTTAGGCTATGCGTCCGCCATCAGCACCGCCCCAACCGCCTGGCGGAGCGGCAAGCGAGTCAAGAGCTAACAAATTGTTTGTAAATGCATGTTCGTGAATCGTGTGTGAGACGTTGGCAAGCCTGAGTGTTCCTCATGTATTCATGCAACAAAATATGGCAGAAACACAGGCAAACAAGCTGTCGGTGGGCCAAGAGACCGGAATGGTCCGATGTCAATTCTCTTGAGCTTGACGACAGTGACCACTCTTGTTTTAGAATGTTCATATAAGCTACAATCATAAGAATTCAACTTGAGATACTGTAGCTGTTTGTAAGCGGCGGGTCCAAAATGAATTTAGCGGGCAAGAGACCGTGCGGGGCAGCCGTGAGGTCCAGTGGCCGTGCAAATAGGCTTAGATACATAGCATGTGCCCACCAGGCACCAGGGCACCCAGTCACGATCGATGTTGTCGGCGCGGACCCCGAACCATCGACGTCGGCTTCGTCGCTCAGCAGCAGCAGAACTGTTTCTGGGCTAAGTCGTCGCCAGGCGGGCCTCGGGGCGGCAGCGCTGCTGGCGTTGGTGGCGGGCGGGGATTCGGCGCACGCCACCAAAACGGTAGGCGTGGCTTGGGCAGCGGAGTCCCATCACCCTGCCACGAACGAGCCCACTGCAACATCGCTTGGGGAGGGGGCGATGATCGAGATTTGGGTTGAACCGTTGAAGCAGCAGCCAACCTGCAATGGCGGGGGACAGGGCCTAGTCCGCACGCAGCGCCAGCGCACCGCGCACCACCCACAGCCCAGGGCCCCGCTGACGCCCGCTCACCCACGCGCACACCCACGCCCGCGCACACCCACGCCCGCACGTGCGCGACCCCCACCCCCACCCCGCGCACCCCACCCCCCCGCACCCCACCCCACCCGCCCCGCCACCAGGTCACGTTGCGGGACGGCACCGAGGTAGCCGCCTTCGAGCACGGCATGTCGCTGTCCATCGTGGCACTGCGCGGCTCGGTGCCGCAGCAGTGGGCCCTGGACTTCAAACTCAGCATAGGTGCGCCGCGGCGGCTCCTGTGACTCTATGGCTGTGTGGCTGTGTTGAAGAGCAGGGCAGGGAAGGGTGCGTGCCTGCGCGGCGCACGTTTTTACGCACCGTGCTGCTCCCTGCTGACCTACAGCCTGCGACTCCCCGCAGGCAAATACTGCGGCTTCTCCATAGACCAGCGCGCGCAGTTGCAGGACATTTGGAAGGTGCGGTGGAAGAGAGGAGAGGGGAAGAGAGACGGCGCAAGGGGGATCAAGCAGGGCGGGGCAAAAACCGCGGCGACTGCACCCGCGGCGACTGCGCGTGTGGGTGGCGGCGTCGGGGCAGGCCCTGCACGGCTCTGAGCAGCCGCGGGCGCCCTGCCGCCCTGCCGCCCTGCCCACTCCCCTCCGCTTGCTACCCCTCCTCCCTGTCTTCGTCCCCCCCCCAAACCTTCCACACGGACGGCTACCCCGCCCCCATCATCTTCTCGTCTTAATTAATCATGCATGGAACCCCCCTCCCGCTACCCTACACCTTCTCAGCCTTGCACACACACCCTCCTCCCCCTCGTTGCTGGTAACTGCAACCCCCTCCCCCTCCTCTCCCTCCTCCCCGCCCTCCCCCCCCCCCCCCAGGAGCTGTCCGACGTGAGCGGCACCAACAAGCGCAGCGCCGGCATCGCGGACGTGGTCACGCTGGGCGACGCGTGGCTGGGGCCGGCGGTGGCGCGGCGGCTGGTGCAGCCCATCGCGGGCGCCGACAGCTGCCGCTGGTGGCGCATGCTGCCGCCCGCCATGCGGGCCGCGGCGCGGCGCAACCCCGTGACGGGCGCGGTGGACCCGGCGGGGCCGGTGTACGGCGCGCCGTACAGGTGTGCAGGGAGGGGGGGCCGGGCGGGGCGGAAGCGGGTGCGGTTGCTGCTGGGCGCGCTGTCCCGGCGGGTGTGGGTGTGGGTGTGGGTGTGGGTGTGGGTGCGGCGCAGCTGTTGCTGCCTGGGCGACGTACCGGCACTCGCGCATCCTTGCAACCGACCCCGCCCCCTTTCCTGCAGGTGGGGCTGCACGCTGGTGGCGTACCGCCGCGACCGGCTGCTGCGGCGCGGCGGCAGCCCCGTGCTGGACTGGAGCGACCTGCTGCAGCCGGCGCTGCAGGGCAGGTGCGAGGGCGGGGCGGGGCGCTGGTGGGCAGGCGGGCATGGGGCAGGTCGGGCGGGTTGGGGGGGGGGGGGGGCAGACAAACCGCATGGGGCCACATGCGGTACTGTGGCGTGTTTTGTGCCGTGCCAGGCCAGTCCAGGCCTGGGCGCGGGAGGCAGTCCGTGTGATGGAGCGAAATGCCATGCTTGCCAACCCCGCGCTCACGCCCTTCCTCACGCGCTCTCGCCCCCACGAACGCGCTCACCCCCTCTCCCCTCACGTCCTCGCGCCACGCAGGATCGCCATGGTGGACTCGCCGCGCGAGCTGCTGGCGGTGGCGCTGCGCACCTTTGACCTGGAGCGTCTGGGGCTGGGCATCAACAGCAGCGCGGCGCAGCTGGCGGCGGCCGGCGTCACGGAGCAGGCGCTGCAGGTGGCGCCGGGGCGGGGCGGGGCCGGGCAGGGCAGGGCCGCTGGGGCGGGGCGGGGCCGCGGGGGTCGGGGGGAGGGGGGCGGGGCCGCGGGGGTCGGAGGGAGGGGGGCGGGGCACACGGGGGACACGCCCGGTCCGGGGGAGGGGGAGAACGCCGTGCTGGGCGCAGCGCGTGCAGTGCTAGGGCAGGGCAGCAGTGGGGTGCCGGCGAATGGGTCAGACGCGTGGTGGCAGGGCGCGGCCAGCGGCCCAGCGCCGGTGGTCCTGCGGAACACGATCGCGTGCGCCCGCACCCCACTGCCTCTTGGCACCAACACACTTTGCTGCGCTTCTGCAACGTCCCCTTAACGCCGCCCGGACGCTGTCTCACTGCGCGCCGTGTGCCGGGCGCCGCGCGCAGGAGCGGGTGGCGGCGCTGCGGCGGCAGGTGCGGCTGTTCAGCGGCCGCGACCACGTGCGCGCGCTTCAGGCGGGCGACGTGTGGGCGGTGGTGGGCTACTCCCACGACCTGGTGCTGGTGAGTCGCGGGAGAGAGGGGGTTGGCGTGGTGGGGCACTGTGGGTGGGTAAGGGTGGGTAAGGGTGGGTAAGGGTGGGTGAGCGAGGGTGTGCGGGGCCTCAGGGATGTGGATGGGCGCACTCACGTGGGCATCAGCGTCAGAGATCACGCAAGAGCTAGTGACGTGCATGTGAGACGTGCGTGCGTATGCTCTCCTTACCGCAGCTCCCTGTGTTAACGTGAAAAGCATGGTCCTGTCCTGCCCTGCCCTAGTGTGCCTGGCGCGCCTCCCCGCCGTTGCTCCCACCGCCAGCCGCACTGCGTTTGCGACATCCTTGCAATCCCTCTGCCCCCGACTCGCAGCTGGCTGAGCGCAGCGGCAACGTGGAGCTGGTGGCGCCGCTGTCGGGCACGCAGCTGTGGGCGGACGTGTGGGCTGTGCCGGCGGGCGCGCAGGTGAGCGGGCAGCCGGGCGGGTGGCCACAGGGCGGTGAGCGCCAGCGCCAGCAGCGCCAGAGCCAGCGCCCGCGCCAGGGCCAGCGCCAGCGCCAGCGCCAGCGGGCCGCTATCAGGGCAGGGGAGCCCCAGGGCGTGCCCAGCACCTGCGGCAGGCCGACGTGGCCGGGCGTGTCACGCGGCTGCCTCTTGACGCGCGGTGCCACGAGGCCGGCGCCCTGGCCGGATGGACCGTGCGCCTGCGCTGCTGCCTGTGCTGCAACCGCTGACTGTGCCTGTTGCGGTGGCTGGTGCAGGGGGGGCACCGCAAGGCCGGACCCAGCCCGCTGCTGCCGGTGTGGATTGAGTTCACGTTGTCGCCGGGCCGCATCTCGGGTGAGCGGCTGGCATTCTCGTTCCGGCGGCTGGGCACGCGGGTTGCATGCAGCAGCGCGCGCCGCTTTGCCAACCGCGCTACTCTTCCCTCAACCCCACCCCTCGCCTACGTGCCATTTCCGCGCCGCTGCCCCGCGGCCTCCCTTCCCTCCCGCCCATCCCCGGCGCCACTTCCATTTCCACCCCCACTTCCACCTCCACCCCCGCCTCCACCCCCGATCTGCTGCACCAACCTGGCAACATCCACCCCCGCCACCGCTTCCACCCCCGCCTCCAGGCCAGCCCGGGCTCAAGGGCGGCGCGCCCTCGGTGCTGCTGCCGGGCGACACCGGCCTGCCCGGCCTGGCGCCCGCCGCATTCGAGCCCGCCGCCTCCTCCTCGGGCTCGTCCTCGGCGCCCTCGGCGGTGCCGGTGCTGGCATCCATACACGAGCACCGCAAGGCGCTGCTGGCGGCGCGGCAGGCGGTGGCGGAGCGCAGCCCGCTGGCGGCGGCGGCGGCGGCGCTGGCGGCGGTGCCGGGGCTGGGACAGCTCATGCCGGCCAGCGCGCGGGTGAGGCTGCTGTCGTGCACATACGGTACCACCCCGCGACCAGGAGCACGGGCACGACCGCAACTTACAGTGTCAGACTTAGCAAGCTGCTGTAGCCGACCGGTCCAGGAAAGGCCGTCACACGATGCCGACTGACCTCATTGTGTCACAACGCGGTGCCTCTTGCCCGATGACCCATGGCGGCTGATAACCCGCAACCGTTGGTGCCCCTTCCTTGCATGTACAGGAACGCGTAGCGGCGGCGGCACCGGACGGCGCCGGCGCCAGCGGGCAAGCGCCGCCGCCGCCGCCGCCGGCTTCCTCGCCCGAGGAGCAGGCGCGGCGCGCGGCGCTGTACCCGCCGGTGGAGCTGCGGCACCAGGACATGTACCTGCCGCCGGCGCCCGTGCTGCGGCGCAGCGCCTTCCTGGAGCCGCTGGATGAGGCCACCGCCGAGCTGTACCGCCGGGTGCTGCTGGCGGCCACAGCCGCGGCCGCAGCCCCGCCGGCGGCGCCGGCGGGGCAGAAGTAGCGCGCGTTGTTGCGTTGCGGGGTATTGTTGTGGGTGTTGGAGTTGGGCGGCCGGGGCTGGGGCGGCTGGCAGTGGTGATATGCACGGGGCGGGAGCTGGGGCGGGAGTTGAGTTGTGCGGCACGAGCGTTGGGCGAGGGGCAGGGCGCGGCGGGTCCGCGCGGTCCGGACTGGGCTGCCCGCCCGGGCGCTGGGGTTGTTCGGTGCGGTGTGTGCGGCGCTGGGGTTGGGGCCTGTTGGGAGTTGCCTGCTGACGTTGCAGTGAGGGGCGGTAAGGAGCGGCGAGGAGTCGGGGGCGGCGCTGGTGGCCTTGCAGGTGGGAGCAAGAGCCAAGAGGCATGAAGGGGAGGTGCGCTGCATGCGCGTTCTTGTGACACGCGGTGACGCGGCGCAGGTGCCAAATGGGACGAATCATGAATGCGCCAGGCATCCGTGTCGTAGCCTCGTGGGGCATCGGCGGTGTGGTTGCGCGCGGGTTGGGCGCGGGACCGCTGACAGGGGCGACGCACAGCGCATCAGGGCGACGCAAACCCGTACGTCCACAGCTTGCGGCCATTCGCCTTCGACAACCGGCTTCGACGCACTGAGTCCAAAAGGCCTGCTGGCGAGCGCATTGCCGCTGCCGACGGTGCCAAGCCCAATCCGCCACGCCATTCCGGCAACAATTACGGCCATAGTGGTTTGGCCACTGCTTCGCCTCGGCCTGTCGCCCCCGCTTCGGCCGAGCAGGAGCGGACATGATTTACCCGATGGCGAGCGCGCCCAGAGCTCGCCGCGCGAGCGGTTCTAGCTGCCTCTATGTAATACAAGTGAGATTTATTGATTTATGTCTGTTTGGGTCCTGTTGCCAGTGCCTTGAGCGCGGCCTGGCACACATTTGTGTCGTCGCAGACGGACATTGGATCGCGAAGTACATTGGGAATGCTGTTTGTCATATCATAACAGTGTCACCGACATCAGATTACGTCTGACCAACTCTTTAGCACAGATGCGCTGACTTCGCTGCTCGCGACGTTGCAAAGGAAGTCGATGGCAACCTGCGGAGTCTTTTGCCCCTGACGCCGCTAACAAAGATGACTTGTTTTGCTTTGCTGGTCCTTATATGCGCTGTTGGAAATGTCGCATTGTCGAAAGGCGGAGCGCTCTCGCAGAACCAAGCTGGCATGCGCGGGGCCCCGGAGAGCTTGATTCGGCAGCTGGAGGACCGGCGAAGGCTATTTGAGGATAAAGGGGCTGTTGCTGATGCTCGCATGGCCAGGGTGAGTGCAAGCGGCAAGCGCAGAGCAAGCGCCAGAAATGCTGCGAGTGCACCCCGAGGGTTGCCAGAAGGTCGCCCGAAGTGAGGGCTGAGGCGGCTTGTTGATTCGATATGTGCAATTGTTATCATGTATGGGCTTCGCGCAATCACGCACGCGGCTTCCACAAACGGCGTGCGGAAATGGCAAAAACCCGCCAGCCGCTTGTGCTTTGCACAACCGCTGACTTAGTCGCCTCATGTTGCATTAGATGACCACGGCGAACTCCCGACGCGCGCTCTGCGCACAATCCTTTTAGTCCCTGGAATGGGAACCGGTGCGTAACATCAAAAACTCCCGAGCAGCCCAACGTTCAAATGCGGACCTTCGCCTGCGGAACATGTGTCAACGTGTCATGGTTATTGGATTCACCGGCTATCAGGGCCCCGCAGCGACAGCCGTTTACGGGGGTTGTGGCCGTGCGTCGAAGGAGCATGCCACACAGCTGTCAGCACCCGACGCCATCCTTCACCCTTCACCAACCCCAGACCACCTAATGCCCCACCCGTCACCCGCAGGTTGCTGGCCGCCGGGACCTCGCTGCCGGCATCACGCTAGGCGGCAAGCAGCAGCCGGCCGGCAGCGGCATCCCGGGCTCGCTGCAGAACGGCCCTCTGGACCTGAGCACCGACCTGCGCTGGGTGGCGCCCGGCCTCAAGCTGCTGGTGTTCATTGTGGACATGTGCGGCAAGGGCGGCGGCGTGGCGGCATCGCAGCAGGTGGGGCGCTGGGGCGAGCTGGGGTAACTAGGGGGTGAGGCCGGCATTGCACACACGGCCCCGGGTACCGCGCTACCGCGCCCGCCGCTTCGTTGCACCCTGGTTGTCGCAAGGCCGCGGGCGGCGGCGGCTGGCTGCCAGCGGCATTTTGCAGCCCGGCCACAGGGGCCTGGTCAGCACGTGTCCGATCCTGCAAGTCGACGCACACTTACACAAGCGCGCACACACAGCGTCACACGGCGGGTTTGGTTTCCGTGTGTTGTCCAACACAGCGTCACACGCGCATCTTTGTTTTGGCCTCTCTTACACACGCACGCACACACGCCCAACACGCACACGCACAACGCAGGACGTGTGGCAGCTGCTGAAGGGCAGCTCGCCCAACCTGAAAGAGTACTTCGACACCTGCAGCTACGGCCGCACGGGGCTGGACCTGGAGGGCAGCACCGTGGTGGGTCCCGCGCTGAAGAGGGGGGGGGCAGCCGCATGCGGGTTCGTGTCGCAGCCGGGAAGTTGGACGCCGGGAAGCCAGCGGTCGCCGCGGCAGGGCGTGGGGAAGGGGGCATTGTGGCAGGCGGGTGGTGTTTGCCCTGCAACCATGTGAGTAGGCGGGATTGCGTGCGACGGACGGAGTGGGCGTGGGTGTGTGCACGTCTCGACGGCACCTGGAGTCAACGCGGGAGTCCACGACGCCCCGCCGGCATCCTTTTGCCTCGCACCGCCGCTGACAACGCCCGCTGCGTCGCTGGCGCCCGCTGCACGCGGCGGCCACCCCGCAGGTGGGGCCCATCCGGCTGGACTGCGGCGGCATCGGCAACCCGGTGATGGGCTCGCAGCCCTGGACCGTCACCAGCTGCCGCGGCGCCAACCCGCTGGGCTGGTGAGCGGGGTTTGCCGTGTCGGGTGGGCGCCTGGGCGGGGTGGAGCGTTGCAGCAGCCGCAGCACCGAGGGGGTGCAGCGGCGGCGCTTGCTCACTGAGGCGCCCATCGCACCTGGGGCTGCTGCCTCCCTCGGCACGGCTGGCTAATCGCAGGACCCATGTCGGCTCCGCCTCCTCCCACTCCTGCTCCCCATCCTTCCTGCTCCCTCTGCCCCGACACGTGCCCTGCCCGCGCCTCCCGCCGCCGCCCCGCCAGGTTCTACGCCGCCGAGACGTACGCCACCAATGTGCTGAAGCTGGACCTGTCGCAGTACAACCACCGCGTCATGATCATGCCCAAGCTGCACCAGACGTTCCAGGTGGGGTGCGGGGGTGCGGGGATGGGAAGGTGGCCGGTAGCTGGCCCGCGTCGGAGCAGGTCGCAGGGGCCACCACCCACCGACAGCCACCTTCACTTGATGCACCGCCCGACCGGCCACGTGCGCCTGACATGTGCACACACACCGCCTGACACCTGCACACACGCCACCTGCGCCCTGCGGCTCTGCAGGAGGAGGGCTGCGACTGGGCGGGCATCTCCACCACCGGCCCCATCAACCCCGAGCCCACCCGCCCAGCCAACTACAAGTTCTCCTACACCTGGCTTGCAGGCGCGTGTCCACTCGCGCCCGCCCGTGCCCACAGCGCACCGCGCCTGCCTCCGCGCGCATGCCCCGTGCGCCGTACGGCCGTTCACCGGCGCAACCTGCCAGGGCCCGCTGCCGCGCCGCTTCCCCTTTCCAGCTTGGAACCCAATCCAGCAGTACACCCCGCCACACACACGCACGCACGCGCGCACAAATACAAAGCGCTGAACCCCTGCTGAACCCCTGCTGAACCCCAACCCCCGACCCCCAACCCCCAACGCCGGCACGCCCGCAGGCGACACATGGGAGAACCCCTGGCTGTGGTTCCACGAGCTGGGCCACGCGCAGTGGCTGCACCACGCCAACACCCCCGACCTGGAGTACGGCGACATCGGCAGCGCCATGGGCGGCGCGCGCGGCTTCGGGCTGCGCTGCTACAACCCGCCGCAGGTGCGCGTGGGGGCGGCGGATTGGGCAAACGGAATTCGGCGCACGCAGCGTGTGGCCGTTGGATCTTGGCATGCCCTGGCGTGATCAGTTGGCTATGGCCCTTGTCAAGCCATCCTTGGAAGTGGGAAGGGGAGGGGGCGGCCGCGCTCGGGAGGCTGCGGGGCTGCACATCCACGGCATTATGCAGTGGCGCCTGGCGCTGTACAGCGCGTGCACGTGCGCCCGGGGTGTGTCGGCACGAACCTTGGCTGCCCCGCTCGCGGGCCCAACCCCGACCCCACTAATGTGATGAATGTAACCCCACCCTCAACTGTGTTGTCACGCAGGTGTGGCAGATGGGCTGGGGCTCGGCGTTCGTGCTGCTCACGCGCGGCGACCTGCGCCCCGGCGAGACCGTGCTGCGCTGGCTGCCCGCCGCCGCCTCCGAGCCAGACCACTTCATGCGCATCGCGCTGGCGCCGGCGGCGCTGGCGGCGGCGCTGGCGCCCGCCAGCGCCGGCGCCGACGTGAGCGGCCTGCCCGCCGCCTGCATTTCGCAGCTGTGGGTGTCGTACAGGTGAGGGGCAGCGGGGCCGGGGGCTGGAGGGCCGGAGGCGAGGGGAAGGGCGCGGAGGCGACGGGGTGGAGGCGAGGGGGGGGCCAGCATCGAGCGGGGCCCGGGTCGGTGGGCCGAGGCACGAGGGGCTGCCACGGCCAGCGGTTGGGCCGTTGTGTTCCGGCACGGCCGTGCACACGCACCTGCCGTGCATCGCCCTGCGCCCCCCGCCAACCCCGCCCGCCTGACCTCCTTGCACACTGCCCCTGGGTCCGACACGATGCGGCACGGCTGCGGTACGGCAGGACCTCGTCGGGCGTGTACGACATGCCCTGGAAGGAGCCGGGCGCGGGCGCCGTGCTGGTGCACCGCTGGGACGGCACCTCCTTCTCCGCCACCTACAAGCCCTACGGCATGGCCTCGCTGCGCCTGCCCAACGCCAAGGCGCCCGCGGCGGCGGACGTGCCGGTGGGCAGCTCGTACGTGGAGGACGGCTGCCGGCTGGTGATCACGGCGCAGGACATGTGGGACGGTGAGCGCGGGTGCGGGTGCGGGTGCGGGTGCAGCAGCGGCAGCAGGAGCAGGAGCGTGTGCTGATGTGGCAGCGTGGCTGGTGGCGCGCGGTGCCGGGCATGATACGGTGCCGGGCACGCTTGCGCAACGCACTGCTGCATGCGGTTCTTAGAAGCTTCGGCTTCCATTTCGTGCTTATGCGTGAAATCTCAAACCGCGGCTCCCCGGCCCGCCCACAGGCTATGCGCTGATCGGCGTGTGTGTGCGCACCAGCGACAGCGATACGGAGGAGGACTGCGGCGACGGCCTCGATGACGACTGCGACGGGTGAGCCGGCGGCAGGGAAAGCGGCTGTCGCCGGCATGCGACTGCAGCGCTTTGCTTGGGGCCCCTGAGCATGAAGACTCATGAAAGAATGGATGCGGTGGCAGGCGCATTCCTGGAATAGGCAAGCGCTTTTTTAGACGAGCATCGCATCCCGCCGCGCGCCGCGTGCTGACACCTGGCGGCCTGGCCCCCACGCCTGCTACTGCCTGCTACTGCCAGGCTGGTGGACATGCAGGACCCCGACTGCTACAACGGCGGCGGCGGCAAGAAGACCTCGCACCCCTCCTCGCCGCGCCCCTCCACGCCGCTGCTGGACTTTGGCGCGGAGGCGGACGCGCCCGGCCTCATCTACGAGGGGCTGCTGCACGTGAGTGTGTGCCGCGCGCGTGCGTGCGTGCGTGCGTTAGAAAACACGAGAGAGGAAACACGCAGACTGTGAATGCGATGCGGTGCGTCAGTGTGCGCGCCTCTTTGGCCGCTGCCACCTGACTGCCGATGTGCGTTAAGCTGGAGGCGGTTGAAGGGCGCACAGCCCCGTCCGATCGCCGCCACCACCTGACTGCCGTGCGATTGACGCATGTTACATTCAACCGCCGGTGTGCGGCCGCGCATGTGACCCTCAACCGCCGGTGTGTGGCTGCGCAATTGACACAGGTAATGATCAACTCCCAGAGCAAGGCCGATCGCAGCCCCGCGCCGTCGCCCAAGCCCAGCCCAAGCCCCAAGCCGAGCCCCAGCCCCAAGCCCAGCCCCAGCCCCAAGCCCAGCCCCAGTCCAAAGCCGTCGCCCACAATCACAGGGCGCAGCAACAGCAGCCCCGGGCCCAGCCCCGGCCGCTCTGGGGGCAACCTGGGGGTTGCAAGGGGCACCACCAAGACCGGCACGGGCAGGCGTGCGATGGCGGTGTGAGCGCGCCGGTCCGGACGCCGTCTGCTGTCATTCTGCTTATTTTGCGTTTGAACGTCATGAGATCGTGTTCCTAATTTCATTCAGGTGTTTCGGGGTCCCGTTTCTTCCTCTTTATAATACATATACACGTACAGCGCGGCGGCGGTCGTAGCCTCCGGCCTGACCTCATGTGGAAGGCGCACCACAGCGCCAGGCCCGCTTGGGACGCGCGCAAGACTGACATACGCTGGTCAACCAGCCAAGATGGTTGGGGCGCCCTCTTCGTTTTCGGCCATGGCCACTCTCTTTCTATCTTGTGCGTGAATGGGTGGCTGGTCCAGAGAATTTACGGGGTGCTGTGCCTCGGAACGTTTCTTCTGGTCTTTCTTCCTCACGGGTGCGTAAGCAGTTAGGTATGCAAACGTTGGGCACCGCATTGCGCTCCGCCTGTGTGCGGGTGGCGCCCTCGAGGTGCGCAAGGTGATTCATGTGTGCATGCATGTGCTTGGAGGGCGAGGGACGCCTTTGGGGCGTGCGGGCAGAGCAAGGCAAGCCCCTGCGAAGGGTCTGCGCTTTGGGCTTTGGTGGTGGCCTGCACATCAGTCAGAATGGACAGTGAGGAAACGTGTTATGGCGGCTGTCGGCCGCAAAGCCGATCCGCTGAGAGATCCATCCGTGTGATGTGTGTCTATGGTGTGTGCGTGAAGGTGTGGGTGTTGTTGGTGCCGAACTGCAATTTTTGGTGGTGAGATCCCCCGAGCAGGGGGACCACGCGTGTTGCACAGAGCGCTTTTTACGGCAGGCTGAGTTTACCTTTTGAGGTGGCAGCGGTTGGTGCGGGGGCCATGTGGTTCGTGGCGTACGTCAGCATCTGGCGCCGGTGGGAGAGCGCTGGATGCAATCAGTCCAAACATTGCACACAGGCCTCACCGTTGCGGTGCTGACTGGCATTCTGACACGGCCGCGGGTGACGGGTTGCAGCGGGTTGAGGGTGAGCGGTGAGCACATCGCATGCGTGCATGTGCAGTGAGGAGCACGACGGTGCGGCTCGAGGTCTGCGCTGTGTAGTGTGGCGCCGCAGCCGGCATGGTGTGAGTAGATGTGCATCGATTTTTGCGTGTGAGCTGCAAGTGCGGGGTGAGCTGCTGCTGCCGGGTGTTGTGCGCGTGCGCACGCCGTTGGATTAGGAGGATACGCCGCCGCAGTCTTTCGTGGGCTCGTGTCGCTTTTACGGACCTAATAATTCGCTGACTTCAGCGTGTACGTGTGTATGTGCGAGTGTGTGCGGCCCGTGTGCCGAAGAAGCTGTGGGAGGAGGTGCTGGAAAAGGCTTTGGGAGACAGGAAGCTAGGCCCGCTGATTATTGCCGCCGCCCGCAGACCGGGCGCGTGGGTGACGCTGCGCAGCCGCAGCGCAAGGATTCGTACCGTATGCAGGATGATGATCTTCGCTCGAGGCCAGGTTGTTGCCTCCATCTGTGGGTTGGGTGCGCGCACGCGCATGCCATGCGCAGGGCCCGGTTTGGCTGGCGGCCTGGCGCAAAATACGAATGTTGCTGCGGATGTTTGAACGCATGGATTCGGTGGGGGCAGGCGGGAACAGCTCAAGAAGCACGTGTGTGCGGCGGGTGGCTGACAGGGGAGGGAACTCAGGTGGGGCGTGCACGGCGTGTTCTGCTGCCGAGTGTGTGGGGGCGTGCGCATGAAGGGCGAAGGCTCCAGGCCTACCGGCTGTGTGTGGCACGTTTGACCGGCACCGTACATACCTTCATGACGTACATAACCGTATCAACCCGAATGACTGGGGGCAGGGGAGGTGTTTCGCAATGGCGTGCTTGACGTGTGCACGATGGGTGAAATCATGTGTGCTGGGGGATGGGGTGTCGTCACTGAGCACGACATGCTCGGGACCATGGACGTGGGGGAGTGGCATTCCCGGCCACGTGAAGGGCACGGGAGTTGCACGGGCACACGGAGTGCCAGGCCCAACACGGGCCGGTTCTCGGCGAGGTGCTGTGGTAGGACCAGGATAAGGGATAAGAATTGGCATGCCCCAGTTGTGGCAGATGATAGCCCGTACCCAGCAGGCCTGTGCGCGAGAACAGAGACAGAAGCTGCGGCGGAATCGACGCGAGTACTGTACCGAATTGAAGCGCGCTGGAGGCTGTATCATTTGCTGACGCGCAGTCCTCACGCTCGGCGAGGTGCTGTGGTGTCGCCTTGTAATTGGTGAATAGAGGCCATCGTGACAAGCCCCACGCGTACACCCGGGTCCCGGGGCGTACCTCAGGGCCCCCACCTATGCGTGATGCCCCCGCACCTCCGTTCGAGGACCTGCAATATTTGGCGCGTGAAGTGCGAGAGCGCAGGGGTCGGGCAGGGCCAAATGGTCAATCGAGCGCAGCAGAGCCCCGTACTCCCGTACAACTGGTAGCTGAGCAGGTAAAGAGCGATCCGCCACCGTGAACATGGTGTCGAGGAGGGTGGGCGCGTTGTGGGGGCGGTCGTCGGGGTGCGGGGGCACGCCAGAGCATGCCGGGTGCATGAAGGGCCGTGCCACGGTCGCCGAGCTGGTTCGCTGAATCCAACTGCGCATATAGCCAATACACCGCGACCCTTTGCAAGCGTCCAACTTTGTTTTGGGCCTCACGGGCCCGGCGTCAAGCGAGGCAAAGATGTCGCTCTTCACAAATCTCAAAGAAAAATTCACCGCCAAGCTTGACGAGTTTAAGACAGCAACAGCGCCAGGAGACCCAGCGGACAGGCAGGCTTTTGAGCTCGTCGACAAGGCCACGAGCGAGACGCTTATCGCTCCCGAATGGAGCGCAAACCTCGCCTGCGTTGATTTCATCAACTCGGATGTCCGGCTCAATAGCGGAAGGACTCTGAGGGCTCTGAAGAGGAGCATGAGCAAGCCCAACGGCAAGGTCCAGCTGCTTGCGCTCACGGTAAATGAGGTGTTGTTCCCGGCGATCGTCGGACAAGCCCAGTGCTTGCGCATATTGATTCTTTCGAACTGCCTAGCGCACACCTATCTACAGCTGCACGACGTTTGCGAACGCGGGGAAAGTCCTGTAGGGCCCAAACCCTTGCCAGCGACCCTCTGCCTCCCGCGTGTACGCTCGCAACCTCCCTATGACCCGCCGTTTTCCCTGCCCCCCTTGACCATCGCGCCGCCACACGCACGCCCACACAGCTGCTGGAGACGTGCGTGAAGAACTGCGCCGCGGAGTTCCACGTGCACCTGGCGGCCTCGGAGCTGTGGCAGGACCTGCTCAAGGTGGCCGCCGGCGCCGCAGTGCCGCCGGTGGGTCCTGCTCAGCTGCCAGACCAGGGGGCTGCAAAGATGGTACCAGGCGGGGAGTTGCATGATGAGAAAAGCGTGCCAGAGGCGTTGCAAGGATGGTGTGGATGGGGGCGACGGCGTGTAAGCGCGTGGGGTTGAGTGGGCCTGCGGTCCGCGCGAGGTGCGCACTTAGTGCGAGAAGGTCGAAGGCTGCGGGGAATGCGGCCCAGGCGGCGGCAAAGCTGAGTTGCTCCCAGCACCCCCATCCCACCCCCATCCCCCGAGCATCTCGATGTCCCATTGCGGACGCCTGCCGCCTGCCGCTGCTGGCAGCCTAGACACTGCCCGGCCAACACGCCTTCAGCGCCTGCTCCACTGCACCCTCCTGCCCCCCCCCCTGCACCGCTTTCCCAACCATACCCCCCCCCCCCCGCAAACGCGCCCGCAGGTGGACGCCGAGGTGCGCGACCAGGTGCTGGCGCTGGTGGAGGACTTTGCGCGCGCCCTGGCGCCGCCGCAGTTCCAGGCCGCGTACGAGTCCCTGCTGGTGGGCGTGTGTGTGTGTGGGGGGGGGGCGTGTGGGCGTGGGAGCGCGTGTGTGGGCGTGTGGGCTTGCGTGCGCTTGGCGTGCGTACTTTGGCGTGCATGGGCGTGGGCGTGGGCGTCGGCGTCGCCGTGGGTGTGGGCGTTGGTGATTGGGCGTTGGTGATTGGGCGTTGGTGATTGGGCGCAGGGTTGGTGGGCGGGAGGCAGCTGTCAGGGGGATGGTCACACTGGCGGGAAGGGGCATGTGTCGGGAGTGGCAGTCGGAACGTGGGAGTTTGCTCCACAGCCCACAGGGGCTCCGCGGGCTATGTACGCCTCGCGAATCCATCCGAGAGGTCCACGAGCCAGCAATGCACTTTGGGCCCCAAGTGCTTCCCAACGTGCGCCAGCCACAGCAACTTTGCCCCCATACCCGCAACGTGCCGTCCCGCCGCCGCCGCCCACAGGACCAGGGAATCAACTTCCCGGTGCGCTCGGTGGACGACTCCGCGCCCTACCTCACCCCGCCCGCCGCGGTCGGCGGCGCCGCCGCCACCGACGCGCCGGCGGCTGACGGCGCCGCCGCCGCCGCCGCGGCTGCGGGCCCGGACGCGGACCCGCTGGCGGGCGTGGACGAGCAGGACCGGGCAGCCATCCAGGTGCGTGTGCGGGTGCCGTGCATGTCGGCGTTTGTCGCACTGTACAGTCGACCTGCCTAGGCGCAGGGCGGCAGGGCTCCTTGGAACACACGCGGTGGCACGGGGCCGCCGTATTGCGTGCGTGCGCCAGACTGCCTCAGCAGCGGTGCGCCGCCCAGCAGTTTCAGGTTCGCGATGGTTAGTTGATGCTGATTCTGGTGCAAACAGCCCCCTGCCCTCACCCGAACACAAACACACATACACGCACGCAGGCCGCCCTGGCGGAGTTGGAGCTGGAGGCGCAGGCGGCGCAGGAGGCGGGTGAGGCCCGGCGGGTTTCAAGGGATGGGGATTGGCGTCAGGCGTACGAAGCGTGGTAGGCGTGCCTCCGAGTGCTGTGTCGCCCTGTGCCTTCGCCCTCTCGCTGTGCGCTTTGTACGGGTTTGGGGCTTGCAACGTCACGCGTCAACGCAGCGCTTCACCATTTCCCGTACTGTGCCAGTGATCCGGCTGCCGTGCGCAACGCAATCCTCCGCACACCACCCCGCGGCCCGCTGCCCACTAAGACGCGCCGCCCTCGGCCCCTCGCCCGCAGAGCGCGTGGCGGCTGAGGCGGACGCCGAGGAGCGCCGCCAGGCGGCCGCGGTGCAGGACGCGCAGCGGCAGCAGGAGCAGCAGGCGGCGGAGACCGCGGCGGCGGCGGGACTCATATTCGCAGCCGAGTCCGCGACCGCGGCCTCCGCGGCGGCGGCCGCCGCAACGCCGGCGGCGGCGGCGGCGCCCGGGGCGGCGCCGACGGCGGCGTTCCTGCCGACGCCGCACGCGGCGGAGGGCGCTGAGCGCGCGGTGCCGGCGGCAGGAGAGCGGCAGGATGAGGAGGAGGCGGCGGCTGCGGCGGCCGTCGCCGCGGCGGCGGAGGAGGCGCGGGAGACGCCGTCGGAGCGGGCGACCAAGCTGATGGAGGTGAGGGCCCGCCGGCCCCGCTGCCCCGGCCCGATGCCTGGTGTGGATGGGGCGCCATGAGCAGATGGGGCTGGTGCAGCGGGCGCCCTCATCCTTGCAACCCCCGCCCCACCACCCCCTTGCCACCCTATCCCTGCAACCCCACCCCGCACCATCCAACCCACCACCCGCCCCCATCAATCATGCATGGACCCCACCCCACCCCCAGATGTGCAGCAACAGCTGCCTGCTGCTGAGCGAGATGCTGGCGGGCATCCCCGACGCCGAGCCGCTGGGCGTGCGCGAGCCCTACGTGGCCGAGCTGGCGGACGCGGTGGTGCGCCTGCGCAGCCGCCTGGAGCGGGCCATCGGCGGCGGCGGCGGAGAGCTGGAGGAGGTGGGGTGGCGGGGGGGATGGGTGTGCGGGGTGGGGTGAGGTGGGGCGGGGGGCGGGGGTTGGGGGCGGGGATGAGGTAACAGCATTTCGCTCACTCCTCCTCCTCCCCCCACGTCTTCAGTGCACCTATACCGCTTTTCCAAACATCCTTGCAACTCCCCCCACGTCTACTGCGGTACTGATCATGCGTGCAACCCTCCTCTTCTCCCCACGCAGGCGCTGCTGGCGTCCGCGCTGTCTCAGCACGAGGAGCTCAGCCGCGTGCTGGGCCGCTACGAGGAGCTGCTGGCGGCGGCGGAGAGCATCTCGCCCTCGCCGCCGCCGGCGCCGCGGCAGCAGCGGGCGCCGCGCCAGGCGGTGCCGCCGCCGCTGCCGCACGAGGCGCTGCCGCCGCATGCGCACCAGGTGCGTGGGTGGGTGTGAGGGCGGGGGGAGGGGAGGGGTGCAAGGATGGTTGGAATAGCTGGAGGAGGTACACAGCCGGGGGCGCGGAGGCTGCACGGGCTGGGGGAGAATGCATGGGTACCCGGGTTAGAAGGACCTGGTGACCCGGGTCGCGAGCGAACTGCTCTGGACTTGAGGGGCGCGCCTACGCCAGCTAGGGGAGGTCGTTCCGCTGCCAAGGAGCAGCGCTTCTGACAGGCGCCGGGATCTGGACCGGGCGCCCAGGGCGCGCTCAGGACGCTCGCGTGCAAAGCGGTCTTGCCCTAGCCCTGCCCTCCTGCCCGCCTGCCCTCCTGCCTGTCTTCATGCGTCTGGACGACACCCTTCCCCACCCGCACCCCCGCAGTTCCGCGGCAGCTCCGGCGCGGTGCCTGTGGCCTCCAGTGAGCCGGACGCGCTGGACGTGGCGGGGCAGAAGGTGGCGGCGGCGGTGAGCCGGCGGTGCAGGGGCGGGGGGATCAGTTACCAGCCCAACCTGATCCAAAACAAACAAGTCACACCACACGCACATGCAAACACACTCACTCTCTTTTCATGGCGGGCTTCGTTAAGCCACGTCGTTGTTTTGTAACTCACATGCACACACACCAACTGTGCTCTCTAACACACACACGCACACCCGCACACACGCATCCCCAACTGGGCGCACACCATCACCAACAGGCGGCGGTCATCAAGGAGAAGGTCACGGGCGCCTTCGACAAGCTCGCCGCCTCCTGGGCCACCTACCGCTCCGGCGGCGCCGCCGGCGGCGGCGCCGGCGCCAGCGGCGCCAGCACCGTCCCACTCCTAGGTGCAGCCTACGAGCCGGCGTCGGGCGGCGACGTCGTCGTCGGCGGCGGCGGCGGGCTGCGCGACGGCGGCGCCTCCGGGGGCCACTTCACGCTGGCGGACGACGAGGACGCGGAGGAGGGCGGCTCGCTGGTCGCCAAGCGCACCGGCGGGCCAGCGCCGCCGCCGCCGGCGCAGCCGGTGTCGTCGCTGCAGCCGGTGTCGTCGCTGCCGGGTCCCGACCTGATCAACTTTGACGACGAGCCCGCGGCCGCGCCGGCGCCCGCGCCGGCGGC
Organism: Chlamydomonas incerta; assembly: GCA_016834605.1. Classification (NCBI taxonomy): domain Eukaryota; kingdom Viridiplantae; phylum Chlorophyta; class Chlorophyceae; order Chlamydomonadales; family Chlamydomonadaceae; genus Chlamydomonas; species Chlamydomonas incerta. The sequence continues at coordinate 912,031 of JAEHOC010000037.1, forward strand.
GATGGCGTCGGCTTGGCAGCCAGGTGGGAGGGAGGGAGGGAGGGGAGGGTTGTGAATACCAGTCCAAGCTACACCAACCTAGCTAGACAATGGGGAGGAGGGGGGAGCTGGGCTGGGGGGCGGGCGGGCCGGTGGGTGGGCCCGCTGGGGGGCCAGGGGGGCCTGGGGCCGGGGGCCAGGGGTTCGGCGTGTGACGCACGTGTCAGGGCTATAGAGGTGGGGCGGCGCGGCGCATGGCCTCGCGCTCATCGCCCTCATCCAATCGGCACACCTGCCCACAGGCACCGCCGCCGCGGACGCAGTCGCGGCCGACTTGCTAGTGCCGGACGCCGCAGCGGCGGCGGCGCCTCCGCCGCCGCCCGCGCCCGTCGCCGGCGGCGGCGTGAGCCGCGCGGTCAGCAACAACGACCAGCTGGTGGAGGCGCTGGATCGGCTGGTGTCGGCGGAGAGCGGCACGCCGCTGGCGGGCGGCGGCGGCAGCGGCGTGGTGGGCGGCGCGGCGGCGGCGGCGGGCGGGCTGCCCGAGGTGCCAGAGGCGGCGGCGGCCGAGGCGGCGGCGGCGGCGGGTGCGGAGGCCGCCAAGGCGGCGCACTGATGCGTGTACCGTACCGGTCCCGTGCGTGTGTGCGCGCTGATGCCAAAGGGTGGGCCCAGGGTGCAAGGCTGGGCCGCTGGTGACGGGTGGCCTGAAGGGGGTGCCAGGAGCCAGCAGCTGTTGAGCTGTGCGGTGAGTGCAATGTTGCGAAGCAAGCAGGGCAGGGGTGCGCGTGTGGGGGGCAGAGCAGACGTGGGTGGGCTAGCCACGTGACTGCGGGCGCCGCAGGATGATGCCGACCAGGTGACATGATGGGACCCGGTGCCGGCGCTGATTTGATTTCGGTTCGTACGGGCGTGTGACAGTCGTCAAGGACTCATAAGGATGTGTAAGGCCTTTCCTTGCGAGCTTGTTACAAGTCACAACAGCCGGGGCTGAGCTGCCCCCGGGGTTCGCCCGCAGCCCGCTGCTATCGAGCACCTCGACCATCACGGTGCGACAGCCGCGCGCCGGTGTGTGTGGGTGTGTGGGTGGAAGGCTGGAAGGCTGGAAGCCGAACCGGGGCCCGCTACAGCCATAGGCGCTTCGGCACGAGCGCGGTGCGGTCGTTCACCCACTTCACCCGCTGCGCGGCCTCACACACCGCGACCTACTACCTGCCCGACTTTGTCCTCGCCGCGGCTACCCATCCCTCAGCTTTGTCTTTGATCCCTATTTATAATTTGGTGCAGACCCCACCCCCGGCCCGGAGTCGCTGCCGACCGCCGCTTGCCGCCCCCGCACGCGACCTTCGCCTTCTCGGCCAGCATCTCCCTCCTCCTGCTGGTCCGCAGCAGCCCGCGGCCGGCCCGCAGCGGCCGCAGCCGCCAGCGCAGTGGCCGCAGCTACCGGTCTGCACCAGCCCGCCGGCCGGCCGGCCTATCCCATCCTCCTGCCAGTCCGCAGCAGCCGCGGCCGCGCCGGCGCCTGCCTCGGCGCCGGCTCTCACACCATAGCGCGCCAGCCGGCCCGTGCCGTGCCAGTCTGCTTGCCGCAGCCAAGCCACACACAGCATCTGGCGCTGGCGATCTCGGAGCTCTGGACTGGGGGGCAGCGGCGGTACCGAGCGATCCGTGGCTTCGTAAGTTTGGGGGGTGGGGCGCCGGTACGGCTGCCCCGCGCCGCTCTGCGGACCGGTGGTGGTCGTGCCGGTGTTCCGACTGCTGGAGTTCGCCGGTGAGGTGGTTCTGGGTACCGCCAGCCTGTCGGCGCTGGGACGGCCGTGTGGCAGCACGGGCTGGGGATGTGGGTGTGGGTCTGTGTCGAGGGTCTGCGGCGGTCCGGGTGTGTCAGCTCGCGGGACGGCAGTAGGGATCCGGGTTGCTGCCTCTGCGGTCTTCGGTGCCTGGCCTCTCGGCCGGGGGTGGGGGCGTGTGGGGACGTGTCTGCGCCGTTGCCTTCGGTTTAACCAGTCGTGCCTTGTGCCTCCGGGGAGCTCCTTGTGAGCCCGGCGGGTTCCTCAGATGCATCACCACAAGTACCCAAGGCAGCTACACGGATGGGCAGCTACGCCGCGTCTGGCGTCCACAGCCGGGGGTCAACTCCCACGTCAGTTGCAGACTGCGTCGAACTCGCATCGCCTTCTCCACCTGACGTCAGCGCCGATGACTTCTTGCTACCGTTTTCGCAGCCGCAGCAAACCTCCACCGAAAACATGTCGCAACCATCGCCTCCGTTTTAGGGCGCGCGTTCAGTCTTCCTCCGAACTTCAGCTCCGGCCTCCTCTCCCGTCAGCCGCGCGTCCTCGCCTCCGGTTGTGTTGTGTTGTTGGCGTGTTTGCACCGCATTCGCTTCGCCCATCACTGTCGTACTCGCGGGCTCCCTTATCTGCCTTGCCGCGTCTTGTTGTGGCCCCTGCTTGTCACTCAGCGCCCGGCCATTGCTTTGTTGCACACTGTTCGCATTACGACCGGTCTCCGTCTACGGCGCTCATCCGTGGACGCTGGTCGCATGCTTGCAGGTGGGAAGCTTCACGCGTTTTGTGGCGTCGTGCTCTGTCTGTGTGGTACTATCGCCTGGCCGGGCGCCCGGAGCGTGAGGACTGCGCGTCAGCAAATGATACAGCCTCCAGCGCGCTTCAATTCGGTACAGTACTCGCGTCGATTCCGCCGCAGCTTCTGTCTCTGTTCTCGCGCACAGGCCTGCTGGGTACGGGCTATCATCTGCCACAACTGGGGCATGCCAATTCTTATCCCTTATCCTGGTCCTACCACCGCGACCTACTACCTGCGCACCACCACCAATACCACCACCACCACTAGCGACCATCACGACCACCACCAGCGACCACTCGGTGCACCGCAACTCCGCAAACAGCGAGGCCGCCAGCGCCTCGCCGCCGCACCGCCTGTCCCTGGCTCCCTGCCGACCCGTCCACTGGGTGCGCCCTGCTCCGCACCGGTACCCGCCCCCCGAGTCAGTGCCTACGTGCCTGCCTCCACAACTCCAGCACAGTAGGCGACACTACCGGCGGGTGACCCGCTTGCCCCGCCTCAGGCGGGGCCCCAAGCCGTCCCCTACCTGCCCACCCACGTACTCCCCACCGCCGCCGCCCATCCACCCGCCGCCGCCGCCGCCGCCGCCGCCGCCGCCTCCGGCCCCCAGCACCTCGCCCCAGCCCCATGGTGTGCCTTCCGCCACCAGCGGGCCGCCGCCGCCATCCCCCCAGCCGCCCCCGCCCCCATCCCGGCCCGCTCCCGACGGCGCGCGCGCAAACCACGCGCCGCCTCCGCCTCCGCCTCCGCCTGCGCCGCGGCCGTAGCTCCCCTCACCTCCCCACCATCCTCCTGCTCCCCCTCCTCCTCCCGCACCAGCCCCAGCCCCAAACCAGCCGCCTCCGCCTCCTCCTCCGCCTCCGCCGCCGGGCCCCATCATCAGCAGTCGGCGCGAGGCCACGAAGGCCAGGAAGGCGCCGCACAGGCCCAGGCCCACCAGGCTTGAGGTGGTGGTGGTGACGATGAAGGCGGTCAGGCTGTCCTCCTGCGGGCAGCAGGGGGAGGGGTGGGGAGGGGTGGGGGAGGGAAGGGCGGGAAGGCGTGGAGCGCGGGCGGGGCGGGGAGAGCGGGAGGTTTGGTTTGTTTCTGCAACGGCGGGTGGGGGGTGAGTGGGGTTGGGGGGTGTAAATACCAGCCCAAACTGGCGGGGGGTGGGTGGGGAGCTGTGTTCCCTTGACGGACTGTCCTGCTGGTGCTGGCTGCGTGTCAGTCGGCAGAGGCGACCGGGATTGCGGTACTATGGCAGCACCAATGTGTAGCAGTGGAAGCGTAAAAGCTGTCATATGAGGGTGCCGTTACCACTATATGGGTACGCAACTCCCACAAATGCCACGTGGGAATTGCCGCGGCAGAAGCCTGGTTCGTATCACGCGAGCGCGGCAACACACAAGTGCACCCGGCAGCGGAGCCAGCCGAATGGCAACAGCTGTCACGATATTGCCGGCCCTGCTGTCAGGTGCAGCACGTGTGTTGCCGCGCTCGCGTGGCATGAACCAGGCTTCTACCGCCGCAATTCCCAATGGGCGTTGGTGTCGCCGTCATAGCAGGCACTCCCAATCATGTCTGCGACTGGCATGCTGCCCTTGAGGAGTGGCGTAGCGAAGATGGGAGTTGCCAGGAAGGAGCACACAGCATGGGAGGCGTCGTGAGGCATGAAGCCCCGTCCCCGCCACGGCATTGCGGCAGCGCCTGACTGCACTGCCAACCCAAGACCTTGCCAGTACCGGTACGCAAAAGCTATACACAACCCAAGGTGAGAGGACAAGAGTAAAACGTGTAACGTGTGGGCTCCCACGCACCCACCAGCGTGTTCCGCATGTTCATGCCGAACACGCCCGCCACGCTCGTGATGAAGGTCTGCGGCGGCAGCGGCCGTAGCAGCGTTGGCAGCAGCAGCGGCAGTAGCAGCAGAAAAGCAACATCAGCAAGCAGTGGCAGAGCCGGGCGCGGGCAGCAGCAGCCGCAGCAGCCGCAGCTAGTTAAGCTAGTAGCCGCAGCAGCCTAGCAGCTAGCAGGCGGCACTACTCACGAACATCAGGGTGACCGACGTCACCACCAGGTCGATGCCCACGATCTGGTTGCGCCTGCAGCAGCAGCAGCCGTGTGTGTGGTGTGTTGAAAAGCGAAAACGGAACGAAGACCCCCAAAGTGCGCATCCACCCGTGCCAGCCCGCCCATTCGCCCGCCCGCCCATTCGCCCACCCGCCCATTCGCCCACCCGCTCATTTACCCACCCACCCACCCACCCCCCAACCGCCCGCACCTGTTGTCCAGGTCTATGTTGACCAGGTCCTCGGTGTCGTCGATGCGCGCGCTCAGCGCCTCCAGCCGCCCCAGCAGCGCCTCCGCCTGTGGCGGTGCAGGTGCAGGGGGCGGGGGCGGTGCCAGAGGGGTGGTGGTGGTGGGGCCGGCAGTAGCAGTGGACACACGTGGCGCGAGACAATAACACCAAACCGGTAGGTTCTGCAACCGGAACCGGCGCGCCTACATGCCCTCATGCCCCCCCCACACACACATGCCCACATGCCCCCCCTCCCCACACACACGCGCCCAGCCAACCACCTGCACGTAGTAGAACTCGAGCAGGTTCTCGCAGTCCTCCACATCGTGAGGCCCCGCTCGCCCCGCGCCGGCAGCGGCTGTAGCAGCAGCAGCTGCCGCCGCCAGGCCCGCAGGCAGGCTGTAGCCGCCGAGCGGCGTGGCGGCAGTAGCAGCTGCGGCTTTCGCCCCCTGCCGCAGCGCCCACTCGCTGGTGGCGACGCTGTCGAGGCTGCTGCTGCCGCCGCCCGTGCTACTGCCGCTGCGGACGCTGCTGCTACTGCCACTGTTGGTGCTGCTGCTGCTACTGCCGCTAGCCAGGCTCCACACCCCGCCGTCCTCATCCGGGCCGCCAGCACGCTCTTCATCCGGCCGGCGGCGGCCCTCACGCCGCGGCCGCGGCCGCCGCTCCTGCCGCCGCTGCCGCCGCTGCACGTCCTCCTCCGCCGCCGCCAGGGCAGCTGACGCCTCGGCGGCGGCCATGCGCGCCGCCCACTCCCTCTCCACATCCACGTCCACCACCCCCACCGGCGGCGCCGGCAGCAGCGGCCGTGACGGCGCCGCAGCTGCTCCTCCTCTCTCTCCTCCGCCACCTGCGCCTCCGGCCCCGCCGCCGCTCCCACTACCGAGGCCGCCGTGCACATGCCACCACTCGTCACTATCAGCCCCGCCACCGCCCCCGCTTCCGGGCCCACCCGCCCTCGCCCCGCCCTCCCCACCCCCGCTGCCGCCTTGCCCAGCCGGCCCTGACGGCGGCGGCGGCGGCGGCGCCCCCGACACCACCAGCTGCTGCAGCTGCAGCTGCTGCTGCACACTGGAGCTGCCAAATGGGCTCGCCAGGGTCACCGGCTCCGGCGCTGCTGGCGGCGCCTCGATGTCCCCGACCGCGCTGCGGACCTCCACCCCGTCATCACCACCGCCACCGCCACCGCCGCCACTGGTCAGGCGCTCCGCCGACTCCTCCGTCACGCCGGACAGCGCCTGCCGCCGCCAGGGCATCACCGAGGACGGCGTCAGCGGCGGAAGCCGGCGGCCGCCCGCGCCAGCGGGTGGCGGCGGCGGCGGTGGCGGCGGGGCAGCACCGCTGCCACCAGCAGCGCCGCCAGACGGGGTGGCACCCGGACCGCCGCCGCCGCCGTGTTGCAATCCGCCACCACCACTCGAGCCGCCGCCTCCGTCCGCAGCACTGGCGCTGGCGCTGGTGCTGACGCTGCGGCTGAGGTCGCTGTCACCCGCCGCGCCCGCCGTGCGCACAGAGGCGGCGGCGGCGGCGGCTGCCTGCTGTCCCGCCGCCACCGCGTCGTCTGTGCTACTGCCGTGCGGCAGCGGGCGCGGCTGTAGCTCGGGCGGCAGGTGCCAGGGGGCGTCGGGCGCCTCGCCCTCCAGTGCCAGGCGCCGGCCCAGGTACATGTCCTGAAACACACACACACACACACACACACACACACACACACACACACACACACACACATACACACGCACAGTTGGTCCGTCTTTGTTTTTTGTTTAACACACGCATAGTGATACCTAACACATGCACAGTCTGCGTGTTCCCCATCTCGTGTTTCCTAACACTCGCATGGCCGATGACCCAGCAGGTGTTAGAGAGCACCAGGGAAAACGACAGACAAGCAAGACACTGTGCGTGCACCCAGCGGGTATGTGTGTGCAGGTGATTAAGGTCACGCGGGCAGTCGCCACGTGTGGCTTAGCGCACGCCACGCCACGCATGGACGGCTGCATGGACTGTCTGCCACTACCAAATCCCAGCGTGCTGCACCCCCCCCCACACACACACAACTCTTGTCGTCATTTTTCCTTGTGATATCTAACACACACACCCGTCCACCCCCCCCCCCCACGAGCATGTCGTCGTCGTCCTCCAGCACAGCCGCCAGCGCCGCCGCCAGCCGCCGCGCGCGGCCGCCCACCGCCCCGATGGCGCGCTTGGCCTCACGCACGCGCTCCAGGCGGGCGGGGCTCACGCACTGGGGGTGGGTTGGGGGGTCGGGTGGGGGATGGGGGTGGATTGTGGGGGATGGGGAGGGCGGGGGAAACGGGGGAGAAGTGAGGGTGAACGGTGCGTGAACGGGGGTCAACGGGGGGCGAACGGGGGGTGGGGACGGTGGCTGCAGGGCGAGGGGCGATGGGGTCGGCCGTCAACGGCGCTGCAGGTAAGCTCTCCAGCGCCCGCCGCTGCATGCAATTTGCGTTTGCCGCGGCGCATTAGCTGCAGCAGCAGGCACTGCAATACGGTAGCTGTTGCTTCTGCACGCAAGCTCTCGATCCCATCGCCCGGCCTCACCTGTGCCAGCTCGTCGGCGGCACGCGGCACGTGCACCTCCAGCCACCGCACCTGCATGCATGCATGCATGCATGCATGCGTAAGAGTGTGGATCGTGTCAGCAGCAAACGGCGGCCTATGGTTGTGGCAGAGCCCCGGTGTCACCAGGAAGGTAGGGGTGTAACCCTCCAGGGTAGGCCATGGGGTTGCACACGTGCTCAAACGCACAAACACACGCACGCGCACGCACACGCCCTTCTCCAACACACGCCCACACGCACACGCACACGCCCACCTGTATGTCCAGCAGCCTCACGGCCTCGCTCAGCCCCGCCTCCAGCGCCCTCAGCTCGTACGGCAGCTCCAGGTCCCCGAGTAGCCCGCTGTCAACCGACCTGTACGGCGGCGGCGGCTGGCGGAGGTTGGGCGGTTGAGGCGGTTGGGGCGGCGGCGGCGGCGGCGGCGGCGGGCGCAAGCCGGCAGCGCCGCCGCCGAGGCTGCTGGGGCCGTCGCCGCCGGCAGGCCGCCCGCCACTGGCTGCAGAATCGGCGGCGGTGGTGCCAGCGGTGGGCCTGCCGCCGGGCCGCCCAGCCGCCGCCGCCTCTGCTGCGGCTTGTGGCTCCGCAGCTCGCCCAGCATGCGGCGGCGGCGCAGCCGCCGCCGCCGCCGCCACCGCCGCGGCGCCGGGACGCTGGCGACGCCCGCCCGCCGTCATCGCGTCACCACCATCGACACCTGTTGCTGCTGCTGCCGCGGGTGCTGCTGCTACTGCTGCCGCGGCCGGCGTGCTATCACCGGCGGGGCTCAACATCCTCGCACCGGGCTCGGAACGTAGCGGAGCGCCTGCTGCCGGCGCTGTCACCTGCTGCGCCGCCGCCGCCCCCTCCTCCGCCCCCTCCGCCTCCGCCTCTGACGCCTCCGGCACGGCCTGCCCCTCCGCCGCCGCCTCCCGCTCCGCCCGCTCCGCCTCCTCCAGGCGCCGGCGCTCCTGCTCCGCCTGCCACGCCGCCGCCAGGGCGGTGCTGCGCCGCTGCGTCAGAGTGCTCTGCCGCCGCACCAGGTACCGGCTGGCAGGGTGCGGCGGGGCGAGCGGCGGCGGCAGCGGCTCGCCGCCGCCGCCACCAGAGGCTGGGCCGCCGCCGCGAGCCACGCCGTCGCCGCTGCCCTGCAGGTGCAGCCAGCTGCGGATGCTGTGACCGCCGCCACCGCCGCCGCCACCACCACCACCACCACCGCCACCGCCTCCAGCACCCAGCTCCTGGCTGGACCAGTCGCCGCCGCCAATGCTGCTACTGCCGCCACCGGCGGCGCCGGCGCCGGCGCCGTGGACGCCGCTGCCGCCGGGGGTCGGCAGTAGCAGCGTCTGCGAGCCGCCGTGCGCGCCGCGCTGCGACTGCTGGTGGTGGTGGGTGTGGCGATGGCCAAAGGGGTTCCACGGCCGGCGGGCGTGGGGCTGCTCGGGTGCCTGCGGCTGCGGCTGCGGTTGTAGCTGCGGCTGCGACTGTGGCTGTGGCTGCGGCTGCGGCTGCTGAGGCTGATCATGCACGGCACCGGTTTGGAAGGGGCTCTCCACCCCGACCCCGCCACCTTCCACCCCAACCCCAGACGCGGCCGCCGCCTCCGGCTGATACGCCTCCTCTGGTTGCTGCTGCTCGTGCTGCTGCGGCCCCGCCGGCGCCAGTGCCGGCGCCGAGACGGTCAGGAGCGCCGCCGGCGCCGTCATGCCATGCCGCGGCGGCGACTGCCGCGCCAGCTGCTGCGGCGGCGGTGACGCCGGGCGCTGAGTCGGCTCGGCTTGGCCGCGATGATGGCTGTGGTCGTGGCGGCGGCTGTGGCGGCGGCGGCGGGCGGGCACGGGCAGGTGTGCGCCCGGCGGCGCGCTTGGGGCGTGGTGGACCGCCGCCGCCCCATGGCCGCCGCCGCCACCACCGTCGCCGCCGTCGCCGCCACGCGCCACCGCCTTGGCGGCGCCAAATGGCGAGCGCTTGCCGCCACCACCACCGTGCGCACTGCTGCTGTCGCCGCCGCCACTCCCAACCTGGTTGTACGCATGCTTGCGCTCGTGCTCCGCAGTGGCCGCCGCCGCCGCCGCCGCCTCGGCCAGCATCAGGGGGTCAGTGACGGCGCTGAGGCGGGCGCACAGCGCCGCAATGAACGGGCAGTGCAGCGGCCGGCCCAGCACGCAGTCCGCCACCCGCCCGCCCAGCCAACCGCCGCCGCCACCACCGCCGCCGCCGCCGCCGCCACCGCCGCCGGGCAGCACGCCGTAGTACTGCTGCTCGTCGTACTGCGCCGCGTGATTACTGCTGGTACGGCAGTCACCAGATGGTGGCCCGCCGCTGCCGTACCCGCCGTACCCGCCCGGCAGGCAGCCATCTTGGCCCAGCGGGTGCTGCACGCTCAGCACGTACACCTGCAGGGTGTGTGAGCGCTGTTGCATGTGGGGCGGCGGCTGGCAGGTGCAGGAGCTATGTTGTTCCCTGGACGGACTGTCCTGCTGGTGCTGGCTGCGTGTCAGTCGGCAGAGGCGACCGGGATTGCGGTATTATGGCAGCACCAATGTGTAGCAGTGGAACCGTAAAACGAACGTCAAGGGGGGGGGGGGGGGGGGTCGTGCGCGTTCGGGGTGACAGAGGAGACAATTCAGACAGTGGGACATGGGTGACTGACATATGAAGGTGCCGTTACCACTATATGGGTGCGCCACTCCCACAAATGCCACGTGGGAATTGCCGCGGCAGAAGCCTGGTTCGTATCACGCGAGCGCGGCAACACGCAAGTGCACCCGGCAGCGGAGCCAGCCGAATGGCAACAGCTGTCACGATACCGCCGGCCCTGCTGTCGGGTGCAGCAGTTGCGTGCTGCCGCGCCGGCGTGGCATGAATTCGGCTTCAACCTGGGCAATTCCAAGTGGCGTTGGTGTCGCCGTCATAGCAGGCACTCCCAATCATGTCTGCGACTGGCACGCTGCCCTTGAGGAGTGGCGTAGCGAAGATGGGAGTTGCCAGGAATGAGCAGGAACGATAGTGAAACCATGCGTAGCTAGCTGGCAACGAACGCCAGGTGCATGCATCAGTCCGCACCTACGCAACGCACCTGGTCGGCCCCGATGATTATGCGCACCGTCTCCAGGTTCACCACCAGCGCCCGCTCCCGGATGAGCAGCGAGGTGGGCGTGGGGATGGGCAGCTGCGTGCGTGTGTGCGTGTGGGGTGGGGTAATACATTCCAGAACCCAAACCAACCGACGGGGGTGGGGGTTAGATGTTGAAGGATACGGATGGAGTGGGGGGTGGGGGTGGACATACACGCTCGGGCTCAGCGCCCCCGCCAACTCCAAACGTGTCCTGTCCTGTCCTGCTGCCCTCAGCTGCCACTGCCGCCGCCGCTGCCGCTGCTGAACGCCGCCGCGGCTGGCTCCTGCGCCGCCTGCTCCTATCCACGCTCTTTATCTCCCAACTCCACCTCCCATCGCTATTTCCACTCCTGCACACAGCAGCTAGCAGGCGCGGCCCGCCCCGCCCCGCCCCATCCCGCCCCGCCCCGCCCCGCCCCGCCCCGCCCCGCCCCGCCCCGCCCCGCCCCGCCCCGCCCCGCCCCGCCCCGCCCCGCCCCGCCCCGCCCCGCCCCGCCCCGCCCCGCCCCGCCCCGCCGCGCCCCGCCCCCGCCCCTCCCACTCACCGCGGGGTCAATGGCCCGCAGGTCGCGGTAGGCGATGCCCATGTCCGCAACCAGCTGGTGCCGGTCCACCTGCAGCAGTGTTAGATAACACGAGAAAGGAAACATGCAGCAGTGTGTACGCGCGTGCGTGTGTTCGTGTATTGTGTGTCAACGTGTACGCGCGGTGGCAGCCCGCAGCCAGCCCTGCCCGGCGCCCTCAACACAGCCACCCCCAAATTCACGCCTCGCTCACCATCATCATCACCACCACTACACCACCACCACCACCACCACCACCACCACCACCACCACCACCACCACCACCACCACCAGGTCACCACGCGCCACCTCCACTCACACCGCTCACCCGCACGATGGAGGGGATGCCGTCGCGGGAGATGTGCACCACCCGCCGCGGGTTGCGCGGGTCGAAGGGCGTGGCGCTGGCGGCGGCCGCAGCCGCCGCCACCTTGGACGACCACCTGCCGCCGCCGCCGCCCTTGGCCCCGCCGCCGCCGCCGCCGCCGCCGCCGCCGCCAGCAGCAGCCTGGTGGCGCCGCCGCAGCCCGGTCCCCTCTCCGTCGCCAGCGGCACTAACACGGCTGACGTCGTCATGCCGCTGCCGTCGGGCGCCCGCCCACCCGTTGTTACTACGGCCCTGCGCCGCCTCCTCGCCCTCCTCCTCGCCCTCCTCGTCCTCGTCCTCCTCTAGGTCGGAGTCAGGGTGCGGGTCCCTGCGGCAATGCGGGGCGGGGCGCAGCGGCAGGGCGTCCAGACAACGGCAAGCAGGTCCACTGCCCGCAGCCCCTGCTTCTGACCCGCACCCATCCCACCGCCGTCACGCCATTTCCTGTTACCGCTACTGTACTGCTGCTACTGCTGCCGCCGCAACTCACCACCAGGACGACACCGCCGCCGCGTGCTTGCCCGCGCCGCCCGCCGGCGGCGGCTGGTGGTGAGCAGCCGCACCGCCGCTCCCAGCCGTCGCCACCGTCACCGCGCGCGGCGCCGGCCCTCGGTCGTCGTCCGGCTGGCGGCCCCGGCCCCAGCAGCTCCAGGCCGTGGGCAGGGACGTTCCGCGGGAGACGGCCGTTGCGTGGGCCGGCGGCTGGGGCGGGTAGACTGTCGCGGGCATCCTGACACCGCCGGCTCCTCTTGCCCCTGCCACGCCGCCTTTTCCGGAACCCCCGGTCGCTGCCGGGCGGCGCCGGCTGGCGTGTCCCGTGGGTCGCGCAGGCGCAAGGTGCGCGCTTGGCGGCGCCTGCGCCAGCTTCTGCAGCAGCCGCTGCTCCTCCTGGTCTGGCTGCTGGTGCGTCTGTAGCAGGTGCGGCTGCTGCGGCTGTAGCGGCTGCTGCTCCGCCGGGGTCCGCGACAGCAGCGGCTCGCCCAGGGCCCGGGCGCGCTCCCCGCCGCCAAAGGGCCTCCGTGACTCCTGGAAACCCCAACCGGGCGCGAATGCGTCTGTTTCTGCTGCTGCTGCTGCGACTCCGCCGCCGCCGAGGTCGGATGTATCGCGGCGAGCTGACAGCCGCGGCCGGCCGCCGCTCCTAACAATCCACTGCAGCAGCGCTGGCCATGTCATCAGTGGGACGCTGGCTCGTCGTCAGGACCGGGCGGCGTTGTTGACTGTGCGCAAGTTGCTGAGGCCGAGACGGGCCCGCCGGAGTCCATGCTTTCAAGCAGTGCGCCATCTGGCACGCGCATTGCATCCCTCGCCCCGGAGCCTGCCTTCACCGGCACACCGGCCGGCTGTAAGCCAGAACGGCCCGCATTCTATTCCTTGCATGTGCTCTGGCACGCCCCAAACATCCTGCAGTCTACCTAGCTAGCTAGGCCCTCACCTCCTGCTCCCCCGTGCTCGCATGCACCACTTCAACCGTGACCGATCCACGGCACGGGTGGTCATTATTCGAGTCCGACTGGCACACACCGCACCGCTGCTGCGACACCTCGCCGCTCGCACTTGCACGTGACCGCAGCTGCCCATCCCCGACCGCGCATCCTGCTGCCTCCAACCCGCATTCACTTGAGCTGGTGGTCACAATCATTCCCAGTGCGTCTAGCTTGGGCTGGTATTCACAACTCCCCACCCCCACCCACTAAAGCCACTGGGCATACACCAAGCCGGCCCCCCAAACGGTTGATCCTTGCATTTGGAGTAGATTACCCACACACGCACACCCTGCCTCATTATGCCAGCCTCTTACCCCCGCCAGCCCCATTGTCCAGCCGCCTGACGCGGACACCCAATCCCCCAGCCGGCGCCCCGCCCTCAGTCGTCGAAGTCGGAGCTCTCGTCCTCCTCGTCGCGCGCCCCCTCCGCCTTCTTGTCCACCATGCGCGCCACCAGCGCCCGGATCTGTGGGCGGGGGGCAGCGGCAGGGGCAGGGGCAGGGCGGGGTGAGGCGAGGTGAGGCGGTTCGCAGGGAATGGTAGGAGGAGTGACGCAGGGTAGACATTTGAAGTGGGGTGTAGGCGGGTGGGGCGCGTGAGGCGGGTGGTGCAGGGTCGTGTCAAGGCGCAAGCCAACCGCGCCCACGCCTCGTGCCCCGTACACAGCTGGTCGAGACGCCCGTCCCCCCTTTCGCCCGCCCCGGGCCGCCCCGCGCTCGCGCACCTGCGCCTGCTGCGCCCGCTCCTCGTCCTGGTCGGCGCTGAGGCACAGCGGCCCCCAGCTGTTGAGCACCATCGCGACCTGCGGTGCGCGGCAGTGGTGGTGGTGGCAGTGGTGGTGGTGAGGGGACGTTGCTAGGGCGGCAGGGACGCGGCGGCTTTGTGATGGACTGATGGTAAGCCGCCTGGCCCCCGTCTTCTCCCCTATCTTCACCCCCCACACACGCATTGGTTTGGTTTGGTTGATTTAGCTTGGAATGGTATTCACCTCCCCCCCGCCCCTGAAGGCACGCCCCCCCCCCCACAACCCCACCTGCTCCGGCGTGATGCGCTTGGCGCCGCCGTAGTGGTTCATGCCCACAGCGTGCTGCGCAGGGGCAGGGGCAGGGGCAGGTGGTAGGTGGGGTTGCATTCATGATTATTCAAGAAGACCAGGAATAGCCATACAGCAGGTGGTGGTGGTGGTGGTGGGGAGTCACTCACCCTTGTGCAGTCAATCCACGCATCCCGTTCACCTTCCTCCCTACCCAGCCTACTCCCCGCCCAGCCTACAACGCAGCCCTGGCCCGCACACAGCCACACGCGCGCGGCCTGCGTGTCCTCCCTCCCCCGTCAGGCGCCCCCTATCACCACCTCCGCCCCCGCACCCTCACCCCCACCCCCGCACCCTCGCCCCCACCCCCTGCCCCTTTCCCCGCCCCGCCCCCACACACCGCAGCACGACGGGCCGCTCACCTGCAGGCACTTGGTGTCGTTGTACACGAGCAGCGTGGGCAGGTTGGCGTCGGGGTAGTTGGGGATGGCGTCGGTGGCCACGATGCGCAGGAACTTGGTGGACGGGTACTTGCCCGCCAGCTCGTCCAGGCACGTCTGCAGCAGCCCGCAGCCCGAGTGCCTGCGGGTGTGCGGGTGCGGGTGTGCGGGTGAGTGGGTGAGTGGGTGTGGGGGTGCGGACGCGGGTGTGGGCGTTGGCGTCTGGGTGTGAGCGTGGGTTGGCAGGCGCGCGACGTGGCCGCAGCGAGGGCCGGCACAGGCACACGCGAGTGCGGCGCTGTGGTATGGATGAAAGCCCGGCACCCCCCTCACTGGACTGGGGATTGCGATGTGCCACTCCCTATCGCATCCGCTGCTTCCCGCCCCCCTTCCCCTTCCCCTTCCCCTTCCCCTTCTCCACCCCCATGATCTGCTGCCACATCTTGTCAACATCGTCCTCTCTTCTTGATCATGCATGGAGTCCCCTCCCCCTTCCCCTTCCCCTTCCCCGCCCCACGCCGCCCCCTCCCCTGCCGCGCTCACCCGTCCTTGAACAGGTGCAGCACCACCCACACGTCCGGCCCCGCGTTGGTGACCTTCTCCACGAACTCGTTGCCGCGGATGAGCTCGCAGCTGCCAAAGCGCGGCCGTGCCGCCGCGGCCTGCAGCTCGTGGATGCGCTTTTGCCTGCGGCGAGCATTAGGGTGGGGTGGGGCGCAGCGCGTGTTTGATGCTCTGTTTCCTCGGTTCCCCGCACCCAGGGGGACAGACCACGACACAATCACACCCATTCACTCCCAGGCCGCAGGACCCCGGCCGGCCCCACACCGCCACCACGTCGGCCTCCCCCCCGCAGTCCTCCCCCGGCACCACCGGCCCCCACCTGTACTCCTCCACTCCCTCCCAGCCCCCCACCCCAGTCCCCCCAGCACCCCTTCCGCTCCTCCCTCCCCCAGCCCCTCCCCCTCCCCCCTCCCCGCCCCCTCCGCACGCCGCACCTGTACTCCTCCAGGAAGCGGTCGTCGTCAAAGGCGTCCGCCGCCTCGCGCAGCTCGCCCACGTCGCGCCCCTCCACCCAGGCCGCGTCCCGCACCGCCTCCGCCTCGGGCGCGTACTTCTCGGGCTTCCACACCGGCGCCTTGGGCGGCAGGTTGCCTGGCGGGCGGGTTGGGCGGGCGGGTCAGGGGGCACGCAACCAGATAAGAGGCGGTGGGTTGAGGGGTCGGCGTCGGGGATCGGGTGGCGGTGGTGGTAATGGTGTGGGTGTGCGTGGGCGGGCGGAGATGCTGGGGTTGCGGGTTCCATGCATTGGGTGGCGGGATCACATGCAAGGCCAGGGGCATGAAGAGCGCGGGGGGAGGGGGGAGGGGGCGGGCGGGGAGGCGGCGCGGCGCAGCCTGTGGGGGCCTGGGCCTGGGCCCCGGGCCAGGCGGGCCCAGGGGTTGGCGGGAGGCGGTGCCCACCGCACCACAGACGCGCACAGCGGTGGCCACAGCGCCGGTTGTAAGCGGAGACCGCCACGCAGCGCATGCGTGTTTGTGTGTATGTGCAGCTGCGTGTGGCCCCAGCCCCTCCCGGCTACGGCGCACCGCAGGCACTGTGCAGCTTCATGAGGCAGACCCCTAGCGCCCCAGCTGCGGGGGCACATCACATCACACGGGAAGCGCCTGCCCCTGTCCACACGCGCATGCCGCTCGCTACAACCGTCAACAAAGCAACAGCATCACGCACGTACTCACCCATTTTCCGCTGGATGTCGTCCCATTGCGTCGTCTCGCCCTCTGGCCCCTTGTACACGGTATGATACTCCGTCATGGGAGCTCCTTAGCGCCCAGCCGCCAGCAGCACCGCTGGAAGCCTACTGCTGAAACGCTGGCTCAGAATGCCGCAGGCGCTGAGTGGTTGCGCAATGGAACACGCCGAGATTCCGGCTGCGTTAGCGCACTGCCAAGGAGTGGAGGCGGGAGTGGCGGAGGGGCCTGGGCCTCGGGCGAACCGGCGCGGTCTGGCACGACAGTGAAATGACGTTTCACTAGCACTGTAGTAGGTGCTTCCACTCGCGATATGGTCAACGTTTTCTGTGCCCTTGAAAGCAGAGATTCAGTTTGGGCGGGATCGTGGAAGTAGCCTCTTTGTGTGCTCTTTGATAAATTAATGCGACTAGACTTGTTTGTACTTGCGAGTCATATAACAGATACATTGAAACCAGCTGCAAGACCAGTAAGTTGGTCGCCGCGCCGATGTGAGTCGCGATCGCAGCCGATCGATTGCCAGGCCTTTAGTGGCGCGGCGTTCTCAGTGTCCTCCATCGTATGTCGTCCATTTTGCTTATCAAACTCGCTTACACGGGCGTTGGCACTGAGCCATAAACGCAAGTCTCCACTCCTGGGCGCACGCCCTTTTTACCTCTATACATGGACATAACTATTTGACTTGCTCTTGAGGTATATAGCGGAGAGCAGGGGCGGGCGCGAAGCGAGGCGGCCTCGGAGCGGAGAAGCGCGGAGGGAGCTCCCTCAGTGGCCTACATGCGTTGAAGAGCCCCTGAACCCTTAAATTTAAGCTCGAAAGGTGCGGCTGAAGGCCGTGCAAGCCCCTCTAGCACGTTCGTCGGCCCTGCAGCCAACATTTCACCAGCCGGGGTCCTTTGTGTTACTGCCTGATGGCTACCTAAGATGACTTGCACAACTGCAGCTAACTTGGAGTACTGAGTCTGGAGGCGTCTTGCGCAAACTCGACATGGTTCTCTCTAATCGTGCGGGCTCTCCCCGGCGCCCAGCGATGGTCCCGCTCTCGTGATCTTATTATATTCATCACAATGAATGGCGTCCATGATGTGTACTTTACGTTCCCTCAGCTCGCACTTGGCTGCACCGTCGGCATGGCTCGGCGCTGATACTCTTGCCCGCACCTCCCGAGTTTGCGCGCCCATTCGTGCCCCAATGCTCATTACACCGCAGGATGGGGCCCAGTCCGCCGCTGCCGGACCGGGCGGTCCACCCCTTCCTCCTCAAACTCTTCACCATGACGCCCTTCTCGGCGTGCGCTGCAAATGTGCCAACTGGGGGCTTCGCGAACACGCTAACGTCTCCTCTCATAGTGCAAGACTCGAGCTCGCCGGCTGCGTCCCCAGCGCGGCAGCGGCCAGGTGCGACGGGGACTCGGACGGTCGGGTCGCTGGCCGCGAAGTCGTTGGCACGGGCACGCGGGTGTCACGCAGACCGCCGAGCGCAGGATGGGAGTTGTGTGTGTCCCTTGGTGGCAGCACAGAATGGGGCCGGGCCAATCGAAGGCGCGCTAAACAGCTTTACGCGCCTTGCAGCCCTCGTACGGCCCACACCACGCGCTATTGCACCCGGTGCGTTGCACCCGCTCACTCCTGCGTTTTTCCCGCTGTGAACCCCCCGTGCAGCGCCTTCAGGACCGGGCCGCTCAGAATCCCCGGCGCGGCCCAGCGCGCTGCGCTCCACCGTTGTGGCGGGCATCCAGTCATCGGCCTCGGTGCGCAAGTCGGACAACGGCATCTTCGCCGCCGTGCACGCCGCCGCGGCCTTCAGCAACCTCACCACGCGCTCCGGATCCATGACGGCCGGGACCTCGCACCGCAAGTGAGGCGGGAGTGTGGGAGAGTGGGAGCGCGGGAGCACGGGAGTGTGGGAGCGCGAGAGAGCGGGAGAGCGGGAGCGCGCCGCCTGGCCGCGTTATGGGGTCGTGGCCGCCGCGCTGTCTGGAAGCGCCGGGCAGCTGGCGGCATGCGATGCGCAGGGCTGTTTCCATAGCCCGCAGCTTCCCCTGTTGCACCTCCCGTGTTGCGGCCCCTGCACGGACCTGCCCCATCACGGCCGCCCCGCAACCCCCCGCGCGCAGGAGCCAACCGGGCACGCCGGTGCCGGGCCGGCCGGACGTCGGCGGCGGCGGCGGCACCATCCTGGCGCGCAAGGCGGCGGAGCTGGCCAACAAGGACGCGGGCAGCGGGCCGCCCAGCCCCGGCGGCAGCGCGGTGGAGCGCAGCGGCGGCTCCATGACGGGCAACAGCGGGGCGCTCAAGGGGCTGCGCGGGGCGCCGCAGGTGCGTGCTGCGGCGCGGCGCGGTGCGGTGTGCGGAGAGGGTGTGCGGAGAGGGTGTGTGGAGAGGGTGTGGAGAGGGTGTGGGGAGGAGCTGCGGCTGCTGGGGCGGGGCTGCGGCGGCTGGGGGCGGAGGGGCGTGGGCGTGGCAAGCAGGCGTGGGGGGTGGGGCGATGGCGCGAGCGCTGTGTGCGGCCTGGGGAATGCCGTGAGGCCAGGAGGGGACGGGGTGGGAGGCGGGCACCAATCGACTTGTTGGGTCGCGAACAGAAAGTGGTCGGGTCGGATGCTGTGTGCACACATGCATGGGCACGGGCAAGCACGAGGTGCATAGCACAGCGCAAACTGCATCGGAGGACGAAGGCGCACGGCGGCCTGCATGCATGGGGAGCGGCATGGGGCGCATCGAGAGGCGCGCGCTGCTACACCGGCTCATGCCGCGGTGTGTCCCCGTCTGCGCGTAGGGACGATCCGCGCACTGGGTGGGGGACTGGGGCCAACAGGTGCGTTGTGGCGCCACGGGGGTCGCGCGCACCTGCCAGGCCCTGGGGCCTCACCAGTGGGGCCTGCCCGCCGGTTGAGCGACTGGGAGAGAGCGCGGGCGACAAGCGCGCAGCCCAGCTGCAAAAGCCGACCCGCCGCCCCCACGCGGCGCCTCCTCAACACGCACACGCCGCGCCGCCTGTGTCGCCTGTGTCCGTGTGCAGGTGCTGCTGGGCGACCGCAGCGTGGCGGAGGTGGTGGCCAACTTTGTGAAGCCGGAGAGCGCGGTGAGGCGCGCGGGTGGTGATGGGGGGGGGGGGCGGGCGCACGGGATGGGGGGGGGGGGTTGTGAATACCATCCCAAGCCAAACCAAGCTGAACTAGACAAGGAGCAGGCGATGCAGTTGGGGGGGGGGGCGCCGCGAATTGGGTGTCAACTGGCGAACCTCCAGGGGCGGTGCGCCCCTTGGCCGCTTTTGCGGGCCAGGCCGCAGGAAGGGCGGTACGCGCTGGCGCCAGACCCATCACACCACGCTGACGCGCACTCCCCCCCGCCTCCCGCGCCCCCCCCCCGCAGCCCTTCAAGCACGACTACCTGACCGGCGTCATCACGGGCCAGGCGCGGCTGGACGGCGTGGAGGGCGACACCTTCGCCGCCGACCTGCACGAGCGGGACGGCAACACCGAGTACTGGCGCCGAGCCACCGGCGAGAAGGTGCGGGCGGAGGCGGGGGGGTTTGAGGGAGTGGGGTGGGGGTTGGGGGGTTGCAAGGAGCGGTACAGGATGCACTGAAGACCAGCAGATGAAGGTTACCGGGGTCGGGGCGGGGTGGGGGGTTTGGACGGGCGGCTGCGGCCGGCCTGCGGCGGGACCTGGGCCCCGCGGCGCGGAGCGGAGCAAGGGCAGCGCAGCGCAGCGCGCCGGCGTGCGCAGGGTAATGAGCCATGCGAGGCTGTGCCGGCGGCTGCACGCGGCGCCCCATGTCATCCAACGCTGACGCCGCCGCCCCCGTGTACGGCTGCCGCCTGCTGCTGCCTGCTGCGGTGCAGATCTACGGGCACGTGGACTACTTTGTGAGCCACTGCTGGCAGTACAAGCTGGGCGACCTGGTGTCCATGATCCTGCAGCACTACGACGAGCTGCCGGGTGAGGGGGGGGGGGAGCGGGGGGGGCGGGGAGGGGGGTAGTTTATTCCAGAAACCAGAAGTGAGACGACCAAGATAACCCGAACCAACCAGTCCAACCCAGAGCGCGGAGGTGGTGTGGCCTTAACGTGTGGGTCTCGGGTGCCCTTGAGCCTTGAATCTTCAGTCTTGTCGTCGGTGTTGTCGGTAGTCATGGATGGCACCCAGGCAGGGGGGGGCGAGGAGGGCAGGGACGGAGGAAGGATGGGCAGGGAGGGAGGGAAGCCGGAATTTGTGGGCTGAGAGGGAGGCAAGGGAGCCGGGGGAAATGAAAGGGCGAGAGCTGGAAGCAGGCATGGGGTACGCGGTGGTGGCCTGCGAATGCCCTGGCGGCGCGAGTGGGCGGAGGGGCGGCTGGTGCATGGCTGGCAACTGCCCCCGGAAGAGCCGGGCTAGACCAGCCGCCTCGCACCCTTTGGCCCCCGTGGCTGCTGCTAACTGAGCCGTTGCTGGGTTTGGCCGCTGCCGACTGCAGAGACGGACGGCGGGCGACTGTACGTGCCGGTGTTCTACTGGTGAGTGGGCAGCGGGGCGGTGGGCGGGGGCGGGTGGGGGCTGATTCCTGAGACGTGCCCGTGCTACACCGCCGGCCCTCGCCGGAGCGCTTTGCGCTGTGCGCGGCGGTGCAGTGAGCCCCTTCGTCCGGGTGCGTTTCCTGGAAACCGTGCGAGCCGGGGGCAGCACGAGTAGTTGACCAGGCGCCGGGCGCCCTCCCTCCCCTCTGCTACACCTCTCCGACCATCTTCGAATTTCACCCCCGCGCCCGCGCCCGCGCCCGCGCCCCAACCACCCCGCAGGGTGGACATCTTCGCGGTGACGCAGCACTTTGTGGGCGACATCAAGGACCACCCCGACTGCGACTTCCCGGGCGTCATCCGGCAGGCCAAGGGCGGCGTGCTGTTCTCCATGGCGCCCTGGCGCAACCCGCTGTCCGTGAAGCGCGTGTGGTGCCTGTTCGAGGCGCTCACCGCGCTGTCCATCAGCCGTGAGATCAACCTGCTGACCGACCCCTTCGACTCCACCGCCAAGGTCGACACGCTGCTGCCGCTCTTCACGCGGGTGGGTGCTGCGCATGGGTGCTCGCGCTGGGTGCTGGGTGCTGGGTGCCGCGTGCGCGCCGGCACCGGCGCCAGGCGGCGTTCGCGGCGCGTCTCGGGCGGCGCTGGCTGTGGCTGGCATGGCCGCGGGGGCTGTGCAATAACGAACCGCCGCACCTCTACCACGTCATGTCGTCTCACCCGCCCATCCTCCGCCTCCTCCGCCGCCCGTCCTCCTCCCCCCTCTCCCTGCGCAGCAAGTGGTGGACATGCTGGACGTGCGCAACGCGGAGGCCACCGTGGAGAAGGACCGCGACTACATCCTCAACCTGGCGGAGCGCACGCTGGGCATCAACACCTTTAACTCCAAGCTGCGCCAGGCGCTGCACCACGAGATCTGCGAGGCCATGATCCTGCGGTGAGCCGCTGCAGCCGTTACCGCCGCTGTCGCAGCCGGCGGCGGTTGGGATGGGTTGCTGGGACGGGGCGCTGCGCAGCAAGGGAAGCGCAGCACCAGTGGCTCGACAGGGCACACCGCGGGCAACACGGGATGCGGATGCGTCCAGGCGTCTGAAGTGCGCCTTCCCCCTGCTCCCACGTATCATTCCCCCGCCCCGCCCCTCAGCGCCGTGGTGACGGGCGAGACGGAGGAGGGCCGCAAGCTGCTGGAGCGCGGCATCATCATCTCCAACGCCACGCTCCGCTTCATGCCCAAGCGCGACAGCGCCGGCAAGGAGATTGAGCGCATCCGCGACAGCGGCCTGCTGCTGCTGGCGGAGGCGGTCAAGGTGCGCGCCGTGTGCTGTGTACCTGCGTGTGTGCTGGGCTTGCGTGTGATGGGGTTGGGGTGGAGGTGGGGCTTGGGGTTGGGATGGCGGTCAGGCTATGGGCGGGCTCGCCGGCATGCACATCTGCTGGGGGCGCAGTTGGCTGCACCGCGCGGGCAGGCGGCGGGGAACTAAGAGGCGGCATTGGGATTTGGGTCTGCAATGAATCTACCCTATCGCTGCTCAGCAACCTCTGAACCTTACCGCCTGAACTGCACCACCACCGCCCGCCCCCGCCCTCGCCCGCAGGCCTGCCCCAACCTGCAGTCGCTGGTGGTGTACACGGCGCCGGAGACGGACGTGTCGCCCAGCGGCCTCACCGCGCTGGCCAAGGGGCTGGCCGGGCACCAGGCGCTCAAGCACCTGGCGGTGGGCCGGCACCCCTCGCTCGCGTCCGCGCCGGGTGCGTGCTCGCGCGTGCGGCGTGCGTGTGCGTCTGTGTGCGTGGTGCTAATGGCTGTTCATGGGTTGCAGCCTCTGCAGGGAGGGGAGGGGCAAAGAGATGTGTGGGCTGCGGAGAGCAGACGGGACACGTGTCGGCGGCGCTGCGATGAGCATGCATGTGCATGTGGCGTGCGGCGGTGCTTATGCTACTGCTACTGCTACTGCGGCTGCTGCTGCTGCAGGCACGGGCGGCTCGCTGGGGCGCACCTCGGTGTCGGCGTACGCGGGGTTGCTGACGTCCAACCCGCAGCTGTCGCACATCGACCTCTCATACAACAAGGTGCGCGGGCGCGTGCGTGGGCGCGTGCGTGCGTGCGGCCCAGGCTGTTCACAGCACAGCGGCAGGGGCTGGCGACCCGGCAGGCCCAGCTCATGCACGCGTTAGGCACACCGGTGCTGACCCCTGCCCTCGCGCCTGCTGCCCCTCCCGCCGGGCACTGCGTACTCTTCAATCCCTTCACCTTGCACCACCACCCCTCCCCTCCCCGCACACCACCACGCCCGCAGCTCGGCCCCGACGGCATCGCGGCGCTGGCGCCCGCGCTCAACGGCAACCGCACCGTGTCGGTGCTCAAGCTGCGGCAGGTGGGCATGGACGCGGGCGCGGCGCTGACGCTGGCGGACTGCCTGGCCACGTCGGAGGCGCTGCGGGACCTGGACATCTCCTTCAACCCCGAGATGGGCGACAAGTGAGAGGGGGCGGCGGGGGCGGAGGGCGGGGCCAGGAAACTAGCTGAAGGGGGCGGGGGAGGGGGTTGTGAACACCAGCCGAAGCTGGTGGTGCCGGCGGGCGGGGCGGGGTGCAGGGAGCCGGGGAACGACGGGAGGGGAAGAGTCCAATGGGCCGGCGGGGGCACTGAGACGCGATGCGATGCGACGGGGTGGGATGGCGCAAGGCAGTCTGTCTTCCTGTTGGGCATGGTGGACGGCGTCGCGAGCCGTACGTGGCGGACCCGGCATGGCGTGAGCGCTTCCCGAGTTCGCCCCCGCCGCGTGCCTGACCCGCCGCTTCCTCCGCTCTTCCCCCTACTCTTCCTCCTCGCCTCCTCCACAGGGCGGGGCCGGCGCTGCTGAAGCTCATGTCTCACAAGGGGCTGCAGGTGCTGCGCGCGCAGTCGTGCCGCTTCGGCATGCAGGTGGGCAAGGTGGTCATCGGCGACCCGCTCACCAAGTCCGGCAGCATCAAGGTGAGCTGGGGGGCCCGTCCGGGGGGCTGGGGGCCTGTGTGGTGGCAGGTGGCTGGGGCTGTGGGCTGTGGGCTGTGGGAGGTGCTGGGGGCTGGGGGCTGGGGGCTGGGGGCTGGGAGCTGGGAGGCGCCGACGCGGACGGGGCTGGAGCCCGCAAGCTGCCCGCCGCCTCCAACTTCTGTATGTGCCCGCCCGCCGCCGCCGCCGCCGCCCGCCGCAGGAGCTGTGCCTGGGCTGCTTCGTGCAGCCGGGCCAGTCGGCCAGCAGCCAGGACACGGCGGACTGGAACCAGCTGCTGGTGGACACGGCGCCCACGGCGGGCAAGGCCACCTCGCGCTCGCCGGCGCGCGGCGAGGTGATGGTGGCGCTGGCGGGCGCGCTGCGGCAGGGCTTCAAGACGCTGGAGCGGCTGGACCTGCGCGGCTGCTTCGTGGGGGTGAGTGTGGGCGGCTGTTTTTGGGGTGGAGGTGGGGGTGGTGGAGAGGGAGCTTTGGGGGTGTTCTTGGATCGCCAGCGCAGGCTGAACAACCAAACTCGGGTAAACGGAGTGAAGGCAAATGGGGGCTGTGGGGCAGCTAGGCTGGAGGTGGAGGAGTGACGGTGCGGTGGGTGAAGCCGACAGTGGGGGCGGCGGGCTGGGCTGGGCTTGGGCTGCGCTTGGGCGGGGCGCCCCGAGCGGCCCGCGTCCGCCCGGCTCGCGTGTCGCGCTCCCGCTGCGCGCCGCGCCTCACCGCTGTGTTTGCGTGTGTTTGCGTGTGTTGCAGGCGGGCGTGGGCGGCGAGAGCTCGGGCCTGCGCGACGCGCTGATCAGCGGCCTGAGCAGCGTGCGGCGCGGCGCGGCGTTCGGCAGCCTGCGGCAGCTGGACTTGCGCTCATGCAACCAGCCCGAGCTGCTCAAGATGGACGACAGCCAGGTGGGTGGGGTGGGAAGCGGGGCGGGGGGGGGGGAGTTCACGGGGTCAAGGGGTCAAGTTTACTCATGGATAAGTGGGACGGGGCCAGGCAGGGTCTGGGCGGAGGGGAGCGGCAGTACCCGCATGCGATGGGCTGCGCGACGCGGGGCACATGCACGACATCGCACTGAGCTCTTACCGCTGCCTTCCTCGGTGCCCTCCGCGCGCGCAACATGATGACGCCACGCAGATTGCGCTGCTGCTGAAGCACGGCGGCCTGAACCTGCTGATCAAGGACTACAAGCGCACGGGCATCAAGGGCGGCGTGCTGCGGCAGTACGTGCAGTACGACGCCTAAAGCCGCAGCCCAGGGCCGGAGCCGGGGCGGCGGCAGGGGCGGGGGATTGGGTGCGCTGGGGCGGCGGCTCCGCAGCCCGCGCGCAATGCCGGTGTTGTTGGCGGTGGGATCGTGGGAAGTGGCGTGCGGGCGCGTGTGGGGTTTGGGGGAAGGAGAACTGAGCGTAGCGTAGCTGGAGCAGCAGCAGCAGCAGCAGCAGCAGCAGCAGCGGCGTGAGGCGGCGGCAAAAAGCAGCAGCAGGTGCGGCGGGAGCGGTGGCAACCACAGCGCTACCGTTGCTTCGACAACTCCTGCGGCAAGTAAGGGCGCAGCAGGATGCGAGCCGAGCCGGGGGCCGTTCAGGACACAGAATAACAGGCATGGCATGGCATGGGGCGGCAGCTACATATGGCGGAGGAATCGGGGGCAGCATAGCGAGCGAGCGTGGCGAGGGTGGTGCGTGCGACAAGCTAGAAAATGTAGGGGCAGCGCACGATAATGGCTCCTGGCTGGCTGGATGGACGGCGCGACAGTGTCGGATGGCAGGGTGCGCTGCTGAGTCGCGCGCGCTTGCTTGATTGGTTGCGGTCAGCGGCGTGCGGGCCGCGGCGATCGGCGCGTGTGGCTGTCGAGCATCATGCACGTGTGCGCACACAAGAGCTACCTCTGCGTCTGTGGCGTTGGGCCCGTGGCCCTCGTAAACTGCGGTGAGCGCGTGGCAATGACGCGTGCATGCGGGGCGGACGGCGCGCGTCGGCGACCGCGGGAGCTGATGTGCGCGCTTCAGATTGCCCGCATCGCACCGTGTGGTTGGGCTGGGCGGTGGGCCTGCTGGGCCTGCTGGTGATAGGGCCGGGCACCGTGTGGTTGGGCTGGGCGGTGGGCCTAGTGGGCCTGCTGGTGATAGGGCCGGGCACCGTGTGGTTGGGCTGGGCGGTGGGCCTAGTGGGCCTGCTGGTGATAGGGCCGGGCACCGTGTGGTTGGGCTGGGCGGTGGGCCTGCTGGGCCTGCTGGTGATAGGGCCGGGCACCGTGGCGCTGGCGAGCGGCAGGCGGTGCGGTACATACGGTAGCACCCAGTGACGGAGGCGCGGTGCAGCGGATGCGCACACGACGGCATACGTGCGCTTGGGTGCAAGCTGGTGCGCCGCTGGTTGCCGAGGCAGGGAAAGCCGCTTGGCGGGGCTGCACACGCGGTGGTGGCTTGGCATCGGCACCAAGGCACTGTATGTGTACAGGTGTTGAACCCGGTGGCCTTGCATTGCAGCCCAGGCGTGCAGGATGCGCAAATCGTGCAGCGAACATGCACGCTGCATAGGTGCCGCTGCTGCCGCCGTGCTGCGGGCAGGCACGGGCCGCACCTGCACGCAAGCTAGGCAGGGAACGGTTCGGGCAGGGTTCGAGGACAGGCACAGCAGAAGATATGCAACGCCCTGGAGGCTGCGCCAGGCCGCCAGCTCCCGGAGCGCCGGAGGGGTGGACAGGACAAATTGCCACCCTTCGCGCGCATGACCGCCTAGGCGCCTACCACTTCCCCTGGCTCTCCACTGCGGTCGACCAGAGCGCTCACGACCTGCGCGCGCTATGATGCAGCAGCGTATCCTTCCCAATTCCGTGTCTGGGCGCACGCGACGTGGGCTCACCGCACCCAGCAGCACCGTATGAATGCGACATTACAAAGAAGGGACAGTCCGACCAAGCAAGGGTGCCCCGCACCCAGGTCAGGAGGGACCATCTCCGGCCCGAAGGGAAACCACCCTCCCCCCAGCTGGCTGCCGACCTTCCACCAACACGTGCATTAGGTCCATGTCTCAGCTGCTAACCTCGCAAGTCGAAGCCAAGCGTAAGCAGTGCCCGTATCTTCCATCTACGCTGTAGAAATTTGCCCCAAATCCGCCGAAGGCGGAGAAAAATTTTTGGGGTTTGGGGCCGCGCATCTACGGAGCGTAGACGTTTTGGGCGGATTTGGCGGTATTTTAGACAGGGAGCGTAGATGGTTTGGGGGTTTTGGAGGCGTGCCCCTAGGAAAATTTTTCCGGGCGTAGATGGCGCGGGAGGGGTCATCTACGCTGTGTAGACGCCGGGGGCCAAAAGCCATCTACATGATACGGGCACTGAGCGTAAGCCCGCCAAAGCCCCACCGTATGCCGAGTATGTGACAAGCACTCCTCTCAAATCCGACCGGAGGTATGGGGATGGTGATAAGAAAGCTGCACCAGATTGCACGCGCTCCCTTTCACGCGCGCTGTATAGGACTATTACAATGGTGCGGTAACTCGATCGCCCAACGTAAGAAAAACATGTCAGCATCTAAGGCTCAGCCGAAGACCCACCCGAACCGTGACCCTGACTCTGGACATGAAGATGCGCCTATGGAACAAACTGTGATGCAGCTCACCGACTGCCGGCCGTAAAAAGGAGCGGTTTTCCAACCATCCTGACATTCCTGCTGAGCACCTCCAAAAAATAGTATCTAGAAGGGCATGCATGCATGCTGCCACACTCCACAGCACCCCTGCCCCACAGCCCACAATAAAACGCGCGCAAATTTCCCGGTTCACACATTTCCATCATCAGCTGCTACAAGCCACGCGCCTGAGAGGCATTACGCAAACGGCCGACTCAGGGCCCTTCCCAAAACTATACTTTCTGTACGCTGTGCCTGTACGGCTAGCTGCGGGCGGTGCCACACGGACGCAGGTCACACATTTCTGCATTAAGTGCATCATGACACAGAACCGTTTTACGCGCGGAGCACAGATTAAACGCTAGGGATGGATCAACGTGGACCACAGTGAATGGCAGACACCACGGTGCGCAATCGCTAGATACCGTGAAGATGCAAGTAAGGACACAGGAAAGAAAAGCTGACGTAGCAGCGCAGCGAAAGTAACACTAAAACCCATGGACACCCTAACGTAGGCGCCGGGTTGCACACAAAAATATAGCACGCACGCTACATGAAGATGATGTATCAAGGGGATACGGAAGGACTCACCCGCGTGTTCCCATGGACAGCGTTGCGCCGCCACTTGACAACCCCGACCACAGCCAGCGCCAACACCGCGGCACCCACCACAGCGCCCACGGCCGCACCCACCACCGCACCAACCGACACACCGGCACTGCCGCTAGCACTGGTCACGCTGGCGCCGCTGCTGCCGCCCTGTGGAGTGGGGTCCTGAGCTGTCTGGCCGCCCTGGACCGCCACCGCCGCACCTCCATCAGCGGCGGGCTGGTCCGCCGCCGCCTGCTGCAGACCCGGCTGCTGCTGGGGCTCGGGGTCCGCCGCAAATCCACCAGCAGTCGACTGCGTTTCGGGCAGCGCCGCCTCACGGGCCACCGCCGAGACAGCCGGCGGAGGGGGGCGGGCGCTGGCGGCTGTGCGGCTGGCGTCAGGCGCAGGTGATGGCGGTGTCTGGGCGGACACCTGGGAGGCACTGCTCTGAGCCGTCGTCTGCGGGGTGTCGCTCGGGTCGCTGGGCCCAACTGAGGCCACGTCTGAGATCACGCCGTCGTCGCCGGCGCTGCTGGCGACAAAGACAGCCGGGGGAGTCTTCTTCACATAGCTGCAGGAGCCGTCCAGGCGGCCGACTGCCGTAATCGGGCCGGTGGCGTAGCGCCCTGATGCGTCCCTGTATGGCAAGGGAGAAGCAATGGCGAGTGCCGGGTAGGAGGGTGCGCGGGAGTCGGCCTCATCATTGACGCGTATGGCAGATAGAAGCTGCAAACCACAGAGAGCCTGCTAGCTACAAAAGCCATTTCTTTGCGCGCAGCAGGGTCCTACGCGCGGTGCGCGTGCGTGTCTCTTCGTGCCTCACCAGATGGGGCATGAGGTGGAGGCGGTGCAGAGCGTCTGTGCCGCGGAGCCTGACATCGGACACACAGATGGATTTGGGAATTGTTAGTTTTCAGGTGTCAGCTATCTACAAAGTGCATTGTAAATTACCTGAAGCCGTGGTGTTCACTGAATTCCCGGTGAAAACGACGTCCGGCAAAGCGGTGTATCCGGCGAATTCCGGGCAACCTGGAACCAGCCAGAGAGAGGCGGGCATGGGGCGGGGTGCGCGGGGGCTCCATGCATGATCAACTAAGACAAGATGATGGGGCCAGGATTCGTGACAGACGAATTGACTGGCATTGAGAGGCTGCTCGGGGCGTAGTAACGGCACATCCTTGCACAACCAATCAGGCTAGCTGCCTGTGCGTGTGTATGTGCAACAGTACTTACGGCTCCAAAGCGCCGGGCAGCTGGATGCCGCAAGCGATGGCCAAGTGTCCGTGCACGTCGAGCCTGCCTGGAGAGTCCTGTGGGATAGAGAGTTTGGAGGTTGGGTGGGCGTGTGTGTGTGTGTGGGTGTGGGTGGGCGGGTGAGAGGCCGCTGGCGTCATCCGAATGAAGCAGTTGTTTCAAGGCAGCAGCACATAAACAATGGTTCATCAGCAGGTTTTTCGCGTGAATTCAGAGACAGAGCCCGCCCCTCCATGGACACACGGCAGTTCGAGGCAGCTGCTGCGGCTAGGCACTATAGGCACACGTCCTTCCTGAGGCACGTACCGTCGGATGCCGCGCTGGGAGTACACATCATCTGCGCGGAGCCGTGCGTGTGTGAGATGCGAACACTTCATAAGTTTCGGGGCTTCAAACGATTCTGTTATAACCATACAACTTGCACCCGCTCAGGGCTATTACGGTATTAGGCCATGCATATACTCACAGCAAACACTGTCTCCAAAGGAGTCACCGTCGCAATCGACGTCCCCTCTGTAGACACCGCCGGTGCCAGTGCACCACGAGCTAGGCCGGGGGCACACTGCAGACACCGGGCGCAGCGTGCATGGCCAGCATGGTCAGAAACAGGACGAGCGGACGGAGGTGACGTATGCAGACAGCATGATACGCTGAGGAGCATTATTATCACGCACCTACGGAAGACGGCGGCTTCCAGTGCACGCACGTCCGGTCGTTCCACGTCAGCCCGGGCGGAGCGCCGTTCAGCACCACCATCCCGATGTTGCCATCCTCCTTGGGGTACCTCAGCCACGCGGTGCAGCTGGCGTTGCCGCCGCAGGTGCTCGCGGCATCCGTGAGGTTGACCAGCGGGCCCAAGCTGAGCGCGGGTCCCACCGGGAAGGAGTCCGGGATGGTCACAAATCCCTCAACCCTTGGATAGCCTGCATCGCATCAGCGATCGAATGGTAACAACACGTGAGTGGGCGTGGCATGAGCGAGGGGGCGTGGTGGGCGTGGCATGAGTGAATGATCAAGGGCCGCCGGCGGGGACAATCAAGCTGGCACAATGTGGATGGGGGCACACAGGGGGTTCGGGTGGTGCAGGGCGGGTCAGGGATCAGGGTCAGGGTAAGAATGGGATCAGGAATCAGGAATCAGGGTCAGGGTTCGTGGGCCAGGAGTCGGTGGCCGCCCGCACTCACGGTTGAAGTACGCTGCGCAGCGGGCGAGCGACTTGGCTGCGGAGGGCCAGGTGTCCTCGCACAGGGCGTCCTGCGTGCCCTTGATGACGCCCTGGTTGCCCAGCGGGTCCATGCACACGAAGTCCGTAGGCTTGCCGTCGCCGTCGCAATCGGCGGCGCGTAGGAAGGCGGTACTGCCGCTGCACCAGCCAGCAGCCACGCTGCAAGCTGCATGTATGGGGCAACACCCGTGGTAGGTGCATTAGCTAGGCAGCAACAACATCATGCACTCCGGTAACAGGCGGCTGAGCAAATAAGACGCTTACTTGCTGAATCCTGCTTATTACTTTCACCTCCAGCAGCTGCATGCAGAGCGAACTAAAGTGACCAGAGAGACCCATCCCGCATGCACGTACCTCGGCCGCTCATCCTGTCGCGCTTGACGTAGGTGCACGTGCCAGGAAACCTGGTGTAGGTGGCGATCGTTCCGCGCAGCCAAACCCCACGGCTTGACCAGCCGACGCACGTGGGCTCCGCGGCGCACGCGCGCTCGGCCTCTGTTGGTGATGAATGGCGAATGGCGGCGGCATGCAGACGTAGCGGCGGCCGGGTCAGCTAGCTAGTTACATACGTCATCAGCGCAAGCCCTAGCAAGCAAGGCCATGCAATGTCGCCTCTACTTGGCTAGCTACGCACACACCTGCGGGCGTAGTCTGGTTGATTACGGCGCTGTAGACATCGCCCCAGGCCCAGTCCGCAATCGCACTGTAGCCGTACTTGGGCATGCACACTGCAAGCAAAAAGCGGACGCAGGACAAAAAGAAACTCGCGCGCGCGTACAGTGCCAGAACCCATGCATGGACCAAACGTTTCCGCTCAGCCAGAGGGCAGTGCAGGGGTGTTTGTGAACACCAGTCCAAGCTAAACCAACAGAACTAGACGACGGGGGCGCTCATGTACGGTACGGTAACAAAAACTGCGCATGCACGCACGCACCAGTGCCGTTCAGCGTGAAGTTTGGCGCCTTGATGTAAACCGAGTTAGAGGGATTCCACGAAATATAAGCGACGCTGCTGCCTTGGTAATATTGCCCATAGGCCTGCGATTGGATGGAAGATGGCACGCGGGGCCAGGCAGGCAGGGGCAGATAGATGAGTTTCGTGAGGGGCCAGAAACGTTCTGTGGGGTTGGGGGGGGGGGAACAGAAACAAACGTTTCGTGGCAGGGTGGACAGGGGCAGGGACCGGGTGGACCGGTGTAGGGTGTGCTCGGCTCTCTGAGTCTTTGAATGGGCCGGGCGACAGGACAAGGCCCTAGGCTGGACAGCAAGGACACGGCCTTAGGCTGGACAGGAAGGACAAGGCCCTACGGCTGCGACAGGAACCTGCCGTGTACGATTGAGTCCCTGCCGCTGGGACCCACCTCATAGTCGCCGGTCCAGCTTGCCCATGTGGTGCAGTTGGAATCAACAGAACAAGCGTCACGTGCATCCGCGGCGAAACCGTTGCCTGCACGCACAGCACGTACGCAGGTAGGTAGGCACACACGCACGTCGCGCAACTACTGACCGCCGGAGGAGTTGTGTGCAGTCTCAGCGCACGATTCGAGCGTCCGCAAAACAAACAAGTGTGCAGTACATACGGTACACCGCACGTGGCACGCAAGGGTCTGGACGGGCAGCGCCACCACATCCTGCTAGATGGCTGCCCGAAGGCGCTGCCAGCAGCGCATGCAGCGCACGCATTGGCTACTCACCAGCGTACATCCCGGACTGCCCTTGCCGCGCATTGGCGGCGGATTCGGGAATCGCGATGTACCCAGGCACGGCGGGGACACCTGTACCGTACCCCCGCCACACATGTATGCGCACATCAGCACCGCACCGCACGCGTGCGTGTCCAGCAAGCGAGCTAGCTAGCGCAGGTTGATACGTACGTGTGTGCATGTGACACGTTTATTTGTAGGCACATAAAGACACGCACGGCAGATGCCCGGGGGCGTAGATGGATGGCCCATCCTAAACTCACGGTTGAAATACGCCGGACAGCGGGCGCGGGACGCGGTGGCGGAGGGCCAGGTGTCTTGGCACGTGCCGCTCTGCACCCCAAGGATGACGCCCTGGTTGCCCAGGTGGTCCATGCACACAAAGTCCGTGGGCAGGCCGTCACCGTCGCAGTCGGCGGCGCGCAGGTTCGCTTCGCCGCCGCACCAG
This sequence comes from Chlamydomonas incerta, assembly GCA_016834605.1. Classification (NCBI taxonomy): domain Eukaryota; kingdom Viridiplantae; phylum Chlorophyta; class Chlorophyceae; order Chlamydomonadales; family Chlamydomonadaceae; genus Chlamydomonas; species Chlamydomonas incerta. The sequence goes on from JAEHOC010000037.1 coordinate 944,531, forward strand.
CCGGCGGGTGGGTTGCAGCCTGCGCACGCGGGATGTCCGAGCGGTGGTAGATAATCGTCCCAACCTGCTGTGCCTGCCCCAACTTGCCTGGCCCAACTGCCCAACTGCCCCGCTGGCCCAACGAACTGCCCAACTACCCAACTGCCCAACTGCCTGCCCCAAACCTGCCTGGCCGCCCCAGCAGCCTGCCCCAGCCTGCCTCCCGCATTCAACCTGTTCACTCCCCACCCCCAACTCCCCACCCCCAAGCAACCTGCCTGCCTGCCTGCCCCAAGCAAGCCTGCCTGGCCCCAACCTCCCCGCCCTGCGCACCTCGACCGCCAATGTTGTTCACAACCTTGATGTACATGCACACGCCGGGCTGCCGCGCGTAGGCGCGGAGTGTGCCGCGGATCCAATACCCTCGGCTATCCCAGCCCCGGCACAACGGATCCGCGGTGCAGTTCCTCTCCGCCAAATCTGGCGACGTCTGGCGCCCAGCAAGAGAAAAGCGGCGGGACAAGCAAGCACGGATTTGTTCAGCCGATGGCCCGGCGGGCACGTGGTATGCGAGGCCGAGCGCACGCATTAACGCATTACGCCGACCGTCAACTTGCACTACACGGGACGATGTCCAAGGCGCAACGGCGGCCGCACGACTGCCCGCACGACTGCCCGCAATCGCAGCAGCCAATCGCTCCGTGATAGTGCTAGTGATAGCTGATGAACCTACCGACTGGCTGACGACGCTGTTGTCTAACACGAGCCACACCCAGTCTGTCAGCACACTGTAACCGTTCTTGGGCATGCACACTGCGGGTAGGCGCGCAATGGCTCAAATAAACTGAAGGTGCACTGCTGCTTCACGGGAGGGAGCCAGCCTGACCACTTGCCGTACAAGGCCACCCGCCGTACCACCCGCAAACCAGCAGGTTTCGCAGCAACAGGCCGGCATGGCAGCAGGGGGCCCACGGCAGAACAGGCGCCGTCGGGTTTGGTTACTTAGCTCGGCGCCCCGCTCGTTCCCCCGCCCCCCGTGCTTGCACGGATACCTCCCAGCCATGACTCATGGCGCACTACATACTGCAACTGTAACTGTTTGGCAATGATAACGTACCCGTGCGGTTCAGCGAATAGCCCGGGATTTTGACGTACACGCTCTGATTGGCTCCGCCTTGGAGGTACGCAGCAGGGCCGCCGGGGAGGTACACGCCCGTGTCCTGACCGCCGTTGGCGCAGAGGGGGGAAACATGGGGGCCAGCAGGTTTTCAGTGCGACGCCTGTCGGGTGCGGTTCTAGATCTGCATCCTCTGCACCCGCCTGCCCACGAAACGCTCTTTTTCTGCCCACGCCTCCACGCCGCGTTCCCTGCTGCCGTGCCTGCTCATGATAACTTCCGACAGGTGGGCAGTTGCTTGGGCAGGCAGGTTTGGAACATCGCCTCGACAGGCATGCATGGGTTGGTGGCATGCTCACGGTGCGCGTTACTTGGTGTAATGCACGCACATGCCTACCTCCGGACTGCCGACGAAGCGGCGCCACGTGGTGCAGTTTGCGTCCGCGGAGCATGCGTCGCGTGCCTCGCTGGCGTACCCGTAGCCTGCGTGCGGTGGTGCATGCAGTCGACTGAAATAAATGCGGGTGCACACGATGCATGCGAAGCAAGGCGGTAGCGGTTCGCGTGCTGCCAGCTATGCCGACAGAGGGCACAGCTGGCTCACGTGTTGCTATGAATCCCCCATCCCTTATCCGCTACTCGCACCGGCATACAGCATGGGCTGCCCCTGCTTGGGCACTGCCACCGCGTCCGGAATGGTGATGTAGCCCTCAACCTTGGGATAGCCTGCGTTGGTACGGTATTGCACACGCAGAGTTCATTCAGCGGCAGGGAACCTCAAGTGGCGCATGCCACCCGACCGATCGAGTACCGTGCACTACTGCCGTACTCACGAGTACGGAAGTACGACGGGCAGCGCTGTTCGGACAGGTCCACGGACGGCCAGGTGTCCTCACACGTGCCGTTGGCGCTGCTGGCGCTGCGGGGCTGCAGGCTGAGGATCACACCGCGGTTGCCCACCGCATCCACGCACACTGCGCACATGCATGAGAGCCAAACGTGCGTGCGTGGGGGGCCAGGGTTGTGGTTACCAGCCCAAGCTTAAAAACACTGGGCGGGGGGACATCAATAATGGACAATTGAACAGGTCATTGCAATGAGGCAGCGTACGGTGCGTGTGCGGTGTGTGCCGTAGCGGACACAGCCGCGCCTCGGGCCAGTCGGGCAGGCACGGCGGGCGGGGCGGGCTTGTTGGGCTACTGGTATGGTCGGGACGCGCGCTTACGGTATATGTGTGTTTATGCGCGCACAACAACGTACGCACCGTAGTCGAGCGCGCCGTCTCCGTCGCAGTCGAACCTCCGCGAGTCGGCCACCAGGTAATTCCCGTTGCCGCACCAGCCCGCGGGCGGCGTGCAGGCTGCGCAGGTGTGGGTGCGTGCGATGGAGGCAGGTGGGTGCGGTCACAGCAGCTAGCGTACACGAGCCCGACCTTCACGCCCGTCGCCGGGCTAGCTAGCTGGCTGGCTGCTGGGCACCGGGGCATGCATGTGCAATTGTGGCGTGTCCCTATCCCGCAATCAAAGCAGCCCTAGTTCCAGCAGCTACCGCCAGGCCCCGCGCCCAAACGGTGCCCACACGCACCAAGAGGGGGCAGAGGCGGGGATGGTGGGGAAGGGGGCTTGGGGGGCGAAGGCGGCTGGGGTGGGGAGGGCGGCTTGGGGGGTGACGGCGGCTTTGGGGGAGAGGGTGGTTGGGGAGGACGGGGCGGAGGGGCGGGAGGGGAAGGCGGTGCGGGCGACGGCGCGGGCGGCGACGGGGGCGCAGGGGGAAGGGGCTGTGGTGACGGCGGCAGGGGTGACGGAGGAGAGGGTGGCGGGGGCGCCGGGGCCTTGATGTACAGCGCCGCGCTGGTCTCGTAGTCAACAGCGGAAGGGGCCCCGATCACGTAGAACCCCGTGTCCGCGGGCGAGGCCAGGTAGCGCAGCCACGCCGTGCAGTTGGCGTCGGCGGTGCAGGCGTCCTGCGCCTGCTGCGCGCTTCCCGCCGCCGTGGGGTACTGGCCCAGGGCGCGCGAGTCGGGCAGCATGAAGTAGCCGGCGGCGGCGGGGTAGCCTGTGCGCGGGCGTGGGCGTGAGCATGAGCATGAGCATGCGGCCGTGGAGGGGATGAGGGATGTGTGTGTACATACGTGGAGGCGCACGCGGCGTCCGTGGGACAAAGCAACGAACGTTAGCGCATGCAGTGCCTGAAAATGTCGAAAAATGCAGGAGGAAAGGCGACGTCCTCCCAAATAAACATGTAGGGATTTTGCAGCAGCGGCGCGCGCCAGCAGCTGCTACAGTACGTGCTTACGGTTAAAGAAGGAGGGGCAGCGGGCAGCGGACAGCGTGGCGGACGGCCAGGTGTCCTCACACGTGCCGTTAGGGGCGGCGGCTAGCGGCTGGGTGGCGAGGATGACGCCGCGGTTGCCCAGCGCATCAAGGCACACCGTGTCGGTGGCGATGCCGTCGCCGTCGCAGTCCCAGACGCGCAGGTTGGCAGCGGCGCCGCACCAGCCGGAGGGCGGGCTGCAGGCTGCGAGTGCGTGGGCGGGGGAGAGGAATGGAGTGCGTGGAGCGTTTGAATTTTACGGATGCCACCCCTGCGTGCACGAACCCCTGAGTGCACACCGATGCGCGTGCATTGACAACCGACATGCGCTGCAATCGACGTTCGTGCATGCTCAATGCATGCACACGCACGCGGCGCGGCGCGACAACGCACCTCGGCCCGCGGTGGCGTTGACTTTGACGTACGTGCACAGCCCCGGCACCGAGTAGTAGCGCTGCAGGCCGCCCAGCACGTAGTAGCCGTACGAGTTGAAGGCGCGGCAGCTGGCGTCCGCGTTGCACACGGCCTCGGCGGCCGTGGTGTTCCGGCCATCGGTGGCGTTGGGCTGGCGGATCCAGGTTTGCTCCGTGATCGTGATGTAGCCGGGCCTTGGGGCGCACACTGCAGCCGAGTGCACAAGCAAGTGAGGGTTGGTGGCACGGTATCAAAGTAGGAGTGGTGGAGGAGTGGTGGAGGGACAGCAGTCTATTAGAAGGGCCGCAATGCATGGTAGGCTGTCGCGTCTGCTCCATTGATGAGCTAAACATCGCCGGCTGTTGCCACCACCGATTGCGTACCTACCAAAAGGTGGCGCTGGGGGGCGAGGCGACGGCGGCTTGGGGGACGGCGGCGTCGGCGGCTGTGGCGAAGGTGGCGCCGGCGGGCGCGGCGAGGGAGGTGCAGGTGGCACGGGCGGCAACGGCGGGTTGGGCGGCGATGGCGGGCTGGGAGGCGGACGTGGTGGCGCAGGCGCAGGGCTGGGCGGCGCAGGCGGAGGGCTGGGCGGTCGGGGGGCTGGGCTGGGCGGCGATGGCGGGCTGGGAGGCGCCGGTTTCACGTATGTACACGCTGTGGCAGCCACGAACAGCCCCACAGGCTTGCCGCCCGTCATGTAGAAGTTCTGTGCGTTGCTGAGGTCGCGGTACCACGCAAAGCACGTCGGGTCCGCGGTGCACGCCGCGCTTGCGGCTTCCGGCGTTGCGGCATACATCCCCGTCAGGCCGTTCGAGAACACGTTAGACCGCGGCAGGGTGATGTAGCCAGGAGATGCCGGGCAGGCTGCAAATAAACAGGCGGCGGGGCCACGCAGCGACAAGGGACGTAAGGTGCACGTCCACAGCAGCAGCGCGAGGGGTGGCTGCTGGTGCGTGCGTGGGTTTAAGGATGTGATAGATCAACCAACCAACCCGCCCCAGCTGCCAAGCGCATGCAGGACCGCTTGGCCGCATGACCGCATCCCGCTCGCTCCTGATGCATGCCACTCCAGCCACTCCGGAACGCAGGGAGGGGAGAAGCGCACGACTCACCGCTCCAGAACGCAGGGCAGCGCGCAAAGGACGTGTTGAAGGACGGCCAGGTGTCTTCGCACACCGCGCCTCGCTGGGTCGCCAGAACCAGACCCACGTTGCCAGCGGAGTCCATGCACAGGGAGTCACTGGCAACGCCGTCACCGTCACAGTCCACAGTCCGCAGGGTGGCGCTGGCGACGCTGCACCAGCCGGCAGGCGGGCTGCACACTGTGGGCATGCACGCAACACATGGCAGGCAAGGCGGGGGCACCGGTCTGTAAACAGGGACGCACAGGGAGCGCTGGCCCCACGCACGCCGCCGCCACGAACTAACGCAATATTGCACTTGTATCGGCGGGGGCACACAACAAACATGCTGAGGTTGCACACATACAGCCGTAGCAGCAGCACGAGTCCTGCCCAGCAAGGACCGACCACAACTAACAGGCCACCAAAGACGTAGGCATGCATGCACACATGCGTGTGCAATCAACACAAGCAAGCACACAACCTCGCTCGCCCAGCAGGTTCACGCTCACCGAGCGGAGGCGGTTGCGGTGGCGGGCTGGGCGGCGCAGGAGGACGTGGTGGCGCAGGCGCAGGGCTGGGCGGCGCAGGCGGACGTGGTGGCGCAGGCGCAGGGCTGGGCGGCGCAGGAGGAGGGCTGGGCGGTCGGGGGGCTGGGCTGGGCGGCGATGGCGGGCTGGGAGGCGCCGGTTTCACGTATGTACACGCTGTGGCAGCCACGAACAGCCCCACAGGCTTGCCGCCCGTCATGTAGAAGTTCTGTGCGTTGCTGAGGTCGCGGTACCACGCAAAGCACGTCGGGTCCGCGGTGCACGCCGCGCTTGCGGCTTCCGGCGTTGCGGCATACATCCCCGTCAGGCCGTTCGAGAACACGTTAGACCGCGGCAGGGTGATGTAGCCAGGAGATGCCGGGCAGGCTGCAAATAAACAGGCGGCGGGGCCACGCAGCGACAAGGGACGTAAGGTGCACGTCCACAGCAGCAGCGCGAGGGGTGGCTGCTGGTGCGTGCGTGGGTTTAAGGATGTGATAGATCAACCAACCAACCCGCCCCAGCTGCCAAGCGCATGCAGGACCGCTTGGCCGCATGACCGCATCCCGCTCGCTCCTGATGCATGCCACTCCAGCCACTCCGGAACGCAGGGAGGGGAGAAGCGCACGACTCACCGCTCCAGAACGCAGGGCAGCGCGCAAAGGACGTGTTGAAGGACGGCCAGGTGTCTTCGCACACCGCGCCTCGCTGGGTCGCCAGAACCAGACCCACGTTGCCAGCGGAGTCCATGCACAGGGAGTCACTGGCAACGCCGTCACCGTCACAGTCCACAGTCCGCAGGGTGGCGCTGGCGACGCTGCACCAGCCGGCAGGCGGGCTGCACACTGTGGGCATGCACGCAACACATGGCAGGCAAGGCGGGGGCACCGGTCTGTAAACAGGGACGCACAGGGAGCGCTGGCCCCACGCACGCCGCCGCCACGAACTAACGCAATATTGCACTTGTATCGGCGGGGGCACACAACAAACATGCTGAGGTTGCACACATACAGCCGTAGCAGCAGCACGAGTCCTGCCCAGCAAGGACCGACCACAACTAACAGGCCACCAAAGACGTAGGCATGCATGCACACATGCGTGTGCAATCAACACAAGCAAGCACACAACCTCGCTCGCCCAGCAGGTTCACGCTCACCGAGCGGAGGCGGTTGCGGTGGCGGGCTGGGCGGCGCAGGAGGACGTGGTGGCGCAGGCGCAGGGCTGGGCGGCGCAGGCGGACGTGGTGGCGCAGGCGCAGGGCTGGGCGGCGCAGGAGGAGGGCTGGGCGGTCGGGGGGCTGGGCTGGGCGGCGATGGCGGGCTGGGAGGCGCCGGTTTCACGTATGTACACGCTGTGGCAGCCACGAACAGCCCCACAGGCTTGCCGCCCGTCATGTAGAAGTTCTGTGAGTTGCTGAGGTCGCGGTACCACGCAAAGCACGTCGGGTCCGCGGTGCACGCCGCGCTTGCGGCTTCCGGCGTTGCGGCATACATCCCCGTCAGGCCGTTCGAGAACACGTTAGACCGCGGCAGGGTGATGTAGCCAGGAGATGCCGGGCAGGCTGCAAATAAACAGGCGGCGGGGCCACGCAGCGACAAGGTTCGTAAGGTGCACGTCCACAGCAGCAGCGCGAGGGGTGGCTGCTGGTGTGTGCATGGGTTTAAGGATGTGATAGATCAACCAACCAACCCGCCCCAGCTGCCAAGCGCATGCAGGACCGCTTGGCCGCATGACCGCACCCCGCTCGCTCCTGATGCATGCCACTCCAGCCACTCCGGAACGCAGGGAGGGGAGAAGCGCACGACTCACCGCTCCAGAACGCAGGGCAGCGCGCAAAGGACGTGTTGAAGGACGGCCAGGTGTCTTCGCACACCGCGCCTCGCTGGGTCGCCAGAACCAGACCCACGTTGCCAGCGGAGTCCATGCACAGGGAGTCACTGGCAACGCCGTCACCGTCACAGTCCACAGTCCGCAGGGTGGCGCTGGCGACGCTGCACCAGCCGGCAGGCGGGCTGCACACTGTGGGCATGCACGCAACACATGGCAGGCAAGGCGGGGGCACCGGTCTGTAAACAGGGACGCACAGGGAGCGCTGGCCCCACGCACGCCGCCGCCACGAACTAACGCAATATTGCACTTGTATCGGCGGGGGCACACAACAAACATGCTGAGGTTGCACACATACAGCCGTAGCAGCAGCACGAGTCCTGCCCAGCAAGGACCGACCACAACTAACAGGCCACCAAAGATGTAGGCATGCATGCACACATGCGTGTGCAATCAACACAAGCAAGCACACAACCTCGCTCGCCCAGCAGGTTCACGCTCACCGAGCGGAGGCGGTTGCGGTGGCGGGCTGGGCGGCGCAGGAGGACGTGGTGGCGCAGGCGCAGGGCTGGGCGGCGCAGGCGGACGTGGTGGCGCAGGCGCAGGGCTGGGCGGCGCAGGAGGAGGGCTGGGCGGTCGGGGGGCTGGGCTGGGCGGCGATGGCGGGCTGGGAGGCGCCGGTTTCACGTATGTACACGCTGTGGCAGCCACGAACAGCCCCACAGGCTTGCCGCCCGTCATGTAGAAGTTCTGTGAGTTGCTGAGGTCGCGGTACCACGCAAAGCACGTCGGGTCCGCGATGCACGCCGCGCTTGCGGCTTCCGGCGTTGCGGCATACATCCCCGTCAGGCCGTTCGAGAACACGTTAGACCGCGGCAGGGTGATGTAGCCAGGAGATGCCGGGCAGGCTGCAAATAAACAGGCGGCGGGGCCACGCAGCGACAAGGTTCGTAAGGTGCACGTCCACAGCAGCAGCGCGAGGGGTGGCTGCTGGTGTGTGCATGGGTTTAAGGATGTGATAGATCAACCAACCAACCCGCCCCAGCTGCCAAGCGCATGCAGGACCGCTTGGCCGCATGACCGCACCCCGCTCGCTCCTGATGCATGCCACTCCAGCCACTCCGGAACGCAGGGAGGGGAGAAGCGCACGACTCACCGCTCCAGAACGCAGGGCAGCGCGCAAAGGACGTGTTGAAGGACGGCCAGGTGTCTTCGCACACCGCGCCTCGCTGGGTCGCCAGAACCAGACCCACGGTGCCAGCGGAGTCCATGCACAGGGAGTCACTGGCAACGCCGTCACCGTCACAGTCCACAGTCCGCAGGGTGGCGCTGGCGACGCTGCACCAGCCGGCAGGCGGGCTGCACACTGTGGGCATGCACGCAACACATGGCAGGCAAGGCGGGGGCACCGGTCTGTAAACAGGGACGCACAGGGAGGGCTGGCCCCACGCACGCCGCCGCCACGAACTAACGCAATATTGCACTTGTATCGGCGGGGGCACACAACAAACATGCTGAGGTTGCACACATACAGCCGTAGCAGCAGCACGAGTCCTGCCCAGCAAGGACCGACCACAACTAACAGGCCACCAAAGACGTAGGCATGCATGCACACATGCGTGTGCAATCAACACAAGCAAGCACACAACCTCGCTCGCCCAGCAGGTTCACGCTCACCGAGCGGAGGCGGTTGCGGTGGCGGGCTGGGCGGCGCAGGAGGACGTGGTGGCGCAGGCGCAGGGCTGGGCGGCGCAGGCGGACGTGGTGGCGCAGGCGCAGGGCTGGGCGGCGCAGGAGGAGGGCTGGGCGGTCGGGGGGCTGGGCTGGGCGGCGATGGCGGGCTGGGAGGCGCCGGTTTCACGTATGTACACGCTGTGGCAGCCACGAACAGCCCCACAGGCTTGCCGCCCGTCATGTAGAAGTTCTGTGAGTTGCTGAGGTCGCGGTACCACGCAAAGCACGTCGGGTCCGCGGTGCACGCCGCGCTTGCGGCTTCCGGCGTTGCGGCATACATCCCCGTCAGGCCGTTCGAGAACACGTTAGACCGCGGCAGGGTGATGTAGCCAGGAGATGCCGGGCAGGCTGCAAATAAACAGGCGGCGGGGCCACGCAGCGACAAGGTTCGTAAGGTGCACGTCCACAGCAGCAGCGCGAGGGGTGGCTGCTGGTGTGTGCATGGGTTTAAGGATGTGATAGATCAACCAACCAACCCGCCCCAGCTGCCAAGCGCATGCAGGACCGCTTGGCCGCATGACCGCACCCCGCTCGCTCCTGATGCATGCCACTCCAGCCACTCCGGAACGCAGGGAGGGGAGAAGCGCACGACTCACCGCTCCAGAACGCAGGGCAGCGCGCAAAGGACGTGTTGAAGGACGGCCAGGTGTCTTCGCACACCGCGCCTCGCTGGGTCGCCAGAACCAGACCCACGTTGCCAGCGGAGTCCATGCACAGGGAGTCACTGGCAACGCCGTCACCGTCACAGTCCACAGTCCGCAGGGTGGCGCTGGCGACGCTGCACCAGCCGGCAGGCGGGCTGCACACTGTGGGCATGCACGCAACACATGGCAGGCAAGGCGGGGGCACCGGTCTGTAAACAGGGACGCAGAGGGAGGGCTGGCCCCACGCACGCCGCCGCCACGAACTAACGCAATATTGCACTTGTATCGGCGGGGGCACACAACAAACATGCTGAGGTTGCACACATACAGCCGTAGCAGCAGCACGAGTCCTGCCCAGCAAGGACCGACCACAACTAACAGGCCACCAAAGACGTAGGCATGCATGCACACATGCGTGTGCAATCAACACAAGCAAGCACACAACCTCGCTCGCCCAGCAGGTTCACGCTCACCGAGCGGAGGCGGTTGCGGTGGCGGGCTGGGCGGCGCAGGAGGACGTGGTGGCGCAGGCGCAGGGCTGGGCGGCGCAGGCGGACGTGGTGGCGCAGGCGCAGGGCTGGGCGGCGCAGGAGGAGGGCTGGGCGGTCGGGGGGCTGGGCTGGGCGGCGATGGCGGGCTGGGAGGCGCCGGTTTCACGTATGTACACGCTGTGGCAGCCACGAACAGCCCCACAGGCTTGCCGCCCGTCATGTAGAAGTTCTGTGAGTTGCTGAGGTCGCGGTACCACGCAAAGCACGTCGGGTCCGCGGTGCACGCCGCGCTTGCGGCTTCCGGCGTTGCGGCATACATCCCCGTCAGGCCGTTCGAGAACACGTTAGACCGCGGCAGGGTGATGTAGCCAGGAGATGCCGGGCAGGCTGCAAATAAACAGGCGGCGGGGCCACGCAGCGACAAGGTTCGTAAGGTGCACGTCCACAGCAGCAGCGCGAGGGGTGGCTGCTGGTGTGTGCATGGGTTTAAGGATGTGATAGATCAACCAACCAACCCGCCCCAGCTGCCAAGCGCATGCAGGACCGCTTGGCCGCATGACCGCACCCCGCTCGCTCCTGATGCATGCCACTCCAGCCACTCCGGAACGCAGGGAGGGGAGAAGCGCACGACTCACCGCTCCAGAACGCAGGGCAGCGCGCAAAGGACGTGTTGAAGGACGGCCAGGTGTCTTCGCACACCGCGCCTCGCTGGGTCGCCAGAACCAGACCCACGTTGCCAGCGGAGTCCATGCACAGGGAGTCACTGGCAACGCCGTCACCGTCACAGTCCACAGTCCGCAGGGTGGCGCTGGCGACGCTGCACCAGCCGGCAGGCGGGCTGCACACTGTGGGCATGCACGCAACACATGGCAGGCAAGGCGGGGGCACCGGTCTGTAAACAGGGACGCAGAGGGAGGGCTGGCCCCACGCACGCCGCCGCCACGAACTAACGCAATATTGCACTTGTATCGGCGGGGGCACACAACAAACATGCTGAGGTTGCACACATACAGCCGTAGCAGCAGCACGAGTCCTGCCCAGCAAGGACCGACCACAACTAACAGGCCACCAAAGACGTAGGCATGCATGCACACATGCGTGTGCAATCAACACAAGCAAGCACACAACCTCGCTCGCCCAGCAGGTTCACGCTCACCGAGCGGAGGCGGTTGCGGTGGCGGGCTGGGCGGCGCAGGAGGACGTGGTGGCGCAGGCGCAGGGCTGGGCGGCGCAGGCGGACGTGGTGGCGCAGGCGCAGGGCTGGGCGGCGCAGGAGGAGGGCTGGGCGGTCGGGGGGCTGGGCTGGGCGGCGATGGCGGGCTGGGAGGCGCCGGTTTCACGTATGTACACGCTGTGGCAGCCACGAACAGCCCCACAGGCTTGCCGCCCGTCATGTAGAAGTTCTGTGAGTTGCTGAGGTCGCGGTACCACGCAAAGCACGTCGGGTCCGCGGTGCACGCCGCGCTTGCGGCTTCCGGCGTTGCGGCATACATCCCCGTCAGGCCGTTCGAGAACACGTTAGACCGCGGCAGGGTGATGTAGCCAGGAGATGCCGGGCAGGCTGCAAATAAACAGGCGGCGGGGCCACGCAGCGACAAGGTTCGTAAGGTGCACGTCCACAGCAGCAGCGCGAGGGGTGGCTGCTGGTGTGTGCATGGGTTTAAGGATGTGATAGATCAACCAACCAACCCGCCCCAGCTGCCAAGCGCATGCAGGACCGCTTGGCCGCATGACCGCACCCCGCTCGCTCCTGATGCATGCCACTCCAGCCACTCCGGAACGCAGGGAGGGGAGAAGCGCACGACTCACCGCTCCAGAACGCAGGGCAGCGCGCAAAGGACGTGTTGAAGGACGGCCAGGTGTCTTCGCACACCGCGCCTCGCTGGGTCGCCAGAACCAGACCCACGGTGCCAGCGGAGTCCATGCACAGGGAGTCACTGGCAACGCCGTCACCGTCACAGTCCACAGTCCGCAGGGTGGCGCTGGCGACGCTGCACCAGCCGGCAGGCGGGCTGCACACTGTGGGCATGCACGCAACACATGGCAGGCAAGGCGGGGGCACCGGTCTGTAAACAGGGACGCACAGGGAGGGCTGGCCCCACGCACGCCGCCGCCACGAACTAACGCAATATTGCACTTGTATCGGCGGGGGCACACAACAAACATGCTGAGGTTGCACACATACAGCCGTAGCAGCAGCACGAGTCCTGCCCAGCAAGGACCGACCACAACTAACAGGCCACCAAAGACGTAGGCATGCATGCACACATGCGTGTGCAATCAACACAAGCAAGCACACAACCTCGCTCGCCCAGCAGGTTCACGCTCACCGAGCGGAGGCGGTTGCGGTGGCGGGCTGGGCGGCGCAGGAGGACGTGGTGGCGCAGGCGCAGGGCTGGGCGGCGCAGGCGGACGTGGTGGCGCAGGCGCAGGGCTGGGCGGCGCAGGAGGAGGGCTGGGCGGTCGGGGGGCTGGGCTGGGCGGCGATGGCGGGCTGGGAGGCGCCGGTTTCACGTATGTACACGCTGTGGCAGCCACGAACAGCCCCACAGGCTTGCCGCCCGTCATGTAGAAGTTCTGTGAGTTGCTGAGGTCGCGGTACCACGCAAAGCACGTCGGGTCCGCGGTGCACGCCGCGCTTGCGGCTTCCGGCGTTGCGGCATACATCCCCGTCAGGCCGTTCGAGAACACGTTAGACCGCGGCAGGGTGATGTAGCCAGGAGATGCCGGGCAGGCTGCAAATAAACAGGCGGCGGGGCCACGCAGCGACAAGGTTCGTAAGGTGCACGTCCACAGCAGCAGCGCGAGGGGTGGCTGCTGGTGTGTGCATGGGTTTAAGGATGTGATAGATCAACCAACCAACCCGCCCCAGCTGCCAAGCGCATGCAAGACCGCTTGGCCGCATGACCGCACCCCGCTCGCTCCTGATGCATGCCACTCCAGCCACTCCGGAACGCAGGGAGGGGAGAAGCGCACGACTCACCGCTCCAGAACGCAGGGCAGCGCGCAAAGGACGTGTTGAAGGACGGCCAGGTGTCTTCGCACACCGCGCCTCGCTGGGTCGCCAGAACCAGACCCACGGTGCCAGCGGAGTCCATGCACAGGGAGTCACTGGCAACGCCGTCACCGTCACAGTCCACAGTCCGCAGGGTGGCGCTGGCGACGCTGCACCAGCCGGCAGGCGGGTTGCACACTGTGGGCATGCACGCAACACATGGCAGGCAAGGTGGGGGCACCGGTCTGTAAACAGGGACGCACAGGGAGGGCTGGCCCCACGCACGCCGCCGCCACGAACTAACGCAATATTGCACTTGTATCGGCGGGGGCACACAACAAACATGCTGAGGTTGCACACATACAGCCGTAGCAGCAGCACGAGTCCTGCCCAGCAAGGACCGACCACAACTAACAGGCCACCAAAGACGTAGGCATGCATGCACACATGCGTGTGCAATCAACACAAGCAAGCACACAACCTCGCTCGCCCAGCAGGTTCACGCTCACCGAGCGGAGGCGGTTGCGGTGGCGGGCTGGGCGGCGCAGGAGGACGTGGTGGCGCAGGCGCAGGGCTGGGCGGCGCAGGCGGAGGGCTGGGCGGTCGGGGCGCCGGGCTGGGCGGCGACGGCGGACTGGGCGGTGCAGGCGGACGTGGCGGCGCAGGCGCCGGGCTGGGCGGCGCTGGCGGAGGGCTGGGAGGCACGGGCGCAGGGCTGGGCGGACGGGGCGCAGGGCTGGGAGGGCGAGGGGGCGGGCTGGGCGGCACGGGTGCAGGGCTGGGCGGCGATGGCGGGCTGGGCGGGGATGGCGGGCTGGGCGGCGCAGGCGCCGGGCTCGGCGGCGCTGGCGGAGGGCTGGGCGGCGCAGGCGGAGGGCTGGGAGGCACGGGCGCAGGGCTGGGCGGACGGGGCGCAGGGCTGGGAGGGCGAGGGGGCGGGCTGGGCGGCACAGGCGCAGGGCTGGGCGGCGATGGCGGGCTGGGCGGCGCAGGCGGACGTGGCGGCGCAGGCGGAGGGCTGGGCGGCGCAGGCGGAGGGCTGGGAGGCACGGGCGCAGGGCTGGGCGGCGATGGCGGGCTGGGCGGCGCAGGCGGACGTGGCGGCGCAGGCGCCGGGCTGGGCGGCGCTGGCGGAGGGCTGGGCGGCGCAGGCGGTGGGCTGGGAGGCACGGGCGCAGGGCTGGGCGGACGGGGCGCAGGGCTGGGAGGACGAGGGGGTGGGCTGGGCGGCACGGGCGCAGGCACGGGCGCAGGGCTGGGGGGAATTGGTGGCACTGGCGAGGGCGGCGGGCTGGGTGGCGCAGTCTGTGTCAGCTGACGTCCAGATTTCAGATTTATTAGCCCTGCGCAGAACAGGCACCACAGTGACCGACGCTTCGGTTTCTCCGTGAACAGTTGCCGACTGCGAATACTGCGAACCTCCGACAAATGGAGTGCTGGCATGATCCTATCATTCCTATAGGATGCTTTTATTTGCAAATAATCAAGACCCTCTTTCGTCCCTCTTCCGGACCTGTCGCAGCCGCAGCGCGCTCCTTGTTCCTTGACCCGTGTTCAGGTACAAATCCATAATTTGGTTCCCTGCGAACCAAACAAAATGCCGTTGCGGGAGATAGGCGCACAAAGTTTCCAGAACAACTTTTTTCTGCAGGAACCGGCCTCGGCCTTACAACAGGACTGTAGATATGGCGAAGTGGCGATCTAAAGTGCCTGCATATTTATTCTACCTTTACCAGCGCCAAAGAGCACCGCACAGCAGCAGGCTGCTCCTTACGTTGGCAGAAGCACCTCGCGCGTCGCCCGCACCCCTTCTGGAATCCAATCATAATTTGCTGCGATGTCTGGCACATATTCAGCCGCCCCCGCGCGTACGAAGCTTCACTTACTTGTGCGCATTAGCGCCCAGATTGGCGCCGAGTGCCACGGCCGCCGCTTGCTGCTGCCCGTAAGCCCCTCCAGGGCAAAGCATGTGCAGTGAAAGCAGGACGAAGAAAAATGCACCACCCGTGCGCACGAAGGGACTGGATGCTGCATATGAGGCTTGTGAGGTGGGCATTGTTACGGTAACGTGCAATAACAGTCAAGACTCAGTCCTCATGTCATTGCTATCCTTGTAGCGCGATAATTTACTGCAGTACAATATGTATCCGCGTGCTGGCCATGAAGGAGAGTCGCATTGCGACGGGTCATTCCGGTTACTGTGTAACCGAAGGGCCGAAGTGCAGGCCAAAGTGTACGAAACGTGTCGAAGTAGTCGAAGCCCCCTCCCATCGTCCGTCAGGTCGACGACATTTTTACAGCGTCGGGGGCATATGTTGTATGGGTGGCGAAACCCAAGCCAAGCAAGGTCTGCTTTGTTGCTGGGCTAGCTGCTTGACGGGCCCCAATCCTGTTCTGCTCATCCTGTGTGTGTGTGGTTACAGAGTGGTGCGCACGTTCTTGCGTGCCTTCCTGCTGCGTGTAAACCGGAGGCCCGGGCCGGGGTGACCCTTATAACGCCAGTGCATGATTGTCCTATTTATTGTTCTCCCCTTGCAAGGGGGACTTCCCTACTTCTATGCTCCCAGATGGAGCTGAGTAATGCAGCTAACTTGACAGGCTCAGATTTCAGCATCACTTCGCGCATGCTTAGGCTAAAGTCTAGGCCACTGCACGCTCGTAACTCGGTGTAGGCAGCACATTGCATCAGGACGTGGTGCTCATCCTCCACCTCATTGGCCGTACATAGTGGGCACGTCCTCTCCTCCCTAGGCCTCTCCCAGGCACGGTTCGCGGTGATTGGCCAGCAACATAGACGGAATCTCATCAAAAGCTTATGCTGTGCAACCGGTATGAATGCTCTACTGTGTTCGTGCAGGGTCGGCGGCGCGGACCCTAGTGCGCTTAGCCCCATCCAATGCTTGTGTTTGCACATGTGTATGCCGGGTTGCTTGCCGTCTGAAGGGAATGCGTGCGGGTCCGCTACCAGCCTCTCGTGCTCCCACGCCCTCGTCAAATGGCCCCTGAAGGTAGATAAGATAGGTCCATCGGGTAGGACCGTGCTTGCCCTCCACTCCTCTCTGGACTCGTGTGTGCCTGGCCAATGCCACGCGTCGACACCCTGTGCCGCCACAAAACGGAACAGCCGCGCGCACCACCCGTCTCCCATTGGATTCGCCCATGCCTCCCGTGCCTCGTCGACTAGTGCATCAAAAGCCAGACTTCTGTTTTGCGCGGAAATCCTATTGTAAAAACCCAAACATTGTTTGGCTATGAAAAAGTGCAGCGGCAGTTGGGCCAGCTCCGCAAACAGGAGACGGTGTGACGGTTTGGCTGCTCCCACTGTCTGTCGCATGTATTGGACCTGCAGCTTTACGGCCTCGTCACGCAAACATGCCTCAAATGCGCCCTGTGCTAGGTTGTTCCTGTCATTCCTCCTGGGTGGCGGTCCTCCGTCTAGCATCTCTACTAGCACGTCGGGACCCCATACCTCACATCCGTAGGCAAGGATGGATCGGATTTGCACGTCGAAACACCTCATACGAATATCTGGTGCGAAAATGCGTAAACGGTTCAATCTAGTGTTAAGCCCACACATGGCTCTCCTTGCTGACTCGCAGAGTGTCTCCCTGCAGCTGACGAAGGCCCTACCCGGACCGTACACTAGTCCAAGATAGCGCGCCTTGTCCACCGCAGGGATGGGCTGCCCTGCTAGCTTTAAACCCTGGCATCCGCTGCACACAGTGCTGGCCGTTACTTCGTTGGCTGCAAAAACCAGCCTCTCACACTTGGTAACGTTTGCCTTCATGCCAAAAGCTAGGCAGAACGTGTCTACTAATGATAGCAAGTGGCGCATCCGCTCAGGGGTGGTGGCCAGCAGGGAAACATCATCCGCGTACATCAGCAGTGACACCTTTTTGCCATTCATCTCAGGTGCACCTGTGGCTTCGTCCGTATCTTCCGAATCAATGTACTCTGCTAAGGTTTCTATAAAGAGGCCGAAAAGCTCTGTGCTAAGCGGGCAGCCCTGCTTGACCCCTTGCGTGGTTGCGAAGGGGGCACTGTGCTTACCCCCGGCCTTCACTACCATCATCACTCTCTCGTACGCTTTTTTCAAAGCCGCCAACATCTCACCCGTTACCCCGCGTTCCTCCAGTCTCATCCAAATTAATGGTCGTGGGACCTTGTCGAAAGCCTTTTCAAAATCAATTTGTACGACAATGAGGGGGGTGGTGGCGCCAGCACGCGTGTGCTTGTTGATGAGATGCCTTAGGACAAAAAGATGGTGCGTTGTGCCGTACTTCCTCCTGAATCCGGCCTGAGC
The DNA here is from genome assembly GCA_016834605.1 of Chlamydomonas incerta. Classification (NCBI taxonomy): domain Eukaryota; kingdom Viridiplantae; phylum Chlorophyta; class Chlorophyceae; order Chlamydomonadales; family Chlamydomonadaceae; genus Chlamydomonas; species Chlamydomonas incerta. The sequence continues at coordinate 961,999 of JAEHOC010000037.1, forward strand.
CGTGTGCCTCCACTCAAACTCCTCCCCGGCATTCGCCAGCCTCTCTAGAAGGATCGATGCATAGCACTTTGCGAGGGCGCCCCCTACTGCAATGCCCCGGTAATTACCAGGCGCCTGCACGTCACCTTTCCGCTTGTAAATTGGTGTCAAAACAGTTGTAGTAAATTGCTCAGGATAAGCCCCTTCGCTCCAGATTTTATTAAACAACACGTGCACCAGCGGTGCAACTCTATTGAGTGCCGGTGTCGGCGGTTCAGTGGTGGGGTCGCCCGGTTTTACCGCGTACTTGTAGCACTCAGACGGTACCTTCTCTAAGCCAGCTGCCTTGCCGTTGGGCAGCCTTGCTAGTGCGCGTGTTACCTCATCAAGGGTAATCTCGCTATTCAACATCTCGTGCAGACACGTACGGTCAGCCGCAAAAAGATCTTCGGACATCCTCCCACCCGAACCCAAAATGCAGTGGGCGGCTGCTGGGCATCCCCCGCCTGCGCCGTCGTTTAGTAGGGTCGCAAAATGATCCCGAAACCCATCGGCCGTGACTGGGCACTGCTCCTTAGTCCGTCCCTCAATCATCCTCCACAGCAGTCGGGCGTCTGCGCGGCAGCGTGCCACCTTCTCCCTCATCTCCTGGGTGTCGTGCGCGGCCCTGGCCCTTCGCTTCACCCGGTCATAGGATGCCCTGGCTGCGCGGAAGTTTTGCCACACCTCTCCTTCTCGTACCACTGGACAACCCAGCGCTAGCTTTGCTTGCACAAACACCGTACGCGCCGCAGCACACTCTTCGTTCCACCATGGAGTCTCATCCAGCGGCACCGGGGTGGGAAGTCAAGGCGCGCACCGCAGGCGTGGGAGAAGCTGGCCCGGCTGCACGAGGGCGTAGCTGTCAGTAACTCCCGATGCCGATGCGGACCCCAAGCTTTGGGCGCTCGGTGGACCAGCCGAGCGGGCACTGGGTTGTGGTTGTGGTAAGCTGGCAGAGACGCACACACAGGACAGCGGCTGTGTGGCTGAACGGTACCTCCGGAAGGAGGGGTTGCGCGAAAGCACTCTGTAATCCTGTATGACTCGGGATATCCGTTGATTCGAGCTACACGTTTGGTTGATCAGACCAGTGCGAAATAGGATTACGCCACAGATGGCTGGAAGAAGAAGAAGTGCATCGCCACAACACCGAGTGAGGCTCGGTGTTGGGCTTAAGACTAGATCGTGGCGCCCGCCAAAACGTCAGGCCCATGCTCGCGAGTCAGGCCCGTCCAGCAACAGCAGCACAGCTAAGCAGGCGCGACAATAACTTCTAGCGCAAACACTCCTCCTGACTCAGCGACTCAGCAGCGCAGTAGAACTGCACGTGAATGCGTCGAATCCGCACGTGGCATCGCTCGCGCGTCACTCCCGCAACCAACCACGGGGTTCCAGCAATGCACGGGCCAACCTGGCAAGGAGTGACCGCTTCCCACTAGCTAGAGTTGCTCACGACAGGACGTCCGCACATGGTCTGGAAATAGCACGACACACACTAACAACAGGCACGCTCACAGCACGGGCGGGGGCGAAACCCAGACAGCAACCCTTGTTCAACCGTAACAACCCGTAACCCGCTGCAGCTGCGCCGGTGGTTGCCGGCGAAATGCACGTGACCACAATGGGGTCCGACATGCTTGGATAGGTGGGCGTGCGTGGCAGTCGGTCAGCAGCTGTCTGTGTGCCCCAGGCTGATGAGTGGGGCCCGAGACCCGTTCTGCAGCGTGTGTGCCCGCGTTTGATCGCGCGCCTGCGGCGGTTTTCGTGCCGGCGACGGTTTTGGTTGGTCCAGGTTGTGTCTTGTTCTTGCTATGTTCTGTCCGTGGTTCATTCGTGTCTTTTTGGGGCCCCGGTCTGCCCTTGCTTTGCCCCGGAGGGGTGCCCTTGAGTTTCGGTGGCTGGTGCGGTTGCCTCCGGCTTTCTGCTTGCGCGCTTGCAGGATTCTGCAAAACAAATGTCTGCCCTTGCTCTTGACCTGGCGCGTGCGCGTGCACGCGTGCCATGTTACGCTGACTATCTGTGTGTGTGGTTACAGAGTGCGTAGTGCTTGCGAGTGAATGCGAATGTAAGACGTCATCTTGAGCTCCAAGCCAGCAGAGTGGTGCGCTGACCATCGAACCGTTGGGGAATGCCCGGCGGTGTGATAGGCCCCCGTGACGAAACCTTGGGGGACCGAGGACCGACCCTCGACTTTGAGAGCCAATATCTTCGCAATACCCTGATCAAATTCTGAAAGCGGAACCCTTTCCACATGCCGGCAGCTGGCTGCACTGGCGATTGCACTCGCTTCTACCGCGCTGACGCTTTACGGATAGCCCCTGTCACAATCCTCCCATAACCACCGGCACATCAAAGCAAACAAACCAACGAGCCCAGCCCGAGCCCAGCCCGAGCCCAGCCCGTGCTCAGCCCGTGCTTGCACCACGCGTAACCCCACACTTCCACACACACCCTCACATCGCCTCATACCACTCGTGCCAGCCGCTCTGCGCCACCTTGTCCGCCAGGATCCCCGCCGCCAGCAGCCCGCCCGCCCATTTGTTGGATGCGAACTTCGCCGCGCAGTCCGGCCCATTCTCCAGATCCACGGATTTGATCTGCCAGGCCATGTGACTCACCATGCCCGCCGCGCCAGCGTAGTACGACGGCCCGGCGCCCGCCGCCAGGCCCGCCGCCACCAGCCCGGCGGCGGTGGCGGCTGTAAAGGCTGCGAAGTAGGTCTTCGAGGCGGCGCCGAACAGGAGCGCGGTGGACTTGACGCCCACACGCGCGTCGTCCTTCTTGTCCTGCGACAGTGGCGGGGCGGGCGGGCGGGCGGGCCGGTGTGTACGGCGCGTGGCGGGCGCCGGGACCCCAGCAGCGGCGGCCGCGGTTGCGGCGCCCTCGGGACCGGCTCACCGTCGCGGATGCAGGACCGCGGTAGTGCATCACCGCGCCCCTTCATCGCTGCGGCAGGCCCCGCCCAACCCCAACCCCAAGCCCCCTCAAGTTGGTTCCGCTTGGGCTGGTGCCGTATTTACACCACCACCACCACCACCACCCCTGGCGGCCCCGCCGCACCTGGTGGGCGTAGATGGTGTCGTACACCAGGGTCCACGCCACGCCCGCGCCGTACAGCGGCAGGCACACGGCCCAGTCCAGCTGGCCCGCCACGGCGCTGTAGCCCAGCAGCGCCCCCCAGTTCATGGTGAGGCCCAGGAAGGCCTGGGGCTGCGTGCGGGAGAGGGCGGGTGTGGGGCGGATGTGGGCGGGTGGGGCGGGATGGGGCCCGTGGGAAGCCGGTGGGAGGCGGGGGTGAGGCGGGGGTGGGCTTGCGCGGTGCGCCGCCTTGCCAAGCGAAGCCTTGCCAAGCGTGGCCGGTGCCTTAGGAGGCAGCGCCGTGCAGGACCACACCACAAAGTGCACGACTGTACGACTGTGCGACCCGCAGCCCTTCCCCCTTCCCGATCGCATGGACTGCTACCGCCACCGTCTAGTTAGTTTGGTTGAGAGCTTGGGCTGCTGTTCGCACACACACACACACACACACACACACACACACACACACACACACACACACACACACACACACACACACACACACACACACACGCCCCCACCAGACCCTCCCGATGCTGGCGCTGCCGACGCCACGCCACGCCACGCCACGCCACGCCACGCCACGCCACGCGTGGCGCGGCCTGGCGGCCCGGGCTTTACCCCCCCCCCAGTATTCAGTGCATCCTGTACCGCTTTACCGTACCTTTGTAACCCCCCCCCCCCGTGTGCCCACTCGTCACTCACCCAGAACGTGACGCGCTTCATGGCGGGGTAGGCGCCCACCAGCAGCAGCGAGCCCGCGCCCAGCAGCTTGCTGCAGAGATGTGGGGTGGGGGTGGGTGGGTGGGTGGCAGCGGGGGCAGAGATGTGTGTGGGGGCGGGGGGGGCGGCGTGGCTATGTCAGGCAGGTGCTGGGGATGCGGGCGCGGGCGCGACAAGGGATCTCACGGCAGCGCCGCGCTGCCGCCCCAACTAGGCAGCCAGAAGCCCAACACCCACACCCCACCCAAACTTGTGGCCCAAGCTTTCCCGAATCGCTCGTCCTGATGATGATGCTCCCTCCTCCTCCCACACACGCACGTCACCGCGGCCGCAGCCCCACCTGCCGCCCACCTTCCCCCCCTTGGTCGACTCGCTTCGGTTTCTGGAATGAACAACCCCCACCTGCCCCCGCCCACCTGTAGTCGTTGAGCTGCAGCAGGATGACCAGGCCCAGGGACAGCTGCACCGCCAGCAGCGCTGCGGACGAGGCGGCAGTAGCGCGGCGTGATACGGAGGACATGCGGAGGACATGCGGAGGACATGCGGAGGGCATGCGGAGGACATGCGGAGGGCATGCGGAGGACATGCGGAGAACATGCGGAGGGCATGCGGAGGACATGCGGAGGGCATGCGGAGGACATGCGGAGGGCATGCGAAGGGCATGCTGAGGACATGCGGAGGGCATGCGGAGGACATGCGGAGGGCATGCGGAGGGCATGCGGAGGACATGCGGAGGGCATGCGGAGGACATGCGGAGGGCATGCGGAGGGCATGCGGAGGACATGCGGAGGACATGCGGAGGACATGCGGAGGGCATGTGGAGGGCATGCGGAGGACATGCGGAGGACATGCGAAGGGCATGCGGAGGACATGCGGAGGGCATGCGGACGGCATGCGGAGGACATGCGGAGGGCATGCGGAGGACATGCGGAGGGCATGCGGAGGACATGCGGAGGGCATGCGGAGGACATGCGGAGGGCATGCGGACGGCATGCGGAGGACATGCGGAGGGCATGCGGAGGGCATGCGGAGGACATGCGGAGGGCATGCGGAGGGCATGCGAAGGACATGCGGAGGACGGATTGAGGGGAGGAGAGGCCAGAGAGCAGGCTTGTCAGGTGCGTGGCTGCGCCAAGCCCAAGAGCTTGTCCCCATCGCCCGGATGCCCCCAGCTACAAAGCCCTCTTTAAACCGCTTCGCCACCGGGTGCCGCCTTCCCCTGGGCTCCCTTAAGTTCGGGCTTAGTTCGGGCTGAGTTCGGGCTTGTTTTACCCGCCATTCTGTTCCCCTCATCCTCTTCCATCTTTGCGAACCCCCATTCCGGACACACAAAAGGCCAACTCTCGTGTCTTTCAAACACACCGCCAACTCACCGACCGCATCCCGCGGCTGCAACATGCCCGCCGCCAGCGGCCGGCTGCGCGTGCGCTCCACCGCCGCGTCCAGCCGCCGGTCCCACAGGTCGTTGATGGTGCAGCCCGCGCCGCGCAGCAGCTGCGCGCGCGGTTAAGTCAGGCAGGCGAAGCAGGGCCGGGGACCGGGCGGCAGGGCAGGGCAGGGCAGGGCAGGGCAGGCTGAGGGGTTAGTGGTGGGCCTGGAGGAAGTGGCTGCCCTGACCCCGCCCGTAGCCACGCAGCCATACAGACACGCAGACACGCAGATACCACATTGCAACGCCCCGCCTCAGCCCGCCCGAGCGCTGCGGCGTGAACCACGTGATGCACCGCGGCCTCCGCCACGCGGCCGCCACTCCGCCCCGCCCCATCCTTGCAACCCCGCCCCGCCCCGCCCCACTTCGCGCGCTTCCCTACACGGCAATGAGCCCACCCCCCGCCCCCCATCCTCCCCCCCCCATCCTCCCCGCCTATCCTCCCCGCCCCCCTGTCCCCCCTGCACCTGCTTGTCCCTTGTCTAGTTTCGCTTGGGTTTAGATTGGGCTGGTGTTTACAACCCCCCCTCCCACCCACCACGGCGCCCGCCCCGAACAGAGCCATGAGGTACAGGCTGGGCAGCTCGCCGGCGGGCGTGGCCAGGCCGATAGACCTGCGCGGGTGCGTGCACGGCCGCGTGCGTGTTTGTGTGTTTGTGTGTGCGGGAGGGGCGGTTGCAAAGATGGTACAAAGAAGCGACGCAGGATACAAAGAAGTGAAGCAGGGTAGACAGCAGGCGTAGGAGCACGCGTACCGATGACCGATGCATGGGGTGGGTTCCATGCACGCTTTATTATGGGGGGGCCGGGGGAGCGGGGATGCCTTGTATTCGGTTCGGTGGTCGCAATTGTGCGGCAGTCAGGAACAGCGGCATGGAGCCCGCGGGGACGCCCACGGTGTTTGATCGGACCGGGACCCCCGTTACCCACGCGCTGGCGTGGTGAGAGCAATACCAGGCCAAGCTTGATCCCACCGCCACCAGGGCTCTCCGTCCCGCCTGCCCTGCCCAGACCATTTGGCTTTGAGGGCACACACCCGCGCTTCCTCTCGTAGCGCTGCCGCCTCCAGCCCCGGCCCCAGCCCCGGCCCCGCCCCCCCAGGCCCCCGTGGAGTCGGGCCCCCTCCCCCTCACTCTCTTTCCTCCGCGCTCGATGGGTTGTGGGTTGGCAATGGTTGACTTTTGGAACTGAATTTCATTAGCCCCACCCCGACCCCACCCACCCCATACACATACACACACACACATACGCCCGCACGCACCACATGCACGGCAGCGCCAGCAGCCACGTGCCGATGGGCTTGTCCAGCCGCATCAGCTGCGCGTACGGCACCGCGCGCGGCGGCAGCGCCGCCATCAGCAGGTTGGTGCCGCCGCTGGTGGGCGCCGCCGCCTCTATGGCCGCCTCCACCTCGGCGTCCGACAGCGGGTGCGGCGGGGGGGAGGCGGCGGGGCCGCCGGCCGGTGCCGAGGGCGGAGCGGGGGTCGAGGAGGAGGAGGACGAGGAGGAGGCAGGGGAGGCGGGGGAGGAGGAGGTGGAGAAGTGGGCGGCGGCACCAAGCGTCCAGCGCACTGGGTGCGGGTGGGTTGCCTGTTAGGCAGGGGGCGAGAGCCCGGGCGAGGCGGAGAGGGAGAAGGTCAGAAGCACGGGCGCGTTTGGCCACGCGTGTACAGCCATGCGTATTCAGGGATGCTGCACAGCGTGCTTCGTCGCGTGCGGCGGTTGGTGGACAGCGGAAGGCCAGTGAGGCCAGCTGTGCAGCGAAGCGCCACAACGCCGGAACGGGGCCGGTCACCCCGCTCCCAAGGCGACGCCTGCCCCCCTTCCTCCGCATCGAGCTCACCCGACAGCTCCACGCTGGTTGTGACGCTGCCCATCGCAGCTGCAGCGCTGGCGCCCGGCTGAAGGCATCTCCCGTCGTCGTTGGCGTGAGCGTCGACACGCCGGGGGACGACGCCGGCGTTTCAGCGCTGGTCGCCGCAAGCATCTTCCCGAGCACGCCCTCAACGCTCCGAAGCCCATGACCTCGCCGCCATAAGCTGGCCGACGTCGCTAGCATGCCCAACGTGCTCATATTGTTAACGGCCGCGCCGTATGTGATGATGGCCAAATCGAATACGGAAGACTCAGGAGTTCAGGTTTGTCAAATGCATACTTTAAATCTTGATGAAAGAACGTTTCAGTGATATCGGGGCCACGGTTTCGACGCTGTGGTAATGGATCGGTGCGACACGATCGCGCTCATGGCCGAGCGGAAAACCCTACTGGGCGCCCATCTTGGACATCATTTTGCAACGCATACATTCGCCGCAAGTGCCTGAATAATATGTCGTCTAGAGGTGGCGCGGGGCAGCGCGCAGCACCCGATTGGCGTCGAGGGAGGGGGCTTCACAACCGCGGTTAACCGGGTCTACATGCAGTCGTGCCGGGCGGGCCACTGCGCTGGCCGCCGTCACCGGGCACTCACTATATTCCGTATAAATGTATTAGTGCAATGGTGATACTTCGTGCGTTTCCGGCACCAGCGCCGCCCGGGGACAGCTTGACCCGGCTGCACGGCGTGGCAGCTGACACGCAGTCCCCCGGCCCCCTCGCCCCTGCTTGCTCCACGCCGATTCCGCAGCAACCCCACCGCTGCAATAGCGCTTGACCCGCTTTGCACTTTGCAAATGCCGCAAAGTGACGCCCCTCAAACCTGCCTGACGCCCCTGAAACGCGAATGTGAGCTGGTCATCGCAGGTAATAAATCAAGGGTTAACGTACCAAGAATAACATATTTTGGGCTCGCCACACATTGACGCACTTCGCGATTTGGCCGATCAGTCGAGCTCAACCTGTTCACGCTCTCTCAGCGCGCTCGTTGTACCTAAACAAATAAACCTTCGAGTTAACAACTTGGAGCATGCAAGCACATCCTGGCGACGCGGGTCGTGAGACCCGCCTTTTTTCTTCAGGTTGAACTCGGACGCGACGGATGCGGGCATGGTTGTTTGGCTGCTTTGGACCAAAGCGCGAGGACAACACGCAAAGGGCTAGCGGCCACGCCAGATGGCCTTCCAGCGACGGACGCGGCGCTGGGGCTCCAGCAGGCAGGCCCGGCTCCGGAACGGGCCAAGCAAATGAAGCAGAACAGCCGCATCATGCATCAAGGCCAGCGGGAAGTGAGCCGACTTGGCGAGCCGAACCGGCGCCATCTTCGCAGCCCTCGCAGCCCCAGCCCGCGAGCTCCTCGCCGGCGACGTCCCCCGGCTCAGGCTGGCACGATGCGCACCACCACCCCCGTGTCAGTCTGGAGTGCGGCGTGGGTCCGGGGCCCAACCCTTGGCCCCGCGAGGGGAGGCCGTCGTCGGGCAGGATACCCGGTGCCGGCGGGCTGTACAGCATCCCGGAGCCCCTGCTCGTCCCGCACCCCGCCCCCGCCCCCGGCGCCCAGGGCCGGGGCGGCAGGAGTGTCAGCCCTGGTAGTGCAGGCCTTGGCGCAGGCCCTGGCGCTGGCGCTGGGGCCGCTGGCGCCCTCGCTGCTTCCGGCTCCGCAGGGGCGGCGGCAGCGGCCGCGCCCGCGGCAGCGCCACCGTTTGCCCCGAGCGGCGTCGCCACAGCGGGCACCGGCACGGCCGCGACCGCAGTCCTAGGCGGTGAAGCCAGCCCAACGCTATCAGGGGCGGTCGCCTCAACGGGCGCCGCTGCCGTCACCAGCAGCGCCGTGGCGGGGTCCAGCCCGGGCGGGGGGCACCCGCTGGGGCGGGGCTTGGGGCCGGGCTGGGGCCGCAGCGGGCGGCACGACGGAAGCGGCGGAGTCGGCAGCGAGCGGGCCACCTACAGCGCCACCACTACCGCCACGGCAGCCACCGTCGCGGCGGCGGCGGCTGTGGCCGCGGGCGGGACCATCTCCGCGCCGGCGGGCGCTCCCGGCGCGGGCACCGGCATCGCCGGCATCACTCCCGGCGCGCCGACCAGCCTGCGCCGGGCGCTGCGCTCCAGCATGGACCAGGTGCTGGGCGAGGAGCCGCCCGGCGCAGCCGACATCACCGCAGCAGGCGGCATCGAGCTGCCGCGGGGCGGAGGTGGCGGGGGCGGGGAGGTGCAAGGCGGCCCCGGGGTGGGCATGCGGGAGGGCCTGTTCGCGTGCGCCTCCGACGGCACCGGCATGGGGGGTGGCAGCGGCGGCGGCGCCGCGCCGCTGGTGGTGCCGGGGGCCGGCCTCGCCCGCGGCGGCGGTGGCGGCGGCGGCGACGGCAGCGCCAGCAACAGCGTCAGCAACAGTGGCGCCATGGTCCTGCACGGCGGCGCGGCCGCTGCGCTGCTTGCGCTGGGTGGCGGCGGCAGCGCCGGCGGCGGGCCCGGCAGCACGGACAGCACCGGCGCGCACGCCAGCAGCAGCGGCCTGGTGGGCGGCCCCGCGCGGCCGCTGGTGACGCGGGTGCTGCGCGGCCGCGCCAGTCTGGACGCGCTGCTCATGTTCGGGGCGCTGGTGCGCGCGGCGGACGAGGCGGCGGCCGCGGGGCTGGGCCTGGCCGGCGGGGCGTCAGGCCCGGGCGGGCTGGGGTCGTCGGCCGGCGGCAGCCCGGTGCAGGGAAGCAGCGTGGGCGCCGGCGGCGGCGCGGTCGCGGGCGTGGGAGTGGGCGTGGGCGTGCTGCCGTCGGGGGTTCTGGGCGCGAGGCTGGAGCGCATTGAGAGCGGCGACCTGCCGCCCGGCGCCGACGACCTGCACGGCGGCAGCAGCGCCGTGCCGCACGCGAAGGCCGGGGGCGCTGCAGCCGGTCTGCAGCAGCAGCACCAGCAGGGGCAGCAGCAGGGGCGGCAGCGAGGCGGCGGCGGCAGCGGCAGCGGGCCTGGCGGCTACCTGGCAGGGCACGGGCTGCCGTCCCTGGCGGTGACGCTGCCGCTCATGCAGCCCGGCGACGCGGCGGGCCTGGGCCGCAACAGCGCCGGCAGCAGCACTGGGCTGCCGGCGGCGGGGGGGTACAGCTCGCCGGGCAGCGCGGGCAGGGGCGCGAACGGCTTCACGTTTGCGCCGGCGCGGGTGGCAGGGCTGGGGCCGCTGCCGGCGGCCTTGTCGGTTGGCGGTGGCGGTGGCGGTGGCGGTGGCGGCGGCGGCGGCGGCGGCGGCGGCAGCAACAGCGCGGGTGGGGGCCAGGTGGCCGCCGGGGCGCAGGCGGTGGACGACCGCGCCTCGCTGTCGGACCAGCAGCTCTTGGCGGCGCACGCGCAGGTGCGGTCGCCGCCATGCCCCGCGTGCCTGGGGCATTCCGGAACCTAGGTCGTTCCTGGAAGGCACCGGCCACGCCCGCTGCGTCCCCCACCCCCACGCATGGGTTTGGTTGGGGCGGGTTTGGATTAGCTTGGGCTGGTATTCACCCCTGCACCGTCCCCTCCTTGGCCGTGATGTGATGTGATGCTGCTGGTCGCGTGTCGCGTGGTGGCACGTGGGGCCGCCTTACAGTGCCGGTGTGCCGCTCTTGCAACCCCCACCCACCTATCCCTTAGTTATTCATGCATGCAACCCACCCATGTGCCGACGTTTGGTGTGCTACTCCTATTCGGCTATTCCCATTGCGGCTGCAGAGCGACACGCGCGTGTTCGAGATGTTCATGCGGCTGGTGACGCGCACCTCCACCACCGGAGACGGCGACTACGTCAGCGGCGCCAACGCCGCCGACCGCAGCAGCAACGGCACCGCCGGCCTCTTCACGGCCACCGGCGGCGGCGGCCTCAGCGGCACCGGAAACAGCGGCGGCGGGCGCCGCGGCTCGCCGATTGTCCCGGGCGCCGCCGCCGCCGCGCACGCCGCCGCCGCCGCAGCCGCGTCGGCCGGCGGCGGCGCTAACTCCATCGGCGCCAGCGCGCCGCTGCTGCAGCTGCGGCCGGAGTTCAACGGCCTGCTGTTGCCATCGCCGAGTCGGCGGCGGAGCCATGACAGCTTCAGGACGCCGGGCAGCACCGCCGTGGCGGCGGCGGCGGCGGCCGCCGCCGCCAGCATCATCCTGGCGTCATCCGGCGAGGCGGCGGCGGCGGCGGGCGGCAGCGGCGGCAACGCCGCCGCGCGCATGCACCCGGCGGCGGCGGCAGCCGCCGCCGCCGTCGCCGCCGGCGGCGGCACCAGCTCGGAGCGCCTGTGGTATCAGGTGCCGCTGGCGCTGGCGCCGTCGCCGCAGGCGACCAGCACCGGCGTGGGGGAGACGGCCGCGCGGGGTGCGGGTGGCGGCGGCGGTGGTGGAGCCGCCGCCGCCGGGGCCGGCGGCGCGGGCGCCGGCGGCGGCAGCTCGCGCCACCTGAGCAACCGCTGGGACTCGGGGCTGGGCGGCCTCTTGATGATGGGCGCCGTGTCGAGGCAGCTGTCGGGGCTGGCGGGCGGCGCCAGCGTGGGCAGCGCCGGGCCCAACTCGCTGCTGCGGATGCCCACCGGCAGCGGCAGCATTCGGGATGTGCTGACAAAGCTCCAGATGCAGCAGCACTCGCCGGGGGCGGCGGCCGCGGCCGAGGTGAGCGCTAGGCCAGGCCCGCGGGACTGGTTGATGCGTAACGGGCACGTGCATGCACTCCATAGGCCGAGGGAGGCCGGAACCGGGGTCACTGGTAGCTCCTTAGGCCACGCCGGATCCGCGCAGGAATGCTGCAGCATGCCGCAATGTCCTGAGAATGTCCTGAGAATCCCATTGCACCAACCACCCCACGGACATCGGTAACAACGCACCTGCTGTATGGCTGTTCCTGGCTACGCCTTCACGTCTTAACTAATGATGAATGTAACCCCACCCCACCCCATACGCGCAGCGCGTGGCCCGCACCAGCGGCTCCGGCAGCTGCTGGTCCGCCCACAGCGGCCTGGCCTCTCTGTTCGACGCGCACCTCACCGCCGCGCTGCGCAACACCTCGGCCGTGCGCACCTTCAAGCGCGCCGTGTGCGGCATCAGCACCGGCGCGCCCGGCGGCGGCGGCGCCGGCGCCGGCCTCGGCGGCGCCGCCAGCGGCACCGGCTACAACAGCCGCCGCACCACCTTTGAGACGTCGCTGACCAGCCAGCTGACCTCCAAGCTGAGCGCTATTGCGGCCGGCGGCGCCGCCGGCGGCGCTGGCGGCGCCGCTGCCAGCGGCGCGCAGGGCAGCCAGGAGACGGAGGGCCGCGCGCTGCGCGCCATGCCGGACTCCCTGTTCACGCAGTCCAGCAGCGCCAGCAGCCTGTTTAACCCCGCCAACGCGGGCGCCGTCACCACCGGCGGCGGCGGCGGCGGCAGTACCATCGGCGGCGGCGCCGCCGCCGGCGGCGTGTCCGGCGCAGGCGTCAGCGCGCTGGGGGCTGCCGCCGCGGCCGCCGCGGCGGCGGGCACGAAGACGAAGCGCGGCTCAGACACGGGCGGGCACGCACACAGGGGCGGCTTCATGGGCACCGGCGCCAGTGCGGGTAGCAGTGTGGCGCTGCAGTCGACGGCGGCGGTGCCGCTGCCGCTGCGGTTCGGCCACATGGGCTCCGACATGTCGGGCGTGAGCACCATCCCCAGCGGCGGGGTCGGCGGGGTCGGCGGCGCCGGCGGGCCGCTTGCGCACGTGGCGTCGGCGGGCTCGGCCGGCGGCCCGCCGCCTCCCAGCCAGCAGCGCGGCGGCGCCGCGCGGGCGGCTCCAGCGGCTGAGATGGGGCGCAACATCACGCCGGCAGCGGTGGCGGCGGCCGCGGCGGCGGCGGCGGCGGCGGTGGCGGCGGCTGCAGCGGCCGCCGACAGCGGCCGGCCCAGCAAGCAGGACCAGATCCGCTGGTTCGTGGAGCAGCAGATGCAGCAGCAGCAGCAGCTGAAGAAGCAGCTCGAGGCGCAGCGGCAACAGGAGCTGCAGCAGCGCCAGCAGCAGCAGCACGCAGCGGTGCCGGCGCCAGGCGCAGCTGGTGCGGCCGCGCACCAGGCGCCAGTGGCTGCAGCCGCTGCCACGCGCAGTAGCAGCATCAATTCTCAGGCCGACGAGGGAGGCGGCCACAGCCTCAGCCTCGCGCTGAAGAAACCGTCATCCTCGGCGTCGCTGGCGCCACTGGCGGCGTCAGCAGCTGCTGGTGTCGTCGGCAGCGGCGGCGCGGCCGATGCGGCACCACAAGCCGCGCCGCAGCCGTCGACGACCGCCACCGCTGACCTGTCACTCGGTGCTGCCTGGGCCGCGTCGGCCGCCGGCGTCAGCGGCAGCAGCGGCGTCAGCGCGGGCCCGGGCGGCGTCGGAGCCGCAGCCGGCGGCGCTGCCAGTGCCGGCGACGCAATGCCTGGCGCGCTCGCTGCGAGCAGCATTCTGGCGCAGCTGGGCTTGCCCTGGGCGCGACCGGCGGCGCCGGCGGCTGCGCCGCCGCCACCACACGGGGCTGCCGCTGTTTCTGCCGCTGTTTCTGCGGCCGCTGCGCCCGCGCTGACGCCGCACCCTGCGGTGTTCTTCCGGCCACACGTGTCCGCGGGCGAGGCGGCGGCGGCGGCGGCTGCAGCGCACGCCGGCGCCGGCGCCACCGGCCTGCTGTCCAACACGGACACGGTGCGTGTCACAGGCTCCGTGGCGGGCTCGCTGAGCGGCGCGCTTGGCGCCCTGGGCGGTGAGGGCGCGGGCAGCAGCCGGCTGCTGCCCGCGGTGCACGAGGCAGCTGCGGTGGCGATGGACAGGACGCCGGCCGGCGCTGGGGGCGGCATGGGCGCGGCGGACACGCACGCGGCGTCGAGTGACCCGCTCCCCATGGGGCCGCCCATAGGCGCCGCGGCTGTAGCGGGCCACGGGCAACACGCGGGCGACCCCGACGGCGGCGAGGCGGCTGCGGAGGAGCCGGCGGCCAGCACGCCCCTGCCCGCGCCCTACGCGGCCGCCACACACCACGCGGCGGCCATGGGGCACCTCGGCGGCTACGCCCGGCTGCTCCGGGGGCCGCAGCCGGACGCCCACCAGCACCAGCACCACCACCCGGGCGCAGCAGGGATCCGGAGCGGTGGCGGCGGCGCCGCCGGCGCGCGCTTCCGCCGCGCCTCCGCCGCCAACCCGCTTGGCGCCGGCGGGCTGCGCAGCGACAGCGCGGCGGGCGCTCCCGGTGCCGGCGCCGCCGCCCTCCCCAGCGGCGGCGGCGGCGGGCGCGGGCACAACCCGTACCTGTCCGCGGCGTACGCTGCGGCGGCCGCCAGCGGGGCGCACGGCGGGGCGTTGCAGCGCTCGCCCAGCGCCAGCGTGGACTTCAGCCACTACAGCTGGGACGAGTGGGGTGCGCGCGGCGGCGGCGGCGACAACCTGACCTTCACCAACCCCAACAGCGTGTATGGCGGGCTGCTGGCCACACGCGACGACCTGGGCTGAGGCGCAGTGGCGGAGGCGCGATGGCGGGGGCGCAATGGCGGAGGCTGAGGCGCACAGGCGGAGGCGCAATGGCGGGGGCGCAATGGCGGAGGCTGGGACCGAGGCAGGGGCGCAGGCGCAGGCGCAGGCTGGTGGCGACACGCGGGCCGCTTGGGGCGGTGCAGGGTCAGCGGAGTCGACGGGTGGCCTCAGCCTTGCAACTCGTGCTCCCAAGCTTGCAATAGCTGTGAAATTGAGTGATTCAGCTGAGGCCGGGCACGAGGCCCAGGTTTTCTGCGGTCGTTGAGTTGTTGGCATGTACAATTACCGGCACTGGAGATTGGGATGCATGCAATGTCCCACACTTTTCGAAGAAAGCGCGTGTGGCGCGGCTTGCGGCTGAAATCGTGACATTAATTGTGAAGAACCGCGGTTACTGCAGTGGAAATGACTTGTCGATTTTTGCGTTTTGGCGTTGGATTTGTTTGCTGTGGGCCGGGAAACGCACAGGCATGCGTGCTTGGGTTGTTGGGGCAGGGCAACACGAATGGTCAAGCGGGCCCCAGAGTGTGTGGTACAATCACGCACATGTGCAAGCCTCGCCAGCGCAGCGAACTGGAGAAATGCTTAGCCAAGTGCAATAACCTGCAGAACACGGGCCTTTGTGCATGAAGCGCAAGCTGGACCATTCGGCGTGGCAAGCTGGGATCAAAGCCTTTGCCTTGCACGGATGCAGGTAACGGGCAGGCAGGGGTGTACGGGGAACATATGGCAATGGCAACGTCTGCGGGCAGTGGGGCAAATGTTTGAATGCGAGGGCCAGACGGAGGGGCATGGGTTGCGGAGCAATAATGGCTTGTTGGGCCGTGCGCGCGGGGGGGGGGCTGTGTGGCTGCGTGTAGATCCTATATCGTGGAAACTGATGGGTGTTGCTTCGCTACCATTGGGTGGGTTTCGCGTGTTCGCAATACTGCGAGTCCGTGGGCGCTTTTCCTGTAGTACATGTGCTGCACCCACGTATGGAAGCGTGCGGGGTCGGGGTGTCAGGGTGCTGGTGTGCTGGTGTACGGCACGATGCGGGTACACTGGGTGCGCGAGGCATGCTGGAGCGGACCGGCACAGAGGTAGCAAGTGAGAAATGGAGCCTCGTGTGCGTGCTGCTCGCGACCCGCTGTGTCGATTTTCAGCACTGTCAGCTGTCGAATAATAATGTGGTGTGGCGTAGAGACTGGCATGCAAAAATTGCATAGGGACATCAACTGAGTATTCCTGTACTTGGCGAAAGGCCCAGACGTTGTACCTAACGTCAGGTGTGCATGGCTTGCGTGGCTGTAGTGCTGTAGTGCTGTACGGTAGTTTCCTTGCAACTGGAACTGGATTGTTTACGAATGCAACCGATGCCATGCTTCGACCATGCATCGATTGTCTGCACAATTGCGCACAGGCTCACCGCAGGGCAGTCACAGCGGTACGAGGAGCTGCAGGGCGGGCGAGAATCTCCAGGTGCTTACACCGCTATCAGCGACGTGGGGGCTCATGGCTTTCGTCACACGTCAATGTATGGACACAGCACACTCCTGCAACTCGAGCAAAAACATGCCAGATAGCTTCAGCTACGGATTGCTTATGGCGAACGGTGCGAACCCCTATGTCCGCTTGCCCACACTGTCCAGACTCCGGACACACGTACCCAGCCAGTACAGTCACACACGGTCCCGATTATCACACAGTCATCCAAACGCAAACGCGAGAAGCCGCTCCTATAGCGGCACAGAGTCTCAAAGAATGTTCGGTCGTTGCACTACGGTAGGCATGGCCAAGAGGGCGCCCCTCACACGGCCCCCTTCCGGCCTTCTCCTGAGACAAGCTTGGTCCAAATCCAGTCCGCGCTTCACAAGCCGACAGTGCCATAATCGCACGCGCTGTCACCCACACGGCGACGTCATCCTACTGCGCATCCCCCCGCGGACCCCCATATCTGTCCCTGTCCCTGTTCCCCCAACGGCACCGCGGCGGGCGGGCGGCGGCCTTACGCGCCCTCGGCCTCGGCGAACGCGGGGTGGTTGGTGAAGGCCTTGTCGCCCAGCGCGTGCACCGCCAGCGCCTGGATGATGGCGTCCTTGGTGATCGCGCCCTTGTCCATCATGTAGGACAGGATGTCAATGTCCGTCACCTCCTTGACGGGCGGCTTGGGCACCGCCTCCACCGCCTTGGCCACCTCCGCCTCCACGTCCACCGGCTCCGCGCCGTCCGGCAGCGACGGCGGCTCCGTGGGCGGCTCCTCGCCGCGCTCCTCCGCCTCCGCCGCCGCCGCCGCGGCCAGCTCCTCCAGCAGCGCCTTCTGCTCCTCCGCCTTGGCCTCCGCCTCGGCGCGCGCCTTCTCCGCCGCCTCCGCCTTGTCCGCCTCCCACTTGGCGTTGGAGGCCTCCTCCGCCTGCGCCGTCAGCTCCGCCGCCGCCGCCTCCACGGCCTCGGCGCTCGCCACCGCGGGCTTGAGCTCACGCAGCACGAACGTGGGCCGCCGCCGCACCGCCTCCAGCTCCTTGCCCTGCAGGTCCGCCTCCATCTTGGCCTGCCGCTCCGCCCAGGCGTCCACCGTGGCCGCGGTGGCGGCGGCCGCGTCCGCCAGCGCGCTGCGGTTGGCCGCCAGCGCCGCCGCCGCGTCCTCCACCAGCTTGTCCACCACGCGCCGCGCCACCACGCCGCGCGCCAGGTAGCCGATGGCCTGCTCCTTGAGCCAGGGCATGAACGCCGTCTCCACCTCGCGCATGACGGGGTCGTAGATGTAGCCGCTGGACACCAGGCGGTCAAACACCGTGTTGACGATGCCCGACAGGTAGCCGCGCGCAAAGGCGCTGGCCGCCACCTTCTGGCGCACCACGCGCTCGCGCTCGACGCGCTCGCGCTCCTGCTGCATGCGCCGCTCCTTCTCCTCCAGCTTGCGCCGCTCCGCCGCCTCCATGCGCTGCGTGGCCACCAGCTCGGCGTTGCGGATCTGCTCGAAGTGCTCCTGGTGCGCGCGCATGCCCGCCAGCTCCTCCTCCTCCAGCACCTCCATCAGGCCCTGCTCCAGCACCTTGCCCACCAGCACCTCCAGGATGGGCTCCACCTCAAAGTCAAAGTCAAACAGGTCGCCTGGGCAGGAGGGAGGTTGGGGGTGGGGGTGGGGGTGGAAGGTTGGTGGGAGCGGTGAGGAAGGGGCGAGGGGAGGCCGAGAGGAAAGGTCGGGGAGGAGGGAGCGCGGCACTGGTGCTGGTGGCGGGGCTCGCACACCTCGTGCATTAGCAAGGGGGCTATATCTCATTGGAAAAGAACTGACAGTGCGTCGGCACGCAGACGCGCAACCCGCTGATCAAGTCGCAGGCCCGCAGCCGGTGAGGTCCCCGCCCCGCACTTCGTCGCAGCTCACCGTTCTCAATCTGGGTGATGGCGTCCGTGCCCGTCTTCTGCGGCACGAAGAGCGGCGTGGGCGGCCGGTCCAGGAAGGCATCGGTCTGAGTGGAGGTGTCAGCCTCCGGAATGGTGTCCGTCAGCTCCTCCAGGTACACATCCGTCTGGATATCAATGTGCCGCCGACCGTCCACGGCCTCCGGCGTCCGCGGCGGCAGCGTCCGTGTCGTCTTCTTCTTCCTATGGCGTGGGAGGCACAGCAGCAGGAGTGTACATCAGCGATAGCCCGCAAAGCGCAGGCGCCAGGCGAGGCGCGGCTCCCTCCCCTCGCTGACTCAGCAAGTCCACCGAGTCGCCTCGGGTGGCCGGGGGTGCCAACGGCGCCACTCACGTCGATGCCGGTGAGCCTCCCTTGGTTTGTGTTTGCGTGGCATCGGCGGGCAGAATGCGCGCCGCGTAGGTGTTGCCTCTCACGACACGACGGTCGAACATAATGTTCGCCGTGGGCAGCGTCTGCGTCGTCTCATCCTCGCGATACTGCACATGGCGGGGCGCGGACAGCGTTGCAGTGAGCCTCTCGCTATCGAACAGGGCTATCCACACCATCGACAAGCCTTGGCAAGGCAGCGCCAGCGGGCCTTCGCACCTTGGCACGACGCTGCTGGACTGCCTTCGGCTCTGCCGCGTGCGTGTAAAGCTGCTGTTGCGCCTTAGCCTGCACCATCTTCGCTGTGGTACAGAGGCTGCGCTAAGGCGCTGATAAATAGATGCTCCTAGGCCGCAGGGCGAATCCTCGAGTTTCAGGCGAGCACGAGTTGTTGAGATAGATGGAGATTGATTATCTTCAGGTCGTTGTTTGTGGCTTCAGGATTCAGTATGGCCAGCTGTGGAGCTGGCGCGGCGCAAGGCGCAAGGCCTTCGAGGTTTTCGTGCCCATGCCATTTCGTTGATTTTTCACAGCCCAGCGCCTAAAGCCTCCCAATTAATTCTTGCATATTTAAAACCGTAAACCATAGAATGTTGACTGGATACAAGCATAAAATGCGCTCCCTGGCGAGTTCTGTGGGCCCAAGCCCCCGATGCTCTGCGCCTGCGTCGCGCACTAGGCGCGCTGCTACTATTGTAATGGCATCATCAGTGCCTATGGTCAAGCTGACCATCAACACTAAGGAGGGCCCGACCGTGGAACTTGAGGTAGAAAGCGGGGATAAGCTTCGCGACGTGCTGATGGCCAACAAGGTGGACCTCTACACCACCTGGTGAGTACGTGTGAAGGTCCCCCGCAGCGCCGAGCCGCAGCGCCAGGGTTTGCAGTGACACGGTAGGTGCTGATGAGTGATGGCTGCCTTGCCACGCAGGGGGAAAGTCTGGTCGTGCGGCGGCGGCGGCCAGTGCGGCACGTGCATCGTTGACGTGAGTAATGAATGTCTGGCTGAGGCGAGTGGCCGCTTTCGGATTGTGCACTTGCGTGGCTTGGAGGACGGCCGGGTAGGGCTTCCTGGTGCACGCACATGACGCACGCTCGCTCAGCGCCTGGCCGCTCCAGCTGCGTCCCTCGTGCTCGTACGCCAGGGCGCTTGAGTGCATGGCGCGCTGAGGCCTTGTCAGGAAGCCGGCGGCATGGCTTCGCTGGCCTCTTAAATCTCTGCAGTGCGGGCATGTGGTTGGGCAACAGCCAGCGTTGGTCACTGTTGGCCAGTGGAACCACACCGCACATGCGCATGTGGCGATGGACTGCAGGTGAAGAGTGGAGCTGACATCCTCACGGAGCGCACCGACGCAGAGAAGAAGAAGCTGTCGGGGGTGAGATGAATGCGGGGGTGGGGGTGGAGAATGTCTCAGGCCTCGGCCCTGCCAGGGGGCGGACGGCAACACGCGTGTGCGCAATGTTTCGAAAGCACTTCGCTAATAGGGGGAGTCAGGTGGCTGGACCCCGAAATGTAAGCTGGTTGGGGATTGATCCGCAGAGTTTACTGCGCTGGCGGTCCTCCACTGTGCACCCGCACGCTGAGCACGTGCGCGCGAACCGAGTACTAGCATGAATAGCATCCTGTGTGGGTCGCGACTGTAGCATATCCTGAAAGGGACGTGTGGTCTACCGTAATGCGGCGTAACGCATCTGGCAAGAACACCATGCGCACGTGGCCGCCTTACGGTATCACTCGCCCCGCTCTCTTGATACCCGCAGAAACCCGAGAGCTTCCGCTTGGCTTGCCAGACGCTGGTGGGCGACGGCGAGAACAGCGGTGCAGTCACGATTGCCACCAAGCCCTGAGCAGTGGGAGCCGTCGGCTGTGCCTGAACAAATGTGAGGAGAGGGTTAGGTCAGAGAAGAGAGCGATACAAGCCATGAAAGGAATGCAATTTTGTTTGAGCGAAAGTGAGAAGCCGAGAGCCGCGCGAGGCTGCACGGAGTGACGGAGCCTGTCGCGGGACGTGTCGACACGTGAAGTCAGGAACTTGGACGGTGCGGGCCGGCTGGTTTCAGTGTTTCAATGTGTGCCCGTCGCATAGTCGCAATGTCGCATAGTCTCCACGCACCAGTACCCCGCGCGGGCCGTCTGTGTCAGCCCTTGATTATGCCCTAGGCCGTTAGGCGGGACTGGAATATCGGAACGTATGGGTTTGGTACGGTATGATGCAGAGGGGGTATGATGTATTGTTACAGCTGTAGGCAGTAACCAGACCCTGAGGCCTGCGGGCATTGCAACCTTTACGCGGTAAGATGCTGGCTTACACGGGCGAAAGTCCCCGACCCCACAACGCTGGCGGTTGAGGCGTTACCACCAATCACCAATTACCGCGCCTGCAGTATCCGCCTGGATGTTCTCATGTTTCGACACCGCACCGGACCCCGTGATGGCGATGTCCCCATACCCAAGCACAGCCAGGCACGGCGCCATCGTGCATGAGTGATAGGTAGCGAAGTGCTTTCGAAACGCGAACGCGGTAGGTACCGGCACATCGCTTTCAGGTACCTTCAGGCCCCCTGCGCGTGCATATTCAGAGCAAAATTCATAAAAAAAATCCGTTGCCCCTTGGCACGCAGCCCCCGCCAAATCCCGGACCACGAACCGCGCACGAAAGCGCGCGCATTCCACATACCTTACACTACAACGCAGAAAGTACAATTTCCTCCAGCGCGCTGGGACAACCACCCATGCCGCCAGCCGCCAAGCCCAGGCACGTCAGCTAGCACGGCGCAGCACGTAATCGTGCCGCCGGCACAAGCCACTTGTGCTCAGGCCGGATAGTGCTTGTCAACGAGTGCCACAAATTCTGCCCTCCGCCTGCGTGCGAGGGCGCAGCGATGGTCAGCGCTGGCAAGCGGGTGACGGCATGCACGGGGCCCACGCTTGGACAGCCTCCGCGTGATACCGGAACCGTCGCCCCCAGTGGGCGCTCCCACGCCTCCACTGTTTACCCCAACCCAACCCATGCTTGCAACCAGCCCCTCCAAGCCCACACCATGATCGCAGCGACTGCACCCGCGCCCACCTGTGGTACTCGGCCCAGCGCAGCGCGGAGTAGTCCAGGTAGTCGAAATCAATGGGCGAGTAGCGGGCCTGGATGAAGGACCAGACGCCCCAGTACGCGTGCGACGCCAGCGCGTAGATGCACGCCTCCGCCGCCAGCCCCTCCAGCGCCGCCGCCTCGGCGGCCGCCTGCGGCGCGGCCCCGCCGAGCTCGGCCGGCCGGCGTGCGCGCGCGGCGGCGGCCAGCGCCTGCAGCTCTCCTGGCTTGAGGTAGTGCCGGAAGAAGGCCGCCTGCTGCTCCAACGTGGGGAACCTGCGCCCAGCGGCGGGGTAGCGCGGTGAGCGCCGAGATCGAGGAATCTACACTTGCAAGGCATGCTCCGCGACACCCTCACGACCTTTCCAGCCCCGTTCAAATATTCCACAATGGTGGGTCCTAAACGCTGCTGTGTACCACTTCCGTGGGCGGTTCCCTTGCGGCGGCCCCACGTTCCCGCTCTCCTGGCTCGCGCTCACCTGGTGTAGTCGCAGTCAAAGCCCGCGTACTCGTTGAAGTGGTTGCCCAGGTCGAAGCCGCGCGGCCCGGCGCAGCTGTACTCAAAGTCAATGAATTGCAGCTGCCCGCCGCCCAGCACGTCGGCGGTGGCGCCGCCCGCCACACCGGACGTCGCTGCGCCTGCGGATGTTTCATGCCAAGGATCATAATCAGAAGTTTTGAACTTGTGCAAGTGGAGTCAGGCAGGATGGGCGCAGGCTGTCTCCCGTACACACTGCGCTTTCACACCATCGCGAGTGGCACCGCACCCGCTGATGTGGAGGGCTCTGGCGCCTCCGCTGCCGGGCCCGTGGTAGACGGCGCGATGACCAGGATATTCCCCGACAGCAGGTCGTTGTGGCAGAACACGCGCGGTGAGGCTACGCGGCCGCACAGCGCCCTCAGCAGCGTCAGCTCCGCCCGCATGGCCTTGAAGTCCACCTGGCAGTGCAGGTCGCGAAGGAGGAGGAGGGGCGGAACCGCCGCAGCCGCCAGTTACGGAAATGAACAGCACTAAAGATGCCAAGACAGCACCTCCTGACATGTTCACGCATCCGCCGTGACAGACCTTTCCGCGGCATGAAGCTGGACCCGGGCATGGCCGCAACACAACCCGCATGTCGCGCCCGCCTGGCCACGTGCCACATTCCAGCCCACCTCCCCTCCCCGGCACACCCCTACCCCGCCCCACCTTGTCGAACGCGGCCTGCTTGGCCGGGTCGTGCTCAAAGCTGAGCTGCTCCGCCATGTCCAGCCAGCCGAATATGGCGTCCCACTGGCTGCTCTGCGGCGAGGGCACGTGCGGCTGCGGCCCCGGCCCCGCCGCCGCTGCTTCTGCTGCAGCTGGGGTGGGGGCCGACGCGGGTGCCGATGCGGGAGCTGAAGTGGTGGCGTCCGCGGCGTCCATGCCGGGCAGGTCGTGGAAGGCGCGCAGGCGGGCGGCGATGTGCGGCACGAAGCCGGGGTCCGCCATCTCCTCGGGCGTCAGGGTCTTGCAGGGCAGGAACGCCTCGATGCGGCCGTTGCCGAACAGGCCCACCACCTGAGGGCGGCGGCGAAGGGGCACAGGTGCGGTGGGCAAGGCGTTGGGTACAAAGCACAGACATGCCAGGGAAGGTGCAGATGCCGCCAGACCTTTGCTTTGGACGCTGAGGAGGAGACTGGCCCCCATCACCGCCGACTACGGTAGCCGCTCGTGTCCACGCGCCACGCGCATCCCGAGCACAATACCCTGTACCCACCGGTGCTCCGAAGCCCACCGCGTTGAGCCGCAGCAAGGTGTGCTTCTCCGCCTCCCTGTCAATGAGCAGCTCCGTCTTGTCGCCAAACACCTAGCAGGCGAGGACCAGCACACGGCATGGGGCTTCTCAGGCGCGCAATGCCTGGCATGCATGGTGCTGCGTTCGCACGCACGGGCCCAAGGAGACACAGTCATAAACGGACCAGTGCGGTCGGGCGAGGCGGTAGCGACCATGGGCACACCATGCGCGGCGGTCCCGCAAAGCCCACAGTCACATCGGCTGTTGGCCTTCTTGTAGCAGCATCCGTCTGGTCGCCAGCGCGCATTACTGCAGTAGCTGGCAGCGTGCTGACGCCGCGGGCCACCGCATGGCGCCGCCACAGCAGAAATCCACCCCGCCCTCCGCCCTGGCCGCAGAGCCGCGCCCTTGCTTGCCCCGGCAAATCGCAGCCTCCCGCTGCTGTGCCCGTTACGGCCCCTAAGCTACGTGGCACTGGGGAACCGGCCACCCCCTACGCCCCCGCAGATCCGCAGCCGCCCCAGCTTCTTCCCAGCACGGCGCCTCCAGCTGCTTCTTCCAGCCCCACTCCCGGCTGACGGCGACCGAGGCCCCTTTGCTTCCCCACCTCGCCAAACACCTGCCAGGCGCGGCATTGCGGGATTGCGGCAAAAAGCACGCAGCGCAGACAGGCAAGCAAGCAGGCAGGCACACACAGCACATGCAGGTCGCAGGAAGCAGCGCAATATCACACACGATTGGAATGCTTCTCGGGCTCCCAAGGCATGGTTGGGCCTGGCCGCGGCCCTAAACTTTCTGTCCTCACACCAGGCCCACGCCCAATCCACGGGCCAGCCCCTCTGCCCAGCTGCTACAGCGGGGCGGCCATCGCATGTGCTGCTGCCGGCGTGCGGCTGTGCAGTTCAGCTACCATGCTCCCAACTGATGCCCCTTGACCCCGCACCTTGACAGCCACGGGTTGGAGCGGCGCCGGCGGCTCCACCTTGACCAGCAGGTTAGAGATTCCACCGCTGATCTTTGACATCTGTGTGGGGAGCGTCAAGGAGTACACAGCGTTGGCGCCCCCGTCCAAACTGCGGGCGACCGCAGCCCACACTTGTGACAGACAGCCCGGCGTCTGGCATGCTCTGACACGCAGCCCCCAAGGACACGGCGGCAGTATAGACCTGAGTTTCGTTTCGGCTGGGGTAAGCATGCAGGCTTGAGAATAGGAGCGGTTAAAGCTGCTGCTAAGTGATGGGCGAGTGCTGGGGCGAGTGCCCGCAGCTGCGGGGCTGGCCACTTCCCGCACCTCCCCGCCCTCCCACTCCCGCTTGCCTGCATGTCCTCCTCCTTCAGCTCGCTCCACCCCGGCAGTAACCGTGTGCACAGCTTTTTGATGCTGCGCTCCGCCTCTTGCTGGCCCTCTGCGAAACTAATCTCTGCAGGGTCTTCCGGTGGGCTAGTACTGGGCCCCATCTTTATTGATATGAAGATAAAATGTTAGATGTCCATCAATTCAAGGACAGGTTGTCTTCAGGTGACATCAGGGCTGTCATGGAGTTTTTTGGAACTCATCGCATATGGAGGGCATCTTGCCTGCTTTTATTGGTAAGTTTGCGGCGGCGACGCCGTTACTTTGCTATCGTGACCGTCTACTGTATAGTTATCCACGGTCGACTCCTGCTGAGCCCTACTCGATCGCGACCGGCGGTGGACGCAGACTCGCTGTAATTTGACAAGCCAATAGGCCATTGACTTGAGGAATGGCTCGGAGAGCTGTGAACCCCACCTTCACGCCGGCCGTGCTGGTGGCGACGGTGCTGCTGGCGTCGTCGGTGTGGAGTGTGGCGCATGCGAACTCGTATCCCACGCACGTCGTTGACCTGACGGACGCCAGCTTCGAGCACGACACGCAAGCTAGCACGGGTCAGACGACGGGGGTGTGGGCGGTGCTGTTCACGGACAGCACCGTGCCCCGCTTCGACCGGGCATCCATCGTGGTTGAGCAGCTGGCGCAGGAGGAGGAGAAGGAGGTCATCTATGCCCGGGCAAGTTGGGGCCCTCGCGTACAGGACCCGTCATGCACAGGCAACACCAAAGCTGTGTGTATACTGGGAGGGCTGGGCACTCGTACTGGGCCGCTTACGAACGCGCCTCCCCCCGTGGCCGCGCGGCGCCGCATCTGCATCCAGCTCAAGCCCTGCTACATGCCTGCCCTTGCAGGTGGACGTGGCGCGCAACATGAAGCTGGCAAAACGCTTCGGCGATGTCATCTTTCTGCCCTGCGTCCTGCTCTTCCGCGACCGCCAGGTGCGTGTGAAAGCTGGATACCGCTTACCGGTGGTCGGGCGGCCGCCAGGGCGGCAGCAGCCGGCCAGCCGCATGGCGGCGCTGGCTGTTGCAGGGTATTCGCACCCCGACATGCCTGGCGGCAGCGGGGTTTGGCCTGTGCACAGAGCTGCAACAAGACACCTTATGTACTGGCGAGTTCACTCTCGCACCGCTTTCCCACCCCAACCCACCAAACGCGGGGTTCACTCGCACCCGTGCCGATGTTCTCGTCGCTGCCGTACGCGCGCTGCCCCTGTGCGGCCTCGCCGTCCTGTGCCATGCCTCACCCAAGCGCCGGGGCCGGGGCGCGTGTCGGTCGCGTCTGCTGGGGTCACCGGACTTGGGGGTCTGTCCGTCTGTGCCGCACCTGCGTGCAGATGTATGTGTTCGACATGAGCTTCGAGGACCCCAACATCCTGGAGGAGGTCCGCACCTTCGTGGAGAGCGGATACGCCAACGCGGTGCGTAATTGCTCGGGGCCGCGCGCGCACCTACGTCCCCGCCTCGGATGCGTAGGCACGAACCGCGCCTGTATGGGCGGAACAGGAGCGGGCCGGGTGTGCAGGCTGGGTGCGTACCGCACTCCCGCGGCGTCTGGCGGCCATACACGCTGACTTGCTGTGCGCCGCTGCCGCGCCACGCCGCATCCCACACAGGAGCCCAATGACGTGCCTCTCCTGGTGGAGAAGCGGCTGGACCCCGTGAGTGGCGGGCTGCGGCATAGCTCGGTGGCGCCAGTCCGTTTGTCTGCTGGGTGCGATCCCGGTGGAGGGAGGGAGTTACAGATTGGCAGCGCGCATGCTGAGCAAGCCGCTCGAGTAGGGCGCTGCAAGCCGGGCGGCGGAGACTTGCGCGCCATTGGCCATGGTTCAATCACTGCACGCCCACGACCTGCGGGTCGCGCGCGCGTGTGGAAAACCATGTCGCCGCATGTGCTTGTGGGGGGCGGCGTGCGAGGGGTGTGCGTGCCATGCACGCTTCATTCGGATGGCAACGCGGCGCAGTCATCTGGCCCGCGATGTGTGGGCCAAGTACAATCGGTGTTTCCCTTGCTTGTTCGTCTGCTGTGAGCAGGAGGCGTTCAAGGCGTCGACCGAGATGGACCCGAGCACCGTGACCTGGGCCGTCGTCTTGATCCTGGGGGTGAGAGCTCAGGCTTAATGGGGCTGACGGGTAGGCGGGTGGGCTGCCGCAGCGTCGCGCGGCGCTGCAGTGCTCCACCCACCCTTCGAAATGGTCCTGAGCGCGGGCTCCCGACTCGGCTGGCTGCCATCTGTTGTCCGGCACCCCATGGGCTCCCGTACCGTACCACGCTGCGACTGCGCTCCGTTTACCGCCTGTGCCCTCCAACATGCCGGACTCCGCCGGCGCCCTGGCCATGCCGTGTCGCTCTCAGGGACTCATGTTCCAGGCGTGGGCCATCATGAACAAGGATAAGTTCAAGCCGGAGCCGGGGCAGGAGAAGGAGAAGGAGGGCGCGGCGGCGGCGGCGGCGGCCGGGGGCGAGAAGGAGGGGGCTGCCGCCGCGGCGGCGCCCAAGGGCGCGGCGGCGGCGGCGCCGTCCAAAGAGACGCCAAGCAAGCGCGGCAAGGCCAAGGCAACGTAGTGGGGCTGGGGCTGACGTAGTTGGACTGGGGTTGCGTGTGCGGGCGTGGGTGCTGGTCGCTGTGTCGGTGGCCGCCTCCGCCACCCAGGCCGCCGCGTTGATGCCCATTGAGGCCCGGCCGGTGTCGTGCCGGATGGTGGCATGACTTGACCCGGGGGCGATGGGGCGTGCGCGTGGCAGGCAGGGTGGGTCGCGAATGGATGTCACTTGCGCCGCGTTTGCACCAGGATGCATGCGAGTCCTGGGTGCATTCAGCCGTTCAGGTGCATCGGGGCTGTGCAGTGGCCGTTCACCACCACATTGCAACAACTTGCTGGATATGGGAATCATCCAAAACTTTTTAAAGTACCACCTCTCACCCCTTGCCCTGTTCCATGAACCACATACTGGTAGGGGTAAACAACCTGCTGACGCCGCAGCAGGGCTATCGGCCCACCCTCGTACGCTTTTAACCTTCCTGTACCCTCTCGCAGCTGAGGACAGCGACTGAGCGAGTAGGCCAATCAGCCAAATACAGCCCGGCCCCCAGAACTCCAGGCTGGAGCTTGGGCTGGAGAGGAAACGGCGGCAGTTCCTCCTCCGTGAGTTCCTCGTCGCGTCCCCTGCCTGCGTCCATTCCTTCCCACCTGCATATCAACCGTCCCCGCAACAAGGCGCTCACGTTTCCTCCAATCGCTTGGTACCCCAAGAGAACAGCTTGTAGCCCAGGCTGCCCAGCACCAGAGGAGGCCCAGCACCGCCAGTGCCCGTAGCATGTAGATGGCTTTAGGCCCCCGGCGTCTACACAGCGTAGATGAACCCTCCCGCGGCATCTACACCCCGAAAATTTTCCTAGGGGCACGCCCCCCAAACCCCCATTCCATCTACGCTCCCTGTCTAAATTACCGCCAAATCCGTCCAAACCGTCTACGCTCCGTAGATGCGCGGCCCCAAACCCCAAAATATTTCTCCGCCTTCGGCGGATTTGGGGCAAATTTCTACAGCGTAGATGGAAGATACGGGCACTGACTGCACCGCCAGCAGCATTGACGGTTGGCAGGACGGTTGGCACATGCGTGGCCGCAAGCTATCACGACCGCGGCTGTAAGCGCGCAATTAGCTATACTATGATACGAACACTGTGCTCAAGGGTTCACGTTTCAATTTGCGGAAAAACCAAGTTCTCAATCCGAGCCCTGCTGTTCGCACCGATTTGTTCGACAGGTCTGTCTGGGAGAGCGCGGTTGGCAGAGTTTAGATAATGGTACACAGGTGTTGTTAACTCCAAATGTAGATTGTAACGTAAAAGCCGACGTTGAATACCGATGCCAAGTAGGGCGCGCGCACACTTATCCTGCCACTAAACTAGTGCTGAACCAACGAACGAAACCGAGGCAATCTTGAGTAACAAGCAACTGTTATAGTAAATTTAATGCAGGCCCATCAGTGTGGCGAAAGCCAGCAGAGCACGACCGCGCCTGGTAGAGTGCGCCTGTGCTGCGCGCGGACGTAGACTGTCCCCAACGACTATCAACATTATCTTGCACTTCTGGCGTCGCGACTGGATGTCGCGCTAGAGCTATCGGTTCGGGGGACGGCTCGAACCTGCGAGGCTGGCGTAATTAGCCGGACGTCTGCTCACCGCGAGCTCGGCGAAGGTCAGTGCAAAGGGGTTGGGTAACCACAGCAATAATAGCGGTACGCATAACATAAATGTGTAGTCGATTAACTCGACCCTGCCGCCTGGCCGCCTGTACTGCCTGTCAGCGGTCAGTGTGTGAGCCCCCCGCCCGGGAGAGCCATTGAAGGGCACGCAGTCTCCTGTCAGCAGCGGTCCTGGCGCCCTCGCACGCTTCGTACTGTCGCCTCTTGTGAGGCCGCCATCATAAACCACACTCCCCTGCCTGCCCCGGCCTCTCTTCGCTACATGTACGGCATTGCCAGTCTCGTTTGGCGTCGGCTGCTGGCGGGCACCCGATGTTGGATGCGGCGGACGCCTTCGATGGGCTGGAGATACAGCCTCCTGGTAAGCCAGCAGATTGGAGCGCGAAGCTCCGTTGAAGTCGGGGAACGTGGCTGCTTGCTACGGCGCAAGTGCGCACTTCGGTGGCATGCAGCGGCCGCGCCTTGCACCTCTATCTCCACCCTAGCGCGTGTCCTGTCCACCGTGTCCTGGGCCGGACAGAACAATGGGCGAGGGGCGTGACAGTGGGCGTTCAGGAGTCAGGAATCAGGAATCAGGAATCAGGAATCAGGAATCAGGGATCTATCCACGAAACGAGCATAGCCGTGCGCGCACATGTTCTTAACGCACTCCCTTGGCCCCCTCCCCTTGTTGTGCCGCGCGTAACCCATGCAGGGACAGACGCTGCCAGCATTGGTGAGATTATCGAGGGGTCGCAGGGGCCCGGCACTTACGACGTTTGCGACAAAGAGGTGCGGTGTCCACTGCGTGCGTGGCAGCAGGTCTGGCGGCGTGTCTGGCGGCGGCATAACCGCCGTAGCCGAGCGGGGGGTTGCTTGCAAAGATGGTACAAAGTAGGGGGTGGGTGACGCCAGATGATTGAGTTGACAGGTGAACCGAAAATGGGCCCACATGATCATCATGAGCTCACAGCGGTGCAACAACAATTCACCATGCTCCCGATGGCCGCAGCTGCTTGCACTGGGAGCAGATCCGGATCTGCTGACGCTGCTGACATCCCAGCCTGCTGATGACGTGTGGATGGCGGTGGGCCGAGGCGCCGCCGACGTTGCCAGCATGCCCGCCCAGGCAAGCGGCTGGCTCAGCGCCCCCGCTGCGTTCGGCGGGGCCCTGCAGTCCGCCGCCGCCGTGCCGACGCCTGCTCAAGTGCTGGCAGCGGCTGGCGGTGGCGGAGAGATGGCCTCTCGCTTCAACCTGCTGTGTGGCGCGCCGCTGTGCATTTCCGGCCCTGCCGCGCTCCTGCCACCACTCCGCCGGCGCCCCGCCGCCGCGAAGGAGGCGGCGGCAGGAGAGTGGGATGCGCGCCACGGCGGGCTGTCGCACACGACATGCACAGCCGCCGCGGACGGAGCGCGCTTCTCGAGCGCCTCCCGCCGCCGCCCCTCGTCCAGCGCCGCGTTCCCGCAGCAGCAGGCCCAGCCGGCACAGCTGTCAGCATGCCTGCCACAGCTGCCAGCAGCCGAGGCCGGCGGCGGCGAGCGGCGGTTGTTCCACCCGCAACAGCCGTCGTCGTGCGCGTCTACTGTCGCGCTGCAGCTGGCGGAAGAGTGGCGCAACGGCTATGATGCTTTCATGCTTTCAGAGGGCGGCCCAGCAGGGGACTTTCTGGACCGCGGCCGTGACCGTGGCGTGCCCAGGCCGCCGCCGCCGCCGCCGCCGCCGCCGCCGCTGCTGCTGCCCAACAGCAGCGCTGACGGCTTGGAGCAAGCGAGCCCCTGGTGTACTGGGGGCGCGCTGCAGGCCGCTGCAGCAGGCAACGGCTTCACATCACTGGCCTCAATGGGCGGCCGTCTGGCGCGCACTCAGCAACAGGGTGGTGGTCAGTGGCAGGGGCAGGGGCCCGCACACACACTCAGCGCTGGCGTTTGCGCGGCCCCGCCGGCAGGCTTTGCCAGTGGCGCCGTCGCGCCGCCGGCATTCTACAGCAGCAGCGCAATCGCCACCGTTTCCGCCACCGCACAACTGGCCGGCGCCGCTGCTGCGCAGCAGCCGCAAGCAGAAACGCGCCCACCAGCGGGCGCCCTTCGCAAGCTGGAGAAGCGTGCACAGCAGCCGCCCCTCGCAAGCAGAAGCCCGCCGCCGCAGCAGGTCATGGGGTTGCTGCTGCCGGACCCCGAGCCGACGGGCATCGGCGCCAGCGGCACGTACATGCTGGGGCCGGATGGCAGCCCACCGCTCGAGTACTTCGGGCAGTACTACTACTCATCAAAGCAGCAGCAGCAGCAGCAGCAGCAGCAGCAGCAGCAGCAGCAGCAGCAGCAGCAGCAGCAGCAGCAGCAGCAGCAGCAGCAGCAGCAGCCGGCGCCGCCGCATGGTTCGCAGATGTGTCCGGCGGATCCCCCGCGTGAGGGTAGGCAGCTGACGCGGCCGCTGCAGCAGTTGCCGCAGCCAACGCACCCCCCGGCAGCCGACCCGGCCTGGCATCAGCAGCAGCAGCGGCCCGCCGCCCTGCTGCCTATGCAGGCGCTGCCCAAGGCGGAGCCGTGTGACGACGGCGGCGGCGGCGTGGTGGTCAAGCTGGAGGCGCCCATGCCGCAGACAGCAGTGGCGGGCCAGCAGCAGGCCTACACGGGCGTGGGCATGGGTCCCGGTGTGGTCGCAGCACAGCTGGCTGCCTCGGACGACTCCCAGCCGCCTCCGCCGCCGCAAGCGGCGGCGAACGTGAAGGCGGCGGGTCCAGAACCCACAGCTGGTGAGCTGGCAGCAGAGCCAGCAGGCGGCGGCGCTGCCAAGGCCGGCCACCGCGCCGCCAGAAGCAGGTCCAGGCGGGGGTCTCGTGCCGGTGCTGTCTGGGGCACGGCCGCGCGGGCGCGGGACAAGGCGCGCGCGGCGGTGGGGTGGCCGCTGGAGGAAGCGGCTGCGGCGGCGGGCGATAGCAGTGGCGGCACGAGTTGCACGCCGCAGCCCTACCCTGAGCAGGACGAGGAGGAGGAGGAGGAGGAGGAGGAGGAGGGCGACGACACAGACACGAGCGCTGACGACGGACAGGCGCCCGGCGGGGCCGGTCGCGACAGCCGCACCATTACGCTGGAAGACCTGCGCCAGGTGAGGAGCAACAGCAGCAGCACCTCATTGCTTGCATGTGGTGCCTACATGCTTCCGGGAATGTACGAAGTCGTTACACACATGCGACTACCGTACTTGATTCTGCCACGCAACATGCGCAAGGTTTCCAAACCTTCTGTGTAGCCTGCTTCCTGCACAATACCGTAACCCCTGACCTCGCTCTGACGCCTGCCATGACCGCCCCCTGCTCCTCCCGGCCCACCCCGCAGAACTATGAGGTGCCCATCAAGGAGGCCGCGCGCAGGATGGGCTACAGCCTGTCGTGCTTCAAGAACATCTGCCGCCGCCTGGGCGTGCCGAGTTGGCCCGCCCGCAAGCTGCTGACCCTGCAGAAGATGCGCGGCGCGCTGCTAGAGGCCGGCGCACCCGGCCGCGGCAACGGCAGCGGCAGCGACGGCACCGGTGTTTGTGTAGCGGCGGGGAGCTGCGCCGGCGCCGGGGCGCGTCCGGGGCACCCGGAGCAGGAGCGGCTGCTGGAGCTGGTGCGGCGGAACATTGCCGACATCTACGCCAACGCGCAGGCGCCCATGTACCCCGAGTTCACGCGCGTGCGGCAGCTGCAGTACAAGAGCCGCACTTACGCGCGGCGTGGCGGCGGCGGCGGCGGCGGCGTCAGTCGCGGCGGCAGCAAGGTAGCGGACGGCAGCGGCAGCGGCGCCGAGGGCGGAGGCGGCCGGATGGAGTGCCGCGGCAGTGCGGCTGCTGCGGATCCGCCGCAAGGCCCGCCGCGGAGTGCTGACGTGGCTGGCGGCGTGGCGAAGCGGCGCGCTCGCCGTGAGCGCGCCTGGGCGGTACCGGGTGAGGACGGGAACCTGCAGTCGGATGAGGAGGACAAGGCGACGCTAGAGACGCCGCAAGACATGAAGGGTTGATGGCAGGATCGAGCGCCGGCAGTGGGATGCACGCCCAGAAACGTACGGCGCCGCCGGCTCCGTGACTCCAGCCAAATGAATGTACAAGCCAACGACCTGAATGAGCGCGCGAACGAAACGTGTTGAGGTCATGGAGCGAATGGGGCCGCAGTACCGCAACGTGATGCGCTGGGTCTGCTGTTTATTATCTATGCACGACTTCCAACTAAAGAGGATAACGAACGCCACCACGACAACGACTGTGAGCCATGGCGTGGCCAGCAGGTGGCACCCATAACCCATTTCATGTACGGGTGATGACACGCGAGCGCAGCACGTGGCGAATCGTGGAGTTCTCATTGGGTCATTTTATGGGCGAGTCACGTGCATGGTGTTCTATTGACATGGGTTCTTGTTAAGTACGTGATGTGAGTGTGAATAAGTTTATGTACCACAATTACCGGTGGCCATCGCCAATCGTATGGCATGTCGCATGGCACGTTGGTTTGGCGACGCCACAGGCGTCATCAACTAAAGTTGCAAGTAAGCCGTGCCGCAAGGATGCTTCTGGGTTGGCTCGTGAGTATTGTACCTATGGCGGTATGCCTGTGCGCTGATGGGCGAGGGGCGGTAGCAGGGGCAGCAGCAGGCGACGGAGGGGCCAGTCAACTTGAAGAGCTGGATGGAGGAGTGGCAACACAGGGCGCAGTGACCTCGTGGGCTGGAGAGGAAAGGAGAGGCGCAAGCTAGTGGGGGGATAGTTCATTCCAGAACCGAAAGTGGAGTGGCGGTAGCGGTTGATGAGGTGCATGTGTGCATACCTTGAGGTAGAAGGCAAAGGCGCGGTTCCCGTTCGATCATGCTTGCCGTCCATCGTTGGTCCGTGACGTGAGCAAATGCAGAGATCCTGTGCAGCGTCGGCGGCCCTCGTCCACCGTCAGCTCGCCGGTTGCCGCTCCCGCAAAGGCGTTCGGGCAGGGACCTGTGAGGGACATGGGGCGGATTGTACTTTTACAGGGCATGTAGTGGGTGGCAACATCGGCACGGCCGATGCGTGAGGGGGTCCTGGCGGTGAAGCTTGCGGGAGCAGGGGA
Source organism: Chlamydomonas incerta (assembly GCA_016834605.1). Lineage (NCBI taxonomy): Eukaryota > Viridiplantae > Chlorophyta > Chlorophyceae > Chlamydomonadales > Chlamydomonadaceae > Chlamydomonas > Chlamydomonas incerta. The sequence continues at coordinate 995,804 of JAEHOC010000037.1, forward strand.
GCGCCCCGGAGCGAACGTGTATGCTCAGGAGTTCCCGTGCGGTGGCCGATCTGCGTTGTTGTTTGGTCAGTGTGCGCAGCCGGTTGGATATCGGTAGGTGGGCGTGCATGGCGGTCGGTGCACAGCTGTGTGTGTGTGCCCCAGACTGTGTGGGGCAGGGATTGCCCTGGTGTGGGGCGGGCAGTGGGGCCTGAACTTGTTGGTGCTTGTGTGGTGCGTTTGGTTGTGCGTGCGCCTGCGGTGCTTTCCGAATTTCCGTGCCAGCGGCGGTTTCGGGAGTTTCTCCCGGAGGGACGCCCTTGAGTTGGCTGGTGAGGTGTTGAAGGTTTGTGCCGGTGGGGAGCGTTGCCGATTCCCTTCCATTCTCCATTGTAACCACTCTAGTCGAGAGGCTGTTATGCGGTAGACACGGCGTGGCGCATGATCCTTTCCAGCGCCAGCTGCGGGCCGACGTGCTTTCAGTACGCTTTTGCCAGGCCTGCTTTTGCTGCCCTCCCTGACCTGCTGCAGCGAGGGCAGCCTTGGGGGCAGCTGTCAACCCGGCATCAGCCAGCATAAGCAGCCTTCTGCCTGCCTGCCCTCCCCCCACGCCCGCCCCAAAGCTACCCCGAACCTGCTCGGCCCCGACCTGCCCCTGCCCTAAACCTGCGTGGCCCCAACCTGCCCCTACCTAAGGCCCCAGCCCGCCTGCCACTGCCTGGCTCTGTGCCTGGCTGCCACTCCCGGCGAAGCCTTGAAGATTGGCACCTGATTTGTCTCATTCGCGTTCGCCTACGAGCCCAAACGGTTTCTGTTCAAGACGGTCATAACTTTGAGCCATATGAATGTAAAGTCATGTCAGCGCCCAATTCACCCTCGACGCGTCGCAGAAACATGCATTGAAATTGTTGTTGACAATTTTCGGCGGTCACCATGTTATTTTCAATTGGCATTGTGGCTGCTATCGTGGTGCTACCTATGGTGCTGCTCGTGTGCATCGAGCGGAGAAAAAAGGTACACATGCTCCGCTGCAACAAAGCCGTCGCGCGCGGTTCGGCTGGACGCAGGGGTAGCACCATGTTCTGGGCGCCACTGCTTTATGTCATGGTACTAGGCTACCTGTTGCAGCTCGTCCGGCGCATGAAGTTTCCGCTGCTGGGGGCCCTACGCGTCGCTGGACCAGCACACAACTTTGACAATGACGACGACTACTTTGGGCTGACAAGCCCGAAACAGTTGACGCAGCTGCCCACGCGGCCCCTGCGCCCCGGCCACTTCCTCGACGACAGCTGGCCGCACCCAACCTCGCAGCGCCCGCCCCCCTCGCCTGCGCACCGCGCCGCGCAGGATGCCACGCCGCTGGTGGGCGCCTCCATGGCCAACCGCAAGGCCGCCTCCTCAAAGGGCTTCCAGGTGGACCCCATGCTGCAGCCCGCGTGGCAGAAGAACATGGCCCTCATCAAGCAGAAGCAGGGCGGCATGACCATGTCGCTCAAGCAGTTCGCGCCCGACCCCAACAACACAACGGCCGCGCACATGGCGGCGCGCGAGCAGGCGCTGGAAATGGTGATGCGGGCGCCGTCGGCGACGCCCGACCCGCACGCCCTGCCCGCCTACTTGACAAAGCAGCTGGGACCTCGGGTACGGCCTTCGGGGGGGGGGGGCGGGATCGTGGCGCGTCAGACGGCGCCGTGCCTGAGCAGGACCCCATGGGGCCCACACCGGCGCTCTCCTCACGCCGCTGCTGCTTTCTTGCGTTGCACAGGTATCGCGGCGCGCGGCCTTGGCGGCGAACGCGTGGGGGAGCAGTGAAAACCAGGTGCGGAAGCTTCTGCCTGCGGCAAGATCAGGGGTGACCTGCATTGCAGAGGTATCGTTGCGTGGGCCAGCAGTTGCGTGGGCCACTGGCTCGACTGCAGCTTGCGGTCAGGGGCCGAAATGCGCCTCAGCGCACACCACTCGCCGCCCTGTGTTCCTGCGCAGAATGGCACGAGCCAGACGAAGTTCCACACTGTGTCCGGCGCCATCGCCACGGACCTGGAGGGGGATAGAAGCGGCAGCACACACAGCGGCGGGAACGGGCCGGGCGGCGCCGCGGCAGCGGCAGCGCCCTCGCCCACCAAGGTGCGGTTCGAGCGGTGGTCGCAGCCGGCCGCGGGCCTGCAGCGCCCCGAACCCGCAGCGGCTGCGGCGCAGCTGCCGTCGCCGCTAGCAGCCGAGATGTCAAAGTGAGTCGGGGTGGGATGGGTGGGTGCGTTTGGCGTGTGGGGGATGTGCAGTCGAACGGTGAATATGTGCACTCTGCGGCGCGACGTGGCACCACGCCTGATGGGTCATGGGTGCGCATGCATGCCCGCTTGTCCGCGCACCACTGCAAGCTTGCACACGCTTTACACGCTGGCGTTATGGCACCTTGCACCCTCGCAGTCGGAGTGTCCTGTGTGGCAGCAGCATCGTTGTGCACACCGGCGGCGCCGGCGACGATGACGACGATCGCCCCTCACGCAGCAGCGTCGCCGCGGGCGCAATCATCGCCGGCGCCCTGGCGGTGCCCGCCGGCTCCGGCGCCGGCACGCCCACTTCCGTGTCCTCCCGCAGGCTCTACCACCAGCAGTCTCAGCAACAGTTCCTCCAGCAGCAGCAACAGCAGTTGTCGCCGCAGCCGCAGGAGCGGCCCAGCAACCGCAGCAGCGGCAGCGCCAACTGGGCGGCGGCGCTGAGCAGCCCGCCACCGCTGGCCGCCAATGCGGTGGCGCCCGCGCCGTCCCACCCCGGCACTCCCACCGCCGCTGCCTCCACCGCCGCCAGCCCCAGCCAGGTGGGCCTGTCGGCTTCTCGGCGGCTGCACCAGCAGACCTTTGGCGACAGCGGCCGCGGCAGCAGCCCTGCCACGCCCAACAGCAACGGCGGCACGCCGGCCGGTTTCAGCCGGCACGGCAGTCGGGACGTGCTGGGCGGAGAGGCGCCGGGCGGCAGCGGCGGCACGGCGGGGGGCTCGGCCAGCACGGCGCCGGTGACGGAGGACGTGCTGCCCATGGGGCCGGAGGGCGGCGCGGCGGCGGCGGGCGGCAGCAGCGGCGGCGCGGGGCCGAGCAGCGGGCGGGGCGTGGCGCCGGCGCTGCGCACCGCTGCGAACATGCGCGGCCCGTCCCGCTTGGGAAGCAACTACGGCAGCCCGCAGCAGCCCGCGATGGCAGCAGGTGCAGTGCAGTGGCCGTCCCTTGCAATCGACGAGGCGGCGGACGAGGGCGCCGCGGCCGGCGTTCGCGTGGCTGTCACCAGCCCCGGCGAAGTGGTGCACGACTCAGATCTGCTGCCAGGAGCGGCGGCGTCGCCGGCGCCGCCGTGCCTCATGTCACCGGGCTCCAAGCACAACAGCATCAGCGGCCAGCATCATTCGAACAGCGGCCAGGCCTCGGCGTCGGCGGCTGCGATGCTGCACTCCACCACCATGACGCCCAGCCTGCGCGCGGCGCTTGGCTCCGCCGCGCCGCCTCCCCTGGCGCACTCCCCGCACCTGGGCAAACTGCCAGACAACGGGCCCGCGTCCGCGCCCGCACGCGCCGCTGCTGCAGCCTCGCATCCTGCCGCGAACAGTCCTTTGGCTCGGGGCGCGAACGCAGGTGCTGCTGCACCTGCTGCTGCCACAGCGTCCGGCGCCTACCCGGCGGCAGGCCGCGTTGCAGACGGCCCGCAGGCGCGCCGGGCCAGCATGATGTCCATTGAAAGCGAGTTCAACGAGCTAAAAGAGCAGTTCTCAAGCCAGTCGCGGTGGCTGCTGGAGCAGCTCGCCGGTGGCCCCGAGCCGCCGTCGGGCCCGCCGCGCGGCATGCCGCCGCTCCCCGAGCTGGGAGATGACGACGACGTAATGCCGCTGCCGACCGCGGCGCCGCCACGTGCAATGCCGCGCCGCGCAGTGACTCTGACTTCGGCAGCGACGTCGGCTGCAGCCACGCAGGGTGGCGTCCGGTTGGGCGCGGGTGCGGGCGGCGCCGACGTGGTTGGCGGCGGCGTGGGTGCGGGCGGCATGAAGGGTGGGATCAGCGCGAGCGGGGGCCTGGAGAGCGGCCCGGCGGGCGCAGGGTATGGGTTCGCAGCAGCTGCGGCGGCGGGCAAGTCGCTGCGGCGGCAGACGTCGGACGCGCCCGTCAAATCCCATTATGGCGGCGCGTACAACCAGCTTGCCGCCATGTGGAACGAGCACAAAGCGGCACAGCAGCAGCAACAGCCGCCGCCGCAGGTGGTGCCGTCGCCGTCGCCGCCGCGCGCGTACCGGGCCTCCGAGCCGAATGAGCCGATCAGCTACAGGGCGCTCCAACAGGCCGCCGGCGCGGGCGCCGGGGGCGGGGGCTACCGGCAGCAGCAGCAACAGCAGCAGCTGCTGCAGCCGCAGCCCCCGCCCCAGCAGCAGCGGCTGCTGCCGGCTGGCGTGCCGCGGCCGGTGCAGCTGTCGTGGTCCGCCTCTGGCGAGACGGTGTCGCGGGCGTCGCCGACCGGCGGCGGTGCGGCGCCGACCTCGTTTGCGGGCGCAGGGCAGGGCCGGTCACCAGGCGGCGCGGGTGGGGCCGGTGCTGCGGCTTCGCCCTCCAAAGCGAGCGGGCCGCTGCGGCTGTCGCCGGGCGGCAGCGGGCTGCCCCCACGGCCTCCGGCTTTGTGAGCCAACGCTACACGAACGTGTCCAGATGGACCGTGCAGGTTGTGAAAGGGGCGCTGGAGCGGGGGGCTGGGGGTTTGCAATGCCGTGCATGTGAAATCCTGGGGTCGTGCGTCCCGAAAAACACAATCGCCAGGCTTCACCGGCCTGAATTGGCCGGCCGTCGTCCACATCATCACTGCTGTTGTTCAGGGTGCCTGTATATAGCGGTGGCGGGCCGTTGCTACGGAGTCCCAGAGGGGCTGGTAACCGCCACGGCGCCCTGGCACTGCCGAGTGAGACGCAGCCGGTGCGCCCGCGTTGCAGAATGGCCAGCAGGCGCCCCGGGCAACCCGTAGCGCTGTGAGGGGGTAAGCTAAGCGTTAGCACACTATCGCACTGTTTGGGACGAGGGACTTTCCTTTTCATGTGCGCGCGCACCTCTGTCGGTGCTGGGACGTCTCCTCAAGCATGTTTCAGTATGGTCGTGCACGAAGGTGACGGGGGCTGCCGGCACTCAGAATGGCTTGCGCAAGAGGACCAGGAGGAGGTGTGCGCATTGAGTTGGCACGCGCGGTTGTTTATCCCGAGGTGAAGTGCTGAGGAGCGAGTTCGTGTAACCGAGTGTTGGACCCTGCCAGTGAGGGTGGAACGGGGTGAGTGCGTGCAGTAGAGCACAGAGGACACTGGGACCCAGCGGGACCGCGCACCGTGCATTTTCATCTTCTCCTGGTCTCCTCCTCTCCGGCTCCATTGAGACAGGCCGCACGGGCTCGGTATGGCGGGTTGCAAGGTGAAGGTGCAGCAGGCAGGGGACTGGGACCTGCTGGTGGGGTTGGGGCGGGTCGGGGCCGGATTACCACCTACCGCCATGTCAGCACGTCAGCATGTCAGCATCGCACCGATGAGCCATGTTGTATGCATTATTCGTATTACTACAGTGAAGACAGTTGCAAAACACCATAAGCGTTCTCTGCCGCGCTGTTCGTGAGTAAACTTGCACTAGCTTTCCCTGATAGCTGGAGCTGCAGTTAACAGAATTGCGGAATTATGGCAACAGAAAAGACAGTAGAGTTGTTTGTGAGCGGAAGATTGTGCCTTTTTGGCGAGCACACGGATTGGGCGGGCGAACACAAGGTACCTCTCCCGGTCGCATTAAGTGTAACATGCGCATTTATGAGACCACATCTGGTGCTTGACTGGACTCTGACGCCTCTCACGGTGGGGTGGTTGGCTGGTTGTTGCCCCGCTGCCAGGGGCGAGGCGGCGAGGACGTCGTGGAGGGCCGGACATTGGTGGTGGGGACGCAGGAGGGGCTGCACGCCACCGCAAAGCGCCTCCCCAACAAGGTAAGTCCGCAAGCGGGCAGGGGCGGCGGGAGAGAGTGCCAGGGTTTCACGAAGGAAATGCCCTTGGACTTGCTCCCTTTGTCCAGGTCCTGCGCATCAGCACCACGGACAACAGCGGCCGCAAGCTGGACACACACGAGCTGCCCATGGAGCCGTCCGCGCTGCTGGCGGGTGGGTGGTGGGTGCGCGGCGCCGGGGTGGGAGGTTGGGGGAACCCGAATGACGCGTGCCTGCTTCCGGCTGACGGCATGGCGTTGTGCAGCTCCATGGAAGGCAGGCAAAGTACGGCTGTTTCCCACCCTTCCTGCCGCCCCCTCCGCCCCAACCTTCACGCACACAAACGCACACACAGCTGCTCGGGAGGGCGGCTTCTTCAGCTACGTGGCGGGCACCGCGTACCGCATCGTGGTGGCGCACGAGGTGTGGGCGGCGCGTGTGTTGTGCGGTGTGTGTGCAAAGGCGGCCTGGTCTGGTCTGGCTTGGCCCGGTCTGGTCTGGTTTCGAGCTATTGTGCCAGCACGGGCGCCTCACTGAGCTTGCTGCGCGCCTGTTGGTGGCGGCGCGCAGATCGACGGGGGCCTGGAGTTGGACAACCACACCACCACGCTGCCCATGAGCAAGGGCCTGTCCTCGTCAGCTGCCGTTTGCGTGCTGGTGAGCGGCGTCTGGGGGCGGTTTTTTCACGCTGTGTTGAACAGCGGTAAAGTGCAACCACGTGGCAATTGCAAAATGGGCGACGTGCAGCGGGCGTGGCGGCTTCGATCCCGATACTGGCGGGGCCACGCACGCTCGCATGCTCGCACAGGTGGCGCGCGCTTTCAACCGGGTGTTCGACTTGAAGCTGAGCACGCGCGGGGAAATGGAGTTCGCGTACCTCGGGGAGATTGCCACTCCCTCCAAATGCGGTGCGTGGCCGTGTGTTGCTGCTGTGGGCGCCTGCTTGGCGCGCGCTCGACGGCATGGCGATGTGCAGCTCCTTGGAGGGGAGGCAGAGCACCGCTGTTTCCCACCCTTCCTGCTGCCCGACGTCGAGCAACGTGCTGCGCTAGCCAGATCAGCCTAGCCGTGGGCCGTCCACGCACACGTCCAGGTTCTCAAGAACCCCCCACCCACAGCCGTTGCACGTGCGCGCCGTGCCCGACCCACGTGGCAGGCCGCATGGACCAGGCGTGCGCGTACGGCAGCGTGCCGGTGCTCATGAACTTTGACGGCGACATCCTCAACGTGGACCAGGTGCCGCTGGCGGGTGAGCCGCTCTCCAGGCCTTGCAGTAACCCCCCTTACCCTGTGCCACGGCCGTGTCTTGCGCTCCGCGCCGTGCCAACACACGCCCCCTGTTGCTCTCGCCCGCCGGCCGCCGCCGCAGCCCCCATGCACCTGGTGCTGGTGGACCTGAAGGCGGCCAAGGACACCACCACGATCCTGCGCAGCCTGCAGGAGGCGTACCCGCGCCCCTCGCACGTGCGTGACGGACTCAAACTCACATGTTTCACCTGCCGGCTTATGCCGCACGTGCCTCCTGAACAAAGCACTGCCTAACGCAACTGCTTCTCTGTCCTTGCCTTCGCTCCAAAACGCGCATCCCTCCAAACGCCAATCTCAATACCGTGTTTACTGCAGCAGCATCCCTGTCCCCTGCGCAAACTCACAGCCCAAGCACGAGGGCCTGCAGCGGCTGTTGGGACCAATTAACCACCGCATCACAGCCGAGGCACTTCAGCACATGAAGGCAGGAGACCTGGAGGCGCTCGGGTGCGTGCGGGGTGGGCGGGTGCCCGGCGTCGCACCAAGCTTAGGGTTGTGTGACAGGGGATGCTGCCTCCGCCGTTTGCGGATCGACCCCCGATGAATCCCCCAATGTATCCCCCCAGTGACCCTCACGCTCGCGCCTCGTCAGCCACCCTACCTAATCCCCCGTCCTGCCACTCCGGGCTCCTGCTTCGGCACTTCAGGAAACTCATGTGCGAGGCGCAGCGCCTGTTCGACGAGCTCGCAGGACCGCTGTGCCCCGAGCAGCTGACCGCGCCCGCCCTGCACAAGGTGCGGGCCCGCCGCAGCGCCTTGCTGGCCGCAGCACCTTGTTGGCAGCAACACCTTGTTGGCAGCAATACCGGCATCCTGCGACTGACTCGCTGACGCCGGACTCGCTCGCCACTGGACTCGCCCACGCAGGTGCTGTCGTACCCGGACCTCCAGTCGCTTGTGTGGGGTGGCAAGGGCGTGGGCTCGCAGGGCGACGGCACCGCGCAGCTGCTGTGCAAGGGCCCAGAGGAGCAGGCGCAGGTGAGGGTGACTGTCGAGCACGTTGCGGACCATGTTCCGGCGCCGCCACTGTCCCTCGTCAAGCTCCAGGCCCTCGCACGCGGCTGCATTCACCGCACCTGGGGAGCAGGCAACATGGCGGGCATGACAGTCCATGAACCGACACAACGCTTCACCAACCAGCCTCTCTGCCACCGTGTCTTCCGTTTGCTGTGGCCGATCACAGGTGTGCAGCATCGTGAGCTCGCAACTGGGGATGGACGCCATGCCGCTCACGGTCAGACCCCTGGCAAAGGAGTAGGGGAGGCGTGCCCTACAGTTTGCAAGCCAAGCGGCTGGCAGGGCAGGGCGGCCAGGGCAGGGCAGGGCACGGCGGCCAGGCGGAGCAAAGTTCCAGCGGTGCTGCATCCTAGGTGGAGTGGGCAGTGCAGGAGTGGATCGAGGATATAATTGGGACTTGGGGTGGCGTTGTAGTGGGGTGGTGGTGGTGGTGGTGGCGTGTGAGTGTTTGGGGAGGGGGTGCAAATGAAAGGTGACAGCAGGTCAAAATGTGGATTGTCTCTGGGCGTCATGACAATGACCTACCTGTTTGAACGATTGGAATGTTTATTGGAGGGGGGGGGACGAATTTGCGGGTATCGAGAGCACTGATTTTACTGAGGGAGGCCGGGGCGGGTCGAACGGATTGCGTGGGTACTGGGAGGCTACTGACACGCCCCGAACTGTAATCGCCAGAAGCCCGAGTAGCAAAAAGTCAATGATTCTCACACATTCCGCTGTATAGTTCAGTTCCTCGACACCCGCAAACGCGCCCCAAGCTTTAGTCCGGTCAACAACATCTCGACTTCGTCAACTCTCACGTACCTGCAACCCCAGCGTAGCTAGAGGACTTGACCTTGTATTTGAGTCATTTCAGTGCTGGACTTCGCTGTTCCTGCAGTTTGACTTCGCGGAACAGCCCGCGACTTCTCTCGCTTATCGGGCCGTATTCGCGGGCCAGGATGCTTGACAGCACATAAGCACATTATAGGTAAGTTACAGCACATCCATTGGCACTATGGGTCAGCGCAGAAAAAGCGGTGGGCATTGTCGTCGTCCCGCAGTTGCGTTTCGCCTAGCTTCGGTGCAGGGGTGGCATCTCCACGTGGTTAAGAAGAGATAAGAATTCGACTGTGCAGACTGCGGCGCCGCGTCAGGGACCGCGGCAGGCGCCCGCTACCCTCCAAGCTGACCTGCCCTCAGGCGGTCAGGCCCCCGGCTAAGGCTCACGCGCCTTCGCCCACCCGGCCCCGTCCACGCACGCAGGATTCGTAGCGGCCGATCAGCTTGTAGCCATGGCGGGCAAGCCGCCGTCCTCGTCAATCCTCATCGTGCCAGCTACCAGCTATGAAGTGCCCTCCGGCGGTGGTCGCAAACCCAGGACGCCAAAGAAGAGCACCATCGTGTGCTCCACTGCGACTGATGACGTGGGCGCCGCTTACTATGATCCCCGCAACTTCCTGGTGCGGGGAGGTCACCGGGCGTTCGAGCAAAAGGTCATCAACATGAACAAATGCGCCATTCAGGTGCGTGAGCTCCACTTTGGGGCATGGGCGTGCACACGCGGTGCTTGTTGCGGGGCTTGTGGCAGTATGCCTATGCCCCTCTCAGGGATTTCACGGGTCTTCCCCACTACGCGCCAACAATGCAGGAGCTACGCACGGCAAACTCAGTGCTCGCGGATGAGCTGATGAAGGCGCGCTCGGGCACGGATGAGGTGCGGCTGCTGCCCGGCAACTTCTGGGTGGCCTGCTTTCGGGGTCTGCGCAGCTTCCTTCCGAGGCTGCAGAATTGTGTGGCTAAAGCTGCGCTTTCGTCCTCCGGTGAACGGCCAACCGAACTCGCAGGTCCGTGACCAGCTGCGATTCAAGGAGAACAGCGTGGACGCGCTGCAGGGCACGCTGGAGAGGGCCGAAAAGGAGCGCCGGCTGCTGGAGAAGAAGCACCTCATGCAACTCAAAGAGATGAACAAGAGGTGAGCCGGCGAGACCGCTGGCCGCGATAGAGTATGGCTGGTCTGGCCACGCGTGTGCCCCTGCTTAACACAGCGGCTGCCCTCCATCTCAACGTACGGTGCGCTCCTCGGCCTTCCTTGCTCTTTGCCTTGCTTCTGCAGGTACAAGGAGGAGCAGGCCCAGCGGCTGCTGCTCGAGTCGGAGTGCGGACAGCTGCGCGCCGGCAAGGAGGCTCTGGAGGGCCAGCTGGAGGCGCTGCAGGAGGAGAAGGCGCAGCTGCTGGACCTCGTCAACAGCCAGCGCAACAACAGCAGCAGGCTGGAGGTGGGGCTGCACTGCCGTGGTGCGGGGAATGGGTGCGGGGTGGGCAGAGTGCGGAGCGGCCGGGATGGCAGCCGCATTGGATAAGGCGAGCAAGCTGAGGGGTGCTTTATCTTGACTGCCTGCTTTTTTGCCATGTGCGTGTTTCAGGCTACGGTTGCGGGAGACGCGGCCACCATTGCCGAGCTGCGGTCTCGGGTGCAGGCGGCCGAGAGCCGGCTGGCGGATGAGGCGTCGGGGCGGCAGGAGCTGTTCGGGCGGCACAAGGCGCTGGAGGCGGACTTCACGCTGCTGTCGGTGCGTGAGGGACTTTGTGGGCGCCGTGGGGGCAGAAGGCGTGCAGATGAAGGGCTGCCAAGTCTGCCAGCTGGGGTTTGAAGAAAGTGTGTGTGCCGTGTGTGCGTGGCCTGCGTGACAGGAGCGGCACTCGGCGCTGACCACATCCAATAACGAGGCGGAGGCCAAGCTGCGTGCGGCCACGTCGCGGGCGCAGCTGCTGGAGGACGAGCTGGCGGCAATCAAGCCAGCGCTGCAGGTGCGGGGGCAGGGGTCCTGTGTTCCTCCACGTGCATGCGTGTACTTGAAGAGCTGAATAAGCTATTGCAGATATGGTCTAAGGCACCTGCCGCGCCGGCTGCATGCGCCACAGGCTGAGAAGGCGGCCCTGGCGGAGGAAAAGAAGCGCAGCGCGTCGCTGCAGTCAGACCTGACCCAGCTGCAGAGCACGTCAACGCTGGCGGCGGCTGCGGCCGCGTCCGACCAGGCGGAGCTGCAGCGGCTTCGCAACCAGGTGCGGTGGGCCTGGGCCGGGGGTCATGCGGGACTGAGGCTGGGTTGCAGCTTTGCGGCTGCCCTTACAGGTGCGTTGCGGTGGTCGCCGTGAGCGCTGACGCCCCGCTCCAGCACCCTCCTGATGATGCTTGAAACGCCCTGCCGGTTCGCGCAGACGGAGCAGTTGCTCACCGTTGCGGACGGGCTCCGGGCCGAGGTCGCCAAGCTGCGGGAGGACAACCTGCACCTGGCCGCGACGGGCGTTGCGTCGCAGGTGCGGCGACAAGACGACGGCGGGGGCAAACGGTGTCCGGGCAGCAGTTCAGCGGCGCGCAGGATGATCGGTCCTGCTTCCGTGTCCTGTTCTGTCACGCCCTGCGTCTCTCTATGCGAAGGCCTCACTGAGCTGTGTCCCCCATTTCCCCGCTTCACGCGGCCGCAGGCGAGCGCGCAGCAGCTGCAGCAGCAGCGCGACGAGTTGCAGATGCAGCTTAGCTCCACGCGGGACTCGCTGGAGCGCCGCATCCAGCAGCTGGAGGTGAGGGATGTACGGCAGCGTAGTGTTTCGGAGTTGCCCCTGGGATCAGGAAACTGGGATGCAGGAAGGAACGAGTCTAAATCTACAATACCACTGCGCCTTGTGCAGACTGGCTGGCGTGACGACTCGGCCGCCAAGGCAAGGGCCGCTCAGGAGGACGCCGCCGCGCGGCAGCGTGCCCACGCCGAGGAGGTCGCGACGAAGCAGCGTGCGGCGTCTGAAGAGCTGGCGGCCAAGCAGCGCGCCTGGGACACGGAGCTGCGGGCGCGGGAGAAGACCTGGGAGGAGGAGTGGAACACACGAATTCGCGCGCATGAGGAAGAGCTGGGTGAGCTCCATGCCAGCCCTCGCTTACGGATTGCCGATTTCGTGGGTTGCCATACAATTTGTGCACGAGGTGCTCTGGCTGCTGTGGCTGCTCATGCCACTGCCATCTTCAACTGCTGCTGCTGCTGCTGTTGCACTACAGCACGCAAGGACCTGGAGCTGCTGGAGGTGCGTGAGCGCATGCGCGAGGCGCAGACGGCCGTGGCGGAGCTGGCAACCGAGGTGGCCACTTTCAAATTCCAGAGCGAGCACTTCGAGGCCGTCTTTCGGGAAGCAGAAGAGGGCAAGAAGCACGTTGCGGAGCTCCAGGTGGGGCGGGGTATGGCAGCGGAAGGGGGATATGGCCATACCGCGGCGAGGGTTCTGCCAGGGAAGAACTCCATCGTACGTGCATGGCACACTCATTTGACCGCCTTGTATTTACCCCTGTCACGCGCAGGACACGCTGCGGGCCCGCGATGCGGCGCTGGCGGAGGCGGCCTCGCAGCACGGCTCGCAGCTGGAGCTGTGGAAGGCGGAGGCCAACGATGTGGCGCAGGCGGCAGCCAAGTGGAAGCAGCGCTGCACGCAGCTGCAGGCGCAGGTACCGTGGTGGCTTGCGGTTGGACGATACGGTAGCATGGGCGGGCTTGCGGGTTGCGGCTGCCTGACTTCCTTCTGTGCGTGGGGCTCCTACCTGGATCTAAATTTCTCCTCGTCCTGGTCGTGTGGTGATCCGCAGCTGGACGCCAGGGACGCAGAGTCGGACGCCAGCGGCCAGGAGCTGAGGTCGCTGGCATCACGGCTGAGCGCGAGCGAGACCGAGCGCATGCAGCTGCAGGTGACGGTTCAGCGTAGCGGGCTGGGCTCCTGCCACATTGAATGACTCCATCGCAAGCTTACAACTTTGCCCTAACACTCGACGCTGCACAGGAGGCAATGGCTGGCGCAGACAGCAAGCTGGCGCTCTCGATGCAAGAGGCAGCGTCCTACAAGTGAGTTGCCCCCTAAGCTGCGCACAATTTCAAGTAGGGCATGCATTTGCACATGTCTCGCCTTGACGCCCGCTCCGTTCTTTGTCAACCCGGAACCACACGCTGCAGGGCTCAGCTTGCAGACGTGCTGACATCACATGAGTCCGCCAGCCGCCATTTGGAAACAGCCAAGCAGGACCTCCATGCGCGCGACATGCAGGCGAGTCCTCTCCTGCAGCCCAGCCGCCCCGCCCCACGCACCCGCGCAGCCTTGACCCAGCCCGTACTTGCCACGCGCCAGTTGGGGTCCGTGTGGCCATGCGTCGGCTCCGTCTGCGTTGCTGTGACCTTCCCTGCTTCTGCCCTCGCCCAACCCGCCGCAGCTGAGCAAGCTGAACGTGTACCTGAGCGAGGAGGCCGCACGCGCCGCCGAGCTGCGCGAGCAGCTGGCCACCGCCACCGCACACCACAGCCTGGTGAGCGGGGGCGCGTGCGTTGCGTGCCTTGCACAGTCAGAGCTAGCTTTCGCGTGAGGAGGCCTGTCTTGCTGGCTGGCCGCGAGGTCACTTGGACTTACTTGAACCGCTTGTCTGTTCCTGCCTCCCCAGGAGCTGGATGCCAAGTCCCGCGCGCTGGCAGACGTGACGGAGCAGCTGCGTGACTCGGAGCGCGCGCGTGTGGAGGCGCTGGGCGAGGTGGTGACGTTGCGGGACCGCGTGTCGCTGCTGACGCGGGAGCTGGCACGCGCGCGCTCCGTGGCAGAGGCGGTGGGGGCGGCGGCGCGGCCGCCTGCTGCCGGAGGCCGTGAGGAGCTGCGGCGGTCTGTGGAGCCTGAGCACCCGCAGTCCTGGGCGTACGGGGGCGGCAGCGGAGGTGCTGCTGGCGCTGGCATGATGGGCCGGCACCGGTCACACGAGGACGAGCCCATCACTGCGCTTGAGGTGAGTGTCGTCCTTCGACTGTGAGGCTTCACGGGAAACGAACTGTGACATGACAAGCTGAGGTGATTCATCGTACTGACACGCCTGTCGTCGATTCCCTACCGCAGGAAGAGGCGGAGAGTTGGTTCGGGGCGCTGAACACAGCGCCTGCCCGGCCCGCAGCCCAAGTCGCTCCCGGCACTGATCCCTACGGCCGCAGCTACGCAGCCCACGCTGGCCACTCGGCAGCAGCGCACCCCTCTGTGGGCCCCGTGCGTTCTTTCGACGTGATCGTCAGCCCCACGCACAGCCCTGCCCCTAAGGCCGCTGTACCGCCTGCCGCACCTGCGCCCGCTCCCACCTCCTTCCGTCCGCCACCCGCCGCAGCAGCAACGCCTGCCCACGCAGGCAACGGTGCCGGCGCCGCGGCGGCGGCCGCGGCAGCCGCTGCCTCAGCGTACACAGCGTTGGTGACCCCGCTACCTCACCAGCGGCCATCGCTGGCCTCAGCGGCACCAGCGAGCGCAATGGGCGCTGCCGCCAACTATCCCACACACCAGACCTACCGGGCGTACGGTGGCGGCGGCACGGCCGCGACGGCGCTGCCTGTGCAGCCTGTGTACTCGTCCGCAGCTGCAGGCGGCGCGAGGCCATACGGAGCAGCCGCGCCAATGGCGGCGGTGGTCGGTTTGTCACCGGCCATGTCGGACTCGACCTCCACCTCGTCGAACCTGCAGGAGCGGCTGCAGCGGCTGCTTGGGACGGGGACCCTCTTGTAGAGGTGACGCGGATGAGGAGACAATAAGAGCTGTGCGAACGGCCGGTCGAGCGCTGCGATAAAAGCATGCTAGACCACTCAATGGCATTAGGGGAATTGGCAGACCGGTGATGGCAGACCGGTGATTGTGTGAGTTGTGCTGGCAATGGACGGACTGACGGAGATTCAGTGGTGAAGGCGGTTCAGTCCGACTGTTGGAGTCTTGGTCCTCGCTGCGCTGGCCACTGGCCCTGCTGAGCTGCGCCGGCTGAGATGTGCGGATGTGCCCGCCACTGCACGACCCGAGGTAAATCACTGCTGCTGCATGGGCCCAAACGCGTAACTCAGCAAACGTGTAACTCAATACCGTATCTGTGTCTTACACCCTCAGCCACGCGAGGACGCGACACACGCGCCGCAATTCACCACTGCGCGTTCACCACGGCACTGCCAGTGCTGTTTCAGTTGAATTGAGAGAGCTACACGTAACTGGCTGATTAATTCAGCAGCCACGCGACAGCAATCAAGCTCAGACTGCATCCTGAATCACTGACTGCACTCTCACTCAGTTAACACATCAATTCATGTTGACAGTTGACACCCGTGTCGCTGCGGAGCCTATTCATGCCCCTGTCTGCTCACTTCGGCGTCGTACTGAGGCTGCAACCATCGTCAGGCGCACGCCTGCACGCACGCGAACACAGCATAACAGCACCCACAAGGCTTGCCAGCCAGCCCCATCAGAACAGCCACCCAGTAACAGGTGAGGGGGTGCCCCTACTACTGTATCAGCACACCCTACTCTCGACACGTACACGTGGGCACATCCATCATGCGTTTCACAGATTCGTTCTTTCCAATAAGCACAACGTGCTTATCCAGCCGCGGCCGAACTTGACCAGCAGCAAAGTCTCGTTGATTCTCGTTCGTTCGTTTTGGATTGAGTTGTCAAGCCATGCGCAGCCAGCACATCCCACTTGGTAAGGCTCACACACTGCCGGCTGAGTGTGTTCGTGTGGCACACCCGGCAGTCCAGCGTCGCACACATACCGGGACAGCGACAGCATTCCTTACGTCCTACCTGGCTCATGGCCTCTCCACCAGTTATCATGAAACGCATGCGTTCGGTGGCGTCTTTTGTGCGTGTGCATGAGCACCAGACGAGCTAGCTCTCGCCCGCACCAAACCTAACCTCCACCACATACCGTAGCCGCTACGAGGCCCGCTTGCGCAGCCCCGGGCGTCTGAAGCTCAAAACAGCTTTGGTTTCAATATTTAGTACCGCCAGTGCAACCGAGACCGTGCATTCAGGTCCTCGAAGCTACCTGCCTCGGTCCTCCGCCGGCCACCCAGCGGCCGTTTCGACGGACTCGGCCCACCCCGGACACCGCATGGCGTGTCCACCTCTACTGGCTCCATTCACTGCTTCGCCACTTCAGCCTTCTTCTCCACCTCCACGTAGGGCTTCAGCTGGAACGTGTCCAGGTCGGCGGGCACGAAGTAGCGGGGCCGGAGGTGGGGCAGCACCTGGAACTCGCCGCCCTCAAACCGGCCGACCTTCACGTCGCCGCGGTCCACATGCACGCGCTTCACCCATGTGGCCGCCTTGACCTGCCAGCCCTTCCTAATACCCGCCTGCTTCGCTGCGGACTGCTGGATGAGGTCCACGACGGCTTCGCGGCCGATGTCGCCCTGATGCTGGCGCGAGGCTTTGCCCGCGCCCCTGATGAAAGATACTACGATTGAACGCACCGTCATCAGTGCTGATCGGCGCTTCCAGTCACGAAAAAGCGGTGTGCAAGAACTTCTCAGCTCCTTAAACCTATCGACGCATCATGAATTGTGCCGGTGGAGCAATCTGAATGTATGAGTACTATGTGAAGTGCCGTGAACGTCTTATGTCCTATACAGCGACACAATTCAGGGTGCCCGAGCACAGCTCCGACTGACACGCCCCATGCAGCCGGGGCCCATCCGTGTGCGAGTCCCAGGATTCAGGAATTGCCGCACTAGGCTCGCTGTGTTGCGGCAATAGCAGCCCGGAGCAGCTCAGATGCCCTTGAAGCAGGGGTGCCGGGGACAGCTCGGGTGCCCCCGAAGCAGGGCGGGGGGGGGGGGCAGAAAGATCAGAAAAGTTTGCGCTGGGGCACACAAGTTCATCGCCCGCACCAAGCACGGGGCGCAGTCCCTGACAATCCTTTATACTTGAACAGCTTACGAAGTTTGAAACAGCGCTGAGATCTCCCCTTGCCCACCTGAACTGGCTTGCGAACCCCACCCGACCCCAACCCAAGACCCCACCCCCGTCACAAGCACACGGTTTGCCGCCTGTACCCTCCATTCCCCGCTGGACGCCTCTGCAAGGGGAGTGAGTAGACGTAACATACATTTTTCTGACGAGCCATATGTTTTCAGATAGAGTCACATACTCGAGCAACCAAAAACCCTCGCGCGCAGTTTGCAGTGCATTCCCAAGAACGAAATCGTTGAGGCTCTAGCAGACATTTTGAGCACTGATACACCAAAGCTAACATGAGTGGGCTGGACTGGCTGAAATCGAGTTTGCAGACCGGTTTCGCGGCAGCGCAGAAACAGGCGCAGGAAGCAGCGGAGAAAGCTAAAGTTCTCGCTTCTCAAGCACAGGCACAAGCGAAAATTTATGCAGAGCAAGCGGAGAAGAAGGCAAAGGCACGTTCCCGCGAACGCGAGCAACAGCTGCGCAATTTTGGGCCCCCGTCGCTTAGGCGCTCAGACCTTTTGAGCCTTCTGCCGCGCAGGAGCTTGCAAGCGCTGCTGCAGATGAGGCCCAGGCGAGGTTTCAGCAGCTGGCTGCCGCGACAACAGCAACGGTGAGCTGGCGCAGCCTCCCGACGGGCGGGGTGGGGGCAGGGGTTGCTGCAGCGGGCGTCGGCGCTGTGTCCGCACGCCGAGGCCTTACCACGACCCGCATGCAGCACGAGCAATGGCCTGCCGCCTGTAGCCATGTATGATCAGGCTCGGCCGTGCAGCGGTAGGCATGCTGTGGTGCGGCACTCCGTGGGGGCGTGCACGCTTGGACTGACACGGCCGTGCCCACCGCCAACACGGCAGGCCGGCGGTGGCGGGGGCTCGGGCTCGGGCTCGGGGAGTGAGGTGGACCCTGCAGAGCTGCTCAAGTACGGCGTGACGCCGGGGCTGCTGGAGACGGTGTCAGGCATGACCTACAGCACATTCAGGTACGGTGTGGGTCCCACGCGGCATACGGGCGGTGTGCACGGGTCAATGGAAGTAGGTCTTGCGCACCCGGTTGCGTGCGTGCTTCCTGCGTTGGGTCGGTTGCGGCGGTGCGGCGCGGCCCTGAGGCGGCTACCGCGGCCATGCTCCGGCTGCCTGCACCGCCTCGCTGCCACCAGCGCCCGGCTCCGCGCGCCAGCTGCGCCCGGGACCCCCGCCAACCCACGTCAACCCGCTAGGCGCCCCCACGCCAACCCGTCATGCGCCCCCAGCCCCCATGCTAACCCACGCCAACCCACGGCCTCCTCCCCCCCGACCCGCCCTGCCCACGCACAGCGACTACCCGCTGGACTCGCTGCCCTCCACCAACCCGCTGGGCCTCAGCCCGCCCATCCCCGGGCCGGGCTTCAAGCTGACGCCCTGGCAGGAGCGGCACGCGCTGCTGGTGCTGACCAAGGGCGACCAGCTGCAGGGGCTGCGGTTCGCGCTGTGTCCAAAGTGAGCCTCGGGGACTGGGAGGGCGTTCCGAGCTGGGGCCCACCGGAAGGTGTACTGGATGCAGCCGCCCATCCTGTCGCATAGCGGGGGGGGGGCATCAATTTCCGTACACCCAAAGCAGCGTTTGTTCCTGCACACACGCTCGATGGCCGTTCTATGCTGTGGATCTCGCTGCCCAACAGGCGCATGGATGAGGAGTTGTTCTGGGTCATATACTTCACGCTGGTGAAGACGCTGCTGCCGGCAGAGGCCTTCGAGAAGCCCTCGGCGACGGCCGCGGCGGCGGCGGCTGGGACTTCAGGCAGCGGCGGCTCGGCAGGCGTGGCGCCTAGCAGCAGCACGGCGGATGCGCGGGTGCGTGGATTGTCCGGGGACCCGGCGATTGATGGCCGGGTTGAGATGGCCGGGTGAACCAAAGTTGGCTGCCTTCGCGGCCTAGCCATAGTCTCATTGCCCCCTTCGCGCGTCGCCTGCGCCCGCCTAGCCCGGTCTCGGCCAACATGCCTGCTGCCCGCCGCTTGGCCGCAGTCTGCCGGGCCGGCCTCAGCCGCCAGCAGTGTCAAGCGCCTCGTCACCACCTCCTCAACACCCGGCCCCGTCTCCACCGCCGCGCCCTCCGGTGGGACAGCGGCAGCTGCCGGCGCGTCACCAGCGCCCGCCGGGCAAGCCAGCGCCTCTGGCGCCGCCGCGGCCGCGGCCGCGGCCGCCGCCGCCGGCACGCCCGCCCGCTCGCCGCTGTCCGGCGACGAAGCGGAGCTGCTGGACGCCGTGACGTCCTCCGGCCCTGATGACGCCGACAACGACGACGGCGGCGATGACGATGACGTGGATGACGAGGACGCGGACCTGGACAACTTGGAAGATGACCCCGAGCTGGCCGCCTACCTGCAGGTGGTTTGGGGGACAGCTCGTGGGGGGCGGCTGGATCGTGGCTGGTTCGTGAGGAGTACGCGCTGGGGTTGGGCGGGTGCAGCAGCGGGCGCCGGCGGGTGTTGCAACTCGCCACAGCCGCCTGGCGCTCGCGTCCCTCACCTGCAGTTTCCTTCGCCGCGATGCCATGCACTCAGCGGTTTGGATGCGGGGGTCGCCCCCACATCCCTTGTCCCTACTGCGTGCCCACCTAACCCGCTCCCGCCCCCGTTCCCACCCCACCACCAACCCACGACCACCTCTCCCCGCCCACACCGGTCCAGGAGGCGCTGGACGTGGGCGAGGGCGGCGAGGGCGAGGACGGCAGCGCGGTGGACGACCTGGAGGACCTTGATGACTACATCAACCAGCTGGACGCGGAGCTGGGCGGCGGCGGCGGCGGCAGCGGCGCGGGGGAGGAGGAGGACGGCGAGGAGGAGGAGGACGCAGGCGACGAGGGCGCGGCGCGGGAGCCGCCGTCGCTGGAGAGCTCGCCGGCAAAGACGCCCGCGAAGAAGAAGTCGTAGGCAGGAGCGGGCAGGGGCTGTGGCAGCGGCAGCAGTAGCTGCGCCAGCTGCGCCAGCAGGAAGAGGAGGGGAAAGCGTTGAGGAGGAGAGGGAGGGGGAGTGTTGCGCTGCTGAACCTGGATGGGTGGACCTCAGGATTTGCGGCAGCGCGTGCAGGAGTGTGGGCGCAGAATGGCAGTGGCGGCAGCATATGGCTCGGAGGGCACAGCGTCTGTGGCTGAGATGGACAGATTGCAGGTGGTCGGTGGGGAGGCCATGCGCGTGGGGTCGGGTCACCAACGACCGAGTGCATGTGCGGCATGCACTTTGCGTGAGACGTTTGCTCTGGTGAGCGCGGAACGAGTAAACCTGGCTTCGACGCGTGATACTGTACCCTAATGTTGTTTGCATCATAACACGTCACGCGGCAGCGGATCCTTGCGACCGGTCATCCCGGCTTGCTCTCCTGACTCCCATTGTCCGCCGCGGCGATGTTGTCCGCCTGGCTGTGAGGTGAAGCCCCCTTCGAGCCCCCTGCTATCTACCCAGGCAGCCCATAGAGCCCAGCATGGCGGGGCACGGCCGCGGGCCTGCCGACTGCCGCGTAGAGAGTTAGTTACAGTCGGCACGCTGTGCCCAGCGCCTCACCCAAGCTCACACCTTGCCGGAATGCCGGCTTGCCCCCTGTGGCCGCCAGCCAGCGCGCATCGTCGGTACAGTAACCGCGTCGCACAGCCACAACTCCTGCCTCTGTTGTCGCGCACGGGCTTCCTGGGTGTGGGATATCATCTGCCACACTGGTCCTACCATCTCGCACCTTGCCCCCTTGCTGCAAGAGGCACGCTTGCGACCGCAGCATAGCGCTCACTGCACACCACATCAAGCGCGCCCTCTGGATTAACCGCATCTACGCTCTCCTATCATCGCACGATCTTATGTACGCACCATCAAACCCCTCCTTCACTACCGAAGATGCTATCACTTCATTGGTACCGCCCGCCTGTCTACCTGCAGTACCCGCTTGCCTGTTCCCTGGGCCCAGGGCCGTCCGAAACCTCCAAATAACCCAATACATACGAGGCCACACAGTGTTGCCTACATCTAACTGTTGTCGTCAGTATATGAATACGTGAGTCACGCCTCGTCCTCCTCCTTCCGACGCACGTGCGTCCCGAACGTCATCACCCCCCGCACCTTCCCCCCACACCCCCGCAACCCCACTGGAAGCTATCGCGCCCGAAGCACCCCCAGCTCTTGACACTCAGCGCTTGCCCTTCTGCGCGTAGCCCTTTTGCGCGTATGCGGCCTGCAGGGCACCGCGATAGGGCAGGGGGGTTGCAGGTACTGGTATGCGTTGGCGACGTGGAGTGTGGTAGTGCAGGTCACGCGTGACTGTTCTCTGTGAGGCAAGCGCGCATAAGTGCACGGCCCCTCGTATGTGCATCCTATGCTGCGCTTACACGGCACAAATGCAATGCACGTGTTGCACTGCGTCGTGCCATGTGCCGGCAATACCGTACGGTCGCGAGCCCACCCACCTTCTTGCCACCGTATATGAGCGGGGTCATGCTGTCCAGCGCCTCCAGCGCCGGCTGCTCCATTTCTCGGCTCTGCACATCATGCAGGGCCAAGGGAGCGTTAGCATGACATACTATGGGTTGCTATGAGGCATGGCGACATGCGCGTAGCGGGGTTGCCAGCATGACGCTGGAGCGCGGGGTAGACGGGTTGGTTGGCACGCTGCCGCAAACCCCGTTGTGTTCCTGACTAGCTGCCTGAAGCCTGAGACCATCAGACCAAACCCCTCTATCACCCTTGCAACCAAGATGCCAATGAGGAGCAACGTGGGTCCACAGTGCCGCGTCGGTACGCAACGGCGCCGCACGCCAGGGGGCTCAGCGAGGGCACGCACCGGTGGGGAGGACTTGCTGCTGAGGCTGAATAACCGGTCCTCCGGCTTGAACGTGCGCGTTTTCTTTCTGAGGATATCTTTTGAGTTGAGGTAGCCCTCAAAGCCCTGCGCGCGTGGAACACGCGGGAAGTCTGAGCATCGGCCTCCAGCAACCAAACCCCTCTCTCGGTTACCTTGAGGGCAGTTCCACATTGACTGTATTCTGCTGTCAGGTAGGTGTGCTCCGACTCGGCAATCTGGAAAACCGGGCGAAAGACAGTCAGCGCTCGGAAAACCTGGGTCTGGCGCCCTTCTGCAAATTGCGTTAAGATGTGATGAGAAATGCTAACCCACCATGCGCTCTATTTTGCCTAGGTCGCCGTCGAGCGACTGTTTGAGCGCTTGGTACTCTTCAAGAATGTTTGACATTTGACTACGCTTCTGTGTACACTGATATGCCCATAAAAATTAACAGCGGGTTTGCAAACGGCGGGATAGCGGGTGTTCGGTCTGCGGCACGCCGTGGCGGGACACCCGGCGGCACGGCGCCTGCCCGCCGTCGGTCAGGTGGGTTCGCGTTCGATGCTTCAAGCACAACCGCAAAGCTTACACGCAGCTCCACTCTCGCGCTACGAGCTCGTGACCGGAATGCACCAGGCAGCGCCGACGGGTGGGACAATTTGGTGTGCCGCAGTGCCGGTCTTGCACGAGCCCATTCCACAAGCATCACCCGGTCCCCACTACCACCCGGTCCTCAGTCCTCACCGTGCTCAGCTACTTTAGCGCTCGCATACTCTGCACAGCTGCAGTGCTGCACTGCCCAACTGCACTACACTAGTAACACGCCCTGCGTTTGTCGGCCCCGCCCAGCCTGACGCCCGCCACGGATAATACCGGAAACTCTCCGCTCTCTGCAGCCGGAAGAAGGTCTAGTTCTCTGCATCCTCGTATGCCCCCACTCGACTCGAGCACCTTCGTATGCCCTCACTCGACTCCTCGATCGCCTGACGGCTGCCGCCAGGCGCCGGCTAGTACCTGCCGCCACGGCCGCCCCCAGATCCCACCCGCCAGTCGTCGGCGTGGTGGCGGCGGCGGCGCTCCTGCTGCTGCCACTCCCCGTCGCCGCCGCCGCCTCCACCGGGCCCATCGTCGCCGCCGTCCCGCCAGCCGCCTCCGCCGCGCCCGTACCCGCCGCCACCGCCGCCTCCACCGTGCCGCGGCCCGTACCCGCCCGCCCCGCCCCGGTCGCGCGCGCCCCAGCCGCGGCTGCCGTAGCCGCCACGGCCGCCGTGGCCTGATCCGTGCCCACCCCCGCCTCCGCCCTTGTTGCCGCGCGCCAGGCGCTGCAGCTCTGGCGGCACCGGCTGCCCCGCGCCCTCCAGCACGCCAAGCAGCGACCGGGCAATGGAGCCGTCGCGATGCGTCAGGATGGCCAGCGACTCGCCGGCGGCGCCGGCGCGGCCGGTGCGGCCGATCCTGCACAGCGTGCAGGTGGTGGGCGGCGGGGCGTGAAGATGCTGTGTTTGGTGGTGTGTGCGGCATGATCGGGCGGCGTGAGACGCAGCTGGGCATGCGACCTTGCGCTTGCACAGCACCCCGGTGGTTCCACATGGCTACCGGATAGCGGCGGCGGCTGGCGACCGCGACGCACCCACCCACCGTCTGCTTGCGCCGGCCGCGCCCACCTGTGCACGTAGCTGTCGATGTCGTTGGGCATGTCGAAGTTGGCGACGGCCGTCACGTGCGGGATGTCCAGGCCGCGGGCCGCCACGTCGGTGGCCACCAACACCTGGGCGCGGGCGGGGGGGGGGGTTACATTCATCATTAGTTAAGGAAGTGGTAGACGGTAGACAATCTCGGGGGGGGGGTAGTGTTTTCCATTTCCCAAATCGGGGGCAAACCAGCGCGAGCGTCACGAAAAAACCGTAAACACGGCCCGCGGACAGCACGGAGGACCAGACGTACTCCATGGGCGACTGTGAGCACGTCTGGACCACGAGGACCGCGAAGCCGCGCAGTGCATGCAAACGCCCGCAAGCACCAGCGCCCGCAGCAGCACAGCAAACTGGGACACGGCGCACAGCCCCCTCCCCCTCAGACAACACGCCGCCTCACCGGCACTTTGCCGTTGCGGAAGTTGTTCAGCGCGTAGTCGCGCGCGGCCTGCGCCTTGTCGCCGTGCAGGCTGGCGGCCTGGAAGGGCATGGTGCTGCACAGCCCGGGCCATATTGGCGCGGCGGCAGGGGCGCACGGCAGATGACTGTCAGCGCAGGAGTAAGAGCGAGCGGTCGCAGTCCCCTGGGCCATGCCTGGGCCATGCCTAGGCCATGCTGCCTGCACCTTTGGCACCTTCTGACACGAACCTCGCCCCTGTCCGGCGCGCACCTGTTGATCTGGTAGGCCAGGTGGTCGCAGCCGGACTTGGTCTTGCAGAACACGATCGCACGCCGCCGCGCCGCCGCGCCGCCGGCCCCGTCCGCGCCGCCCGCCACAGCCAGCGCCCGCCGCTTCGCCGGCGGCGGCGCGCCCTCCAGGCCGTCATCCGCGCCCGCGCCCGCGCCCGCCTCCGGCAGCTCCCCCAGCAGCTGCTCGCGCAGGTAGGCCTCCAGCGTGGCCACCTTGTCCGCCGGCTCCACCACCGCCACCCGCTGGCGGATGGAGGTGGCGGCCACCGGCTTCGCCTGCGCTCGCAACCGGGCACGCAGGCAGGCGTGACCAACCGCGCGCTGAGCCTGCGAGCCGAGTCTGGAGTGTGCCGAACCATTCTGTGCTAGCTGAGTGAACAGTTGCACAAGCGCGATACCCTACGGCTGTGCTTCTCGCCGCGCCCCTCGTCCCCTCCCCACCCCCGCACTCGGTACCGACTTGCCCTGCAGACTCTCAGTGCATCCTGTACCGCTTTCCCAAACATCCTTGCAACCCCCCGCCCCTCGCCCCACCTGCACGTCGCCGATGAAGATCTGCACCGGCCGCTGCGACGCCGCGAAGCTGGCGGCGGCCGCGCGCACCTCGGCCGGCCAGGTGGCGGAGAAGAACAGCGTCTGGCGGCCGGGCGGCAGCGCGCGCACCACGTCGCGGATCTGCGGCTCGAAGCCCATGTCCAGCATGCGGTCCGCCTCGTCCAGCACCAGGTACGCCACCTGCGGCCGGCGGTTGCGGGGTGCGACTTGTGGATACCGGCCCAGTAGCTAAACCAAGCCCCGCCAAACCAAGCACAATGCATGTGCATGTGCATAACCATGGGTACGGTTGGGGCGGCAGGCAGGGCAGGCAAGCGCACATGCGGTAGGTTGAGGCTGTGGGAGTGCTAGTGATGGCACTGGCCAGAGGGGGCCTCGCGCTGTCCAGGAACGCCCCACAGAACCCAGTGTGCCCGCGCCCCGCGCGCCTTTCGACTCCGCCCCCTCCGTCTGCGCCTGCTCCTCTGCATCTTCCCACTCCCACTCCAGTCACCACCCATCCTCCCAAACCTCATCTCCTGGCGCCTGCCTCCTCCCACTCCGCCCCTTCGCCTCCCCAGCCGCGCCGCCCCGCACCTGCCCCAGCCGGATCATGCCCGCCTCCACAAAGTCCAGCAGCCGCCCCGGCGTGGCGATCACCAGGTGCGGCCGCGTGCGCAGCGCCGCCAGCTGCTCCTCCCGCGAGGCGCCGCCGTACAGGCACACGGCGCGCAGGCTGCCCGCGGCCGGCTGGTGCTGGTGCTGCTGCTTGTGCGCGCGGTGGCGCTGCTGCTGCCGACTCTGCGCGCCGGCCGAGTCGGGCATGACCACGGCGCGCGCGAAGCGGTGGGCCTCGGCTTGGATCTGACAGCGGGAGGGGTGGGGCGTGGACGGCGGCGGAGTGAAGCGGGCGGAGGAGGGCGAAGGTGTTATGAAGGCAGTCGTGCCGTATGACGGTATGACAGTTCGTAGCCGCAAGTTGTGGTACGGGGAGGCATCCCGGCTTGAGGAAGTAAAGTGGGAGTGAGTGGATGTTGAAGGAGTGCGCTTGCGAGGCGCACCACCTTGGTTGCCGAGGCCCCGAGGCTTCCCCACGAGGCTCCCCCCTCAGCGCCTCGACTCCAGGCACGGCACTGGGTATGCCGCGTCGCTCCCGACCACCCACCTGCTTGGCCAGCTCGCGAGTGGGCGCCAGCACCAGCGCGCTGGGCCCCAGGGCGGGGTCGCCGCCGCGGGCCTGCGGGGCCGGGGCGGGCGGGGGTTGTGCTCACCACCCCAAGCTAAACCAAACCAAACCAAACCAAGGCAATGGGGGCCACACGCACGTGGTCCACAACTCATAAGACGCAATGTGCATAAGCCGAGGGCGCCCCGCGGGCGCCTGCCAGCCAGCACGCCGCTCAGCGACCGCCACCGCCGCCACCACGCAGCTGCGCCGCAGCCGCCAAGCCCTCCCCCGCCCCCCCCCCCGGTGCCCCCGCCCTCACCTGGATCTGCACCAGCGCCGGCAGCAGGTAGCCCAGCGTCTTGCCGCTGCCGGTGGTGGCGATGGCCACCACATCCCGGCCCGCCAGCGCGATGGGCCAGGCCTGCGCCTGGATGGCACTCGGCGCGCCGTAGCGCGAGGAGCGCACCTGCGAGGGGGAGGGAGGGAGGCACGTGGCCGTGGCCGTGGGCACGGCGGCGGCGGCCGGGGCGTGGAGGTTGGGCCAACTGGCCGTACGGCCGCCGGTGCTAGCGGATGAGGCGCTGATCGTCATCCAGCCTGGCGCAACAATTCACGACGACCTGCATCCATTTCTCCCCCTCCACAGCCTGTGCCGCTTTCCCAAACATCGTTGCAACCCCTCCGCCGCCGCCGCCCAGCCGGACTCACCACGTCCATGATGCCGGCCGGGAACCCCGCGTCCTCAAACGACTGATACGGCTCCAACGCGGACCGCCCGTCGTCGCCGTCGCCGCCGTCCGCGCCTTCCGCCTCCGCTACCCGCACCCGGATGTTGTGCCGCTCGCGGTACTCCGCCGCACTCAGCCGCGCGGCCGCAGGACCACCCGCCGAAGGCTCGGTGGCCGCAGCCGCGTCGCTTGGGTGGCGGTGCGCCGAGGGCACGCCGTGACCGGGACGGCTGGGGTGCACGCCCATGGAGGGTGCACCTGCGTTCGCTGCAGCCGCCGCCGCCGCCGCCACCGGTGCGGTTGCGCTGGCACCGTATGCCCGGCACTGGGGTGGCGGCAGCGGCGCGCCCGGCCGCAGCACCCCCGTGCAACTGCTGCCGCCCAGGCTGCCGCAGACGCTGCTGGTGGTCAGGTAATCCTGCTGCTGTTGCTGCTGTTTTGGTATCCAAGGCGGCGCGCGCTGCCGCACGGTGCGGTAAACGGATTTTACGCCCTCGTCATCATTGCTTGGTACACACTCGCTGTCCTCGCCGGAAGCGGCAGCCAGCGAGCCGCTGCTGCTGCCCGCGCCGGTGCTCTGCAACCAGTGCAACAATTGAGCTATGGAGGTCAGGACATACCTCAGAGCGCACGTGGCAAGGAACAGAATCGCACTGGTCGGTGGCGTGGCGTGGCGGGCACGAAACCCTGGCGGCACTGGCCCCACACGTCCAACCGCGCCAGTCCCAAGCGACATGCACGTGAGCTTCACACAGATTGAGCCTGTCTCCCCAGCTCACCACGTCCCCCGACTCGTCGCCCGTGTCCACAGTAGCCAGGGCGCCCTGCGCGGCGAAGCCATACATCGGCTGCGCCATCGAGTGCACGCGCTGCTGCGCCTGCGCCGCCTTGGC
This sequence comes from Chlamydomonas incerta, assembly GCA_016834605.1. Taxonomy (NCBI): domain Eukaryota; kingdom Viridiplantae; phylum Chlorophyta; class Chlorophyceae; order Chlamydomonadales; family Chlamydomonadaceae; genus Chlamydomonas; species Chlamydomonas incerta. The sequence continues at coordinate 1,023,353 of JAEHOC010000037.1, forward strand.
CGCCCACATTGCCGCTGGGTTGAAGACACCTATGGAGGGCCATTCAAGACCAGCACATCGTGTTTTGAGTCCTAGGTGTCGACGTTGCTCGAGCTACAATTTCCATCACGCGCCCGAATCGCAAGCTACGATTCGATCCAAGGCATTTACCGAGCGATAAAGATAGCGCGACCTCACCCGACATGCGCACAGCGCCCCGCGCCAAGCTTTCGCAGGCAACCAAGCCGCCCGACCGCGCTGCGCCCGAGCGCAGCAGCCCGGCGCAGCGCATAGCTGCTTGAACCCCTCTACTGGAAGACATACTGGCCAAAACGCTCAGCAGCAGCAGCAGAGCCTTTCGACGTCGATTGGCTGATGCTGGTTGATTTGGTGGACAGGCACCCGAGAAGTATCGAAGTTAGTATTGAAGTTAGTATTTGAAACCAAATCGCCGTGTTGCCATTGGGGTCACAGGAGGGTCGCCCCAATCAGGGGCCCCGGTACCTTCAATCGTGCCCGCAAGCCACGCCGCAAGCCCCGCGTGTACCCTCTGCTCGCTGCCCCCACCATTACTGCACCGAGCCTTCCACCATGTTTCCAGGAGCTCAACATCCTGCCTGTGCATCCTGCCTACGCGTCAGCGCTGCAGCGCAGCCACTTCAATGTTCCCACCCTTCACCCACCACTGCGGCCACGAAACAATTTGTGCCCTGGCCCCTGCGCTGCGCCTTCGGGCAGCTAGCACGATGTACACGTCGCTAGAGTTGGAATACCCGAGCCGTATACCGCGCAGCCACACTCACAGCAACCACCACTTAGGTAACTCATCCGTTACGATGCACACACGCGGATCGATAGCAGGTGGCATGCTACCCAGCAGTCACAGGCAAAGCAGAACCCCTGGTCACAGGTACTGCTGCTTGCCAGTGCCAAAGAAAGTGCGGAATGCGCACACCCGCATGCGCCGTTTGATTGCTATCAACGAAACAAAGACCCCAGCAACAGCAACACACGGTGCCATTGGACACAACAGCCTAACACCCAAGACCCGCGCCCCAGCACCCCGCATGCGGCGGTTGCATGCCTCAGTTGCGTCGCGGCGCTCCATAGCCTCTCTAATATGTCATTGCGCTGCTCGTCGACTATCGGCTGCTGCCGATGCTATAAACGTCATGTCGCGGATATGGTGACAGCTTGTGACCCCCTGCAACAAAGCCGGAGGTGTTGGGGAGGCCGACTGGAGGTTACATCGGTGCAGCTCGGTATGGCGCGGGCGCAGCACGGCACTGCGCCAGCATGATGTGGCTGCCTTACACAGTGGCGCCAGGCACCATCGCGCCAGAGCCCTTAGGCCATCCCTGCTGCCCAAACTAATCCAGGGTCATCTGCAGGTGGCTCACCTCCGAAGTAACTGCCTCCCACCAGGGAGCAGATGCATACTAGGACCGCCTGAGGGTGGGCAGAGTGACAAATGTGGGCTGTGTAGCTGGGAGGCAAGTCAAGCGTTGATCACGGAGCCACGATGCCACGCGGCCATACAGCCGTTCCGCAGCCATGAGCCAGCTTCTCACCATCACGATCATCACTATGAAAGACGCGCCGTATTCAATCTTGCAGGTGCATGTGTCATCATCGGGCACGTATCTGAGCGGCCCTTTGTAGCAGCAGCAAATGCCGCATGCCCTGTGAACAGGTGCAGGGGTGACAGGACAGGGGCAGCAGGTAGGGCGGCAGGTAGAGCGCTTCAGGGCATGCGGAATGCCCTGCAGCGGTTTTCATGGCAACAGCGGCGTGGCTCAGTCAGGGAGTGGCAGTTAGCGGCATGTGCACACAAATCCCACACAGGCGCCGTACCCGCACGATCCCTTCATCGTGTCGGCGCAGCCAGCATCATATTGTGCGCTCGCCGCGGTCACGGCAGCCAGCACCAGGAGATACAGCAGTGGCCGGTGGCGGTCCCGCATGGCGTGGTGCTCAGTTACACGCTTGGCGTGCCGCCGTGTGTGCTTGCTTAATAGAGAGAGAGAGAGAGAGAGAGAGAGAGAGAGAGAGAGAGAGAGAGAGAAAGAGAGAAAGAGAACTGGGGCGCTTGATGCGGACCGGTTCAGTGGTAGCCGCGCACTGGGAGCGTGCGCGTGCCTCGACCGGGCAGCTTCGCCGACGACGCCGTTCGTGGAGCCCTTTTAGTGCAGCCTCGCAGTGCAGATATAAATTATCCACAACAACCAGTGCGTGACTGTATCAGGGCTGACTGAAAGGCAGCGGCTGGGCTTGTAGCGCCAGAATTTATGCGAACGTTTCGGCTCGCGGCCTCTTGTGGCTTGAAAACGTACACTGATGTATTGTCTTCGCTGTAATAGTGAGCTGCAGTTGGTGGTGAGCGAGACGATGCCCGGAAAGTGGAGCGAGCTGGAGATGGGGGTATGGCGCCCCCCACATTTGTCCACACAGCACGCGCCTGCGCCTGCGCCTGCGCCTTCCTGCCTGATGCTAGCCCGACACCGCCCTGACACCCCTCGACCCCTCGAACCTCAGCGCACGGTGCGACGTTTTTCGCACTACACACTTGCTGTTGCTGCTGAGGTCGCGCGAGCCCCGCTGCGCACGGCCGTTCGAGGTGGAAGCGCAGGTTGGAAGCAGAAGCAGCTCCCCCCCACCCCCGCCAGCGTCCCCGCACAGGTCAGCCCCGGCTGGCTGCGAGCTGATGATGGTGGTATCAGGTGGTATTGTGAGGCCGTGCACCGCACGTGCGCGTGGGAAACTCCTTGTGGCGCACGTCCACCCCCCCCCCGTGGACTCTCCCCTGGTCCACCCTGCCCCAGTCCTGTGAGATAAGGGACAGGTATAGGAATGGATGCCCGCGATGATTCAGGCGCATACAGCTGCTTATCGTACACCGCCCAGGCGTGCGCAGGCCGTGCCCGGGCCGTGTTGACCACGGTTTGTGCCGTGGCAGCGGTAGGGAGATTACTGAGCACACGCATTCATGCAGGTGCCCATGCTCCGTGGCTCCAGATGAGCTGGATTGGAACGACCCTGAGGTGCAAGCGCGCTTCTGCGGTGGCTTTCGCTTAGAAACACGGCGGGCGGGGGGCGTGGAGGGGGGAAGGGGGGAAGGGGGGAGAACCGACTTTAGCTGCGCATGCGTTGACTTTGAGCGCGCATGTGGGTGTTAACAAAACAGAACCAGGATTTCCTTTTGTAGCCACACATGCGAGCGCATTCACGCAGTGCCAAGTGGGTGCGATCACAATCAGAAACACGAAGACTGACGATTGAGCCTGCCGCAGACATTGTTCTTGCACGCAAGAAGCGTTCATGTAGATTAGAATTAACCTGGAAGCCATTCCGAACCGCGACTCATAGAATGTTTTCCGCTCGACGTCTCAGACTCCCGGCGGTCGAGTCTGTAAGATGCGAGGCTTCCTGAAACACTTTCATCACGCGTCTGCATCAACCAGCGGCGCGAACAGCCCAGTGTACCGGGAAGACAGTGCTAGCTATCCGCCCTTGGAGAACGCCCCTGCGCTGAGCCGCATGCAGCAGCCGGGCAGCCCAATGGAGCTTCAGCAGCAGCTGTTGGCGCTGCAGATGCAGCTTGCGGCCCAGCAGCAAGCGCAGCAGGCCGCACTGCCCACAACGCCTGCGCCCACGCCTAGCACTGTTTCAACGCCAATCAAGAGCTCGCTGCAGACACCAGCAGGTATATAATTGCCAACTTGGTACGGACGAAAACCGACACCCGGAAAGCCGAAAGGTCACAATACACATTCGGCGAAGGTCGACCGGTTTGCGCTGACCCACCTCGTTGCGTGACGCAGGCGGGCCTCAGCCGGTCCACGTTCTGCTCGTGGTAAATGAGCCCAGCCTCGCCGCAATCTTCCAGGCGGCGCTGGCGCAGGCGCCGGTGTCCACCGTCCTGCACATGGCGGGCGCGCCGGACGTGTTTGCCGTGATAGAGCAGATTAAGACGGTGCGTTGGGACGGCGGAGTGAGTGTGTTAGAGAGCACACGGAGTGGGTGTGCGCATTGGAGGGGGCGGCGCCGGTGTGGTGGGGAAAGGTGACGGGCTATGGTGTCTGGTTTGAAGGCGCACGGGGGAAACACCACGGTACCGGTACCCACTGTCGGCACTTTCCTCGTTCATGCGGCGTGGGCACGCACGCGTGTGGTGGGCTCGGCGGGCTCCAGATGCGGCGCTTGGAAGGCCGCCACACGCCTCAGTCTGCCTCCCACAGCTCCGACACCTCTCGCCACCTATGCCGATCCCACGTCGCTTGCTGCTATCCAACACTGTCGCCCGCGACAGCACACACACACACACACACACACACACACACACACACACACACACACACACACACACACACACTCACACACATTGTACGTAACTGCGCGCGCGTGAAGGCGGCTTTGTTCCGTCTGGTGTGGTTTTGTGTTTAACACACACACACTCACACTCATACACACACACACATTGCGCCCGGCCGTCGTTGCGCAGGCTGCGGGCCGGCCCAACGGCCCCGACATAATCTTCTTCCAGCCGGACGTGCTCTTCAGCGCGCCCGGCGGCGCGCTGCAGGCCAAGCAGGCGTGCGGCGGCGCCTGCAGCGTGGTGGTGCTGCAGGCCAACGAGGCGGTGGCGCGGGCGCTGCAGGCCGACGACTACCTGGTGAGCGCGGCGGCAGCGCCTGTAACACACACGGCACACACACGGCGCACCCCACCGCCGCCTTGCGGCGGCGGTGCACTTCGCGCCGGCGGCGCCATCGCGCGCATGCCGTTGCGAGCATGTGCGCCGTCGCCCCGCATAGTGCTGTTTATACCTTGGCTTGCTCACACCGCGCGGCTCCCGCCCGTTCCCTCCCTTGTCTGCCCTCGCTTCGCCCTGCCTTACCCCAACACAGGGCGGCCCCACGCCCTCCCAGCCGCTGCGCAAGGAGGACCTGGCGCTCATGGTGCTCAAGTGGCGCGCCCGCCAGCAGCCCACCGCAGCGGCAAGCGCGGCAGCGGGCAGCAGCCCTGCGCCCGCGTCCCCGGCGCCCGCGTCCCCGGCGCCCGCGTCCCCGGCGCCCGCGTCGCCGGCGCCGGCGCCGTCTCCGATGGCCAACGGCGTGGCCGCCAGCCCGCAGACGCCGCAGCAGCAGCTCGCGGCGCTGCAGGCGCAGATGGCGGCGCTGCAGGCGTCCCGGGCGGCCAGCGGCACCGGCTCGCCGCGGCCCTCAGCGGAGATACAGCCCGCCGCCGACGGCCGCGCAGCAGCAGGGCCGGACTCCGCCGGCCTGGGCCACCACCGGCCGCCGCCGCTGCAGCTCAAGTCGGCGGGCGTGACGCCCACGGACGCGATGCCGACCGGGTCGGTCATCCTGCCGGGCGGCAACACGCCCAGGGCCGCTGCCGCGGCGGCCGACCTGGCTGCTCAGGTGGGTGGGCAGTGGGCGGCGTAGGTGGGGCAGTGAGTCCCGTGTGGCAGCCCGATGCGGGGCACAGACAGGGCACATGCCAGATGGAAAGCCCGACTGCACGGTACTGTAGTCGACTGCACGGGCACTATCGAATTTTAAGGGACCTGACAGACTTGCCGCCCTGCTTTCGAACGCTCCACCACGCCCCAGCTCGCCGAGCTTCGGCGGAAGATGGACGACAAGGCGCGCTCGCCGCGACCCAGCACCGACCTGCCGGTGCCGGTGGCCGCAGCAGCAGCGGCCGCACCGCCGGCCAACGCGCTGCAGTCGCAGCTGGCGGCGCTGCAGGCGCAGCAGGCACAGCTGGAAGCGCTGATGGCCAGGGCAGGCGTGCCGGCGAAGCCGGTCACCGCCGCCGCCACCATCACAACCGCCGCCGCAGCTAACGCCAGCGGCATGGGCGGCAGCAGCCCACCGCAACCAATCAACGCCAACGCGGCGGGTGCCCGGCAGGGCAAGACCTCGGGCGCGCCTGCGGGTGCGGGCGCGGGTGCAGCCGGGGGCTTGCCAGCGGGCATCGTCGGCGGCGGCCCGCTGGCGCTGCGGCCGGGCGCGCGGAAGCTGGGGCTGGAGAACTTTGGCAGTATGGTGCGGCCCATCGCGCCCGGCAAGTCCGCGGGCTTCTTGCCCGGCGGGGGGATGCCCGGCGTGCCTGGCGCCCCGCCTCCGAGCGCGGCGGGCGTGCTGCCTGGCGGGCTGGGCAGCCCCATCGCCGGCAGCCTCAGCGGGGTGAACGTGAACGGCGGCCTCGGCGCCGTGAACGGCGGCAGCATGCCGCAGAGCCCGAGCCCGAGCGGCGGGGCGGGCGTGTGGGTCGGCGGGGGCAGCCCCTTGGGCCAGCAGCCAGCCGCAAAGCCGCAGGCCTCTCTGGCCGCCATTCAGACGCAGCTGCAGCAGCTGCAGGAGCTCCAGCGGCAGCTGCAGCAGCGCGCGTCGGGGGGCGGCGCCGCGGCGGCGCCGGCGCCGGCAGCGGCTGCTGCTGCGGCAACCTCGTCGCCGTTCGGCTCGTCGCTGGCGGCGGCGGTCTCGAGCGCGAGCCCCAGCGGCGCCGCCGGGGGCAACAACGGGCCCGTCAGCATCGATGTGCTGCTCGCCAGGTGAGAGATGCGGCCGTGTTAGCGGCGGCAGCGGCGCGCCCCTAGGTATGGAATGTGGACAACCCGCTGCTGCTGTCCGCTCACTCGCTGTGTGTTGTGCTCATGCTGCAGGACCTCCACGGGCTCCTCCATCAATGGCGACAGCCCACGCACCGGCGGCGGGGGCGGCATCTCGCCGGGCGGCGGCGGCGGCGGCGACAGCAACACGCCTTCCCGCTCCAACTCCTTTGTGGCGCCGTCCGGCACCCAGGCCCGCTACCGCCCGCCCCGGTCGCGGTCGCCCTCGCCTCTCAGCGGCATGTCCTCGGGGCATGTCAGCGACAGCGGCGGCGGCAGTGGCGCCGAGTGGGGCGGCGGCGATGGTGGCGGCGGCCGTGGCGGCGGCGGCGGCGGCTCGGGGCGCGCCGGCGGCACGACTCGCTTCGCTGCGACCGCGCCGGGGGGCCCCGGCGCGGGCCGCTTCATGGGCGGCAGCGGCGCCAGCAGCGGGCGGAACACCGGCTACACGAGTGACACCAGCCTCGACCACCAGCAGCACCAGCAGCACCCCTCGCGCTCGCAGTTCGCTGCTGCCGCCGGCGGCAGCGGCAGCGGCTTTGGTGCTGGCAGTGGTGGTGGAGGAGGAGGCGGCGGCGGCGCGGCGCAGCTGTCGCTGACCAGCGCCAGGTCGGGCGATGACGCCATCGCGGCGGCGCTCAGCGCAATCACCGGGGAGGAGGGCGGCCCGGAGCACAGCCGGGCCCGGGCCGCGACGAAGGCGCCCGAAGCCGCGCCGCCGCAGCCGCCGAGGGGTAGGGAGGCGGGTGCTGGCGGCACGGAGAGCGACGGGGGCGCTGGCGGCAGCCGCGGAGGCGGGGGCAGCCGCGGAGGCGGGGGCAGCCGCGGAGGCGGGGGCAGCCGCGGAGGCGGGGGCAGCCGCGGAGGCGGGGGCAGCGGCGGCGGCGCCGTGCCCAGCGCTGCGCTGGCGGAGGCGCTGGTGCGGCTGGAGGCGGAGGCGAGCAGCAGCGTGGACGTGGACGGGGCCAGCGTGATGGAGGCCTCATTCGCCATGACGGACTCGGGGCCGGCCGGCCGGGGCAGCATCAGCGGCGGCTTTGCCTCGTCCGTTGACCTGCAGCCGCACGGGGCAGCCGCTGCTGCTGCAGCGGCGGCCGGGGCGGCGGCGGCGGAGGGTAGCCGCGGTGGCAGCGGCGGGGGCGGCACGGCGGGGGCGGGGACGCAGGACCTGCCTGCATCTGCCGCACCGCCGCCGCACCGGCTGTCAAACAGCAGTGGTGCGGCGCCCCGCCAGGCCCCTGGTGGGGAGGCTGCGATGCTGGAGCCGGGGCTAGCATCCAAGCCCGCGCCGGGAACAGCACCACATCCGGAATCGGAACCGCCGCGGCCCCCGCCTCCCGAACCGGCATCCAAATCGGCGGCTGCGCCGAGCAAGCCGGTCAACCAGGGCGGCGTGGCCATGGCTTCGTTTGAGCTGTCGCCGTCCGCGCTCGCGTCAGCCTACAGCGGCCGCGAGCCTGCTGATGCAGAGGCCGACGAGCCGCTGGCAGTCAGCGCCACGCGGCAGCCCGATGCCGCGGCGGCAGCTGCCGGGCCTTCGACTCCGTTGCCGCCATCGCAGCAGCCGCGGCAGGCGGCCGCAGCGGACCCGGCAGAGGCGGCACGGGCAGGGGAGGCGACAGGTGGGCTGGCGGCTGAGCTGGCGGTGGGCACTGACAATACGGAGGACCTGGAGTGGTGGAGTCCTACACCCTCAGCCGCCGACCTCCGGCCCCTGGCACCGGGGGCGGCAGCGCCGCCGGGCCCGCCTGCAGCCGAGGACTCGGTGCGGGTTGGGTCGTCTTCGGACGGCGGCGTGGGGGCTGCACCTGCAACAGCACCGGGGGCGGCGCCTGTGGTTGAGTTGGAGGCGGCAAAACCAGTGACAGGGCCTACGCGAGAGCCTGTGCCCGAGCCCAGGCCTGCTCCGGTTCCCGTGCCGGAGCCGGAGCCGGAGCCAGAGCCAGAGCCGGTCACTCCGCCGCCGGCGCCTCGTGCACCTGAGCCTCCTGCGGAGCTCCCCCGCCTGCCATCCATTGACAGCACACTGCCGCTGTCTGCCGCCGCAAACACGGCGCCCGCCGAGCCGCCGCCGCAAGGAAACGCCTCAGCCACGAACGACGACCAGCCGGGCTCCCCTGACCTGTCGCCCGTGCCGCGCAGCGGGGGCAACGGGCCCGGCGGCGCACGGCAGCCGCCGCCGCCTCTCGCCAACGGCCCCACCACGCCTGCAGCAGTCGCTGCCGCCACCGTCGCGGCGCTGAACGCAGCAGTCGACGCCATCTCCACCACGCCGGTCCCGCACGCAAGCGGCGGTGACGCCGTGCCGGGGACACTAGACGCGGCGCTGCAGGCGGCGGCTGACGGCGCTGCCACGCCGACGACGGCAGCGGCCGTGGATGCGCTGTGGGACGCCCAGATGGGCGACTTCAGGTCGATGGGCGGTGGCGATGACGCGCCGCTGCAGCGCCAGTCCACGCCGCCGCCGCGCCGGCGCGCTCGCATCCTGCTGGCCTCGCACCCCATCGTGATCACGCGTGACGACGTAATGTCCACTCCCCGCTGAGCGGTGGTGCCACCGATGCCGCCGGTGATGGTGCGGGTCGTGGGGGCATGGGGGCGGATGGGATGGGCGTGTCTGCGAGCTGCCGCCCAGCGTGTGGCATGGCTCATGTGTGCCACTTAAATGCGCGGATACATCCAGTGCGCCCAGGGCGGGTGTGAGGCATGTGGTGGTCAGGACGCGGGGTAGGTCACCCCCCACAAGTGCGATGTGCAAGGCTATGAGGAGAGGGAGGGAGGGGAAGAGCAAACAATACACTGGCTTGGCGAACCGGTTTGTGGCGTGGCGTCTTGCGTGTCCTGGCGCTTGTTTATGTGCTGTGCGCCTGCCGTGAAGGTGTGTTTAGGGCGCCCTGGATCTGTGTGGGTCGGACCGCGCGTGTACCAGCGCTGCCGGCGTGGTGGGGCGGCACGAAGCCGTACATGTAGGCCAATTCCCTGAACCCTGATCCCTCCGGTAGATCCACACGAATAAGTTGGCAGGCAGCCTGGTGGGAATAACCCTGAGCCGTTTGCGTCGCTGCGTGTTCTAGATACAGTCGGGCTCAGCGATTGCGCTGCTCGGCATCTATAAATTACGTCCTTGCGTTGTTGATAGCCATTCGTGTGCTACGCTGCTGGCCGAGGGATGGGACGTGCCAGGCCAGGCCAAGATGAATGAGTCTGAAGGTGTTTGTCTGGGCGATCAAACGATAAGCAATAAACTTGGGTGACCGGGCACTTGAAAATGATGCGTGCGCGTGTGGAGCACTACCCAACCTTTCCTATGCTCAAGCACCCAACGGGGACGAAACCTACGGTACTCTAAAACATGGGATCATGCCAAGCTACCGTACTGTGTGTATGTTTGCGGCTGCATCGTGGTTCATGAGGTGCATGCCTTGGATGACGCCGCGAGTGCGCGGGAATGCGTAGGCGATGGCGGCCAGTGGCGGCCATGAGTCATGGAGGCCACACATGTGGCGATGAGGCAGCTTGGTGCACGAGGGTGGGTGGGTGGGTGATGGGTAAACGCGCGCGCGCGCGTTGGCGCGGGTCGCTACCGGTAGGGGATTGGTGTGACCAGAAATTCAGACCGGGGAGAACGATGTGGGGCGGCATGCCGCAGGCCTGCGGGAGTGTCAGGGGCGGCCGGGTATTTTTGGCGGATTCGTGCGGGCGTGAAGGTGGCTGGGCCCGCCGCCCATAGTTGAGCTGCAGCAACTTGCAAAAAATGACACTCGGAACTGCTCCAAGGCCAGTCGCCGTGCCTTCTGCATGTGCGTGACGTAGGCCCCCGGCCCCCCTCGCCCCAGCCGTTGTGACGCGCCGACGCGGGCTGCGAACCCACCCAGCACGTCCCCCGCCCACATCAGCTGCTGCCGGCCGGTGCCCACTGCCCACGCAACTTTGCAAGTTTCGGGCCGAGACAGAGCAGACATTGGGTTCGTGGGCTAGGGGGCCAGCCCAGGCAGACAATAGATTCGCGGGTTGGACCACCGCCCGCCGAACACCTGCGCCAGCGCACTGTGAAAGTGCAATCCAGCGGTGGAGTGGCAGGCTGCCCTGTTCACCCGCCCCATTTTGCGTGAATGTGTAACGTGCCTGACCAGGCGCCCCCCCTGTGCCTGACTGTCTGCGTACAGCTGCACGTGCAGCGCCAGGCATCCTCGATCGGCACGCTTGCAGCAGGTACCACGGCGCCGTGTAGCAAGAGCCCGAGCGGGCGGGCGGGTTGGGGTGTGTAGGGCGCGCGCCCGCTGACGTCAGCATACAAACCCGCCTCCCCTCGCCCCCGCAGGCCCCGTCGCCCCTGCAGTGCACCGGCAGCACCGCTGCCCTGCCCTGCGTGACGTGGGCGCCGCCGCGCCTTGGCACTGGCGTGACCCATGGCAACCCCCAGTACTCCAGCAGAGTGGTAATCTGCCGTGTTCACCCGTCCGGTTTCCCGCGAACGTGTATCGTGCCTGGTTGTCGGCGTGCTGCTGCTACGGTGCTACCTAGGCTAGCTTGGTGGAAGCGTGAGAACGTGAGTCGCCAGCGTGGCATCAACTCCAGACGGGGCTCAGTGTGCAGCCCTGGCTGTTGCGGCCGTACTGAAATACCCTGACTTGGGACACCAGCCCTGCCGTGCTGTAGCACCGGGGCGTTGGGTTCAGACTCGTGTTCGCTGCGCGTGGCCTTACTTTTAGAGGCGCTGACTGCCGACAACCGGCACGCACGAAGCGCGCACACCCAGGGCTGCGAGCTGCGAACCGGTGTTGCAGTCCGACTTTATCTTGTACTCCTACGGCTTGAGGCCCCATCCGTGTTTGCGACACCAAGGCGCGCCCTCTTCACAAGGGCTCCTGCGGCTGTCCCATGCACGTCGTCGTGGGTTTCGCATGCGCCTGCCCCTCATGCACCGAACGTGCCCCCCCCCCCCGCGTGTGATCGTAGGATAGACTGGCGCCAGCTCGCTGCTATACATTCGCCTGCCAGAATGGCAATTGCAGAGAACGCGGGCCGCGATGGAGGAGATCGGGAGCGTTGCGTCGTGTGTACACCATTACACAGTGCGCCCCCGGCCACACTGCCCGCAGCAGCCCACACCACGGCTGTTGCTGCTCCCTCCCTGCTGCTGCTCCTGCTGCCTCCGCGGCAGCACCTGCTGCTGCTTTAGCGGTTGGCCTTGGCCACGCGCTCGATCTCGTCCTTCTTCTTGATGGCGTAGCTGCGCGGCGCAGTTTGAGAGGGGGGTGCAGGGGACCAAACATGTCATTCAGGGCTGTGGGTCATGATAGCTGTGGACGTGTGGCATGGCACATGCTGTGCACCTGCCAGGCGCATGACGGACTACAGCCGCAAACTCCATACGATGACCCCTCCCCCCAGCGCGACCGGCTGGGTACCTCTCTTGCCTACGCAGGCCCACATATTCGCCCGCACCCCCGCCTGCTCCGACGTCGGCTCCAGCCCCAGCCCCAGCCCCAGCCCCAGCCCCAGCCCATCATCACAGCTCGCCGCCGCCCACCTGTTGGACGAGCCCTTGGCGGCGTTCACCAGCTCGTCAGCCAGGCACTCCGCAATGGTCTTGATGTTGCGGAAGGCGGCCTCGCGGGCGCCAGTGGTCAGCAGGTAGATGGCCTGTGCGCAAACACACACGAGAAAACAGAACGGATGAAGGCTGGGTCAGGGCCGGGACCCAGCAACGGGGCTAAGCTGAACAAATCGGCAATCACGGTCGGCCACTTGGGCGGCCGCACGGCCTCCGCACGGCTGTGCACGGGGCTGCGGGCCTGCGGGCTGGCCCCGGGTTCCGAGTGTGCTGCAGCTGGTTACCCCACCACCCAACACCGCTGCTGCAACTGGCGTCCAGGCTGCCCCGACGTGCACTCTAGCTCCGGCCTCCGAACACATCAGCCACCGAAATGCTTCGCTCAGCCCCGGCCTCCGGACTCCATAAACACGTGAGCGGCGGCCGCCGGCCTCCACACGCAGCATCGTTGCGTTGCGTCCGTCGCGGTGTGCCGGGCGCTGTCACGCAAGCTCCTTCTGAACCGCCACAGGCCCCTCCAGACCAGGAGCAGTCCGCGGCTGTGTCCGCCGCCATGTGGCTGCCCGCTGCTGAGAACCCCTCCCCGCGGCTGCTTCCACGCGACTGCGATTCGGCGCGGCTGAAGCTTCCGCGCGGCTGAAGCTTCCGCGCGGCTGAAGCTTCCGCGCGGCTGAAGCTGCCGCTGGGCCGACAGCATGGCCCGCCCTCCAAGGGCCCCCCTTGCTGACACCCCAGTCCAGTTACATCCCCCCAAACCGAGACACGCGCACACGCACCTGGTTGACGCGGCGCAGGGGCGAGATATCGACGGCCTGGCGGCGCACCACACCGGCGGAGCCGATACGGGTAGCATCCTCACGAGGGCCGCTGCAAACAGGAATAACAGAAGGGCAAATGCGGCACAGCCGTCAGGATGCTGATGTAATCTGTATCCCTCGACAATGCCAGGGGTTCGGTCAAGCAGGCAAGCCCCATCCGCTGTGGGTCGCGCAAAGCGAGCGCAGCAATCTGGCGGCAGGAAACTTGCTGGCGCCGCCGTGGCGCCCGGGCTGTCCGCCGTGGTGCCCGGGCTGTCATACTGCTGCCGCCGTTTTCCGCACGGCCAGAGCCGCGAAGTGTACGGCGGCGCCGACCCCCTGCGCGCGTCACAGCGCCCCGCCTCTGTCATTGCTGCTGCCGTTGCTCCTGCGCCCCTCTCTCGCTGACAGCCGCCGCTGGCGCAGTGCTCGCATCGCGACCCTCCGACCGCGGCCAAGGCCTGAATCCCCTGCCTCCGCCAGACGCCAATCTGCCGGATGCCCCAACATGCTGGCTAGAGACGTGTGCAATCAGCGTAACCACCCCTGGCCTCCAGCGTCCAGCGCAGCGCCGCTTCCCTCCATGAGCAAGCGGACCGGCGGCATCAGTACGCGCGCCAATTCGCGCGCAGCATTCGTCAAACCGCATCCATCTGTTTGGCTGCAGCGGCTGCTCCTGGTTCAGTCCGTTTGCCCTCGCATGAAGCGGACGCCATACCCGGCTGTCATGTATGGCTGCCGCGGCTCCTGCGGAATATCCACTGCTGCAACTGCATGCCGAAACCTGCCCGGCCGCCGGCTGAGTGCCAGCCAGCGATTGCGATTGCTCCAGGCTGCACGCGATTGCTCAAGGCTGCATGCATGCTGCCGCTGCTTGCCCCATCCGAGCAGCCGCCAGAACTGCGCCAGTGCGCTCCCCATGCTGCGCACGCAGACCGCCTGCTCCGGGCTTCCGCGCAGCCGCCCGCCGGTGCAGTTCGGCACACCATCGCCCCGCGACCCCTCCCGACCCCGCCCGCGCCTCCAGACCCCGCCCGCGCCTCCAGACCCCGCCCGCGCCTTCCAGCCCCGCCCTTCGCCCTCCGTTCAGGCCCCATGCCGTGGCCGTGGCCGCGACCGGCCGCACCTGTTGATGATGGCATCCACCACCACCTGGATGGGGTTCTGGTCCGTCAGCAGGTGGATGATGTCGAAGGCGTGCTTCACGATGCGCACCTGCGGCAACAAGCACGTTAAGAGGGCGGAGGGCGGAGTGGGACACAGGGGACACGTGTGCCGACACGGCTGCAGGGCACCCCCGGACCACACGGCTGTTTTGCTTGGCTCGCGCGCCCATGAACCAGGTGGGCACGTACCACCCCCCCCCCCCCCCCCACGCCCGCCGCCCCACGTCATGAAGCCCACCAAGCCGCATTCGCCCACCGCCCGCGTTGCTCACCGCCATCAGCTTCTTGCCGTTGTTGCGGCCGTGCATCATCAGGGAGTTGCACAGGCTGCATGCAGGGATAGGGACGGCAGCGCGCGCGTGTGAGCAGCGTGTCCGAAAGCCGTGACCCCTGACAAGCGTTCCCAGTCAACACCCCGCCGATCGATGTCTGCTGCCAGCTGCAGGCTGCTCCTGCTTTATTTCGTCGCAGAAATTTATGCTTCCACCCGCGACGATCCCTGGCCTCTCCACTTGGCTGCAGCCCTCTGACTGCCAAGCGCGCTCCTGCTGGCTGCCCCAATGTTGCCTAGCGACAATCAAAAGCCTGGCCATCGCTGTCCTGCTGCCACCCTCGATACCGCGCAAGATGGCTCCTCCGGCAAGCTCCGAAGCGAGCTGCTTTCCGCGCCAGTGCCCGTTCGCGGCCTTTTCACGCTGCTGAATATAGCGCTAAATTTTGCTCCAGGTCCGCCGACGGTGCTGCCTGCCCCGCGCCGGCGCACGGCGGCCGCCGAACTCGGCAGGCTTCGCCTAATGCCTGTGTGACTGACGCCGGTGTTGATACCTACCGCTCAACAATGGGGCACAGCGCCTTGCGGAAGCGGCGCTTCTGGTAGCGACCAGCCGTGTGCGGCACGTAGACCGCATACTTGGTCTTCACGGCGATGTAGTCCTCCAGGGAAATGTCCGTGACCTGTTAAACGCAGAAGCAGCCCGCCAGGCTCAGCAGCTGCTGCGGAAGCGGCGGGCATCGCAGGAAACGCAGCCGCCCCACCTCAATGTCCTCGAAGGACCATTTCCCGAAGAGCTTGACGTCAGGGGACGCCATCTTGACCAGCTCAAAGTGGAAGGGAAAGAGAAAGAGGCAGTCTGGTGCGAAGTCGCAAAGTCCCTCGGGGCGAATTGCCGTCGTACGCCTCTTTTCAGGCGAGGTCCCTGAGGCCGTGCTGCAAATTCTAGGTGCTATATTTTGATACTCAGTACCATTTTCAGGTTTGGTAGGCTTATGCGTAGCCACCCAGCGGCTGCGATGGGCTGATTACCACGCCAAGGGCAAATGGCTGACCCCTGTTTTACTTGAAGCTTGTTAATGCTGTCATATCGCCGGGGACGAGAGCACTGGAGGAGCCTGCGAGGTTGAGGCCAGCCGGCGTGTGTGTATCCGAGGGTGGTGGCCGGCGATTTCCCCGCGGTAGGGCTCGCCTCATGCGAGCTGCCATGATGCACGAATACTGGGGGGGACATTGCATATGCCAGTGTGATGACTGCACCCGTGGGGCTGAAGCGTCGCTATGGCGTAGCTTGCGGGCATGCTTTGAGTTGCCCCAGGCGGGCCCCAGGGTTGCACAGCTGCCGCCGCATACACTACAGAGTCCTAGCGCAGTTCGGCTGGGGCGCAGTGGAGAGCCAGGAGAAGTGGCAGGCGGTCATGCGCGCGAAGGGTGGCAACTTGGGCGCTGGGACCGGTGTGCTGTCCAATTGGTGGTGGGGTGCAGGCACGGGTCAGAGGCGGGTTGGGGTAGGTGCAGTGGTAGGACCAGGGCAAGGGACGAGAGTTGGCACGGTTGGCATGCCCCAGTGGTGATAGGACCAGGAGAGTATGCATGTCCCAGTGGTGATACATGGATATCCAGGACCCAGCAAGCGGGTTGGGGTAGGTGCAGGTTTGGGTCAGAGGCAGGTGCTGGTTGGGTGTGGCAGGTAAACCTACACAACTCCACGATAACCCCGCGGTCCCTGGCTAGTCATCAAGTCCTTTTACCGACATCCCTGCTACATTGGGGGCAGGTTTGGGCAGGTGTTTGGATGACTCGATGCCCGGCGTGTGTGATGGGCATGGGCGACGGCGACGGGGGACGGCGACCGCCACAATTTCTGGGATTGTGGTGTGGTGCGGGCATTGCGGGGTAGGCTGGCCGTGGTCATGGGTGATCTACCAGACGCCGCTGCTGGGTGTTCCATGCGTGCTGAATTGTGGCTGCTGCAGTGCTGCAGCCACCTGCCGGGCTGGCACTGCCGTTGCTGCCTCGTCCGCCCTGGACCTGGGCCGGCCGCATGTGGTCATGGTGTCACGCGCTGACGAGGGCTGACGGCTCTATGGTGTGCCTACGCACGACTGTCTTGCTTCGTGCTGGGATTCACACGACTGCTGTCCTCGTAGCAGGCGTGGAGCGAGAGAA
The DNA here is from genome assembly GCA_016834605.1 of Chlamydomonas incerta. Lineage (NCBI taxonomy): Eukaryota > Viridiplantae > Chlorophyta > Chlorophyceae > Chlamydomonadales > Chlamydomonadaceae > Chlamydomonas > Chlamydomonas incerta. Next base: position 1,039,911 of record JAEHOC010000037.1, read on the forward strand.
GCGACACAGTTGGTAGACTTGCGTGTTACAGCACACGCACCGGAGACAAGCGCCAGCAGGCGCTCTTGCACTAGTTTGCTTAGGGTTTGCGTTGGTCTTGCAATAGAAATGCAGCACACACAGGCTGTATATGTGAGCACGAAGCAAGACGGGGCTTGCGTTCGTGCCAAGCGCTTAAGACGCCGCTCCAGCTGTACTGCAGGGGCACACGCCCATGGCAAGTTTGCTACCACGCGTGCCAACGCTCCCACCTCAGCTCAGCAGAAAGACGACATCACAATGATTATGCATGCGTGAGGCGCGCTTGTGCGCGTAATCAGGCAAAGTGCACACGCTGACAGACACAGCCAACGCACATCTGCGTAGGCAGGCGCTCACGTCGTGACGCACTCTCAAACCGAAACAGTGTTGCACAACAACTCATAAAATGCACAGGCGCGTGGAGCGCGCCACCTATTCCTCCGTTACCGCCCTGCGGCACGGTTTCCCCCGCCGTAACCCTGAAACTGAACGTACGCCCTTTCGTCCCCACGCTGTCTTCGACACCCGTCCCTTGCCGGGTCCGGTAACGCCGTGGCGCGTGACAATGGCTGGGATACGCGAGAGGTGCAGGGGGCAGCTTGTCCTGATGGTGCCTGACGATATGGGCTCCCCACCGCCCTTGAGACTGTGTCTGGGATGAGGGCGCCGGCTACTCTTGGTGTGCGTGCTTTGGGCGGTCGGCAACCTCTGGCCTGTCCCGGGAGTGCTTTCTAAACGCGAATGGGGGAATTGTATGCCTACGGTATTGGGGCTATGCGAGCTGTGGCTTGGCTTCGACTCACAGCGTACTGCCCTACCAAGCACCCCTGTGCCGGTGTGCCCTACATAAGGCACCCACTACCATACTGCCTTGCCCACGAAATTTACTCTTGCTCTCTGCGGCGACACCAAGACTCTTGGGTTCGGTTACATCTGTGCCTGCCCGCGAAACACCCGCCCGCATACGCATCAAGCAAAGGTGCCCTCCGGCCCTCCCCTCGTAGCGCGCACGTACAAAGATTGGGCAAGGCCGAGACCGTGTGTGCTAGCCCTGGCAGCACGCAGCTTCCCTGCCGGCTTCCGAGCCTCCATACAAATGCCAGCGCTCGCTCGCGCAGCCCTCCCACAACCAGTCTGCCACCCAGACTCTTGTTGGCGTGCCCCGGCCCCCCGCAGGGGGCGCAGCGCACCCATACATTTCGGAACAGGGGGGGTTCTGTCAAGCTGCTCCCCTCACGTTCCCGGCCCCCGCCGAGTGCACACAGTCATTATTTAAGCCATCAGCTACATTGATGTGCGAGTCCGCAAGGCCCCATTCATGTGCATAGTGTTTGCAGACGGCTGCGTGCGCATCGAATGCCCAGACTCGAGAGGCGTGTGTACCGGTGTGTGTGTGGGGGGGGTAGTTTTCTCCAATTCCCAAATCAACCATTTCGGGGGGGGGGAGTACACAAGTCCGAGCTGCCTAGCACCATCTATCTTATTTCGGGCCTCGCTAATGTCGACGCATTCCTCATCATCGTTTAGCACCTTGCCCGCCTCGCTGACCTTCGTGCCCAGCTCTAGCTTCACAGCCGGCTGAATTAGTACGTCTATGGCACAGTGCTCATCAACGTTCACGCGGACCGCTCATAGCCTCTAGCCACGCACGCGTCTACCCACCGTCCCACCCAATCTCCCCTTGGCGATTTCCTTCTGCCTTCCATCCCAGATTTGGGAATCCGGGCATGCTGAATGTAGCTGCCAAGCCGCGCCCGGCCGCGAGCCCTCTGCGCCTGGTTTCATCCGGCGCCACCGCCGCCGCCTCAGGCCATGCCCGCCGCCTGCAGCTTGGCCATGAGCGTCTGAATCTTGGCGTCCTTCAGCCGCACCAGCTGCTCCAGCTTGCGGACCTTGGTCTCCAGGATCTGTGTCAACCATGGGGGTATGGAAGAAGTGAGCGTCGGGATGCTGGGATAGCCCATGCTGACGATTGCCTTCTCTCCGCGCGTGTTTGTGTTTCGCACACTCCAGCGATCTCCCTTACGCAAGCTGTTTGTGACATTTTGTACGGCACCACAACCAACCAATTGGTTCTCCAATTGGTTCTCCAATTGGTTCTCCGATCAACCAATTGGTTCTCCGATCCTGTAACCCTCAATCGTTTGGCGGGTACCAGGGGCCGTACCGACCTGGTTGGTTTCTCGCAGCTCCGCAATGACGGTGTCCTTCTCGGCGATGATCTCCGGCGCAATGGCGGCGTTCATTTTGGCCGCCAGCGGCGCCATCACGCCCATTGGCATGGCCGCGCCCATCACGCCCGGAGCCTGCACGACAACGCGGCAGCCGGGATGCGCTCGTAAGCAAGCCAAGTGAACGGCGGCAAATGCCCCCGAAACCTTGCGCACGCCGCATCAATATGAAACGCAACCGTTGCACAACCTAAGAACAAGGTCCAACTGCCGCATGAGCACCGCTTGACACTCACCGGCCCCGGTGCTGGCCGTGCCATCATCATGGGGTGTTGCTGCTGCACAGGCACCTGCTGCTGCTGCTGCACCATCTGCTGCTGGTAGGAAAGCATGGGTTCCGACGCCTGAGTGCCACGGTGTGGCGCAGGTAGAATGCAAGGCAGTTAGGCAGGCAAACTTCAGCGGGCCTGCCGCTGCTACCCCAAGCCGTGCTACACCGCTTTACTGACCCTCGCTGCGGTTGTGCTCTGGTATAGCCTCTGCCAAAAATGCCCCGTCCAAATGCACATGAACCCTTGGCCAAGCCTAACAACGTCGGCTCCAACATACCTGCCCGGCGACGCCTGGGCTGGCGTCTCTGCGAGCATATGGCAACAAGGTGATGGGGGGGGGGGGGCACAGGGTCCGCATTCATCACCACCGCAAGCACCTGACTGCCATCCACCCTCACCACCTGTACGGCTGCCGCCGCGCAACCCATCTTCATCTCAACCCACGTCCTGTCCACGTTGCTGCACTGCTGCTGACAAGCCGCTCCCGGTACCGCACCCACCCGTTCTCCTCCTTGTACTTCGCAATCTTGACCTTGATGAGCTTCAGCACCCGCTCCACCGCCCCCGGCTTGCAGTTGCAGCAGGCCTCGCAGTCCTGCTTCGTGGCCATGAAGCCTAACCGCTTGAACACCTTGGCGTTCAGCGTGTTCCAGTTGTACATCTTTTGTTGAAGACCATTAGCAGAGCTGCATTTGGGCAGTGCGCGGAATAGGCTTGTGGTAGCCAGCGCTTGCTACTGCCACGCCGGAGCGTGCGTGCGCGGCCTTCCAACATGCAGGCTGACCGCTCCGCTTGGCACCAGCTCGTGCGTGCTCAGCCACCCCTAATCGTGCTGAATTCCAACAGTCCCCGCCAGCACGCGAGTGGCCCGAGGCTATGATAGTAGCTCACGGGCGAGTGCCCACGGCACGTTCGGGCGGCTGGCGACCAGGCACGCACCTGTAGTTGTGCAGCTCCACCAGCTTCGGGTAGAAGTAATGCACGACCTCCGCCATCAACACTGCAACGTTTCAGGCAGGTGATGGGCCGTTTCCAAGCGCTCCCGCGCAAACACAGACGATGGCTTCCGCCCATGTGCTCGCTAGCTCAACAGTCTGTTGGTTAATTGCTCACCACCATCACTAAAGTCGCGCGCAATGTTCCGCTTCGGGCGTGACAAGGGAATTTCGTCAACCCAGGTGTAGAGTCCCTGCAGCTCGTGCTCCGCGACGTCCATGGCTTGCTGTTATTTTCTATTTACGAACACCCGAGTAATGCAGTTCCTAAGCTAAAAAGTCTAAATGTAAGTGGGTCCTCTTCGCGGCAGAGTTCGACAACGACGGCAGTAGTGCGCTGGTGAAGGGAGCTTGCGAATTGGCGTTATTTAAAGTTGAGCAAAAAGTAGACGTGTGCAGCGAAACAGTTACTGTGCACCGACCGAATGGCGCGGACGAAAGGCCCGGTCAACGCGTGCCAATCAGGGCCCCTGTGTCGATTTGTGGGGCGATTTCGGCAAACAAGGAGCGCACATAACCGCAGTAAGAGACTTTGCAGGTACTGTCGGTGCTTATGGGTTAAAATGCTCCCAACCTGCCCGCACGCCTCCCCGGACACGCCCTCGCCCGAACCTGCCCGCGGTCCCCCCTGGAAACTCAAGCTGCCCTGTCGCCCCCTCTGCTTTCGCTGACGGTGCACCCAAAGTCTCTCTATCCTGTCTGGCTCCTCTGCTTTCTCTTGCGGTGCGCCTGAAAATTCTCCGCCACGTCCCAAAATTCCTCTGCCATGCCCCGGAACTCGGGCACAACGACGGACTCTCGAGGCATTTCGTTATTGACACAAGTTCCAGATAGCAGCACACGAGAGCGCAAAATCACCACAGCGCAGGTATAATAGCAATCGGGCGAGTACAGCGCAGCCATGAAGCCTGATGAAGGCAGCAACCAGCAGGCTGCGTACCGTATTCACCTCCTCCACCGTCCACTACTTGACCAGCACGCAGGTCCCAGCGCCCAACTTGCCGGCCTTCACGCTCACGGCCGCCTGTCACTCCTTATTGCTATCCACGGCACCCCAGCCCAACTGCGCCAGGACGCTGTAGCTCGGCGGACTTACTTACCACCGCCACCAAGCACTGGGCGACAGGGGTTCCTGCTGGGCGACGTTGTGCGGTGGCCGCTCGACTGGGGCCGGCGGCGGCATGCCGGCATGCCTTGTAGGGTGGCTGGTCAGGCCCTCCAACGAGCTGCCATAGTAGACCAGGCAGGTTGCGCACTGGCGCTTTCCACCGCTCGTTTCGCAGCCGGTGGCTCCGACGGGCGGTACACGGGTTTCACACCGGGGGCACACGGCCCGGCTCGCCCGCCGGAGCCAGCGGCTGCAATTTGACCAGCGGCCGCCGTTGGAAAGGACCAGTGCGCAACATGCCTGGTCTATTACAGCTGCTCGCTGGGGGGCCTGACCAGCCACTCGTACCTGCGCGGCCGGTGCAGCTGTTACTGTCGCCAGGCCCGCCCGGCGGCGCAAGGAGGGCTTGGTGGCGGACAGTGATCCTGCCGACCTGGTACGATGAGGCACGTTGGCCAGGCCAGGCCAGGCCAGATCCAAAGGACTCAAGTCCACCAACACGCAATCCTTGCGCTGCTTGACCGGGTCTCCCATGTGCGCGCACCGCTCATCTGGGGGGAGGGGTAGCCGTTCATGGGGGTAATCAATTCCACTTCCCAAAGGGGGTGGGGGGTTGCGGACACCAGCCAAGCTAACCCAGGCTAAACTAGACAAGGGACAGGCAAATGCAACAGCAGAGGTTCGGGTTAGAGGGTGTAGACATGGCGAGGCTGGCGCGCCGTCGACCAGAAATGCCATCCAGGCTCGTCTCGCGCACAGCACAAACAGACACGCAGGCACGTAATGCAAGACCGACTGCGACTTACCTGGCCACCAGAAAGGCGACTCCGGTGCCGACCCCGGCGCCAGGCAGCAAGCGCCGGGCCAGAAGAGCGACATGCGTAAAAGGTGAAAGGCGAGGTTGGAGAGGGCGGGGCACAGTGAAAGGGCCGAGGCGCATCGGCGGGTAGCAAAGGGTATGAACAGCACGAAACGCACGAGCCCCGGTGGCAAAAGAGAAAGGGGAGGAAATAGAGTGCATCAAGAGGCGGGCGCAGACGGCATGGCGGCGGTCAGGGGCGACAGGATGCGGCAGGCAGCGTGCGCAGGCGTGCGGGCCGCGTACGGCTCCCCACAAACGCTGCTGTGGCAAAGCTGGGCAAAGAGACCTGCGCCGCCAAAAATGGTGTTGCCGCGCCTCCTATAACAATGCTGTGCTGTGCTGCGCCTTCACGCACCTGTGGAGGCGACGGCGCCCGGATCAGTATCGTTATCGTCGTTATCATCTGCAAGCTGTTCCGGCAGGCGGCCGCCGCCGACCGCAGCGACGCGGAGCAGCGCGCAGAGGCGCGGCTGTCGCAGCCGGCGGCGGAGCTGCAGCAGCTGCGCCTGCAGGCCGTCGCCGACCGCAGCGAGAAGGAGCACGCGGAGGAGCAGGTGGCGGCCGCGGCGGAGCACGCACCTGCGGCGCCCCGCGCAGCCCCTTGAGCGCCCCGCTGTTGTACTTCCTTTATCGCGGTGTGCGGCGATTGGGACCTCAGGGTCGCTCCTGGTCGCCCGGACCAGGGCAGGGCCCGGACTGCCCTCGACACGAGCCGCGCAAGGTCAGACTCACAGACAGTCTTTTAAGTCCGACGCTTTACATCACGATGCATTCACCCACACAGCAGAAGCAATTCGTGGGTTGGGGACAGGTGTCGTCGTGCACGGAGCACTGAGTAGGGCACCCGCCCCCGCAATGCACACGATCCCCATCTGCATTCCCCACCATCGCAGGCAGCCTCCTGGATGTGCAGATGCTACTGGTTGCACCCGGACACCGAGTTGTCAGGCTATCACAACTACTCAAGACTATCTCATGGCCTATCCCCATGGCCTACCCCACGGGCGTACCCCCCCCCCCCTTCAATCACCAGGAACACTCCGCACACTTTCAAGTTGCAGTCCTGCCCTAGATTTTGCGGTGCCGGGCCCGAAAAAGACCTCACGCTGCAGTCCCTTGCGCGCCTTTGGGCCATGACATTGCCTCTGGCACAGCTATGGCTGCCCTTGCTGCTCATCTCGGGAGACCGCCCGCAGACGCAGTGTGCTTTGCATACACTGCTGCGCCGATGCCCGTGACTGCTAGGATGCCGCCTATGGCAAGCGGCCAGAAGGAGGACATGGTGTAGGCGCGCGCGCTCACGTCCACAAGCCCCTTGACGCTGCAGTCATGCACAAAGGGATTTCAAGGCGCGGAGGTCACGACCCGTGGTAGCATGCGGGGTCGGATGACGCGCTACGCATGGTCCGCATGACGCGCAGGGCAGAGAATGCCTCGAGTGCGTGTCGATACGTGTACACTTGGCTGCACCCATGCATGTGCGTTTGGAAGTGACTAGATGACATTCCTCCACAACCCTCGCCTACCAAATATTGTCGCCCTGCTTCACCGACATCCCGATCCCTGGGTTGAGCTGGTAGAACTGCACAAAGCGAACGGTGAAATAGTGTCAGGCAGCTCGGGGTGATAGCTTGGGCGGGGCGTACCAGGCTGGCCATGCCGGCCGTCGCGGGCATAGGCGCAGCGTACCCGCGCCACTCCCGGCCGCACCCCTGCCCCTGCCCCGCAGCATGCCGCGACAAACCTGGTGCTGCGTGAGCGAGAACATCTTGTACAGCGACTCTGTGAATTGACAGGGAACCGGTAAGATAGGGCGGGCGGGCGCGGCAGGCCAAGCACCTGAGCGCTGCCTGCGCACCTGGAGACTCGTAGCCTTGCACCTCGTACACCTCTTGGCAGTCAATGCCAAGCGACCAAAAATGTTTCTTGGTTTCCATACTCATGCTCCCTGTGCAGGACGACATGATGACAGGATGACAGATGTACTTAGTACGCCGCTTCTAGGGTTGGTGGCGGTATGGCCGGCCAAGGGTCGTGGGTGGTGGGCTGCACAGACCTGATTCAGGGGCGCTCTAACAGAGCAGTTCATCTCGACGCAGTTACACACGTGCAAACGCTTAAATACCCGTCAGGAACATCTGCCTGCCCCCTCGAAACGGCCGTGCCTGCAACCGTGCCGTGCAACACCCGCCACTTTCTCTGCCGAGCGCCAGCCCCGTGCAACACCCCCCCCCTCCGCGCTGCCCCTGCGCACCTCCCGCCACGCTGAGCAGGTGATGTTGGTGGTATTGGAAGTAGCCTATCAACGCAATGAGCGTGATAAAGAAGGAGCCAAACAGGGCCATGGTTCGTTTCTTCATTTTGAGGACCCTGGGCTTCAAGTTAAATGACAGATCGCTTGCTGGTTTCGAGTATTCAGTATAGCGAAAGCTCGCCAAGCTCAGCTGTCGAGGCGCAAATTTCGTTCAGTGCATTCATTGCGGAGGGCGCGCATCGATCCGCTGCGTGGTGGACTAAGATGCGCTGCTTGGTGGACTAAGATATAAGCTCAACGGAACAGATGTCTAGGGGCGTGCTGGCGGACAAGTGGCGAGAGGCCAAAGCGCGCGGCAGCTTGGCTACCGTTCTTGACCTGAGCCTTTCGGATGCGACTGCGTACCGATTTGGACGACTTGTTATTACCTCGGTTCGACTGCATGACGTCGGCCTCGTAGGGTGCGTTCCGGCACGGTGCTGCTCGGTTGCTCGCTCGGCTGGACGGTGTCTGAAGCCTGGCAGCATATTCATATGCGTTTTCTTCAAAACATGACAAAGGAACAACTCAGGGCACTTCCGGGACTGCGTGACCCTTGACTGGTTGTCTCCCGCCGCGCAGGGCAAAGGAACCGGCTCCGGCCGCCTCTGAGCATGCGAGCGACACTGAGGCTTCCTCAATTGCTTCTGAGCTCGCGAGCTTAGGCCTCCCGACCGCATTTGGCAAGAAGGTGCGCTGCATGTCGATCGCGGGGAGCGGCGCTCTGTGATGACCAGATGAGGGTGCCCAACCTTACAGTTGCTGGGCTGGCTTGCTGTTGCTGCAGGGAGGCGGCCCCCGAGATGCTGCGAAGCGCGGAGGCGCCGGCAGCGCTAACAGCAGTCGGTTTGCCGCCAGTGAGTGCGGCAACGGTGCCACCGGCCCGCGAGGGTACTTGGCGCTGGGCGCGGGTGCGGCGGAGGCTGCGCACGGGCTACAGGGAAATGGTGCTCTTCAGGGGAAGAGGCACAACCGGAGCGGACCGTGCAGTGGAAAAAGGGTCGTCAGCGGCGCCGGCACGCGCCCAGCCGAACCCCACCCCCTGACCACCCCGCGCAGGCGAGCGGCGACCTCGAGGCGCCCATGACTCCAGCGGTGGCGGCCGTGGACCGCATGGGGCCAGCACTGGGGGCGAGGAGGGAGCCGAGGGTGGGGCCCGGGCGAAGGACACGCCCTGGGTTCAGGGCTTCGACGAGCGCTGGGGTTGCCACTACTACCACAACCCATTGACGCAGGTGAGGCTGGGCTTTTGGCGGGGCCCCAGGGCGTGTAGCCTGTGGTGTCGCCGGCAGCAACTCGGGATTTAGCGGTAAGCTGGTGGCTAACGCAGAATGCGTGGCGACTGGTGCTGTGCAGGAGTCGGTGTGGGAGGAGCCTGCGGAGGGCTATGTCCCGTGGGAGGGCGACCAGCAGCCACCCCAGCAGCAGCTAGGCGACAAGGCCGCGGCCGCCGCGGCCGCCGGTGGCGGCGCGGCGGCGGGCGCAGCTGCCTCACGCCCTGCGCCGCGCATGATGACGGAGGAGGAGCTGCTGAAGAGCATGGGCGTGTGGCAGGGAGGGAACAGCGGTGGCAGCGGCGCGCCGGGCGCAGAGGCGGGCGGGGGTAGCGCAACGCCGCAGCCGGCGGGCACTTCGACCGGTGGCTCGTTGCTGCGCGGCCTCATGGGTGGCAGCGCGCCAGGGTTGGCAGCGGGCGTGGCTCCCCATGCGGCATCGGCGGCCACCCCAGCGCCGCAGCGCGTGGTGCCCGCGACGGCGCTGTCGGAAGAGCAGCTTCTGGCCCGGATGGCGGCAGCGGCTGGGAGCATGCCCGCGCCGCCGCCGGCGCCCCTGCCGCCCGCACCCAGCCCACCGCCGCCCCCGCCGGCCCCGCCCATGCCGCCGCCACCCAGCCCGCCACCACCACCTGCACCCGAGGCAGCAGCTGGCGCAACACCACCGCCAGCGCATGCCCAGCAGACGCAGCAGAAGCCTCGGGGGCGCATGTTGACGGAAGAGGACATTCTCCGGAGCATGGGCCTGCTCGAGGGCGGCGGCGGCGCGGGCGTGGAAGTTGCGGCGGGGGCAAGCAACTCAGGCGCCGCCGCAGCGCCGCAACCAGCAACGGGGGCCGGCCCTGCGGGCGCGGCTGGGACGCCATCAGGGCAATCCTCGCGCTCCGGTGCACCGCCACCCGGCTTCGGCGGACATTCGGCAGCCGCGCCTGGCGCTGCGCCTCCCGCCAGCAGCTCGGGGCAGCACGCGAACCCCCACCCACAGGGCCCGCCACATGGTAACCCGCCGCATGGTGGCCCGCACGGCCCGCACGGACCCCACGGCCACGCGCCGCCGCATGAGCACGGCCAGCCGCCTGGGATGGCGGGGCTGCCGCCGCCGCCGCCGCGCGGCTTCCACCCGCACGGGCCGGCGCCGCCACCCGGGATACCGCGGCCGCCGCCGCCGGGCTTCGGCCCGCAGCACCCCATGCTGCCGCCGCCGCCCGGAATGCCCCATCCCGCCAACGGCGGCTGGCCGCCTCATGGCGGCCCCATGCCGCCTTTCCATGGCGCGGGGATGCCGCCGCCGCCGCCTGGCATGCACATGCCCCCCGGCGCGCCTCCGGGCTTCGGCCCGCCCCTACCGCCGTACGGCATGCACGGGCCGCCCTACGGCCCTCCGTTCGGCCCGGCGCCGCCACCCGGCTACGGGCCGCCCATGGGGCCGCCGGGATTCGGCGGGGGCCCGCCGCCGCCACCGGGCTTCGAGCCGCCGCATCCACACGGCCCGCTGCACGGCCCGCCGCACAACCATGACCATCACCCGCACCGGGGGCCGCCGCACCCGCATTCGTACGGCCCGCATCCCCACGGCCCGCATCCCTATGGTCCGTATCCCCACGGCCCGTACCCGTACCCGGGCCCGCACCCGGCGCCTTTAGAACTTCCGCACGGCCACCCGCACGGCCACCCGCACGGTCACCCGCATGGCCGGCCGCCGCATCCGTCGGCGCCGCCGCCGCCCACGCCCTCTGGCGGCGAGCCCGCTGACCAGGCCTCCGCCAACGATACCCAGCGGCGCCAGCAGTCAATGGCGCAGGGGCAGGGGCAGGACCAGCAGCACAAGCAGCAGCCGGGCGCCGGCGGCGGCGGTGGCGGCGGCACGGGTCGCCGCACCGCCATGTGGACGTTGGAGGAGCTGGAGCGGCAGCTGGAGATGCTGGCGCTGGAGGCGAACGTGGGGGAGGGGGAGGGACCTGGCGGCGGCGGCGGCGGCGCGCACCGGGGCGGGCGCGGGAGACACCGCGGCGAGGGCTCGGCCGGCGGCGCGGGCGCCGTCGGCGGCCGGCGCTCGCGCGGTGGCAACGCCAGCAGCGGCAGCGCGCGCAGCTCGCTGCACGGCCAGGCCACCGCCCGCAGCCAGCAGCAGCAGCAGACGAGGCAGCAACGACCGCAGCCGCACCCGGGCGCGGCGGTGCGGCACGGCCTGCGCGACGGCGTGGGGTCGGGTGCGGACACGGGCGGCGAGGACACGGAGAATGACGATGCCGCCTTCTACGACTCGTTCGCGGCGCCGGCGCGGCGGCCGGCGCCGGTGGCCGCCGACATGCCCGCCGTCGGCGAGGACGACGGGTGCGTGCGCGGACGCATGACGGGCTGCGGGCTGTGTTGGCGGGGGCGGCGATGGACGGATGGTTGATGCCGGGGGCACGCGGGGGCGAGCACGTGCGGGTGCGGTGGCTGCCCACTTGCCGCGAGCCACCACGCCGCACACATGCCGCCGCACATATCGCGGCGCGCACTCACATGTCGCCGGCACCCGCTGCGCCTGCTGCCAGCCCCTGCATACTGCGCTAGCGCACACGCGTTGGGTTGGGTCTGGGTTTGGGCTGGCTTTAGCTCGGGCTAGTAATCACCACAGCCCCCCCCTCTGGTCCCCCCGCTGCCGCGGCGCAGCACGCGGCGCATCACGCTGGACCCCAACACCGCCGCCTACGTGCGCACGCTGCTGCCGCGCTCGGCGGCCAAGTACTGGATGCAGCGCTACAGCCTGTTCAGCCGCTTCGAGGAGGGCGTGCAGCTGGACACGGAGGGATGGTGGTCGGTCACGCCCGAGGTGCGCAGCCGGGCGGGGGCTTGTTGGGGGTGGGGTCGTCTTTTTCCGGTTCCCAGATCAACCTGGGGGTTGGAGTTAGGGAGGGATATGGGGGATCGACTGCGGAGGCGGCGTCGCGGCTGGGCTTGTTCTAGCCTGAGTTTGGTGGCTGCCCTGGAAGTGGGTTGCCAGCCACTGTTGTCGCCGCCTGCGGCATCGGCTCTTGTCGCCGCTTCCAATACTCCCGCTCGCAAGGGCTCACGCTTGCGCGGCCTCCGCCTGCCGTCCTGCGCCCTCCGCCGCCCTCGCGCCGCCCGCTGCAGGTGCTGGCCGCGCACCAGGCGCTCCGCTCGCGCGACCTGGCGGCGGGCGGCCGCGGCCGCGTGGCGCTAGACGCGTGCTGCGGCTGCGGCGGCAACGTGATCCAGATGGCGGCGGGCGTGTTCCCCGTGGTGTACGGCGTGGAGATCTCGGAGCGCCGCGTGGAGATGGCCCGACACAACGCGGGTGCGTGGCGCGCGCACGCCGGGGGGCCGCTGGACCGGCTGCCGAACGGGCGGGGGAAAGGGGAGTGGAGGGCGGTTGCCTGGTTGGAGCACTGGGGAAGGGGGGCGGTCTCTTGGAGATCAGCGGTGGAGAGGGGCGGCGCGGCCGGTGTGTACCGATCGCATCGCGGTCTAGGCGAGGGGAGTCGTGCCCAACGCATAACCCCCTGCGTCACGTAGCTGCATTGTTCACCGCGCGCTGTGCCCTGACCTGCCCCGCCCTGCCCCGCCATGCCCCCCGCAGCCGTGTACGAGGTGCTGCCGCGCTGCCAGTTCGTGTGCGCCGACTTCTTCCAGGTGGCGCCCGACCTCAAGGTGGGGGAGGGAGCGGGAGGGAGCGGGAGGGAGCGGGAGGGAGCGGGAGGGAGCGGGAGGGAGCGGGAGGGAGCGGGAGGGAGCGGGAGGGAGGGTTGGCGATGGAGGGAGGAAGGGCTGGGTAAGGCGAACCGGCGATCAGAGACAGGAGCAGGGAGGGGTGTGTCGTGCCCGCTGTCACGCGGGGGGGGGGGGGTTGCGCATGACGGCGCCTGCGGCCGCTCGCGGCGCAACCACCATCCCCACGTGGGTCCCGGCCCTCCCCCACCTCTCGTCTGCACCTCTCATCTCCGCCGCCTCTCATCTCCGCCGCCTCTCATCGCCGCCGCCGCCGCCGCCGGCAGGTCGATGTGCTGTTCATGTCGCCGCCCTGGGGCGGGCCCAAGTACCAGCACGTCAACACCTTTGACGTCTTCTACCCACTGGTGCGGGGGCGGGGGCGGGGGCGTGCGCACGGCCGTGCGCACCTGTGTCGACTCGCAAAGGCCCATTCGGGCGCACCCATTGACTCACGGAGGGCGGTGCCGCGCCAGGTGCCGCCGCGTGGGCGGCCGCACCGGCTGTTGTGCCCGCTTGCACGCCCTTGTGACCGCCACCGGTTGCTTGTGGTGTCGGCCCTGCCGACATGCCGACCTTGCGGCCGCCGCCGCCGCCGCAGGTGGGCTTCAACCAGTCGCTGGTGCGGCTGCTGGATGTGGCCATGGACTGCGTGCGCGACCAGGTGGGGCGGGGCCGGGGGCCGGGGGCGGGGCCGCGGTGGAGGAGAGGGCGTTTTATGTTTTATCTGCAGTTGGGCTGCCAGTCCGCTCGGGTCGCGGCCATCCGGTCTCCACCGCACATCACTGGTCCCACCCACCGCTCGCGCCGTGGCTGGCTCTAGCCAGCAACCCCGCAACGCGCGCGCGCGCACACACACACACACACACGTCATTATGTCCTTGCTGGAAACGCATACTCACCCACATACTCACTGTGCGCGCGCGTGTACGGCGGTTCTTTGTCCGTCTGCTTTCTTTTTTACACATGCTCGCACACATCCCGCACACACGCGCGCTGCAGGACGGCGTGGTTGCGGCCTTCCTGCCGCGCAACACCGACCTGACGCAGCTGGCGGCGGCGGTGCCGGAGGCGGCGGTGTGGGAGGTGGAGCGCGCCTACGTGAACAACAAGCTCAAGGGCATCACGCTGTACTGCCACCCCGGCCGGGGCAAGCGCGGCAGCGGCGGCGAGCCCAACGTGCGTGTGGAGGCGGAGGCGGAGCACGCCGCGGCGGTCGAGGCGCTGCGCGCCGCGGAGGCAGAGGCGGCGGCTGCCGCGGCCGCGGAGGCGGTGGGTGGGTCCGTCAGGTCGGGGCATGAGAGCAGCGACGGGCGGCGGCGCGGCGGCAAGGGCAAGGGCCCGGCCGGCGGCGCGGCGGACGCAGGGGCGGCGGCGGGCGGGCTGATCGATGGCGAGGTGGACGATGCGGTGATGCTGCAGGAGCTGGAGCGGGCGCTTGCGGGACTGTAGTATAGCAAGCTGGAAGTTTGGTGAAGAGTCTGAAGAATTGTGTGAGGTGTGGGTTCTAGTGGCTAAATGGCTAAATGGAGATGTTAGCGGCGTGGAAGCCAGCCGGCTGAGCCTGCGCCCTGATGGCACGCGGAGGGAGGCGGCGCGGACGGCGCGGACGTAGCTTTGTGTGCACGGTGATTTAGGCAAGCGGACGCGGCCAGCAAACGCGGCCACCTAGACGAGCAGCATACGGGGAGATTGGCATGGAGGCATTAGAGTGACAAGTTTGTTTGCGGGCCGTGCGAACTTCAAAGTGTCAAGTGAGCCCAGATGGGTTGTGGAGCGCTGCGCCACCGAAGGCGCATGAGTGTGTCCTGCTTAGTCGCTGCGCTTTCATGCGGAGCATGAATGGAGCTGTAACGCTTCAGGTCTGTGTCAGGCCACTGAGCTTCACCTGTGGGCGTGCGTGCCTACCCGGCAGGGTCCATGTTGTGCACAAGCTGGCCTCCGATCGCGCTCGACGCGGGTGGGATTGCGATGAGGGGGACGCCCAGTAGCCGATTGTATCCTAGCCCAGCCTTGTCCTGTCCACCAGCTGTCCAGCCTAGTTCTGTACCCTCCCCCCCCCCCCCATACTACCCAGGCTGCTTCCTCGTGGACAGATTCCCGACTCCCCCACACGCCCCAGGCTGTTCCTGTACTACCCTGTACTACCCACCCAAGGTTTCATCCTTGAACGTTTGGCAAGGGCGAGCCTCGTGAATTTCGGAACTTACACAGATGGACTCACCTTGCTGGCGGGCGGGAGGAGGCTCGTTGTGCCTTTTGACACCTGTTGCCTGCCTACCTGCCCGCCGCCCACCAGGCTCTCAGCACACTCAGTCCCATACTATAGCTGCGCGAATGCAAGTTACACGGCATGGCACGCGTCTTCTCAGGGGTGGCTCGCGCCCGTCGCCTATTCGGCGCGGCGGGCCCCCTGCAGTAATATTGATTAAGTTCTCGTGCGCACGGTGTACGAGCGCCACGCACTGACACACAAACACAAACCCAGCCGACATGTATTTTGTTCTCAAACACACTGTGATGTAAACCGTCATGGCAGCGCGAACAACATATTGTGCGCACGCGGTGATGAATAGGCGAAGCCTGCGACAAGACTTCCGTCCTGCCTCGATGGAACCTGATACACACGGAGCATAGTAATCACCCCTCTCCGTTGCTACTTAATGGTATCTGCGGCCTGCAAGAGCTTGTCCAACTCGTCAAGGGAACATCCATTTACTGCCTATAACATCTGGCCGTACTCACGTGTCACGGCAGCTATGCCACGTGTTCGCTGCGCGCTCGCATTGCAGTGTAAGCTCAACGCCATACCACACCAAAAATTCCGACACACACAACACTTGTGACCATTCGGGGGAACACGAGCCGCTTGTGCAGTCTGAAAACACCTTCGACTCAGATCACGTGCACTGCAGAGGCACTAAACACTGGCCATGCGTTTTGACGCAACGCACGCAGTAGACGCACACAAGTTGGGGCCGGTTGGCGGCGACACACATGCGATGGCCTACACGCCACCAGGGCCGCTAAGCCAACACGACAATCAAACACGCACGCACGCACGCACGCACGCACGCACGCACGCACGCACGCACGCACGCACGCACGCACGCACGCACATGCAGACATAAAACGCGAACTCACACGTCACACAGGCACAACACAGGCACACAACGCTGTAGAAAGCGCCAGCTGCCACCCCCAAGGGTTTGCAAGCTAGCGCGAACCGAGCCGGTCCGGCTCGGCCGCGAGCCGGCTCGGCCGCGAGCCGGTCCGGCTCGGTTCGATAGGGAGGCATCGGCAACGTCGGATGGCGCACTAATGATGGTGGAAGTCGAACTGCGCAGGGGGCAATGTAAAAGAGGCCGTAGGGTGAGAACGGTCAACATCATAAACTTGCGCAAGCTGGTACCCAGCAAACCCCTGGTAACCAGCGGACCCCTGCGCGCTGCTCACCTCCACCACCGGCGGCGCGCCCACAATCTGCTCCATCTGGTCTCCCGACGAGGTGGTTGCCACATCTCCGGTGGGGCTGCGGGGCAAAAGTGAGCAGGGGCCGATCAGCGGAGCGCCCTAGAGTGTCATTCCTCGCCGCTTTGGGACACAGCCAAACACGCAACTGGCAGCCGCGCTCGTGCGCTGTGCACCACTCGCGCCCCACTCACCAGCAGTTCTCGTCGATGGAGAAGAACGTCGCGCGGCAGTTGCCGGGGCTGCCCCAGCAGAAGTCATCCAGCGTGGCGCACGGCTCCGTGAACACCAGGCACAGGTCGATGCCGCCGCGCTTGACCTGGTCGCGCTGGATGTTGAGCGTGGGCAGCTTGAAGGTGGTGTAGGTGATGCCCTTGTACTCGTTCTGCGTGAACGTCCACGTCACCGACTGGCCGCCGAAGAGCGCCAGGCGCACGGAGGAGCGGCAGGTGCCCTTGGCGAACAGCTCTGTTTGGTGAGGGAGCGGGGCAGCAGGGGTCGGTGTGAGAGTGAGCTGGTGCGCGCGTGCAGGTGGGCAGGCGTCCGTACACGAGGGCCGAAACGCCCGTTACCCAGGACGTTCACGGGGGTGGTCAGTGGGCATACTGCTGGCGTCGCGCTAGCCCTCCACACCGCTCTCACCGATCTTCTTGATGCTCATGCCGCAGCACGTGGCGGAGGGGTCGCAGTCCACCAAGTCCATGTTGAAGCAGTGGCGCACGCGCTGCTTGCCGTCCGACAGCGTCTGCAGGTTGGTGCTGTTCTGGTACACCAGGCGGTAGGGCGTGTTCTTCACGTTGCGCTTCTTGCAGGCGCAGAAGGGGAAGGGGATCTTGTTGATGCTGGGCGCCGGCGGCGCCTTGGACGGCGGCGGCGGGTTGGGCATGCGCTTCCCGGGCACTGAGTTGCGCTTGGGCGGCGGCGGCGGCGACGGCGGCGGCGGGTCGGGCGGCATCGGCGGCGCGGCCTTGCTGGTGCTGCTGGGGGCGCGGCGGCGCGGCGGCAGCGGGCCGGGCGCCACAACGGGCGCCGGCGGCTCCACGCACACCTCGCCGCCAGTCCAGCCCGGACCGCCGGGCCGCGGCACCTGGAAGCTCCACAGGCACTCGTTGTCCACGTCGTCGTTGCCGGCGCAGCCGGCGTAGCCGTTGAAGGGGTTGGTGC
Source organism: Chlamydomonas incerta (assembly GCA_016834605.1). Taxonomy (NCBI): domain Eukaryota; kingdom Viridiplantae; phylum Chlorophyta; class Chlorophyceae; order Chlamydomonadales; family Chlamydomonadaceae; genus Chlamydomonas; species Chlamydomonas incerta. The sequence goes on from JAEHOC010000037.1 coordinate 1,057,316, forward strand.
GCGGCACATTGCAGCTGGCGCTCACGCCGCGCACGGTCACGTCCACGGGGTTGCGGCGCGCACAGCGGCCGGTGCCGTCCTTGATGGAGAAGTAGACGGTCTGCAGGCCGGTGTCGTCCGAGGCCCAGCGCACCCACTGGCAGTACTTGCTCTGCGGGCTCCACAGGGTCTGCACCGACACGCCGCCCGGCACCGGCACGCCGCTGCCGGGGTCCAGCACCGTGCTCAGCTCGTCGCCGGCGCACACGTAGTCGATGGTGCCGGCGGCGCTCAGCGCGCAGGCGGAGCCGGCACGCGGCCAGGTCAGGCACACGGGGCAGTCTGCGGAACAAGGGGGCGGGGCGGCAGCGTGTGTTCAGCCGCGGCGCCGCGTGGATCACAGCGATCACAGCGATCACAGCGATCATGGCACACAGCAGTGTGTGATGGGGCGCGACGGGGTCACTTACAGAGGTAGAGCTTGGAGCCTCCCTGCGGGTCGCCGCGCCACTCGCAGTCGCCGCTGTTGAACAGCAGGTCCAGGCACGAGGCCTGGTCGGCGCAGGCCGTGTTGCCGCCACCCGCCGACTCGGTGGACGGGCCGGTGAGCAGGCACGGGTCGGGCGGCGAGGGCGGCTGCGGCGGCAGCGGCGGGGCGCGCTTGGCGGCCGTGCCGCCGCCGCGCTTCGGCGGCGGCGGCGGCGGGGCGTTGGATGCGTAGGGAACGGTGACGCAGACGTCACCGGTCCAGCCGACGCCGCCGGGGCGCGGCACCTGGATCGTCCACAAGCTGCACGGCACGAAGTACACACCGACACAAACACCAGGTCAGCAAGAGTCAGGAGAGCACCGTGGAGTGTGGGGTCCGGGACCAGGCAGCGCTTGCCCCGCGCAGCCCGAGCTCCGCCGGGCGCTCACCACTCGTTGAAGATGGTGCCGTCGTTGCTCTGGCAGCCCGCCACGTTGCCGGTGGTGGCATCGAAGCGCGGCGCGGAGCAGGTGGCGGACATGCCGTTGACGGTGATCATGGTGCTCATGTCCAGGGTGCTGCAGGACTTGCTGCCGGAGCGAACCGAGTACAGCACCGGCTGCGGGCTCAGGTCGCCGTCACTCCAGCGCACCCACTGGCAGTAGCGGCTGCTGTTGCCCGAGTACCACGGCGTGATCTGCGGCGACGGACGGGACCGCACGCGCCGCGCAAGGGGCGGTCAGTCAGGGCCTCCCCGGGGCGCACGGACAAGAGCAGGTGCACTTGCAGGCAAACGCAGCTGTATGACACGGCCTGACGCGGGAGCCCCGGACGCACCTCGTTGATGCCACCCGGCACCGGCACGCCGCCTGCGCCCTCAATGACAGAGGCCAGCCGGTCGCCGCTGCAGACCTTGTCCACGCCGCCGGTGGTGCCGGTGCTGGTGGAGCCGGTCGCGCCGCGGCGCGCAGAGGGCGGCGGCGGCGACGGCACAACGCCCGCCAACGCGCAGTTGCTGCCCTCGCGCGGCCATTGGATGCACACCGGGCAGTCTGCGGCACGCGAAGCACATGGCAGTGTGGGGGGCACGTCAGTTGGGGGAGCGCACGGCCATTTCACCCGCCCGCACCCGCATTGTGTGGCGCGAAGGGCTTCGTCGAGATCGGCTGGAGCCGCACTTACACAGGTACTGTACGCCACTGACGGCGATGTACTGGCACTCCCGCGAGTCCAGGCGCGCGTCCAGGCACGTGGCCTGGTCGCCGCAGGCGCGAGAGCCCGGCGGCGGGCTGTCCAGCTGGGTGGTCACACCAACAGTGCCGCACACGGGCTCCGGCGGCGCCGCCGGCGGCGGCATGTCCGGCGGTAACGGCGCCAGCGGGGGCGCAACCTTGGCGGCGGCGGCCTTGGGCGGCGGCGCGTCGGGCGGCGGCGGCGGCGGGGGTGGAGGTGACTCGGGCGGGGGTGGCGATGGGGGCGGGGGCATGTCCGGAGGCGGTGGATCGGGCGGCGGCGGCGGGGGCGGTGAGGGCGGGGGCGACGGCGGCGTGTCGGGAGGCGGAGGCGGCGGTGGTGGAGGCGACTCCGGCGGGGGTGGAGGCGGCGGAGGGGGTGATGTAGTCATGAAGAATGGTGGTGGAGGAGGAGGTGAGTCAGGGGGTGGGGGCGACGGCGGCTCCGGCGAGGGCGGCGCGGGCGATCCCGGTGGCGGTGCTTCCGGCGGCGGCGGCGGCGGTGCGCCTGGGGGAGGCGGTGGAGGCGGTGGTGGCGGTGATGGAGGCAGCGGGCTGGGAGGCGGCGCGTCTGGGGGAGGCGGTGGTGGTGCGCCAGGAGGCGGCGGCGGCGGCGGTGACGGGGGCAGCGGGCTCGGCGGAGGCGGGTCCGGCGGGGGTGGAGGCGGCGCGCCCGGTGGCGGCGGAGGGGGCGCCCCAGGAGGTGGAGGCGGCGGCGGTGACGGCGGCTCTGGGCTGGGCGGTGGGGCACCCGGCGGAGGTGGCGAGGGCGGAAGGGGACTTGGTGGTGGTGGCAGCTGCGGTGGCGGTGGAGGTGGCGGTGAAGGGGGCGCGGGGCTTGGTGGAGGAGCATCAGGAGGCGGCGGCGGAGGAGGCGACGGCGGCTCCGGGCTGGGAGGCGGCGCCCCCGGTGGCGGTGGTGGCGGAGGCGAGGGCGGAAGCGGGCTGGGAGGCGGCGCGTCCGGCGGCGGAGGAGGAGGCGGCGACGGCGGAAGTGGGCTGGGAGGCGGCGCGTCCGGCGGCGGCGGAGGAGGGGGCGAAGGTGGCTCCGGGCTAGGAGGCGGCGCGTCCGGTGGTGGAGGCGGAGGCGAGGGCGGAAGCGGGCTGGGAGGCGGCGCGTCGGGCGGCGGGGGAGGAGGGGGCGAGGGCGGAAGCGGGCTGGGAGGCGGCGCGTCCGGCGGCGGCGGCGGAGGGGGCGAAGGTGGCTCCGGGCTTGGAGGCGGCGGTGGAGATGGCGGCACCGGACTAGGGGGCGGCGCATCTGGAGGAGGCGGCGGCGGAGGCGAGGGCGGCTCCGGGCTGGGAGGCGGCGCGTCTGGGGGCGGCGGCGGCGGAGGCGAGGGCGGAAGCGGGCTGGGAGGCGGCGCGTCCGGCGGCGGGGGAGGAGGGGGCGACGGCGGAAGCGGGCTGGGAGGCGGCGCGTCCGGCGGAGGCGGCGGCGGAGGCGACGGCGGAAGCGGGCTGGGAGGCGGCGCGTCCGGCGGCGGGGGAGGAGGGGGCGAGGGCGGAAGTGGGCTGGGAGGCGGCGCGTCCGGTGGCGGCGGCGGAGGAGGCGAAGGCGGCTCTGGGCTTGGAGGCGGCGGTGGTGAAGGCGGCTCCGGGCTGGGAGGCGGCGCGTCCGGCGGCGGGGGAGGAGGGGGCGACGGCGGAAGCGGGCTGGGAGGCGGCGCGTCCGGTGGCGGCGGCGGAGGAGGCGAAGGCGGCTCTGGGCTTGGAGGCGGCGGTGGTGAAGGTGGCTCCGGGCTGGGAGGCGGCGCGTCCGGCGGCGGGGGAGGAGGGGGCGACGGCGGAAGCGGGCTGGGAGGCGGCGCGTCCGGTGGCGGCGGCGGAGGAGGCGAAGGCGGCTCCGGGCTGGGAGGCGGCGGTGGTGAAGGTGGCTCCGGGCTGGGAGGCGGCGCGTCCGGCGGCGGAGGAGGAGGGGGCGACGGCGGAAGCGGGCTGGGAGGCGGCGCGTCCGGCGGAGGCGGCGGCGGAGGCGAGGGCGGAAGCGGGCTGGGAGGCGGCGCGCCCGGCGGCGGGGGAGGAGGCGGCAACGGCGGATGCGGGCTGGGAGGCGGCGCGTCCGGCGGCGGGGGGAGGAGGGGGCGACGGCGGAAGCGGGCTGGGAGGCGGCGCGTCCGGCGGAGGCGGCGGCGGAGGCGAGGGCGGAAGCGGGCTGGGAGGCGGCGCGTCCGGCGGCGGGGGAGGAGGGGGCGAGGGCGGAAGCGGGCTGGGAGGCGGCGCGTCCGGCGGCGGGGGGAGGAGGCGGCGACGGCGGAAGCGGGCTGGGAGGCGGCGCGTCCGGCGGAGGCGGCGGCGGAGGCGAGGGCGGAAGCGGGCTGGGAGGCGGCGCATCCGGCGGCGGAGGAGGAGGGGGCGACGGCGGAAGCGGGCTGGGAGGCGGCGCGTCCGGCGGCGGCGGCGGAGGGGGCGAAGGCGGCTCTGGGCTTGGAGGCGGCGGTGGTGAAGGTGGCTCCGGGCTTGGAGGCGGCGCGTCCGGCGGAGGAGGAGGAGGGGGCGACGGCGGAAGCGGGCTGGGAGGCGGCGCGTCCGGCGGCGGCGGCGGAGGGGGCGAAGGCGGCTCTGGGCTTGGAGGCGGCGGTGGTGAAGGTGGCTCCGGGCTTGGAGGCGGCGCGTCCGGCGGAGGAGGAGGAGGGGGGCGACGGCGGAAGCGGGCTGGGAGGCGGCGCGTCCGGCGGCGGTGGCGGAGGGGGCGAAGGCGGCTCTGGGCTTGGAGGCGGCGGTGGTGAAGGTGGCTCCGGGCTGGGAGGTGGCGGCGGAAACGGCGGCTCGGGGCTTGGTGGAGGAGCATCAGGAGGTGGCGGGGGAGGAGGCGACGGCGGCAGCGGGCTTGGAGGCGGCACACCAGGCGCCGGGCTGGGAGGAGTAGGCGACGGCGGCGCAGGGCTGGGCGGCTCCGGACTTGGTGGATCGGGTGGAGAGGCGGCGGTGCATTGCGGGTACGACAGGGGGCTCTTGTCGAAGCAGCTGGTTTGAGTAAATTCAATGTCAGCCGACAGGCCAGACACCACGCATGTAGAGTCAGGTGTGTTGAACAGCACGGTGAACCAGTATGCCCAGCCAGAGACGCGATCATCGGGAACTTGATCGTGCAAAATAGCCGCATCCTCCAAGCTGAGCGTGCCGCAAACGGTGCTGCTCGGATACACCTGCAAGCTGTCGTCCCAGGTGGCGCTTGACGACTTGATCTTGAACTCTGGCGATGTAGCGAAGCCGTAATTGGGGAAGATATCCAGATTCAAGTAATCCGCGTAGTCGACGCCGTATTGCAGCATGCTCGCATCGTTAATCAGGAACGATAGGGCAGAGAGATCCGTATATATGTTCGGATCTGGCCTCAAAATGAGTGTGGCGCACACCTCACAAGGCGGCGGGGGTTCCGGTGACGGAGGCGCAGGCGACGGCGGCGGCACGCCCGGTGCGGGGCTGGGAGGCGCAGGCGACGGAGGAGGCACGCCAGGCGCGGGGCTGGGCGGCTCAGGCGACGGCGGCGGCGCGCCCGGAGCCGGGCTGGGAGGCGCAGGCGACGGAGGAGGCACGCCAGGCGCGGGGCTGGGCGGCTCAGGCGACGGCGGCGGCACGCCCGGAGCGGGGCTGGGAGGCGCAGGCGACGGAGGAGGAACGCCAGGCGCGGGGCTGGGAGGCGCAGGCGACGGAGGAGGCACACCAGGCACGGGGCTGGGCGGCTCAGGCGACGGCGGCGGCACGCCCGGTGCGGGGCTGGGAGGCGCAGGCGACGGAGGAGGCACGCCAGGCGCGGGGCTGGGCGGCTCAGGCGACGGCGGCGGCACGCCCGGTGCCGGGCTGGGAGGCGCAGGCGACGGAGGAGGCACGCCAGGCGCGGGGCTGGGCGGCTCAGGCGACGGCGGCGGCACGCCCGGTGCGGGGCTGAGAGGCGCAGGCGACGGAGGAGGCACGCCAGGCGCGGGGCTGGGCGGCTCAGGCGACGGCGGCGGCACGCCCGGTGCGGGGCTGGGAGGCGCAGGCGACGGAGGAGGCACGCCAGGCGCGGGGCTGGGCGGCTCAGGCGACGGCGGCGGCACGCCCGGTGCGGGGCTGGGAGGCGCAGGCGACGGAGGAGGCACGCCAGGCGCGGGGCTGGGAGGCGCAGGCGACGGAGGAGGCACGCCCGGTGCGGGGCTGGGAGGCGCAGGCGACGGAGGAGGCACGCCAGGCGCGGGGCTGGGCGGCTCAGGCGACGGCGGCGGCACGCCCGGTGCCGGGCTGGGAGGCGCATGCGACGGAGGAGGCACGCCAGGCGCGGGGCTAGGCGGCTCAGGCGACGGCGGCGGCACGCCCGGTGCGGGGCTGGGAGGCGCAGGCGACGGAGGAGGCACGCCAGGCGCGGGGCTGGGCGGCTCAGGCGACGGCGGCGGCACGCCCGGTGCGGGGCTGGGAGGCGCAGGCGACGGAGGAGGCACGCCAGGCGCGGGGCTGGGCGGCTCAGGCGACGGCGGCGGCACGCCCGGTGCGGGGCTGGGAGGCGCAGGCGACGGAGGAGGCACGCCAGGCGCGGGGCTGGGCGGCTCAGGCGACGGCGGCGGCACGCCCGGTGCCGGGCTGGGAGGCGCAGGCGACGGAGGAGGCACGCCAGGCGCGGGGCTGGGCGGCTCAGGCGACGGCGGCGGCACGCCCGGTGCGGGGCTGGGAGGCGCAGGCGACGGAGGAGGCACGCCAGGCGCGGGGCTGGGCGGCTCAGGCGACGGCGGCGGCACGCCCGGTGCGGGGCTGGGAGGCGCAGGCAACGGAGGAGGCACGCCAGGCGCGGGGCTGGGCGGCTCAGGCGACGGCGGCGGCACGCCCGGTGCGGGGCTGGGAGGCGCAGGCGACGGAGGAGGCACGCCAGGCGCGGGGCTGGGCGGCTCAGGCGACGGCGGCGGCACGCCCGGTGCGGGGCTGGGAGGCGCAGGCGACGGAGGAGGCACGCCAGGCGCGGGGCTGGGCGGCTCAGGCGACGGCGGCGGCACGCCCGGTGCGGGGCTGGGAGGCGCAGGCGACGGAGGAGGCACGCCAGGCGCGGGGCTGGGCGGCTCAGGCGACGGAGGAGGCACGCCCGGTGCGGGGCTGGGAGGCGCAGGCGACGGAGGAGGCACGCCAGGCGCGGGGCTGGGCGGCTCAGGCGACGGCGGCGGCACGCCCGGTGCCGGGCTGGGAGGCGCAGGCGACGGAGGCACGCCAGGCGCGGGGCTGGGCGGCTCAGGCGACGGCGGCGGCACGCCCGGTGCGGGGCTGGGAGGCGCAGGCGACGGAGGAGGCACGCCAGGCGCGGGGCTGGGCGGCTCAGGCGACGGCGGCGGCACGCCCGGTGCGGGGCTGGGAGGCGCAGGCGACGGAGGAGGCACGCCAGGCGCGGGGCTGGGCGGCTCAGGCGACGGAGGAGGCACGCCAGGTGCCGGGCTGGGAGGCGCAGGCGACGGAGGAGGCACGCCAGGCGCGGGGCTGGGCGGCTCAGGCGACGGCGGCGGCACGCCCGGCGCGGGGCTGGGCGGCTCAGGCGACGGCGGCGGCACGCCCGGTGCGGGGCTGGGAGGCGCAGGCGACGGAGGAGGCACGCCAGGCGCGGGGCTGGGCGGCTCAGGCGACGGCGGCGGCACGCCCGGTGCGGGGCTGGGAGGCGCAGGCGACGGAGGAGGCACGCCAGGCGCGGGGCTGGGCGGCTCAGGCGACGGAGGAGGCACGCCCGGTGCGGGGCTGGGAGGCGCAGGCGACGGAGGAGGCACGCCAGGCGCGGGGCTGGGCGGCTCAGGCGACGGCGGCGGCACGCCCGGTGCCGGGCTGGGAGGCGCAGGCGACGGAGGAGGCACGCCAGGCGCGGGGCTGGGCGGCTCAGGCGACGGCGGCGGCACGCCCGGTGCGGGGCTGGGAGGCGCAGGCGACGGCGGCGGCACGCCAGGCGCGGGGCTGGGCGGCTCAGGCGACGGCGGCGGCACGCCCGGTGCGGGGCTGGGAGGCGCAGGCGACGGCGGCGGCACGCCAGGCGCGGGGCTGGGAGGCGCAGGCGACGGCGGCGGCACGCCCGGTGCGGGGCTGGGAAGCGCAGGCGACGGAGGAGGCACGCCAGGCGCGGGGCTGGGAGGCGCAGGCGACGGAGGAGGCACGCCAGGCGCGGGGCTGGGCGGCGCAGGCGACGGAGGAGGCACGCCAGGCGCGGGGCTGGGCGGCTCAGGCGACGGCGGCGGCACGCCCGGCGCGGGGCTGGGCGGCTCAGGCGACGGCGGCGGCACGCCCGGTGCGGGGCTGGGAGGCGCAGGCGACGGAGGAGGCACGCCAGGCGCGGGGCTGGGCGGCTCAGGCGACGGCGGCGGCACGCCCGGTGCGGGGCTGGGAGGCGCAGGCGACGGAGGAGGCACGCCAGGCGCGGGGCTGGGCGGCTCAGGCGACGGCGGCGGCACGCCCGGTGCGGGGCTGGGAGGCGCAGGCGACGGAGGAGGCACGCCAGGCGCGGGGCTGGGCGGCTCAGGCGACGGCGGCGGCACGCCCGGTGCGGGGCTGGGAGGCGCAGGCGACGGAGGAGGCACGCCAGGCGCGGGGCTGGGAGGCGCAGGCGACGGAGGAGGCACGCCAGGCGCGGGGCTGGGCGGCGCAGGCGACGGAGGAGGCACGCCAGGCGCGGGGCTGGGAGGCGCAGGCGACGGAGGAGGCACGCCAGGCGCGGGGCTGGGCGGCTCAGGCGACGGCGGCGGCACGCCCGGTGCGGGGCTGGGAGGCGCAGGCGACGGAGGAGGCACGCCAGGCGCGGGGCTGGGCGGCTCAGGCGACGGCGGCGGCACGCCCGGTGCGGGGCTGGGAGGCGCAGGCGACGGAGGAGGCACGCCAGGCGCGGGGCTGGGCGGCTCAGGCGACGGCGGCGGCACGCCCGGAGCGGGGCTGGGAGGCGCAGGCGACGGATGAGGCACGCCAGGCACGGGGCTGGGCGGCTCAGGCGACGGCGGCGGCACGCCCGGTGCGGGGCTGGGAGGCGCAGGCGACGGAGGAGGCACGCCAGGCGCGGGGCTGGGAGGCGCAGGCGACGGAGGAGGCACGCCCGGTGCGGGGCTGGGAGGCGCAGGCGACGGCGGCGGCACGCCAGGCGCGGGGCTGGGAGGCGCAGGCGACGGCGGCGGCACGCCCGGTGCGGGGCTGGGAAGCGCAGGCGACGGAGGAGGCACGCCAGGCGCGGGGCTGGGAGGCGCAGGCGACGGAGGAGGCACGCCAGGCGCGGGGCTGGGCGGCGCAGGCGACGGAGGAGGCACGCCAGGCGCGGGGCTGGGCGGCTCAGGCGACGGCGGCGGCACGCCCGGCGCGGGGCTGGGCGGCTCAGGCGACGGCGGCGGCACGCCCGGTGCGGGGCTGGGAGGCGCAGGCGACGGAGGAGGCACGCCAGGCGCGGGGCTGGGCGGCTCAGGCGACGGCGGCGGCACGCCCGGTGCGGGGCTGGGAGGCGCAGGCGACGGAGGAGGCACGCCAGGCGCGGGGCTGGGCGGCTCAGGCGACGGCGGCGGCACGCCCGGTGCCGGGCTGGGAGGCGCAGGCGACGGAGGAGGCACGCCAGGCGCGGGGCTGGGCGGCTCAGGCGACGGCGGCGGCACGCCCGGTGCGGGGCTAGGAGGCGCAGGCGACGGAGGAGGCACGCCAGGCGCGGGGCTGGGCGGCTCAGGCGACGGCGGCGGCACGCCCGGTGCGGGGCTGGGAGGCGCAGGCGACGGAGGAGGCACGCCAGGCGCGGGGCTGGGCGGCTCAGGCGACGGCGGCGGCACGCCCGGTGCGGGGCTGGGAGGCGCAGGCGACGGAGGAGGCACGCCAGGCGCGGGGCTGGGCGGCTCAGGCGACGGCGGCGGCACGCCCGGTGCGGGGCTGGGAGGCGCAGGCGACGGAGGAGGCACGCCAGGCGCGGGGCTGGGCGGCTCAGGCGACGGCGGCGGCACGCCCGGTGCGGGGCTGGGAGGCGCAGGCGACGGAGGAGGCACGCCAGGCGCGGGGCTGGGCGGCTCAGGCGACGGCGGCGGCACGCCCGGTGCGGGGCTGGGAGGCGCAGGCGACGGAGGAGGCACGCCCGGTGCGGGGCTGGGAGGCGCAGGCGACGGAGGAGGCACGCCAGGCGCGGGGCTGGGCGGCTCAGGCGACGGCGGCGGCACGCCCGGTGCGGGGCTGGGAGGCGCAGGCGACGGAGGAGGCACGCCAGGCGCGGGGCTGGGCGGCTCAGGCGACGGCGGCGGCACGCCCGGTGCGGGGCTGGGAGGCGCAGGCGACGGAGGAGGCACGCCAGGCGCGGGGCTGGGCGGCTCAGGCGACGGCGGCGGCACGCCCGGTGCCGGGCTGGGAGGCGCAGGCGACGGAGGAGGCACGCCAGGCGCGGGGCTGGGCGGCTCAGGCGACGGCGGCGGCACGCCCGGTGCGGGGCTGGGAGGCGCAGGCGACGGAGGAGGCACGCCAGGCGCGGGGCTGGGCGGCTCAGGCGACGGCGGCGGCACGCCCGGTGCGGGGCTGGGAGGCGCAGGCGACGGAGGAGGCACGCCAGGCGCGGGGCTGGGCGGCTCAGGCGACGGCGGCGGCACGCCCGGTGCGGGGCTGGGAGGCGCAGGCGACGGAGGAGGCACGCCAGGCGCGGGGCTGGGCGGCTCAGGCGACGGCGGCGGCACGCCCGGTGCGGGGCTGGGCGGCTCAGGCGACGGAGGAGGCACGCCAGGCGCGGGGCTGGGCGGCTCAGGCGACGGCGGCGGCACGCCCGGTGCGGGGCTGGGAGGCGCAGGCGACGGAGGAGGCACGCCAGGCGCGGGGCTGGGCGGCTCAGGCGACGGCGGCGGCACGCCCGGCGCGGGGCTGGGCGGCTCAGGCGACGGCGGCGGCACGCCCGGTGCGGGGCTGGGAGGCGCAGGCGACGGAGGAGGCACGCCAGGCGCGGGGCTGGGCGGCTCAGGCGACGGCGGCGGCACGCCCGGTGCGGGGCTGGGAGGCGCAGGCGACGGAGGAGGCACGCCAGGCGCGGGGCTGGGCGGCTCAGGCGACGGCGGCGGCACGCCCGGTGCGGGGCTGGGAGGCGCAGGCGACGGATGAGGCACGCCAGGCGCGGGGCTGGGCGGCTCAGGCGACGGCGGCGGCACGCCCGGTGCGGGGCTGGGAGGCGCAGGCGACGGCGGCGGCACGCCCGGTGCGGGGCTGGGAGGCGCAGGCGACGGAGGAGGCACGCCAGGCGCGGGGCTGGGCGGCTCAGGCGACGGCGGCGGCACGCCCGGTGCGGGGCTGGGAGGCGCAGGCGACGGCGGCGGCACGCCAGGCGCGGGGCTGGGCGGCTCAGGCGACGGCGGCGGCACGCCCGGTGCGGGGCTGGGAGGCGCAGGCGACGGAGGAGGCACGCCAGGCGCGGGGCTGGGCGGCTCCGGCGACGGCGGCGGCACGCCCGGTGCCGGGCTGGGAGGCGCAGGCGACGGAGGAGGCACGCCAGGCGCGGGGCTGGGAGGCGCAGGCGACGGCGGCGGCACGCCCGGTGCGGGGCTGGGAGGCGCAGGCGACGGAGGAGGCACGCCAGGCGCGGGGCTGGGCGGCTCAGGCGACGGCGGCGGCACGCCCGGTGCGGGGCTGGGAGGCGCAGGCGACGGAGGAGGCACGCCAGGCGCGGGGCTGGGCGGCTCAGGCGACGGCGGCGGCACGCCCGGTGCGGGGCTGGGAGGCGCAGGCGACGGAGGAGGCACGCCAGGCGCGGGGCTGGGCGGCTCAGGCGACGGCGGCGGCACGCCCGGTGCGGGGCTGGGAGGCGCAGGCGACGGAGGAGGCACGCCAGGCGCGGGGCTGGGCGGCTCAGGCGACGGCGGCGGCACGCCCGGTGCGGGGCTGGGAGGCGCAGGCGACGGAGGAGGCACGCCAGGCGCGGGGCTGGGCGGCTCAGGCGACGGCGGCGGCACGCCCGGTGCGGGGCTGGGAGGCGCAGGCGACGGAGGAGGCACGCCAGGCGCGGGGCTGGGCGGCTCAGGCGACGGCGGCGGCACGCCCGGTGCGGGGCTGGGAGGCGCAGGCGACGGAGGAGGCACGCCAGGCGCGGGGCTGGGCGGCTCAGGCGACGGCGGCGGCACGCCCGGTGCGGGGCTGGGAGGCGCAGGCGACGGAGGAGGCACGCCAGGCGCGGGGCTGGGCGGCTCAGGCGACGGCGGCGGCACGCCCGGTGCGGGGCTGGGAGGCGCAGGCGACGGAGGAGGCACGCCAGGCGCGGGGCTGGGCGGCTCAGGCGACGGCGGCGGCACGCCCGGTGCGGGGCTGGGAGGCGCAGGCGACGGAGGAGGCACGCCAGGCGCGGGGCTGGGCGGCTCAGGCGACGGCGGCGGCACGCCCGGTGCGGGGCTGGGAGGCGCAGGCGACGGAGGAGGCACGCCAGGCGCGGGGCTGGGCGGCTCAGGCGACGGCGGCGGCACGCCCGGTGCGGGGCTGGGAGGCGCAGGCGACGGAGGAGGCACGCCAGGCGCGGGGCTGGGCGGCGCAGGCGACGGCGGCGGCACGCCCGGTGCGGGGCTGGGAGGCGCAGGCGACGGAGGAGGCACGCCAGGCGCGGGGCTGGGCGGCTCAGGCGACGGCGGCGGCACGCCCGGTGCGGGGCTGGGAGGCGCAGGCGACGGAGGAGGCACGCCAGGCGCGGGGCTGGGCGGCTCAGGCGACGGCGGCGGCACGCCCGGTGCGGGGCTGGGAGGCGCAGGCGACGGAGGAGGCACGCCAGGCGCGGGGCTGGGCGGCTCAGGCGACGGCGGCGGCACGCCCGGTGCGGGGCTGGAGGCGCAGGCGACGGAGGAGGCACGCCAGGCGCGGGGCTGGGCGGCTCAGGCGACGGCGGCGGCACGCCCGGTGCGGGGCTGGGAGGCGCAGGCGACGGAGGAGGCACGCCAGGCGCGGGGCTGGGCGGCTCAGGCGACGGCGGCGGCACGCCCGGTGCGGGGCTGGGAGGCGCAGGCGACGGAGGAGGCACGCCAGGCGCGGGGCTGGGCGGCTCAGGCGACGGCGGCGGCACGCCCGGTGCGGGGCTGGGAGGCGCAGGCGACGGAGGAGGCACGCCAGGCGCGGGGCTGGGCGGCTCAGGCGACGGCGGCGGCACGCCCGGTGCGGGGCTGGGAGGCGCAGGCGACGGAGGAGGCACGCCAGGCGCGGGGCTGGGCGGCTCAGGCGACGGCGGCGGCACGCCCGGTGCGGGGCTGGGAGGCGCAGGCGACGGAGGAGGCACGCCAGGCGCGGGGCTGGGCGGCTCAGGCGACGGCGGCGGCATGCCCGGTGCGGGGCTGGGAGGCGCAGGCGACGGAGGAGGCACGCCAGGCGCGGGGCTGGGCGGCTCAGGCGACGGCGGCGGCACGCCCGGTGCGGGGCTGGGAGGCGCAGGCGACGGAGGAGGCACGCCAGGCGCGGGGCTGGGCGGCTCAGGCGACGGCGGCGGCACGCCCGGTGCGGGGCTGGGAGGCGCAGGCGACGGAGGAGGCACGCCAGGCGCGGGGCTGGGCGGCTCAGGCGACGGCGGCGGCACGCCCGGTGCGGGGCTGGGAGGCGCAGGCGACGGAGGAGGCACGCCAGGCGCGGGGCTGGGCGGCTCAGGCGACGGCGGCGGCACGCCCGGTGCGGGGCTGGGAGGCGCAGGCGACGGAGGAGGCACGCCAGGCGCGGGGCTGGGCGGCTCAGGCGACGGCGGCGGCACGCCCGGTGCGGGGCTGGGAGGCGCAGGCGACGGAGGAGGCACGCCAGGCGCGGGGCTGGGCGGCTCAGGCGACGGCGGCGGCACGCCCGGTGCGGGGCTGGGAGGCGCAGGCGACGGAGGAGGCACGCCAGGCGCGGGGCTGGGCGGCTCAGGCGACGGCGGCGGCACGCCCGGTGCGGGGCTGGGAGGCGCAGGCGACGGAGGAGGCACGCCAGGCGCGGGGCTGGGCGGCTCAGGCGACGGCGGCGGCACGCCCGGTGCGGGGCTGGGAGGCGCAGGCGACGGAGGAGGCACGCCAGGCGCGGGGCTGGGCGGCTCAGGCGACGGCGGCGGCACGCCCGGAGCGGGGCTGGGAGGCGCAGGCGACGGCGGCGGCACGCCAGGCGCGGGGCTGGGCGGCTCAGGCGACGGCGGCGGCACGCCCGGAGCGGGGCTGGGAGGCGCAGGCGACGGAGGAGGCACGCCAGGCGCGGGGCTGGGCGGCTCAGGCGACGGCGGCGGCACGCCCGGTGCGGGGCTGGGAGGCGCAGGCGACGGAGGAGGCACGCCAGGCGCGGGGCTGGGCGGCTCAGGCGACGGCGGCGGCACGCCCGGTGCGGGGCTGGGAGGCGCAGGCGACGGAGGAGGCACGCCAGGCGCGGGGCTGGGCGGCTCAGGCGACGGCGGCGGCACGCCCGGTGCGGGGCTGGGAGGCGCAGGCGACGGAGGAGGCACGCCAGGCGCGGGGCTGGGCGGCTCAGGCGACGGCGGCGGCACGCCCGGTGCGGGGCTGGGAGGCGCAGGCGACGGAGGAGGCACGCCAGGCGCGGGGCTGGGCGGCTCAGGCGACGGCGGCGGCACGCCCGGTGCGGGGCTGGGAGGCGCAGGCGACGGAGGAGGCACGCCAGGCGCGGGGCTGGGCGGCTCAGGCGACGGCGGCGGCACGCCCGGTGCGGGGCTGGGAGGCGCAGGCGACGGAGGAGGCACGCCAGGCGCGGGGCTGGGCGGCTCAGGCGACGGCGGCGGCACGCCCGGTGCGGGGCTGGGAGGCGCAGGCGACGGAGGAGGCACGCCAGGCGCGGGGCTGGGCGGCTCAGGCGACGGCGGCGGCACGCCCGGTGCGGGGCTGGGAGGCGCAGGCGACGGAGGAGGCACGCCAGGCGCGGGGCTGGGCGGCTCAGGCGACGGCGGCGGCACGCCCGGTGCGGGGCTGGGAGGCGCAGGCGACGGAGGAGGCACGCCAGGCACGGGGCTGGGCGGCTCAGGCGACGGCGGCGGCACGCCCGGTGCGGGGCTGGGAGGCGCAGGCGACGGAGGAGGCACGCCAGGCGCGGGGCTGGGCGGCTCAGGCGACGGCGGCGGCACGCCCGGTGCGGGGCTGGGAGGCGCAGGCGACGGAGGAGGCACGCCAGGCGCGGGGCTGGGCGGCTCAGGCGACGGCGGCGGCACGCCCGGTGCGGGGCTGGGAGGCGCAGGCGACGGAGGAGGCACGCCAGGCACGGGGCTGGGCGGCTCAGGCGACGGCGGCGGCACGCCCGGTGCGGGGCTGGGAGGCGCAGGCGACGGAGGAGGCACGCCAGGCGCGGGGCTGGGCGGCTCAGGCGACGGCGGCGGCACGCCCGGTGCGGGGCTGGGAGGCGCAGGCGACGGAGGAGGCACGCCAGGCGCGGGGCTGGGCGGCTCAGGCGACGGCGGCGGCACGCCCGGAGCGGGGCTGGGAGGCGCAGGCGACGGCGGCGGCACGCCCGGTGCGGGGCTGGGAGGCGCAGGCGACGGAGGAGGCACGCCAGGCGCGGGGCTGGGCGGCTCAGGCGACGGCGGCGGCACGCCCGGTGCGGGGCTGGGAGGCGCAGGCGACGGAGGAGGCACGCCAGGCGCGGGGCTGGGCGGCTCAGGCGACGGCGGCGGCACGCCCGGCGCGGGGCTGGGAGGCGCAGGCGACGGAGGAGGCACGCCAGGCGCGGGGCTGGGCGGCTCAGGCGACGGCGGCGGCACGCCCGGTGCGGGGCTGGGAGGCGCAGGCGACGGAGGAGGCACGCCAGGCGCGGGGCTGGGCGGCTCAGGCGACGGCGGCGGCACGCCCGGTGCGGGGCTGGGAGGCGCAGGCGACGGAGGAGGCACGCCAGGCGCGGGGCTGGGCGGCTCAGGCGACGGCGGCGGCACGCCCGGTGCGGGGCTGGGAGGCGCAGGCGACGGAGGAGGCACGCCAGGCGCGGGGCTGGGCGGCTCAGGCGACGGCGGCGGCACGCCCGGTGCGGGGCTGGGAGGCGCAGGCGACGGAGGAGGCACGCCAGGCGCGGGGCTGGGCGGCTCAGGCGACGGCGGCGGCACGCCCGGTGCGGGGCTGGGAGGCGCAGGCGACGGAGGAGGCACGCCAGGCGCGGGGCTGGGCGGCTCAGGCGACGGCGGCGGCACGCCCGGTGCGGGGCTGGGAGGCGCAGGCGACGGAGGAGGCACGCCAGGCGCGGGGCTGGGCGGCTCAGGCGACGGCGGCGGCACGCCCGGTGCGGGGCTGGGAGGCGCAGGCGACGGAGGAGGCACGCCAGGCACGGGGCTGGGCGGCTCAGGCGACGGCGGCGGCACGCCCGGTGCGGGGCTGGGAGGCGCAGGCGACGGAGGAGGCACGCCAGGCGCGGGGCTGGGCGGCTCAGGCGACGGCGGCGGCACGCCCGGTGCGGGGCTGGGAGGCGCAGGCGACGGAGGAGGCACGCCAGGCGCGGGGCTGGGCGGCTCAGGCGACGGCGGCGGCACGCCCGGTGCGGGGCTGGGAGGCGCAGGCGACGGAGGAGGCACGCCAGGCACGGGGCTGGGCGGCTCAGGCGACGGCGGCGGCACGCCCGGTGCGGGGCTGGGAGGCGCAGGCGACGGAGGAGGCACGCCAGGCGCGGGGCTGGGCGGCTCAGGCGACGGCGGCGGCACGCCCGGTGCGGGGCTGGGAGGCGCAGGCGACGGAGGAGGCACGCCAGGCGCGGGGCTGGGCGGCTCAGGCGACGGCGGCGGCACGCCCGGTGCGGGGCTGGGAGGCGCAGGCGACGGCGGCGGCACGCCCGGTGCGGGGCTGGGAGGCGCAGGCGACGGAGGAGGCACGCCAGGCGCGGGGCTGGGCGGCTCAGGCGACGGCGGCGGCACGCCCGGTGCGGGGCTGGGAGGCGCAGGCGACGGAGGAGGCACGCCAGGCGCGGGGCTGGGCGGCTCAGGCGACGGCGGCGGCACGCCCGGCGCGGGGCTGGGAGGCGCAGGCGACGGAGGAGGCACGCCCGGTGCGGGGCTGGGAGGCGCAGGCGACGGCGGCGGCACGCCCGGTGCGGGGCTGGGAGGCTCAGGCGACGGAGGAGGCACGCCAGGCGCGGGGCTGGGCGGCTCAGGCGACGGCGGCGGCACGCCCGGTGCGGGGCTGGGAGGCGCAGGCGACGGAGGAGGCACGCCAGGCGCGGGGCTGGGCGGCTCAGGCGACGGCGGCGGCACGCCCGGTGCGGGGCTGGGAGGCGCAGGCGACGGAGGAGGCACGCCAGGCGCGGGGCTGGGCGGCTCAGGCGACGGAGGAGGCACGCCCGGTGCGGGGCTGGGAGGCGCAGGCGACGGAGGAGGCACGCCAGGCGCGGGGCTGGGCGGCTCAGGCGACGGCGGCGGCACGCCCGGTGCGGGGCTGGGAGGCGCAGGCGACGGAGGAGGCACGCCAGGCGCGGGGCTGGGCGGCTCAGGCGACGGCGGCGGCACGCCCGGTGCGGGGCTGGGAGGCGCAGGCGACGGAGGAGGCACGCCAGGCGCGGGGCTGGGCGGCTCAGGCGACGGCGGCGGCACGCCCGGTGCGGGGCTGGGAGGCGCAGGCGACGGAGGAGGCACGCCAGGCGCGGGGCTGGGCGGCTCAGGCGACGGCGGCGGCACGCCCGGTGCGGGGCTGGGAGGCGCAGGCGACGGAGGAGGCACGCCAGGCGCGGGGCTGGGCGGCTCAGGCGACGGCGGCGGCACGCCCGGTGCGGGGCTGGGAGGCGCAGGCGACGGAGGAGGCACGCCAGGCGCGGGGCTGGGCGGCTCAGGCGACGGCGGCGGCACGCCCGTTGCCGGGCTGGGAGGAGCAGGCGACGGAGGAGGCACGCCAGGCGCGGGGCTGGGCGGCTCAGGCGACGGCGGCGGCACGCCGGTGCGGGGCTGGGAGGCGCAGGCGACGGAGGAGGCACGCCAGGCGCGGGGCTGGGCGGCTCAGGCGACGGCGGCGGCACGCCCGGTGCGGGGCTGGGAGGCGCAGGCGACGGCGGCGGCACGCCAGGCGCGGGGCTGGGCGGCTCAGGCGACGGCGGCGGCACGCCCGGTGCGGGGCTGGGAGGCGCAGGCGACGGAGGAGGCACGCCAGGCGCGGGGCTGGGCGGCTCCGGCGACGGCGGCGGCACGCCCGGTGCCGGGCTGGGAGGCGCAGGCGACGGAGGAGGCACGCCCGGCGCGGGGCTGGGCGGCTCAGGCGACGGCGGCGGCACGCCCGGTGCGGGGCTGGGAGGCGCAGGCGACGGAGGAGGCACGCCAGGCGCGGGGCTGGGCGGCTCAGGCGACGGCGGCGGCACGCCCGGTGCGGGGCTGGGAGGCGCAGGCGACGGAGGAGGCACGCCAGGCGCGGGGCTGGGCGGCTCAGGCGACGGCGGCGGCACGCCCGGTGCGGGGCTGGGAGGCGCAGGCGACGGAGGAGGCACGCCAGGCACGGGGCTGGGCGGCTCAGGCGACGGCGGCGGCACGCCCGGTGCGGGGCTGGGAGGCGCAGGCGACGGAGGAGGCACGCCAGGCGCGGGGCTGGGCGGCTCAGGCGACGGCGGCGGCACGCCCGGTGCGGGGCTGGGAGGCGCAGGCGACGGAGGAGGCACGCCAGGCGCGGGGCTGGGCGGCTCAGGCGACGGCGGCGGCACGCCCGGTGCGGGGCTGGGAGGCGCAGGCGACGGAGGAGGCACGCCAGGCACGGGGCTGGGCGGCTCAGGCGACGGCGGCGGCACGCCCGGTGCGGGGCTGGGAGGCGCAGGCGACGGAGGAGGCACGCCAGGCACGGGGCTGGGCGGCTCAGGCGACGGCGGCGGCACGCCCGGTGCGGGGCTGGGAGGCGCAGGCGACGGAGGAGGCACGCCAGGCGCGGGGCTGGGCGGCTCAGGCGACGGCGGCGGCACGCCCGGAGCGGGGCTGGGAGGCGCAGGCGACGGAGGAGGCACGCCAGGCGCGGGGCTGGGCGGCTCAGGCGACGGCGGCGGCACGCCCGGTGCGGGGCTGGGAGGCGCAGGCGACGGAGGAGGCACGCCAGGCGCGGGGCTGGGCGGCTCAGGCGACGGCGGCGGCACGCCCGGTGCGGGGCTGGGAGGCGCAGGCGACGGAGGAGGCACGCCAGGCGCGGGGCTGGGCGGCTCAGGCGACGGCGGCGGCACGCCCGGAGCGGGGCTGGGCGGCTCAGGCGACGGCGGCGGCACGCCCGGAGCGGGGCTGGGCGGCTCAGGCGACGGCGGCGGCACGCCCGGTGCGGGGCTGGGAGGCGCAGGCGACGGAGGAGGCACGCCCGGTGCGGGGCTGGGAGGCGCAGGCGACGGCGGCGGCACGCCCGGTGCGGGGCTGGGAGGCGCAGGCGACGGAGGAGGCACGCCAGGCGCGGGGCTGGGCGGCTCAGGCGACGGCGGCGGCACGCCCGGTGCGGGGCTGGGAGGCGCAGGCGACGGAGGAGGCACGCCAGGCGCGGGGCTGGGCGGCTCAGGCGACGGCGGCGGCACGCCCGGAGCGGGGCTGGGCGGCTCAGGCGACGGCGGCGGCACGCCCGGAGCGGGGCTGGGCGGCTCAGGCGACGGCGGCGGCACGCCCGGTGCGGGGCTGGGAGGCGCAGGCGACGGCGGCGGCACGCCCGGTGCGGGGCTGGGAGGCGCAGGCGACGGCGGCGGCACGCCCGGTGCGGGGCTGGGAGGCGCAGGCGACGGAGGAGGCACGCCAGGCGCGGGGCTGGGCGGCTCAGGCGACGGCGGCGGCACGCCCGGTGCGGGGCTGGGAGGCGCAGGCGACGGAGGAGGCACGCCAGGCGCGGGGCTGGGCGGCTCAGGCGACGGCGGCGGCACGCCCGGAGCGGGGCTGGGAGGCGCAGGCGACGGAGGAGGCACGCCAGGCGCGGGGCTGGGCGGCTCAGGCGACGGCGGCGGCACGCCCGGTGCGGGGCTGGGAGGCGCAGGCGACGGAGGAGGCACGCCAGGCGCGGGGCTGGGCGGCTCAGGCGACGGCGGCGGCACGCCCGGTGCGGGGCTGGGAGGCGCAGGCGACGGAGGAGGCACGCCAGGCGCGGGGCTGGGCGGCTCAGGCGACGGCGGCGGCACGCCCGGTGCGGGGCTGGGAGGCGCAGGCGACGGAGGAGGCACGCCAGGCGCGGGGCTGGGCGGCTCAGGCGACGGCGGCGGCACGCCCGGTGCGGGGCTGGGAGGCGCAGGCGACGGAGGAGGCACGCCAGGCGCGGGGCTGGGCGGCTCAGGCGACGGCGGCGGCACGCCCGGTGCGGGGCTGGGAGGCGCAGGCGACGGAGGAGGCACGCCAGGCGCGGGGCTGGGCGGCTCAGGCGACGGCGGCGGCACGCCCGGTGCGGGGCTGGGAGGCGCAGGCGACGGAGGAGGCACGCCAGGCGCGGGGCTGGGCGGCTCAGGCGACGGCGGCGGCACGCCCGGTGCGGGGCTGGGAGGCGCAGGCGACGGAGGAGGCACGCCAGGCGCGGGGCTGGGCGGCTCAGGCGACGGCGGCGGCACGCCCGGTGCGGGGCTGGGAGGCGCAGGCGACGGAGGAGGCACGCCAGGCGCGGGGCTGGGCGGCTCAGGCGACGGCGGCGGCACGCCCGGTGCGGGGCTGGGAGGCGCAGGCGACGGAGGAGGCACGCCAGGCACGGGGCTGGGCGGCTCAGGCGACGGCGGCGGCACGCCCGGTGCGGGGCTGGGAGGCGCAGGCGACGGAGGAGGCACGCCAGGCGCGGGGCTGGGCGGCTCAGGCGACGGCGGCGGCACGCCCGGTGCGGGGCTGGGAGGCGCAGGCGACGGAGGAGGCACGCCAGGCGCGGGGCTGGGCGGCTCAGGCGACGGCGGCGGCACGCCCGGTGCGGGGCTGGGAGGCGCAGGCGACGGAGGAGGCACGCCAGGCACGGGGCTGGGCGGCTCAGGCGACGGCGGCGGCACGCCCGGTGCGGGGCTGGGAGGCGCAGGCGACGGAGGAGGCACGCCAGGCGCGGGGCTGGGCGGCTCAGGCGACGGCGGCGGCACGCCCGGTGCGGGGCTGGGAGGCGCAGGCGACGGAGGAGGCACGCCAGGCGCGGGGCTGGGCGGCTCAGGCGACGGCGGCGGCACGCCCGGAGCGGGGCTGGGAGGCGCAGGCGACGGCGGCGGCACGCCCGGTGCGGGGCTGGGAGGCGCAGGCGACGGAGGAGGCACGCCAGGCGCGGGGCTGGGCGGCTCAGGCGACGGCGGCGGCACGCCCGGAGCGGGGCTGGGAGGCGCAGGCGACGGAGGAGGCACGCCAGGCGCGGGGCTGGGCGGCTCAGGCGACGGCGGCGGCACGCCCGGTGCGGGGCTGGGAGGCGCAGGCGACGGAGGAGGCACGCCAGGCGCGGGGCTGGGCGGCTCAGGCGACGGAGGAGGCACGCCCGGTGCGGGGCTGGGAGGCGCAGGCGACGGAGGAGGCACGCCAGGCGCGGGGCTGGGCGGCTCAGGCGACGGCGGCGGCACGCCCGGTGCGGGGCTGGGAGGCGCAGGCGACGGAGGAGGCACGCCAGGCGCGGGGCTGGGCGGCTCAGGCGACGGCGGCGGCACGCCCGGTGCGGGGCTGGGAGGCGCAGGCGACGGCGGCGGCACGCCAGGCGCGGGGCTGGGCGGCTCAGGCGACGGCGGCGGCACGCCCGGTGCGGGGCTGGGAGGCGCAGGCGACGGAGGAGGCACGCCAGGCGCGGGGCTGGGCGGCTCAGGCGACGGCGGCGGCACGCCCGTTGCCGGGCTGGGAGGAGCAGGCGACGGAGGAGGCACGCCAGGCGCGGGCTGGGCGGCTCAGGCGACGGCGGCGGCACGCCCGGTGCGGGGCTGGGAGGCGCAGGCGACGGAGGAGGCACGCCAGGCGCGGGGCTGGGCGGCTCAGGCGACGGCGGCGGCACGCCCGGTGCGGGGCTGGGAGGCGCAGGCGACGGCGGCGGCACGCCAGGCGCGGGGCTGGGCGGCTCAGGCGACGGCGGCGGCACGCCCGGTGCGGGCTGGGAGGCGCAGGCGACGGAGGAGGCACGCCAGGCGCGGGGCTGGGCGGCTCCGGCGACGGCGGCGGCACGCCCGGTGCCGGGCTGGGAGGCGCAGGCGACGGAGGAGGCACGCCAGGCGCGGGGCTGGGCGGCTCAGGCGACGGCGGCGGCACGCCCGGTGCGGGGCTGGGAGGCGCAGGCGACGGAGGAGGCACGCCAGGCGCGGGGCTGGGCGGCTCAGGCGACGGCGGCGGCACGCCCGGTGCGGGGCTGGGAGGCGCAGGCGACGGAGGAGGCACGCCAGGCGCGGGGCTGGGCGGCTCAGGCGACGGCGGCGGCACGCCCGGTGCGGGGCTGGGAGGCGCAGGCGACGGAGGAGGCACGCCAGGCGCGGGGCTGGGCGGCTCAGGCGACGGCGGCGGCACGCCCGGAGCGGGGCTGGGAGGCGCAGGCGACGGAGGAGGCACGCCAGGCGCGGGGCTGGGCGGCTCAGGCGACGGCGGCGGCACGCCCGGTGCGGGGCTGGGAGGCGCAGGCGACGGAGGAGGCACGCCAGGCGCGGGGCTGGGCGGCTCAGGCGACGGCGGCGGCACGCCCGGTGCGGGGCTGGGAGGCGCAGGCGACGGAGGAGGCACGCCAGGCGCGGGGCTGGGCGGCTCAGGCGACGGCGGCGGCACGCCCGGAGCGGGGCTGGGCGGCTCAGGCGACGGCGGCGGCACGCCCGGAGCGGGGCTGGGCGGCTCAGGCGAGGGAGGCATGATCATTGGGCAATTGGTCGGAGGAAGGCTTGCATTGATGTTGTCACATAAGGAGGTTAAACTCCCTGTGATGACGTATCCACCAACAGCTGCTGTACAAAGTCCATTAGACGTGCCTGCAAACGGGTTCACGTTCATTAGAACACTGTTGTACTGGGTTTCTCCCCAGCTGCCCCTTATTCACATCCCTTGAGCTTACCGGATGGGTCTGACAGCTTTTGCTTCCATGTTTCAGCTGGTTGGGGGTTGCTCGCGAACTCCTTGAACGGCGATGACGCCTCCTTGGAGAAAAATGTGCCACACACCGACATTGTTAAAGTACCCGCTTTTGCATCGATAGTACACGACGTTGTCGTGAAGGGGTCCAGCATGTACGCGCCCGTCGCCACAACAAGAAGATCCTTCGTGACAGCTGCAAGAAGGTCTTTGCATGTGGCGTCCGTGTAAGGGAACTCCATCGCAGGATCTGTTGATGGGGATACGTTCAGGTATACGCATGCTTGGCAAGGCGGTGGCGGGGGGGCTCCGGCGACGAGGCCGGGGCTGGGAGGCGCCGGGCGGCGGGGGGCGGGGCAGGCTCCGGAAGGAGGCGCGGGGCTGGGAGGCGCGGGCGGCGCGGGGGCTCGGCGCACAGGCGGCTCCGGTGAGGGAGGCGCGGGGCTGGGAGGCGCAGGCGGCGCGGGGCTCGGCGGCACAGGCGGCTCCGGCGAAGGAGGCGCGGGGGCTGGGAGGCGCAGGCGGCGCGGGCTCGGCGGCACAGGCGGCTCCGGCGAAGGAGGCGCGGGGCTGGGAGGCGCAGGCGGCGCGGGGCTCGGCGGCACAGGCGGCTCCGGCGAGGGAGGCGCGGGGGGCTGGGAGGCGCAGGCGGCGCGGGGCTCGGCGGCACAGGCGGCTTCCGGCGAGGGAGGCGCGGGGCTGGGAGGCGCAGGCGGCGCGGGGCTCGGCGGCACAGGCGGCTCCGGCGAAGGGAGGCGCGGGGCTGGGAGGCGCAGGCGGCGCGGGGCTCGGCGGCACAAGGCGGCTCCGGCGAAGGAGGCGCGGGGCTGGGAGGCGCTAGCGGCGCGGGGCTCGGCGGCACAGGCGGGCTCCGGGCGAAGGAGGCGCGGGGCTGGGAGGCGCAGGCGGCGCGGGGCTCGGCGGCACAGGCGGCTCCGGCGAAGGAGGCGCGGGGCTGGAGGCGCTGGCGGCGCGGGGCTCGGCGGCACAGGCGGCTCCGGCGAAGGAGGCGCGGGGCTGGGAGGCGCAGGCGGCGCGGGGCTCGGCGGCACAGGCGGCTCCGGCGAGGGAGGCGCGGGGCTGGGAGGCGCAGGCGGCGCGGGGCTCGGGCGGCACAGGCGGCTCCGGCGAGGGAGGCGCGGGGCTGGGAGGGCGCAGGGCGGCGCGGGGCTCGGCGGCACAGGCGGCTCCGGCGGAGGGAGGCGCGGGGGCTGGGAGCGCAGGCGGCGCGGGGCTCGGCGGGCACAGGCGGCTCCGGCGAGGGAGGCGCGGGGCTGGGAGGCCGCAGGCGGCGCGGGGCTCGGCGGCACAGGCGGCTCCGGCGAGGGAGGCGCGGGGGCTGGGGAGGCGCAGGCGGCGCGGGGCTCGGCGGCACAGGCGGCTCCGGCGAAGGAGGCGCGGGGCTGGGAGGCGCAGGGCGGCGCGGGGCTCGGCGGCAACAGGCGCTCCGGCGAGGGAGGCGCGGGGCTGGGAGGCGCAGGCGGCGCGGGCTCGGCGGCACAGGCGGCTCCGGCGAGGGAGGCGCGGGCTGGGAGGCGCAAGGCGGCGCGGGGCTCGGCGGCACAGGCGGCTCCGGCGAAGGGAGGGCGCGGGGCTGGGAGGCGCAGGGCGGCGCGGGGCTCGGGCGGCACAGGCGCTCCGGCAAGGAGCGCGGGGCTGGGAGGCGCAGGCGGCGCGGGCTCGGCGGCACAGGCGGCTCCGGCGAAGGAGGCGCGGGGCTGGGAGGCGCAGGCGGCGCGGGGCTCGGCGGCACAGGCGGCTCCGGCGAAGGAGGCGCGGGGCTGGGAGGCGCTGGCGGCGCGGGGCTCGGCGGCACAGGCGGCTCCGGCGAAGGAGGCGCGGGGCTGGAGGCGCAGGCGGCGCGGGCTCGGCGGCACAGGCGGCTCGGCGAGGGAGGCGCGGGGCTGGGAGGCGCAGGCGGCGCGGGGCTCGGCGGCAAGGGCGGCTCCGGCGAGGGAGGCGCAGGCTGGGAGGCGCAGCGGCGCGGGGCTCGGCGGCACAGGCGGTTCCGGCGAGGGAGGCGCGGGGCTCGGCGGCACAAGGCGGCTCCGGCGAGGGAGGCGCGGGGCTGGGAGGCGCAGGCGGCGCGGGGCTCGGCGGCACAGGCGGCTCCGGCGAGGGAGGCGCGGGGCTGGGAGCGCAGGCGGCGCGGGCTCTCGGCGGCACAGGCGGCTCCGGCGAAGGAGGCGCGGGCTGGGAGGCGCAGGCGGCGCGGGCTCGGCGGCACAGGCGGCTCCGGCGAGGAGGCGCGGGGCTGGGAGGCGCAGGCGGCGCGGGCTCGGCGGCACAGGCGGCTCCG